>OX422222.1:89521708-90721708 GCA_949130495.1 Sambucus nigra | reverse complement strand
GGAATGTTGCAGTATTTTTTATATAGTCGCATCTCATTTTTGTTAATCTATTAAAGGACCAACAGTGTTAATCGGGTGTGTGTTGCCCAAGTGTTGTACTGATGTATATGCTTTATATTTCAGACATTTGTTATATTGTATGGGTCTGTTAATCGATAGATTATTCGATTATTTTTGTCGTGCAGTTTGTTACATGCATATATGTTCCTGTTTGTAATTGCTTTGAATTGATTTAATTGCAATGTGTTATATTATTGGATCTTTGGGCATCCGCTCTATTATTCTTTTATGGGTGGTTAGTTATATTTTTGGTCTGTGCGACAATGATGTTATGAATGAGCCATTTGAGATTCCTATTTTATTTTAGTAGAGGGATGGCCGTCCGTTATTTTAATAAGATGGGTGTCACAGATGGTATCAGAGCAACATGTTCTAGTGTCTTTAGGATCTGTGCAGACTTTCTACGTTCTACCGTAGCATTTTTCTATAGATACCTGTTATTAGGACTGTTGTATTCATTGCGCATTTATAATCTTCTTCTATGAGAAGTTGCGTTAACGGTAGCCTGATACAGTCTGCTATTATTTCAAATGTAGCCAAAAAAGGGTCGACTGGCTAGGGCGAATAGCGGGGCAGAGAATGTTAAGACCCAATTGCTGCAGGAAACTATGACTGTAGCAGAGGTTGCCAAAAATGGTGGCTCAAGTAATTAATGTAGGCATTAATGTAGGCATTAATGCTATGTCTCAATAGTTTCCTCAGGCTCCGTAGTAGCCAGTAGCACCGGTTATTCAAACTCACACTGAGCCATCTATGTGGGAAAGAGTTCAGGAAGCCTTCCAAAAAGGGCATCCTCTGAAATTTCAGGGCGGAGCCGATGTGTAGTGGAGAGTCAGTGGAAAAGGGATATCTAATGTCACCTCCATATGGTCGAATGTAGTGATGTACAGAAGAAAATACTTGCCACCTTCAAATTAGTAGGTGAGGCCCTCTATTGGTGGGAGTCAGTTACTACTTAGGATCAGAGGGACACGATGCCCATAACGTAGTTTTGGGTTCAATTTGATCATAAAAATTTTCCTCCTGCAATTCAGATGAAAAAGAGAAGGAAGTTATTCGATGTGACTCAAGAGGATTGGTCGGTGGCTGAATATGAAGAAGAATTTACCTATTTGGAAAATTTTGTGCTCGATGAGGTAAATACCTAGGAGAAGAGAATATCAAAGTTTATGGGTGGTTTAAATTGAAGGATTCGATAACATTTTTTAGGGAACCCATCATTTACGACATTTACAGATGTGATG
Organism: Sambucus nigra; assembly: GCA_949130495.1. Lineage (NCBI taxonomy): Eukaryota > Viridiplantae > Streptophyta > Magnoliopsida > Dipsacales > Adoxaceae > Sambucus > Sambucus nigra. The sequence goes on along the minus strand of OX422222.1, from coordinate 90,720,404 downwards.
AATGCTTCATTATTGCACTGTCAGGATCACCATTTTCACTTGAAGGGAAATAAATGACTTGGGGATCCTAGTCAGTCGTGTAAGTCATGAGGAAATGGTGTCGATGGGGCATAATAGTTTAGTAGTAGGGTAACCGTCAGAAAGAGCGGGATCTCCATCTGGGGGATTTGACTAAGAGACAGCAGCCCGGAGGTTTTAGATCTGATGGAAGTGGTTTCAGGCAGACCCATCAGGGCTCCCAATAATGGAAGGACATTCCCCAAGGCCAAGCAGGATGAGGGAACAATGAGGGAGGACAACAAGGTAGAGGTTTCCAGGGTCAGTGGTAAGGGAAATTTTGAGTAGGTCAACAGGGGAAGAGGTTGGAGAATTTTATGGGTCCTTGCTTTAGGTGTGGGGAGGCGAGTCATAGGAAGTTAGAGTTACCACAGAAGAATAGGGTTACAGATACCAGGAGCCCATCAGGTACAACAGGCGTCTTTAGAAGGTTTACTACCTCCAGCACTCGTTCCAGTCGTCCTACCGCAGCAGGGATAGATGTAGTTTGGGCGAGTTTATAATGTCCAAAATACGATGTTACTGCAGATGCATCAACCTCTACAAGTAGTTGATGGTACGTGCCCTATCCATGGTCATGTATGTCAGGTGTTATTTGATACGCGATCATCATATTCATTCATAGTTTTTTATTTTGCACGGGCGAAGGGATTCTTAGAGTCAGCCGATACCATTTTAATGTGTGTAAATTCTCCCTTGGGTAGTGGGGTGCTTATCCACTCCATATGCAGAGGGGTGGAGATATATGTCGTAAGATTAAGTTTAGTAGCTGACTTACTTGTGTTAGATATGATTGGGTACGATGTTATTTTGAGTATTGACTGGTTAGCATAATATCAGGCGATGGTGGATTGTTTAGGAGATCCATTATATTTGCCATTCCAATCTAGGAAATGTTTTTAGTTGCCATGCCCCTTTTGAAGGTAGTTTCGAGTACCAATTTTTGTTATATCGATAAGGAGACCTTGCAGGAAGTAGTTGTTTCTCTAGACTCGATTCTGGTAGCCAGGGAGTGTGCGGATTTTTTCATGAGATATCAAGCTTACTATCGAGTCGAGAGATCGAGTTCGTTATTGATTTAGTGCCCGGGACTAGGAAGATTGAACGAGAAACATATTGTATGGCTTCTTTAGACATACCGGACTTACGAGACCAAATTCAGCAACTTTTGGGGTAGGGTTTTATTCGGTGAAGTACGCCACTGTGGGGTGACCCCGTGTTATTTGTGAAAAAGAGGGATGGGTCTCTTCGCTTATGTGTAGATTATCAAGAGATTAATAAGGTGACGATCCGAAATAAATACCTGTTACATCGTATTAACGATCTATTAGATCAATTGAGAGGGGCAGCGTACTTCTCTAAATTAGATTTGAGATTGGGGTATCACCAGTTACGTATTAGAGAGCTGAATATCTCTAAAACTGCATTTTTGACCCATTATGGATCTTATGACTTTTTGGTTATGCTGTTTGGGTTAACCAACGCCCCTCCAGTGTTCATGGATATGATGAACAGGGTCTTTCGGGACTTCTTGGATAAGTTTGTGATTGTGTTCATTAATGATATTCTGGTATATTCTTGAACAGAGAGAGAACACGTCGAGCATTTGTGTTTGGTTCTACAGACACTACGAGACCATCAATTATATGCAAACTTCAAGAAATGTGGGTTTTGGTTACATGAAGTGTAGGTTTTGGGTCATATGGTGTCAGATAAGGGCATTTCAGTGGAACCAAGCAAAGTTACAGTGGTGAGGGAGTGGGGTCAGCCTACGACACTGATGGAGATCCGCATTATCTTGTGATAGACAAGGTATTATCTCCATTTCATTAGGCATTTTTTAAAGATTACAGACCCTCTGACGAATTGAACCCGGAATGGAGTGCAGTTTGTGTGGGATGATTAGTGTCAGTTAGCATTTAATGAGCTAAAGGACAGGTTGGCAACAACACCTGTACTCGTGTTGCCTAAAGAAGGAGTGGAGTACTTACTATTTACTGATGCATACCTTTCGAGCTTAGGGGGTGTACTACAACAAGATGACAGGGCTATTGCGTATGCATATCATAAGCTCATGTCCCACGAGAGAAATTATCCCAAACATGATTTGGAGCTAGCCGTGGTAGTCCTTTCCTAGAGAATATGGAGGCATTATCTCCCGAGGGGGAAGTTTAGTCTTTTCATGGATCACAAATTATTGCAGTACTTGTTCACTCAGAAGGATATCAGTATGAGGCAGCATAAGTGGATAGAATTCATGAAAGATTATCAGTTTGATATCCAATATCACCCGTGGAAGGCTAACATGGTATACTATGCATCGAGTCGATGACCCATCAGACAGTTAGCTTAAGCGTTGAAAGCCAAGTGGAATGAATTTTATCGGGATGATGCAGTTTTGAGGGCACTCATGGAAGTGATGACTGTCACACCTGAGATTGTGATACGGGTGGTGAAAGCACAAGCCAGGGATAAATATTGCAAGGACTAGGTGCAATAATTATGGATCAAGGGATCAAAATCCTACTCTATCAGTTTTGAGGGTGGATTATGCTTCAATGGAAGACTTGTAGTCCTGGATGATGGGGATTTGAGGTATGTTGTTATGATAAAATTCCATGGGTCAAGATTTGTGGTACATCTATATGGGGACAAGATGTACCAGGATATGCACTGGCAGTACTGGTGGGCTGGTTTGAAAAGGGAGATAGTTGAGTTTGTCTCCAAATGTACCACTTGTCAATTAGTGAAAGTGGACCACCAGTGGCCTACCAGAATGTTGAAGCCATAAGAAATTTTGTTATGGAAATGGGAAAGTATATCAATGGATTTTGTCACGGGATTAGCAATGTCGCAGTGAGGTCATGATTCCATTTGGGTTATCGTTGATCGTTTAACCATAGAGGCTCACTTTTTTCCAGTGCGAATGTATTTCCCGACGGCACAGTATGCACATATTTTTATAACTAAGATTGTGAGGTTACATGGGGTGACGAATAATACTGTGTTCGATAGAGATAAGATATTTGTGTCCTATTTTTGGCAGAGTTTCTAAGAGACAATGAGAACTGAGTTGTGATTGAGTATGATATATCACGTGCGGACTGATGGGCGGACTGAACGAATTAATCGAATTTTTGAAGATATGCTGAGAATGTGTATACTTGATTTTAGGGGAGTTTGGGAGCAATACCTTTTATTGGTAGAATTCGCATATAATAATTCTTACTAGTTCACTACATGTATGGCAACTTATGAGGCATTATATGGTCGACCATGCCATTCACCCACTTGTTGGTTAAAAGTGGGGGATAATAAACTTCTTGTAACTAACATAATCCAAGATACTTCTGCTAAAATTGAGCTTACTCAGAATCGCATTCGAGTTTCGCAAGATCGACAGAAAAGCTATGTCGATGCGGATCATAGGCATATGGAACTCCAAGTGGGAGAAAAAGTGATGATGTTGTAAACATCACCACCAGATAAAGAGGTAGTAGACCTCGATCAGGCATAACAATGTCAGTAAATAATAACACAGATAGGTAGAAGGAGATGAGGATAAGAGGAGAAACACACCAATATAAGTTGTTAGGCAATTGCCTACGTCCACTGTGCACGTGAGTGTAAGTATGACTATCAGAAGAGGGCCTTAATGGACTTGTGACACCCCGACTAATTAAATACCGGGTAGCTACTCCTTTATTAAATTAAATCAAAATGCCAAGTTGACCCAGTTAATAGCATCACTGTCGGAAACATTTTAATGATTACTAACCACGTAGTATTTAAAAAGTAAGTTGCCAAATTTTAAATTAAGGTTGATTATCATGCAATGAAAGAATAAAGCAAGAATATTATCACCATTCACCATAATGAAGCAATAAAATAACCCACTAATAAAAGATAATAAATCCGGAGGAAAACTCCTCACTACAATCCCACAAACGAAATGAATAACTAAATACTGAATACAGAATCAATACATGCCAAAGTCTGAAAAAAACTGAAATGGAAATGTCTCTAATAGAATTTGGGCAACATGCCCTATAACTGAGGAATACTGAGTATGGAATCCAAATGATATAAGTGTCTAAAAGCAAATCCCTGTAGCTTCCACAAGCAGCTATAGCTCGTCATCTGAGTGAGAATCCTACGCATGGTGTCCTTGTGGCTGGGCACCTAAAATGGTTTTACAAAAAAAATAGATTTGAAAGCAAATGGGTCAGAGCCCGAATGTGGAGATATTTTAAAAACCTGAAAGTTCTTTAAAAACATTTAAAACATTAAATGCAAAGTACCTGTTAGGACGTGCACTCACATGAAATTCTCACTTCTCGTCTAACTGTGCATTCCTAACGTAAGTACCCATCTAAAATGACACAAACCACTAGCTAAGTGACATCATATCTAGCTAGACTGTCATAGGTTCTACCCTTATTACTCGGTTCCCATTAACATTATAACGGTCTCAATTAAATAAGGGGCTTAACGTAAATTCAGGTTCTCATATAAAAGTAATACAACTCGTTATAGATTATCCCTTTTATGTTATTCCATAGTTATACACAGAATACCATATGAAAGTTCCCATTTTACTAAGTGTATATTTTCCACAACATAAATATACAATATAAGCACCCCGAGACTAAGCTGCGGTGCACACATACTCTGCTATCCATCCCGGTACATCACGTACATAAGGAATCACGTATTTCGAATCTCTCAGGAATAGTTCAGATAACACAAATCACAAATAGTGGAGGCGAACACAGTCACATCACATGGGTCACACACATACCTACGCTCCCACGATCAGCAGACTTATTAACATCCCAATAAGTGCTTCTCTGACCTATGTTCATCGAGGTAACCAATCTAAATCCGAGCAACACAAGGATAAGAAGGCCCTAAGAGAACGTAAACCTCCCGTGATAGCAAGTATGGTAGGTATGTCATACACATAAAATTGTATGCTAAGCATTCACACATCTTAGATATCACAATATTAATAAAGGTATACTCTACATCCTTATACCATTATTCCAAATTATATATTTTAAGTCTCCCGATAATATAAAAGTTAAACTGTCGACACGTCTCACGTCGTAGTTTCTTATACTTAAAACCTATCTCAAATAGATTATTAAGTTCCTAATTTTTCCCACATATAACATCTTCATTCCTAAGGTCTTTACTTCTGCCCAAACCTCATTTCATCAAATTATTCAACTTTACACTTTTATCCCAAATATTATCTCACTTATCGAATTTCATGAATTTAGAATAATTCCTCAAATTGAATTCTAATTAAGGTCCAAGTTTCATAATCATGCCTACTGGTCCTCCTTAAGTTTAAGGGTATTCATAAGGTCTCCAATAACATTTTCCAAGGGTTACTACCATTAAAATTTAAATAGGGAAAAAAAACTTTACTCATTCTGGGAAGGTCGATCGATCGACCTTTTCCTTCGATCGATCGATGGTGGTCGATCGATCGACTGATGAACATCGATCGATCGAATGCACCAGGTATGGCTACGGACTGCTTCATTTTGCAGTTTCCAAATCATTCCAAAACATACTTTTAATGCATGAATCTCTAATATAAAGTTATAGTATCATTATACAACCATCCTACAACATTAATAACGTTCTAAAACAAATAATTCATCAACCAAGGGCTATATATGGATCAATCTTCATCAAGAACCCTAGTTTTCTAATTCTTTCAAGAACATTCAAAAACCTCTTCTTAAATCCGTTTTTGTTTCTTGTAAGATATATCAACATCAGATTAGTCCTCTAAATACGATTCTACATGCAATCCTTTCCTCAAAATATAGTATTCTAATTCCAAACTCATGGGTTTTTCATTAACTTTCAAGAACAATGTAAATCTTAGAATTATCTAACATGGAAGAAACATTCTCTGAATTAAACGGAATTAAATCACTTGCCTTGATTCAATTTCTGATTTTGATGACGATTTGCTGAAGTTATCTCTCCCTTTCTGCAAAATTCTCCTCTTTCTCTCTCTCTAAGCTTTCTTCTCCAATGGCTATGGTGGCTAGGGTTTGTTTTTGGGAAAGAAATTAGAAACCTAATTCTAATAACCTACGTAGCCTATTGGGTTAACATGGGTTGGTTAGTGGTTTAGTGGTTCAAATCCATATCAGATATAATTTACTAATTTTCGTCACTTTTAATTTCCAAAAATACAAAATTACCAAAATACCCCTTTATGTTGCCGGTATGGCCTAAAAATACCCCGGGACCCAAACTAAACCCCCGGCTAGTGTTTTCTGACTATCTCGACCCTTCCGGACGCGTTGGCCCACTCAAAACGACCATATGGTTAATAGAATTTAAATTCACTTTTATAATTAAAATAATTATATCCTGACGCGACTGTCACACGCGTCCCAATAAAATGTCCAAATTGCCGTATATCAATCTCATGACAAATTTCATAATTCAATATTCATATATCATCATATATACTCAATATAGTCAAATACCAACTCACATCTCGCTAGTATTTTATCCGGATTAATTCCCAATTAATTCTCATTTAATTAATTAATCCCAAAAATAAATATCGCCAAAAATACGGGGTATTACAGGACTTAGCAATACAATCACTCCACTTTCTCTCTCTACTGTAAATGCGCCAGAGTTTGGCTAGGGTTTGTAATTGAGGACCCTCTACAAGGTAGGAGAAGATAAGTATATATAGTTCCTGGGGGGTGTAGTGTACCCCTAAAAATGAAATGAGCATGTGTAAGATGGTCTAGCTAATCTAGTGAAGTCACCTGTGACTGTCACATGTAGAGGATGGTGATGAAATATTCCCTCACGTGCTAAGAAGATTTGGTCAAAATGGTTTGTCCACGCGGGATATGCCATGTTGGGATCTTATACTGCTTGTACGGTAGATGTCATTTTACGGGTCTTGGTATAGAGTCTATTATCCTGGTCCTGGCTGAGGCTCAGATGACGTTGATGCTGGAAAGGGCATATGCTAAGTTGATGAGTCAGTCCCCTGATTGGAGTCCTCCTTGGTCTCTGTCATCCTAGTCTCGATTGAGGTCGAGATGACCTTGATGCTGGAGAAGGTCGAGGCTGAGGCACAATGTGATGATCTATGAGGCTGAGGCTGAGGCTGATGCTGAGCTGCTGTATGAGAGCTATGAGGCAGTAACTGAGGCTAACGTCTTGTGTTCCGACCCTTAGGCCGAGGATAAGGTCGAGGCACCATGTGATGATCTATGAGAATGAGGTCGAGGTTGAGCTACTGTATGAGAACTATGAGGTTATGACTGAGGTTGAGCTACTGTATGAGAGATATGAGGTTATGGCTGAGGCTAAGCTACTGTAGAGAGCTATGAGGTTGTGGTCGAGGCTGACTTCTTTTGTTCCGACCTTTAGGCCGAGGTATCAAGTTCACTACATGATGCCCGAGGTTGCTCCCATGATGTATGAGGTTACCAATAACATAATGATGATCTTGCACTGATAGGTGCAAAGGTAGTCTTGATTGTAATGATCAAGCCAAGATTGATTAAGCCATGGACGATCTTACTGAGGCCGACCCTTATTTGGATGACCCTACTAATGATTAAGCCATGTTTGACCCTACTAAGGCCGACCCTTATCTAGATGACCCCACCAATGATTAAGCAATGGCCAACCCTACTGAGGCCGAACCTTATCTTGATGACCCTGCCAATGATTAATCTATGGACAACCTTACAAAGGCCGACCCTTATCTGGATGACCCTGCAATGATTAATTCATGGCCGAACCTTATCTGGATGACCCCGTAAATGATTAAGATATGGCCGACCCTACTGAGGCTGACCCTTATGTAGATGACCCTACCAATGTTTAAACCATGGCCGACCCTACTAAGGCCGATCCTTAGCGGGACAACCCTACCAATGATTAATACGGGGCTGACCCTACTGAGGCCAACCCTTATTTGGATGACCCAACTAATGTTTAAGCCATAGCCGACCCTATTGAGGCTGACCCTTATCTAGATAACCCTGCCAATGATTAAGCCATGGCCGACCATATTGAGGCTGATCCTTATCTGGATGACCCTTCCAATGATTAAGCCATGGCCGACCCTACTGAGGCCGACCCTTATCTGTTTGACCTCGCCATTGATTAAGCCGTGGCCAACCCTATTGAGGCCGACCCTTATCTGGATGACCCTATCAATGATATGTGAGTCTCTTGTGACGACTCGATAATGAGATGTGATGCTCGTCGTCCTAAGAGACGAGGTTACATTTTGGTCATATCAATTACCTCCTAGCCCTTAGTCTTCAATGTAGATAGAAGGTTGAGGGATAAAGTATCTTTGGGATAAGAAGTTGATTGAACGTTATTTCATGTGGTGGACGAGGCGAGGGTTCTTGGGTCATAATACCTCTGATTCTTAAATCCTTCTATGTACTTTGTACAAACTATTGGTACCTCTATTGGTCGGCCTTAGCTGAGGGATCCTTTCTAGGATGAGATCGAGATAATTATCTACTCCTTTTATAAGGATGAGGCTGTGTTGGTCCAAGCCGAGATGATGAGTCGATCTTCTAATAGGACAGTTGATGGCCTCATTCATAACAGATATGAGATCACCAAGTTAATGATGTTTGTCTCAGATATGAGGCTACCAAGTTAATGACGTTAGCTCTCATGTCACTAGGTTAATGATGTTTCAGATATGAGATCACCAATTTAATGATGTTTGTCTCTGATTTGAGGCCACTAAGTTAATGATGTTAACTCTCATGTCACCAAGTTAATGATGTTTCAGATATGAGATCACCAAGTTAATGATGTTTGTCTCAAATATGAGGCCACCAAGTTAATGATGTTAATTCTCATGTCACCAAGTTAATGATGTTTTAGATATGAGATCACCAAGTTAATGATGTTTGTCTAAGATATTAGGCCACCAATTTAATGATGTTAACTCTCATATCACCAAGTTAATAACGTTTCAGATATGAGATCACCAAGTTAATGATGTTTATCTCAGATACGAGGCCACCAAGTTAATAATGTTAACTCTTATGTCACCAAGTTAATGATGTTTCAGATATGATATCACCAAGCTAATGATGTTAACTCTTGTGTCACCAAGTTAACGATGTTTCAGATATGGGATCACCAAGTTAATGATGTTTGTCTCAGATATGAGGCCACCAAGTTAATGATGTTAACTCTCATGTCACCAAGTTAATGATGTTTCAGATATGATATCACCAAGTTAATGATGTTTGTCTCGGAAATGAGGCCACCAAGTTAATGATGTTAACTCTTATGTCACCATGTTAATGATGTTTCAGATATGACATCACCCAGTTAATAATGTTTGTCTCAGATATGAGGGCACCAAGTTAATGATATTAACTCTCATGTCACCCAGATAATAATTCAGATATATGATCACCAAGTTTATGATGTTTCAGATATGGGATCACCAAGTTAATGATGTTTGTCTCTACTCATCTTGTCCTTGGCCGAGAAGAGTATAACAAAATGATTTTTCAAATTTAGGTTTATCAAATTACAGTGTTAGACCATGTCCCCTCTCATCGTTTTGAGAGTGTATGGACGAGACAACCCTCATCCATATAGCATCTTTTCGCCGAGAGGAGCATAAAATGATTTTTGAATTTGAATCCACCAAATAATGGTGTTCTTCCACGTCCCCTCTCATCATTTTGAGAGTGTATGGATTAGGGTCATCTCGTCCATATAATATCTTTTCAACGAGAGGGTTTGTCATAAAAATGATGATGTTTTATAGTTTAAGATGAGTTAAAACATGCAACTTAACACTTCGTATGAGAAGAATATGAGAGAGAACACGTGAAATTTTTCATTGACCAATTTTTATAAGATAGATAGTCGATATATATGAGGTAGTGACTACATTAAAAGTCACTTGATAGAGAACACTCGCCCCAGTCTGAGATAATAATGGGTCGTCTTTGTGGATGAAGTGTTGTTGGTCAGCTTTTGATGAACTTTTAATGCAGCCGAACCTTTGGAGCAACATCTTACGGTGGGAGGTCGGGGTCGACTTCTTCACAATCGTCAGATTCTTCATCGTTTGTGTTTGTTTGTACATCTCGTCTCGATTGGCTATACTTTTTCTTGGAATCATTATTATCAACACATTGGTCAACATACATTTTGAGATTTCCCTTCTTTAGGAGCTTCTCAATCTCATCCTTGAGGGCAAAGCATTTGTCAGTTGTATGACCGTGGTCTTCATGAAACTCACACCATTTACTCTGGTCCCTCTTATATGGAAGACCTCTCAGCTTCTCAGGACATTTCAAGTTCTATTTTCTTTAATCTCATTTAAAATTATATTAGGACTTACTATAAGTGGAGTGTAGACGATAAATTTGTCATCATCCGACCTATTCTTCCCGTACTTATCCTTTGCTTTGTGATACTTACTTCCACTAGATTCATCCTCTTCTTTGGAAGCCATGGCTTCCTCGGAATTCATGACCTTTCCTGCCATATTTTGTAGTTTGGTCATAGACTTCGGAGGGTCTTTGGCAAGCTTCCAAAGCAACTTCCCCTTTTGTAGCCCTCCCATTAGTGTTGTCATAACAATACTCTCTTCGTAATCTTCCACTTATAGCTTCTCTTTATTAAACTTTGCAATGTATTCTCTTAGGCTCTCATTTGTTACCTACTTGACGTACAGCAGGTGAGTGGTCTTCTTTTGAAGTCTTACCCCAAAACAGAAGTTGTGAATAAAACTCTCTGCGAGCTGCTTGAAGTTATTAATGGAGCCCTTTGAGAGTGAAGTAAACCACACATGAGTTGCTCCTGTCAAAGTGCTGAAGAAGGCACAACACCTCATCTCATCTGAGACGGAGTAGATATCGGCAGCAGACTGATACATTTCCATATGGTGGACTGGGTTCGTACTCCCATCATACTTTGGGGTTACCATTCGCGGTTTGAACTTTTAGGTGTTGGGAAACCAACTATCTTAGTTGTGAAAGGTGAGCCTCCAGAGTAGCCCCTTTGCAAAGGATCTCGACTTCCGATTATGTCTCTTATCTTATCCTCCAGCCTCTGGACTGAGACGTTCTAGGGTCTATCTGCTGCTTCTACAATGTCGTCCTGGCCGAGGTTATCACCAGCTAATTTTGCAGGCCTAACTCAGGGTTCCCTCACCTCTGGCCTACGTCGGCTACTGACCTCCCTCTAACCATCACCTCGGCCAAGTTTTGGCTGACCTTCCCTTGCAGAACGTGATACACTTCTTAATTTAGACAATCTATCTCTTAGGTCACACCCTGGGTCGAGCCTTTTAAAGGCCGACCTTTGACTTAATTTGTCAAAGGTCGAGCCTCTTGGCTGACCATCTTGGCTTGCTCGCACTAGACACACGATTTATCTTGAGATCTCATAGGGATCTTGAAAATCTCTCGGAGCATCTTCCATAGCCTCTAAATTGTCATACCGATTCTCCAAGTAGGGTTGACCTTGCCTCCCCAGGTGTAAATTCCTGGGGTCAACAACGTCTCTCCACCATTAGCGAGGTGGGACCTCCTTTAGTGGTGCATGGGGTGGTCCCCTGGCCTCTTCGCGTTGAGGTAAGGCGACCAGAGTGATAAATTCTGATGCTCCTCCGACTAGTCTTGTGAGGATGTTTTAGCTGAAGGCAGCCAATTGCTATTGCATAGCCTACTGGCTAGCTGCCAGTGGCTTCAGTGCTGCCGCCACCTCTCCCATCTCTGACTGATGAGGGGCGTTGCTGGTGCTAGGTCCACCAATAGGAGGTGGGTATTCTGATGTCATAGTTTAACCTTGATTGTGGATGAGCTCTAAACTAAAGAGAGCTGAAAAACTCAACATGAGCTCTTTTAATGGTGGTTCAAACCTAGTAATGGTGGGGTTGGACCACCACCAGATAATCCGGTGAAGAGTAAGCTAAGATAGGAAGAAGATGACTATCTGCATTCCCATAGACAGTGCCAAAATGATAATGTTGTAAATAAAACCACCAGATAAAGAGGTAGTAGAGCTCAAACAGGAATAACAATGGTAGAAAATAACAACATAGATATGTAGAAGGAGATGAGGAGATGAGGAAAAATACCCAATATAAGTGGGTCGACAATTTCCTATGTCCACTGTGCACGTGAGTGTAAGTATGACTATTAGAAGAAGGCTCTAATGGCCTTAGAAATACAATCACTCCACTTTCTCTCTCTACTATAAATGCACCAGAGTTTGGCTAGGGTTTATAATTCAGGACCCTATACAAAGTAGGAGAAGACAAGTATATAAAGTGCCTGGGGGGTGTAGTGTACCCATAGGCATGCAATGATCATGTGTAAGATGGTCTAGCCAATCTAGTGAAGCCACCTATGACAGTCACATGTAGAGGATGGTGATAAAATATTCCCTCACGTGCTAAGAATATTTGGTCATAACGGTTTGTCCATGTGGGATATGCCATGTTGGGATCTTATACTGCTCGTATGGTAGATGTCATCTTGGGGGTCTCGGCCTAGAGTCCATCATTCTGGTCCTGGATAACGCTGAGATGATGTTGCTACTGGAAAGTTCCGAGGTCGAGTTGATGAGTCAGTCCCCAGATGGGAGTCCTCCTTGGTCTCTGTCTTCCTAGTCTTGGATGAGTCCGAGACGACCTTGATGCTGGAGATAACCGAGGCCGAGGCATAATGTGATGATCTATGAGGCTGAGGTCGAGGCTGAGCAACTGTATTAGATTTATGAGGCTGTGGCCGATGCCAACATCTTCTATTTTGACCCTTAGTCCATGGATGAGGTCGAGGCACCATGTGATGAGGTATGAGGCCGAGGCCGAGGCTGAGCTGTTGTATAAGAGCTATGAGGTTATGGATGAGCTTCTCTATGAGAGCTATGAGGTTTTGGCCGAGGCTGAGATGTTGTATGAAAGCTAGGAGGTTGTGGCTGAGGCTGAGCTGTTGTATGAGAGCTATGAGGTTGTAGCCGAGGCCATCTTGTGTTGTGACCCTTAGGACAAGGTATCAAGTTCACTGCATGATGGCCGAGGTTGATTCCATGATGTCTGAGGTTGCCAATAACAGACTGATGATCTTGCACTGATAGGTGCAAAGGTAGTCTCTGCTGTAGTGATCAAGCCGAGGTTGATTAAGCCATGGCCGACCCTTATCTGGACGACCCTGCCAATGATTAAGCTATGGCCGAACCTACTGAGGCTGACCTTTATCTGGATGACCCCGCCAATGATTAAGCCATGGCCGACCCTACTGAGGCCGACCTTTATCTGGACGACCCTACCATTGATTAAGCCATGGCCGACCCTACAGAGGTCGACCGTTATCTGGATGAGGCTGTCAATGATATCTGAGGCTCTTGTGATGACTCGACCGTGAGATGTGATGCTTGTCGTCCTAAGAGACGAGAGTACATTTTGGTCATATCACCAAGTGTTGTTAAGGGTATCCCCTATGAAAGGCGTGATGAGATTTGAGAAGAAATGAAAACTTGCGCCAATGTATGTAGGTCCTTTTCCAATTATTGAGGGGATATGGCCTGTGGCATATAGACTTTCTTTGTATGAACATTTACAGAGAATTCATGATGTGTTTTACGTCTCGTCATTGAAGAAGTATAAAAGAAGTGAGAGGGATTATTGGCATATTCTGTTGGAATAAATTTATTTGTAACCCAATATCTTATATGAGGAGCAACCAGTTGCCATTTTAGACCATAATAAGCGTATGCTACGATCGAAGGTAGTGCACTTGGTTCAAGTCCAGTGGGGGCACCACAATGCCGATGATTTGATGTGGGAAGGAGAGGACAATATGCGAGACAAGTGTCCTTACCTCTTTTTACTAGGCATGCTTGAATTTCGAGGAAGAAATTCCTCCATAAGGGAGAATATGTAATACTTCTTACTTTTGAGCATTTATTTTCAGTATTAAATTACCTTGTGTGTGCGATTTAATATAATTGAGAATTAAAATGGGAGTTTAAGTTAAATATTAATTTATGTAGAAGAGACAATATTTATGTGAATTGTATATTTACTAATGTGATAAAGTAAATAGAATCACACGGTATGTTATTTTGTTGTATGTGAGTAGAAGCGACGGGAATTGATTATTTCTCAATCGGGGAATATATGTGTGAGTTATATGACGTTGGGATATGACTTTTTATTATTGGAATCTCGGATGTTAATTTGGGGTGCATGATTGATCCAAGATGGGTCCAGATAGTCAAAATGAGTGCTCGGGGTTTGTAATTGGGTTTCGGGGTCTTTTTGGCTAGTTGGACTCAGATAGGGGTATACGAGTCATTTTACGTGTGTATTATCATTTAAAGTTGGGATAGATAGATATATGGGTTATTAGTCTTATGAGAGAGTTAGCCAATCTCATTTGTGGGAAAACCCACTTGAGAGAAACCAAATAAAGAGAGAGAGAGAGAGAGAGAGAGAAAAGGAATCATGGAATTTTCTGTCCGTATCCGCTACTAAGAAGAGGATTCGGAGTCTACAACTTTAAGGCAAGTGATTATATTTTCTAAATAACTATTGTGTGCGAATTATTGTATAATTAATTAGTGGGTTGTTGTGTTTTGAGTATTAAGGGCTAAATCTTGATTTTATTGATAAATCCTTGAAATTGATGTTAGAGATGGTTTAATCTTGATTTTTTTGATAAATCCTTGAAGTGGATGTTAGATATATGATTTGGATAGTAGAAATATTAGTGGAGTTAGGTTTGAAATGGGTTATAGAGATTTGGGGTAAATCTTGCTAGAATAAATACTGATCAGGCCAGACCGATTCAGTTAGTGTTCCTCGGATCGGTTCATTTATGAAGCAGCGAACCGATTCATTTTTTCAGTCATCGGTTTAGTTCACCTCCTTCAGTGAAGCGGACCGGTTCGTTTATGAAGCAATCAGTTCGGTTCACAATTACAAATTTCTAACTCTTCTTTAACTCCTTTACAATTGGGCTTATTGATTGAGAACCTTTTAATATGAAGTGATATTAATCTTATGATGTAAAAATCGGGATGATGATACTATATGATGGTAGGGATACGTCGGGACGATTATGGAAGTGTATTAAGGAGATAAATACTCCGGTTCCTTCATTAATTTTTTCTGGGAGGAGGAATTCAATTAAGATATGGGATACGGGTTAGTAGAGAGAAGTTGTGTGTTCTAAGTCATATCAAACTTGTGGATTAATCAAATGTGTAATTGATTATTAAATATTAAGTGAGTGATTGAGTAATAAAGCGGATTCAGAATATATGTGAGTAAGTATCAGCTAGTGTAATGGGTGATATACATAGGTAACCGAGTTTATTGATATATACTTTCGAATATAAGAAGGTATGTATATGTGATATATATGTACGTCTTGTGTATATGATATATTATGTGGAACACACACCTCTAGTTCTATCATGGAAAGTTGCGCGATATGGGTGAATCCCCTGTCAAGTGAATGGAGGGAGAGTATAGTCCCCAGGTCATAGCATCCAGGATTTATAAAATGTGTCTTTTATCATGGGTGATACGTCTTGGGTATGATTCGTATCGCTTTCAGGTGAGGAACTATGGTCGCGTCCCATACATTTGTGCTCTGTTTTACCAAATCGGTCTGAGATTTTGACGGTTGGTACCCAGGATGGTGTGAGTATTCCCTGGAAGATGGTAGCACTTAGAGACTGCATCTAGTGAGCTAATTCTCTGAGGGATGGTTAGTATACATATAATGAGTGATATGTCTGTGTACTTGATGTGAAATGATAAATCATGTATAATAATGAGAGTAATATTATACATGCTTTAATGATTATTGTGTGAATCACTATGCTTATAACTAGTGAATGTTGTTAGTAATGAATTGATATATAATCATTGACAATAATATTAAAAGCGGTTATGTTGTTATAAATTAGATATTCGAGTGTGGGTTAATGAGTAAGCATGAGGTTGGGTTATCCATACATGAGTTTGGTATCTCAACTAAGATTTAAAATGCATACATTAGGTGCGCGTTGTAGTCGAGGGGTGAGTATGAGTATCAAGAGAGGGCGTCACCAACTTAATTATGGAATTTTGCATTCATAACTATTTTGAATTTTAATTCACTTGCTAAAATATTTATAAAATTGGGCGCGGAACCATATATATCTTTTCCTTTTCTTTTCCTTTGTTATATCTTTTAGGTGTCCCACCACAAGGACACCAAGGTTGATCTTCCGTCTAGAGTCTATGGAGCTGCTGCACATGTGGAATATTGCAAGATTTTTGATATAGTCAAATCTAATTTTTGTTAATCTAGGTAAGGCCTGACAGTGTTAATCAGGTGTGTGTTGCCCAAGTGTTGTACTGATGTATATACTTTATATTTAAGAAAAATTTCATATTGTATGAGTCTTTTAACCGACAGCTTATTCGGTTATTTTTGTTGTGCTATTTGTTACATGTATATATGTTCATGTTTGTAATTTTTGTTAATGGATTTAATTATATTGTGTTATATTATTGGAACTTTTGGCGTCCGCTTTATTATTATTTTATGGGTGGTTAGTTATATTTTTTAGTTTGTACGACAGTGATGCTAACAATGAAACATTTCAGATTCCTGTTTTATTTT
Source organism: Sambucus nigra (assembly GCA_949130495.1). Lineage (NCBI taxonomy): Eukaryota > Viridiplantae > Streptophyta > Magnoliopsida > Dipsacales > Adoxaceae > Sambucus > Sambucus nigra. Next base: position 90,703,653 of record OX422222.1, on the reverse strand, counting down.
AGTAGTGGGTTAGCCACCCGCTATTTTAATAAGTGGGGTGTCACAAGATCTTTACAGAAAAACTAAGGAACAACAGCTAATTATATACGAGTTGGTACACATTAATATGTGAATTTACACTAAAAATAGAGTAATTATGAACATGTCAAATCTAGAAAATCCTAGTATTTTAATCATTTATGAAGATTCCACTATTAAATTGAACTATAATTTTTATATCTTATTCTTACATATGTTTTCTAGTTTATACATAAATTTGAGGTTAATCGGATTATGTCATGAACTTCATATCAATTAAAAATTGAGATGTCACCTAGTAAAAAGTATTGAACTTGGTATTCTTGTTTGTTAACATAAATCCTTATTATATAAACATTATAATTGTGATTGCTTTATGGAAATAGTGGTTATAGGTCCTTCTATAAATGTACTTGTATGCTTAAGTAACTTACTTAGTGGTTGGAAAGGCATTTGAAATATTAGTATGTTTGTATAAGATTAATGTTTGAGATTAGAGAAGTATAAAATTGATATGTATGCTTTCTACATGGATTTGAGATTTCCAAGATGGACTGGATTCATAGGAAAAAGGTCAAGGATTCAAGGGCGTCGGAGTAAGTTATGGGGATTTGAAGTATCAAGTAGGTAACGTGAGTGTACATGTGTGTTTCAATTGCATATTGGTATGCGAATGTGGTTGATGATAAATTCCCTAATAGGGAACCTAACTACGGGTTAAATCCATTGGTGATTCTAGCTTTAAGGCCATGGAGTTATGTGATTTAAATCCCCATAATGGGAATTTTAAAAGGAGCTTCAAGGCCAAGAATATGGAATGTAAAACCCCACAATAGGTTTTATGAAAGGGATTTAAGGCCCGAAAAGAGAATGCTATTTTGTATGCATATTTACATGTTTTTAAATCAGGCATAATTGATAGTGAACTATGAGTGGGTGAGTACATTCATACGAAATTTCCTAATATAGATTTTGTTTAACATTTCACGTTATTGATGCCCATTTCTAGTGTCATATCGGGGGTGAAGTAGAGATGATGAGAGATGAGTATGGTTTTGATATTTGAATTATATTTTGTTTTGTACATTTAGTAATGATACATAAGTAAATATGCTTGGAGACTTATTGGGTTCACTTTGTAGATAATTTAAATTTAGCACTATGATATTCATATGATATTAATGCATTAGTTAGTGCATGGTGGGGTTAATTATGGTTGAATCATACTCTTTAGGTTATTGTATTATATATTAGTTTATTAGTGGAGGCGGGTGTTACATTAACTATAAAAATTAAGAATAATTCTTTATTGCTTCATTCCTAGATCACTCACTAAACCTTTCAACAATATTGCCTCATTCGATGCTTTCACGAGTGTCGTGTACTCTACCTGTGTATTAGATAAAGCACTCAATACTTGTACCATATATCTCCAAGACACCGGTCCACTAGTGATAGTAAACACATAACATGTCGTTGATCTCTATTTGTCTAGAGAACCTTCATAGTCCGTGCCTATGAACCCTGCAACATGTTCGACTCCTTACTTTTGCTCGAATAAAATACTCGTAGTTTTAGCTCCCTATAGATACCTTAGAATTCATTTAACTTATTTCCAGTGGTTTTTTCCCGAATTCTACATGTACTTACGAACCACTCTAATTTTTTGGGCCATATCTCATCGTGTGCAAACCATGGCATATATGAGACAACCCACGGTTATTGTGTATGATGTTGTCAATATATCTACGATCTCATAATTTGTAGAAGGACATTTATTTTTGAACAAAACAATATGAGAATATAAAGACTTAGTTATAGTCTTGGCATCCACCATGTCAAATTTCTTAAGAATATGTCATATATACTGTAGAGGGGGCCTGAAGGTAATCCTGGGATTAGGGATAATCCACCAATTAGCAACAATGTTCTGAGGATAAGCTCGGCGAGGTAGCTCAGCGAGGCAGCTCAGCGTGAAAGCTTGGCGTGACAACTCGTACTTTAGCTTATTGTTTCTTTGTCATATTATGGCTTTGTTTATATTGACTATGAGTTGTAACAACTTTAATGATTGTAACGAGAATAATGAATGGGTGTGAGGGTCGAACGGTACTCGCGAGAGACCAGGCTTGGCAGGGCCCGGGAGAGCTTTCATGCTCTATCGAACAACCTCACCGTGGGAACTTTAGAGGGACTTGGTTTGGAGGATTGAGAAGTGGGGCACCGTTGGGGCTTGTCCTGACCATCTTAGATACACCTGGTAAAACACCGAAAGATCTTCACCGTGGAACCTAGAGCAAAGTAGCTTCGAGTTCCATCGGGAGCTTTGCTGTGAACCAAACAACCCTCTACTTTATGTCCCATTTATTGTAGGTGATGTCACTAGCCAACTAGACAAACGTCAAGTCTGCACTTGAGTAAACCACCCAGGTGTTTGGGGCTGTCTGACGGTTGGTAAGAAACCTCTGTGGCAACAGCCCCCTGACACACAGTGGTTTGGCAAAAGGCATGTCTTGGAATTTAATGTTTATGACGTAAAGACAACTAGTGCATCAGGTATTTAATGCTGGTGACATAAGGTATGAGGGAGGTCTTTCACAGGCATTAATGACTTAGCTGCCTCGGGGGTGGTGTGGGGGCTATTTAAAGCCTCAACCACCTCCAAGGAAGAGGATCGATCAAAAAGTTCTAAAAAGAGTTCTTTTGGAGATATCCCTCTAAGAGTTTGAGAAATTATTTACTAGAGAGAGTTATTGAAAAAACCAGAGAGTTCTGCCACCCACCATTTGTCATTTATTACGAAACTTTTAATACATGACAGAGATTCTTGAGAGTGTTTAGTGTGTTTGCCTGCCTACCAAGGTGTATCTAGGGTGCTTACTTCTCTCTCCCTCTAGCTAAGTTATTTCTGAGTTCTTTATTATATTGTGAGTTATACACGAGAGATTTGTGAGTATAAGCTGGGTTCCATACATTCCAAACTGTTCTTTGTGTCTTGTGGCTAAATCACTAGTGTTTACTGACTAACCTTGTCATCACCATACTCAAAAGGGGTTACGCCTCCATCTTATCTAAACTACCCTCTTACATTTGGCGACTCTGCTGGGGAGGCATTCTTCTAAGGAAGGAGTATGGCGCAAGATAACGTTAATCGAAGGCTCAACTTTGATGATATCCAACATAGTGAAGAGCAAGCAGCGGTAGAATTGGAGGCTTTAAAGAGCGGAGATCCTCGAATAGAAGTGCCCCCAGTTCAGACAACAACAGGCGCTCCAGGAGTGACGCAGGCTTCCACGAGCGCTGGGCTGGGACCTGCCCAAATGACCCTCCTCATGAGCAAGTTCTATGAGTTTTTGCAAACTCCTGCAGCTTCAACGGTGCTGGGAGGACTCGAAGCCAATTCCTTCGTAACACCAGGGGAAGCTCCAACGGTTCCACCAGGCGCAGGTACAACGGGAGCAGCCCCGGCAAGCATACCCTCTGTCGTGAATCCAGTGGTGGGAATCTCCGGAGTATCAATGGCGCCAGCTGTAACGATGGCTCCAACTATAACGATCATTCAGCCAACACCCCCATTGGTCGTTGCCCCATCGCCCATGGAGGAAATGAGGAGAGAAATGCAAAAGGAGATGTTAAAATTTGTGCAGGATTCCTCACAGTCTATAGGCGAGGTAGCTTCAGTCTATGACGACTTTAGGACACCTTATCCTCAGGAATACAACGATGAGCCTTATCCGAGGGATTATATTCCCCCCATCTTTGAAAAATACACAGGGAAGGGTGGGAATCCGAAAGAGCACATTAAACGTTTTATTGAGCACCTGGGGTCGCATTGCAACAACAAGAAGCTCAGGTTGAGGGAGTTTTCCAAATCCCTAACCGATAAAGCATACACGTGGTATTCTCATTTGGCCCCTAAAAGTGTTTCCACGTGGGAAGAGATGCATGTGCTGTTTGTCCAAAAGTTCTTTCTAGCAGAGGATGAATTCACTCTGACCCAACTAGGGAGAGAGAAGCAACGACCAGGAGAAGACGTGGTGGCATACGTTCGGAGGTTCAGGGAAAGGTCTTTGGATGTGAGAGAGGAGGTCAAGGAGTCCAAACTATTACAAATCTGTGCCGAAGGACTACTCCCGGAGTACATCTGCCATCTTATCAATGAGACGCGCGAGGGAACTTTTTTGGCGTTCTTAAAATCTGCAAGGAACATCTCATTGGTCGTACGACCAAACCCGGTGGCGGTGCCTATGATATTCAGGCAGCCGATACAACCTGGAGGAGGAAGGCCTCAACCACCACGAGTGGGATACACCGAAGGAACAGATAGGGGTAAGGCGGCGAAGAAGGACAACAAAAGGAAGTTCGGAAGGGATAGAGAAGACCCACCACCGTTACTATGAACGATAGAAGAGGTGGTGAGTTGTTATAACGCCATGGTCCAAGGTGGAACGGTCTACCTACCAAAAGGCATTCCTTCAAAAGAACGCGATGACACAACGAAGGCGAATTCTAGGTATTGTCAGGTTCATCGAAAGATCCAGCACCCGACAGAGAGCTTCTTCACACTGACAAGAATCATTGACAAGTACATGAAGGCAGGGAGGCTGCAGATCCCCCCACAGAACGTTAACAACAACCCACTTCCAGCGCATGGGGACAACTTGGTGATGGCCTACGACGATGAGGCGAAAAGAGAAGGAGGAAGGTCAACAATAAAGCAAAGGGAATTCGAAGAAAATCTGAAACATTGTACCACAGGAATGGCTAACGTAGTTTTAGCCTACGATGAAGCAAGCACTAAAGACGTGGAAGACGTATACAACGTTGAGTGCGAGGAAATGGAGGCAGTCGTTAAATACAGCGCAGTTTCAAAATCCCCAAAATTCGCTTGGTTCTTCGATCAAGTGGGGATACCAAAAGAGAGCAGACTGGAAATAACTCAGGCAATCCTAGACATCGCGAAGAAGGACGCGGTTCCCTCGTTGAAATGGAGGGGACCCATGGCGAGGCTGGTGAATAAGTTCCTATCAGAGGTGACCTTCAGTGATGCAGATAGAGCTGTAAGGTTCCCTCATAACAGGCCCTTGTATGTGACGGCCAGTATCAATGGGGTTAGTTTTGCAAGAACGCTTATGGATAGGGGCACTTCCATCAACATTATGCCGATCAACTCCTTCCACGCAGCTGATATCCCAGAAGAAAGGTTGGTCCCCATGCCTCTGGTAATCTCAGGGTATGACAACCAATCTTCCAAATCCATTGGGTATGTGAATGTGGGAATTGTAATGGGAAATCTGAGTTCCCACATCAAGTTCCATGTAATAGAAAGTGCAACTTCCTATCATTTACTAATAGGAAGAGTGTGGATGCACAATCAAGGTTTAGTTCCTTCAACATATCATCAATGCGCCAAGGCGAATGTCAAAGGAACAGAAGTCACCATTAGGGCTACAAAAAGGCCTTTTGCTATCGAGGAAGCTCACTTTGTAGATGCGGCCTTTTATACGGAGTTGGAGGAGGATGCTCGAGTCCTAACGAGAAGAATGGAGGGGGAATGGGTTCCCTCGATCAAAGATAGAATGGGGCCCCTGAACGAGCAAAGTAAAGAAGCCGTGGGTAACAAAGGGGTAAGGGCCGAAGAAACCCATCAGGTGATCCCTCGACCTCAAAGTACCACAAAGCAGCTCAAAAACAAAGTAAGGCTTAGAGTGGATCCTATGGAGCATGAGGTCCAACGACAAAGCATGCTGAGTCTCTTTTCAGGGGGAAGGATCGCTGAGGCTTCGAGAGAAAGGAAGAGGAAGGCCGTGGCAATAGCTGCCAACAGGCAATGCAAGAAGGTGGTCACTGAAGAGGGGAAGGTGGTATACCGTTTATAACGATGTGAGCGGGCGGCCGAAGAGACCGAGGATGGGGCTGACCCATTATATGAGTGTTTCCTGGTGGATCAACAGGGACAGTGTATGGTGATAGACAACTCCAACATACAGGAGTTTGTGGAGGAGGTCACCGAAGAACGAGACTACATGGAAAATCAACCAAGGCCCCAGGCACAAGAGTTGGAGCAGTTGAACCTGGCAGGAGAAGGGGAGGACCCAAGGCCCATCTTCATCGCGAAGGATCTCGGTAAGGAGAAACGAGAAGCCTTGGTTGGGCTAATCCGGGAGTTCATAGATGTCTTTGCATGGAAGTATACCGAAATGGAAGGGCTAGATGAGGAAGTGAGCTGCCACAAGCTAAACGTGATGCCTTCAGCCATCCCGGTGAAGCAGGCAACAAGGACTTATAAACCTGAGTTGGACTTGAAGATTAAGGAAGAGGTTCAGCATTTGTTGGCAGCAGGATTCATCAAACCAATATAGCATCCCCTTTGGCTATCTAGCATCGTGCCAGTAGGGAAGAAGGACAAGAGTCAAATAAGGATCTGTGTGGATTTTAGAGATTTGAATAGGGCTTGCACCAAAGATGAGTTCCCTCTACCCTCCATTGATAGCTTGATAGATGCCACGGCTGGGCATGAGATGTATAGCTTCATGGATGGGTACGTAGGGTACAACCAGATCAAGATGGAACCCGCGGACGCAGAGAAAACGACATTCAGAACCCCGTTGGGCAATTCATGTACAAAGTAATGCCGTTTGGACTTAAGAACGCGGGAGCTACTTATCAAATAACAATGATGGCCATTTTTCACGATTTCTTCCACAAATTTGTAGAATTCTATGTGGATGATTTGGTCATCAAATTGAAGAAGGAGGAGTCCCACCTAAATGACTTAAAAAAGGTGTTTACTCGATGTAGGAAGTATAAATTAAGGATGAACCCATTGAAGTGCGTCTTCGGAGTAACAAGTGGGAAGTTTCTAGGCTTTGTGGTTGATCGACAAGGGGTGCAGATGGACCAGGATAAACAACGCGCGATCTTAGAAATGTCGTGCCGAAGAACGGCGAGGGAGCTAAAAAGTTTCCTCGGTAAAGTCTCCTACCTCAGAAGATTTGTACCGGGATTGGCCGAGGTAACACAACCGTTGATGCAGCTGCTACAAAAGAACACAAAGTTCAGGTGGGAAAAGGACCACCAGGAGTCTCTCGATGAGTTGAAGAAGCTGCTCATTTCACCACAAATCATGGTTCCTCCACAGGCAGGAGTACCGTTCCAGCTGTACCTCACCTCAACTACAAGGTCCGTTGGAGCTTTACTGGCACAAGAGATTGACGGGAAAGAACGGCCAGTGTATTACCTCAGCAGGATCATACATGGGCCAGAGATTAGATATAGCAGCCTAGAAAGGCATTGTTTGGCCTTAGTCTTTGTAGCACAAAAACTTAGACATTATATGCTGTCTTTTATAATTCATATTGTAACTAGATGTGATCCTATTAAGTATTTGTTGGCTAGAACTATCTTGATTGGCAGGGCAGCTAGGTGGTTCCTTATTCTCTCCGAATATGATTTAAAGTGTGTGGTTCCTCGTGCTATCAAGAGCCAGGCGTATGCTGATCTGTTGGCAATCTTTCCATTAGGAACGTTTGAACCACCTAAAGAAGACATTCCGGGAGACGACTTGCAAGCCAACTATCTGGATGCAACCGATGAGGAATGGACGATGCAGTTTGATGACTCTTCGGCAGAGAAAAAAGGAGGGGCAGGGGTCATCCTTTCAAAAGGAACGGAGGAGATTTTCCTTTCCTACAAACTAGATTTCCCTTGCTCCAATAACGAAGCAGAATACGAAGCGTTGGTACTAGGGTTGCTGGAGGCTCTTCGAAGGGGAATTCGTTCACTCTGCATCAAGGGTGACTCGAACTTGGTAATTCAACAAGTTAATGGAGAATATGCGTTGAAGCACATGAGTTTGGCACCATACAGAACGATCATTCAAAGGCTCCTCAGCCAGTTCCATCGGACCAAAATCAGAAGACATCCCAGAACGATGAACCGTCATCCAGACGCTTATGCCACTATTGCTCAAAAAATGGTCATGAGGAGCGATACGACTATCGTTACGATCCAACGAAGAACAGCTCCTTCGGTGGTGCAGTCAATACTACCGATGGAGGGAGACACGGATTGGAGAGGAGAGATCAGGAAGCAACTGGAGTCTGGAGAAGAAGCTATGGGACTAAGAGAGTTAGCCCAATACTTTACAAGCCAGGGAAATCTTTACTTCAGAAATACAGGGGGATGGTTATCGAGATGAATTGGGATAGAGGAAGAAGAGCGGAGGTTGAAGAAAACACATGAGGAGCACTGCGAAACAACTGAGATACCTCTTTATAGGAGAATTAAAAGAGGGGGATATTTTTGGCCTAGGATGAAACAGGATACGACAGAACTACAACGGAATTGCGATAAGTGTCAAATATTTTTCGAAGCAGCTGAGTGCCATTCATCGAAGCCCAAACGGACTGGAGGCAGCCCTATATCGAATTTATTCAAGATAGAATTGTCCCAAAGGAGAAAATGGATGCGATGGGACTGAAGCGAAGGGCCCCGAGGTTCTATATCCAGGAGGGGCAGCTTTATCGGAGGGGGTACTTTAATAGGCCATTACGTTGCATCACAAAGAAAGAAGCAACTGAGGTCCTCAAACAAGCCCATGACCCAGCTCACATAGGAGGGGCCAAGTTATACGATCAGCTGATGACGTTGAGGTATTATTTGCCAACGATGGAGAAAGACTCTACCGAATTCGTTCGAAAATGCAAAGCTTGCCAACTTCATGGAAATATGATCCATGCCCCATCGGTGGACTTACACTCTCTGGCAACGCCTTATCCTTTCCACACTTGGGCATTCGACCTTATGGGGGCGATACATCCTTCGTCGAGGGGCAAGATATGGATACTGGTAGCAACGGAGTGCTTTACAAAATGGGCTGAAGCAATACCACTCAGAAGGGCAACGGCTGGGGTAGTGAGTAACTTCATCAGAAAGTATATCATTTGCCGTTTTGGGATCCCAAAGGTTATTCTCTCAGATAATGGGACTCCCTTAGTCAACTCAGAAGTAATGATGCTCACAGACAAGTACTCCATTGTTCATCACACTTCAACGGTGGCATACCCGAAGGGGAACGGTCAGGCCGAAGCAACTAACAAAACTCTGGTAAACATCTTGGCTAAAACGATGGAGGACTTCCCAGGATCGTGGGATGACAAGATACTAGCAGTGTTGTGGGCCTATCGAACGATGAAGGGGAAGCCCACAGGGTACACTCCGTTCTCCCTTGTCTACGGGGCTGAGGCAATCCTTCCAGTGGAGTTGGAAGTTCCCTCTACTCGATACGCCTTGCGAAGTAGCATGCTTCCTCAGAACAGGCATGTGCAGTTGGAGGCATTGGATGAACACAGAGACAACGCGATGCAACATTTTCAAATGTATACAAAGCATCTCTCTAGGGCATATGATAACCTGGTAAGACCAAGGAGGTTCGTGGAGGGAGATCTCGTTTTGAAAGCAGCGGTGAAACACATTAGGGGACTTCCTCTGCCAAAATTCGTAGCCAATTGGGAGGGACCTTTCGTCGTGAAGGAAGCTCATGATTCAGGTTATTGCTTAATTTCTAAGTTGGAGGAAGATAAGCCATTCAAAATTAATAATAAATGGTTGAAAGTCTATCATGTGTAAACATTTAAGTTTGTACCATCGATGTATCTAGTCTTTGATTATGAATATACAAGTTTTATTGATGACGTGAAGTGTAGACATTTGATATGAAAGCAGTCATAACTCAAAGATAAAACTGGAAAATATACATTCTTTCATTCATTAAACAAGAGAGCATTACAAAAAATTGGGAACTATTGCCCAAGAATTACATAAATGGACGAAGAAAGAAAATATATACAGGAGTTTACTACCCTAAGAGGAACCATAGGTCCGGGGAAGGAAAAAAATCCCCAGGAAGGCCCGAAGAAGTTGACGCAAAGGAGCTTTGAGCGTTGACAACAACCTCCAGCCTGGTTTGCACCTGTGGGCGTTCAATAAGAAGTCTCTCCCGTTTTAGCTTGTCCAAACGCAGAGCCTCTTCGGCATTCTTTATTTCTTCATCTGCCGATTCCAAAAGAGGTGCCAGCTCAGCTAACTTAACCTCCTCAGCCCGTTGGTCCTCCTGGTGCTTTCTCAGTAGTTCCATCTGGCCGATCAGCTGCTGACTCTTCAAAATTTTCAAATACGTTATAAGCCAGTCGAAACGGAAACCGTCATGACCCAATTCCTTTAGAAAACCCAGAAACTGATTAATGAGGGCTCGGGTGACACTGGAAGTGGGAGTATTGGCAATCTCAGCAACAACGATCTCCATGCCTTGCAGTCGATGACTCATCACGGGAATGTTGGACCGTAGGCAGTCCACGGTGAAGGTCTCGGGGTGATGGTTCACCAACTGCTCAATCACCAAGCGATGGCTCACAGGCATTTGGGTAGAATTGTGAAGCACCATTAGGCAAAAGGCAGGAGGAGTTAAGTCAGGAAGAGGCAATTCGCACCCAGATTCACTTTCTGCCTCAACACCAGTCGTGGAACCTTGGTCAGCATGATCAGATTCTTCCGAAACAGCAGGTTCCTGATGAGGTGTGCCCATAAGTGAAAGAGCTGGTGAGGAATCCTCCCGAGCAACCTGAGAAGAGATATAAGGAATAGTGAGATTATATAAAAATCTTAACAAGCGTTTTCGTTGTTAAGTCACCGTTATAAGGTGGATATTATATAAAAATCTTAACAAGCGTTTTCGTTGTTAAGTCACCGTTATAAGGTGGAGATTATATAAAAATCTTAACAAGCGTTTTCGTTGTTAAGTCACCATTATAAGGTGGAGATTAATTTAAAAATCTTAACAAGCGTTTTCATTGTTCAGTCACCGTTATAAGGTGGAGATTATATAAAAATCTTAACAAACGTTTTCGTTGTTAAGTCACCGTTATAAGGTGGAGATTATATAAAAATCTTAACAAGCGTTTTCGTTGTTAAGTCACCGTTATAAGGTGGAGATTATATAAAAATCTTAACAAGCGTTTTCGTTGTTAAGTCACCGTTATAAGGTGGAGATTATATAAAAATCTTAACAAGCGTTTTCATTGTTAAGTCACCGTTATAAGGTGGAGATTATATAAAAATCTTAACAAGCGTTTTCATTGTTAAGTCACCGTTATAAGGTGGAGATTATATAAAAATCTTAACAAACGTTTTCGTTGTTAAGTCACCGTTATAAGGTGGAGATTATATAAAAATCTTAACAAACGTTTTCGTTGTTAAGTCACCGTTATAAGGTGGAGATTATATAAAAATCTTAACAAGCGTTTTCGTTGTTAAGTCACCGTTATAAGGTGGAGATTATATAAAAAATCTTAACAAGCGTTTTCGTTGTTAAGTCACCGTTATAAGGTGGAGATTATATAAAAATCTTAACAAGCGTTTTCGTTGTTAAGTCACCGTTATAAGGTGGAGATTATATAAAAATCTTAACAAGCGTTTTGGTTGTTAAGTCACCGTTATAAGGTGGAGATTATATAAAAATCTTAACAGGCGTTTTCGTTGTTAAGTCACCGTTATAAGGTGGAGATTATATAAAAATCTTAACAGGTTTTCGTTGTTAAGTCACCGTTATAAGGTTGAGATTATATAAAAATCTTAACAAGCGTTTTCGTTGTTAAGTCACCGTTATAAGGTGGAGATTATATAAAAATCTTAACAAGCGTTTTCGTTGTTAAGTCGCCGTTATAAGGTGGAGATTATATAAAAATCTTAACAAGCGTTTTCGTTGTTAACCGTTATAAGGTGGAGATTATATAAAGATCTTAACAAGCGTTTTCATTGTTAAGTCACCGTTATAAGGTGGGGATTATATAAAGATCTTAGCAAGCGTTTTCGTTGTTAAGTCACCGTTATAAGATGGAGTTATGGAAAAAAAAAACCTAACATACGGTGGAGTTTATGCAGAGAATTAAGAAAGTACCTGAATCACAACAGGGGCAGGAATGGGAGTCATCACGGAGGTTAAAGGGGCAGGAACCGTTGGGAGGGGACTTGTTACCTCATCAGCCTCAACGGGGTCTCTGGCCGCAGAAACCTCAACTATCGGCAGAGTTCCCTCGCCCACATAAGGTACCAAAGCAAGCGTAAGGGGTTCATTGGGAATAGATGAGGGTGGTGAAAGATCAGGGGAAAGCTGCAATATAAAAGACAATGTTAGTAAAGAGGAACAAGTACAGAAAAAGGGCGAAATGTATCCAAGTATTACTTACCTCGGTCAGAACATTAAAAAGGGGCACTGTGGTCAGAGGTCTCGCCAGCACCGTTGGACGAAGAATGTTTGCTAGCAGCGAGGACACTTCGACCTAGGGCAACCAACATCCCAAATTCAGCACACAGAATGGGGTGAAAGAGAAGGAATGCCAGATCAGACAAATTAACTATGAAATCATTACCTCAGGGTCACTTGCAGCAGCCAGAACAATGGGGAGAGCAACCTCAGAAAAAGCCAGTGAGCCAGAGGGAACTGAGGTAGTTGTCTCGGATTGTGTTGTCTCTGGTGGCGAAGAGACATCCATGGGCTCTATAACCTCACCCTCCACAGCTGCCTCCCTCGCTCGTCGTGAGATTGAACGACGGGCGTAAGTAAGCCCGGTCATTGGCGAACGGGGTGGGGTAGTATCGGATGAGAGGGCCCCACAGCGACCACCCACGAAACGGCTTATGGGGGGACTTGGGGGACTAGAAGAACGAGGCCCCGTTTCTTTAAGGCCCTGCACTAAAGTAATTAAGAATAATATATATAAGCAAATGCAGCTTGCTTTAACTAAAGAGGAAAAGAGAACAAGATAAGTGTACATACCTCAGATCGGGAAGAAGAATGAGAAGCTTGCACCATGGGAGCTTGCTTCCTTTGGGACTTGGTGCCTAAAGTCTTCCTCCTTGACCTTGTCACATCACTGCCAATAGCTTGAGGAACCTTCGAACTTTTCCTCCTCCTTGCAGCTGGCTCAGTGGGATCGACGACGATCATAGGGAAAGCAACCGAAGGAGGAACGACGACAGCACGCCGTTTAAACTCTGCATTTACCCGATCTACCTCAGTCTGCGCCTCCCTCCTTAACCTCTCGGCCCTTTCAGGAGACATGAGAGGAGGAACGGAGGCTATGGGAAGGGCTGCCACAGGAGTCTGGGATTTGGACTTTGATTTTTTTGTGGAGGCCACCCCACTCTTGGCCTTCTTGGTCGATGGCTGCGAAGACCCTTCATCAGCAGTGGCTCCAGTCGAAGGATAGTCTTCCTGGATACCCCAGCACTTTTCGATTTGGGTATGGCAGTAGGAGTCATGGGGCATAACGGAGGAAGCTCTTCGGTAGGCCTCTTAGGGGTTTTGCTTAGAGGGAACTCAATCCCCAGAACGGAGTTGCCTTTAAGTCCCAGCTCCAACACAGAAAACGACAGAACTCGAGGGTACACGGGCTCGCCATCTATGAACTCAGCAATGTTAGCCAGTTGTTTCGGCCAGAACTTCATGGAAAATAGACCGGTCACACTCCCTTGCCTTTTGTTGGAGGGAATGGTGACTCGCCCAGCCATTGATTCACTTATCCCCCACGCAGCAGTGGAGGAAAATAAGGAACATGCCTCGCTAAAGCTAACCTTTGGGTTTGAAGATTGGAAAACTGAGCGAGGAGCCCCCTGATCAAACCCAAATTGACGACTGCACCGATTGGGGTTATAATGTTCGCTGGAATATCCCCACTCGGTGTAGGAAGGCAGATACCCCGGAGAAAGGAGAAGCACCACGGCTAACTGAGGATCTTCAATGCCTACCCCCACCTGAACCACCCTGGATTCGTGCTGGAAGAAATCACAAGTATGAACAAAGACGTCCTCTCCGTAAGGCCTCATAACAAAGTCCTCAAAACGGTCAATTAAGGCGATCATCTCTTTTCGGCTCTTCCTCTTGTGATAAATATAAGAGCGTGGGGGCAGAATGGTTTCCCCAGAAGGAGGTCGGTTGGCCTTGGCCGCTACAACAGGAAAGCGCACGTAAAGAAAGCCGGTTAGAAGGACACTGTTAGCAAAATTGGCCAGGTTATAACGGCCAAGTGATCGTTCCATGTCGAATAATGTTCTGTCGAGCCAGGTGTAGAGGGACCCTAAGGCAATTGCAGCCAAAGGAAGTTTGATGCCCCGGGCCAAACGAAGGGATATGTTGATAAGGTCCCTTCGGGGCTGATCATTTGGTTTTCCCGTCAAAAGAAAACGGGAAAGAATCACAAGGATGTAAGCAGGGAGCTCTAACGAAGTACCTTGACTAGGGGCATCCGTTGAAGTTGAAGAACTACCTTCACTAGAACCCTTGAAGAAGTAGTTAATCAGCGGAGTGAAAGTAGCTTTGTTTGAAGAACTGATGCAACTTCGGAATATTCGGTCCAACGCCAAACGGTCAGCAATCTCTTGGGCGTCGAGAGGCACATCGGTATAAGGCTCATGACCTGTTGCTTCGAGCCCCAGGAGCTCGCAGACATCTTCTAGGGTTATCGTAAACTCGCCTCACGCAGCGATGAATGTGTGAGTCGTCACATTCCAACGAGAAACAAGAATGGGGAGAGCAGCATTATTTTTGGAGAGAGTAAACTCACCAAACCATTTGGCCCGTTGAAGGCCAATCTTACTCAGAAACTCACCATGTGAGAGTTCCAAGCAGCAAAATGGGCAGGAGAACCCCCTGGTGCTTCGAAATCAATTTGGGACCATTGGAAGTCCCCTCGCTCCAGACGAAACCTGAGAGTCCCCTCTGGAGGAAGAAAGCCCTACTTCGAGGGTTCTTCGTCCTCATCACCCAGCATTAAGGTCTCAAACTTGCATTCAAAGTTGACAGTCTTGCAGCAGTAGTGGCAGCAACAGTGGTAGCAACAGCGGTAGCAGGCGGTGCACCGGTTGAAGAGATGGTGGGGTAACTTGGATAAGCCATGGCAGAGTGTTAGAGCAAACAAAAAAAACCTTGAGTAAGAGGAGCTTGAGCATGACAATGGAAGAGAGCAACCACAGGAGGTGGCGTAGAAGATGAGAGCAAGAAAAGGAAGGCACAAGCTTGAACAGCAATGGAGGTTTCAGATGCTCAATAATGGAATCTCTCTCTCTCTTTCTCTCTAAAAGCGAAGGAAATTTGAAGAAGGTAGTGGCAAAGTAAGAGAAAGAAAGGTTTTAAGTGTTTGGGAGATTTAGCCGTTTAATTTTTAAGTTCGTCGTTTAAGTTTCCCACCATTGCACGTGCGAGGCCGCCTGCAATAATTTCAAATGTACACGTGGCACTTCGGGAAGTGTTCTGACAATAGAAAAGACAACGCTACGTCATTAATGAAGTGACACCTAGGGAACAACCATCGTTACCTTCCTAAGCAAGATTGAGTTTTTGGCGCCAAGATTTTCTCTGACATATCCAATAAACCCCCCAACAAAGAAGATGCCCCAATGGTTCAAAAAAGCCATGATGTCCCCTAGTCAGAAACTCAAACGTTGTTTAGTTATGACTCAGTTACATCGGGGAGAATTTTTTGCTTTTTCGAACATTACTGGGAGAATATTAGCAGGTCCTTCGGGAGAATTTCAGATATTCAAGCTAGAACGGTTGAGGCTCGGCATTAGGAAAAAGTAGCAGGCCACACAGAGAAGGTTCATCGGATTGAGAAGTTTTCGTGGAGGCACTTCTTGTTCCCACAACAAATCCCTCCACGAAGGGGCAAATGTAGAGGGGCCTGAAGGTAATCCTGGGATTAGGGATAATCCACCAATTAGCAACAGTGTTCTGAGGATAAGCTCGGCGAGGTAGCTCAGTGAGGCAGCTCAGCGTGAAAGCTTGGCGTGGCAACTCGTACTTTAGCTTATTGTTTCTTTGTCATATTATGGCTTTGTTTATATTGACTACGAGTTGTAACAACTTTAATGATTGTAACGAGAATAATGAATGGGTGTGAGGTCGAACGGTACTCGCGAGAGACCAGGCTTGGCAGGGCTTGGGAGAGCTTTCATGCTCTATCGAACAACCTCACCGTGGGAACTTTAGAGGGACTTGGTTTGGAGGATTGAGAAGTGGGGAACCGTTGGGGCTTGTCCTGACCATCTTAGATACACCTGGTAAAACACCAAAAGATCTTCACCGTGGAACCTAGAGCAAAGTAGCTTCGAGTTCCATCGGGAGCTTTGCTGTGAACCAAATAGTCCTCTACTTTATGTCCCATTTATTGTAGGTGATGTCACTAACCAGCTACACAAACGTCAAGTCTGCACTTGAGTAAACCACCTAGGTGTTTGGGGCTGTCAGACGGTTGGTAAGCAACCTCTATGGCAACAGCCCCCTGACACACAGTGGTTAGGCAAAAGGCATGTCTTGGCATTTAATGTTTATGACGTAAAGACAACTAGTGCATCAGGTATTAAATGCTGGTGACATAAGGTATGAGGGAGGTCTTTCACATGCATTAATGACTTAGCTGCCTCGGGGGTGGTGTGGGGGCTATTTAAAGCCTCAACCACCTCCAAGGAAGAGGATCGATCAAAAAGTTCTAAAAAGAGTTCTTTTGGAGATATCCCTCTAAGAGTTTGAGAAATTATTTACTAGAGAGAGTTATTGAAAAAACCAGAGAGTTCTGCCACCCACCATTTGTCATTTATTACGAAACTTTTAATATATGACAGAGATTCTTGAGAGTGTTTAGTGTGTTTGCCTGCCTACCAAGGTGTATCTAGGGTGCTTACTTCTCTCTCCCTCTAGCTAAGTTATTTTTGAGTTCTTTATTATATTGTGAGTTATACACGAGAGATTTGTGAGTATAAGCTGGGTTCCATACATTCCAAACTGTTCTTTGTGTCTTGTGGCTAAATCACTAGTGTTTACTGACTAACCTTGTCATCACCATACTCAAAAGGGGTTACGCATCCATCTTATCTAAACTACCCTCTTACATATACTTCTTCTTAAAGATCCATGTATCGGCTACTTTTTTATCCCGGTGAATCTACATATGAAGGATCTTTTGTGTCGCGCTAAGATCCTCCATGTCAAACTCCTAGCTCAACTCAACCTTGAGATCCTCAATATTTGACATATCACGAGAGGCGATGATCATGTCATCCACATAAAGCATCAATAAAATAAACGAGTCATCTTAAAATGGATGATAATATGAACAATTGTAACGACCCCGACCAAAAAATTGTAGGGAACGAGTGTCTTGACATGCCACCAAGGCATCCAATATTCTGGAGTCAAAATTTTTCTTTTAAAATATATATAGAAGAAGTATAATCACATGGTTATGAATCGTAAAATACTGAAAGTGAAGGAATTACATCATCAGAGCTTTATAAAGGAAACTTCATTTATTTTAAAATATCCAAGAGTTACAACTTGACAGAAATTTTAAAGCCGTTTAATTTAAGAGCAAAGCATCCTTTATCTAATAAAACAAAACTCTACTTAATGTAAAAAAAAAGAGCTCTAAAAGCTAAATCTTCAACGTAGTCCCCTTATGTTCCATCTGCTTGCCTAATTATTTCCTGAAAAATGGTTAATTATAAAACATCAGCTAAAAGCCGAATGAGATTCAATCTCCAAATATTCCAAGGTTTTCAGAAAATAGATACCTATTCAATTTAGAACAGAAGGTATATACATATAGATAGGAATTTCAAGTAATATATATAAAGTAAATGAAAATATATATATATTCAGAATAAACAGTTCTGAACAGAGAAGATAAAACAATTGAGCATATGCCAATTATTCAGTTTTAGTGGCCATGTACGCTCTAATACCCAGACAGATAGTGTTACCAAATGTTTCCACCCGGTAACATCACAGACATATAATCATGATTTCTGGAACAATGCCTTATTTAGGGCACACCAGCGATAAACCAGCTGGGAAAATACCACCCAAATATTTCCTCCCGGTCGTAAAGGCCAACATAGTAAGGGAGTTTCCATAGGCCGAATAAATAAGTTTAGAATTCAAATCAGATGTTTATATGGAGAGATATAAACATATAACAAACGAAGGAATCATCGGTATCAGATGCATTTTGAGAATAAAAGCATTTCACGAAATATACATAGTTGGCATAATATAATATAATCAAAATGCGCAAGAAATTGCATAGAGTACTCACCTAAAATAGAGGTCGAAATTATAGATAACGAGTCTTCGATCGCACGTTAATCTAACAAATACGATAAAGGTTTAAGTATATCTTCTAAACAAGGTCCAATCTACATATTATATTTTAATAGTAACTTTTTTCAAAGGATTACCAAAAACAATTTTCTTAACTTTTAAAACTTATTGATCGTAATTAAATGAGTCAATTCATAGTTCTTCCTAACCAGTCGGTTCCCAGTAGAGATGGAGGGTCACAGGGTCACCTCTTAAATACCATCTCCTCTAGATAGAACATTTCCGGATTCATTCCCAGTAGAGATGGAGGGTCACAGGGGCACCACTTAAATACCATCTCGTCTAGACATAATTTCACCGGGACTGACTTTGGAATTACTTAAATGGGATTCCATAATAACGAGCAATTACTTTTAAAAAATCATTTTTAAAAGCATATATATAATTTCAAACAAGTTTACATGAAAATAAAATCAACTTGGATTTCTTCTAAACTTTAAGTTTTGATTAGTGAAGTCCTTGGTGTATTTTACCAGCATAACTACTAAGTAAACCTATAAAACACAAAATTAAAACTATAAAAATACATTATAACATTTAAATAAAATCATACCTACGAAATGAATTCTTTCTTCGAAATTATAGAACTCCTTCTTAAGATATTTCCCAAGCTTTCTATCACTCTTTCTTACTTAATTCTCAAGGAATTGGTGTGAGTTTCAAATGAACCCTAAGGCCCTATTTATAGGTTTCCAAATGTATTATGGCGTTGACACGTGTCAAATGACAAAGCTTTTTGGATTGGTGATTCAACACCGAGGTGTCGCGATCTGGAGTGGTCTTGCAGTGTTAATATCACCAAATGATGACAAGTGTTTTAGCTCTCTCTCTACAGATGACATGTGGAAGGTGGAAGTGACCAGCACGTGGTGGAAAGGTGATAAGGGTATAAGGGTCATTTCACACATGAAGGGTATTTTGGTAATTTCACACTATATATTTTGAATATTTCTAAGAGGTCCTTGAAAATATTTTATTTACAAAATGACCCATTTTATATTTTTACTTTAGTCCTTAAAGTTTCATAAAATTATATTTTCTACCCCAAAACTTATTATTTGCCTTAAGATATGTCATAAGACTTCGATTTGATCCAATTTAGAGTTGATTCTTCGTAATAAAAAATGGGGTTTGTTATATTGATAGCCAATAGCACCACATATCTAATAATACAACATTTATAAGATAATAAGCAACACAAGAGTGTAAAAACAAACTATATATAAAAGTGGGGTCATTACATCCTACCCTCCTTATAAAAAGTTTGGTCCCCAAACTTTACTTACATTAATTTTCAAAAAGGTATGGATATCGCTCCTTTATTTCATCTTCCCGCTCCCACTTTGCTTCTTCAACAGAATGATTCCGGCATAATACTTTAACTAGTGGAATAACCTTGGTTCGTAATATTTGATCTTTATGGTCCAAAATTTCCACTGGATGCTCAATGTACGACAAATCTTCTCTAACTTGAAGAGGCTCATGACTTAAGCTATGTTTGGGATCTGGGACATATTTCTTTATCATTGATATGTGAAACACATTATGTACACTAGAGAGTTCTGGTGGTAAGGCTATTTTATACGCAACAACTCCTATCCTTTCAAGGATTTCAAAAGGTCCTATGTATCTTGGGCTAAAGTTCCCTTTCTTCCCAAATCGTATTACTCCCTTTGCAGGCGATACCCGCAAGAACACATAATCTCCTCTTTGGAATTCTAACTATCGGTGTCTATTGTCAACATAACTCTTTTGACGGCTTTGAGAGGTTCGAAGTCGGTCTTGTATTAATTTCACCTTCTCTGTTGTGATCTGAATCAATTCTGGTCCCAATAATTTTCTTTTCCCAACTTCTACCCAACATGTAGGAGAATGACACCTTCTACCATAGAGTGCCTCATACGGATCCATTTGAATACTTGCTTGATAGCTATTATTATATGCGAATTCAACTAACGGTAAATGATCATCCCAATTCCCTTTTAAATCAAGTGCACATGCCCTAAGCATATCCTCTAATGTTTGAATAGTTCTCTCTGATTGTCCATCCGTTTGAGGATGAAAAGCAGTGCTAAAATTCAATTTTGTTCCCATGGCTTCTTGTAGGATTTTCCAGAAGCGAGACACAAATCTAGGGTCACGGTCAGAAATTATTGAAATTGGGGTTCCATGAAGCCTAATAGTTTCCTTCACATACAACTTAGCTAACTTTTCTAAAGAATGGGTAATCTTAATGGAAAGAAAATGAGCAGATTTAGTTAGCCTATCAATAATTACCCAAATAGAATCACTACCACTTGAACTCCTTGGTAAACTTGTCACAAAATCCATAGTGATATGTTCCCATTTCCACTCAGGGATAGGCAGTGGTTGTAGCAATCTTGATGGTCTCTGATGCTCAGCTTTTACTTGTTGACAAACCAAACACTAAGATACAAATTCCGCTATCTCCCTTTTCATGTTATTCCACCAAAACACTTCTCGAATATCTCTATACATCTTGGTATTTCCGGGATGAAACGTGAATCTCGAGTAATGACTTTCCTCCAAAATTTGCCTCTTTAGTTGGGCATCACGTGGAACACACACTCTATTTCCAAACCTCAATATATTATCCCGTATCGCAAATTCCATTCTCTTCCCTTCAATAACCTCTTCTTTAATCTTATTCATTTGTGGGTCATTTACTTGTGCAATTTTGATCCTTTCCATCAATATGGATTGTACTTGTAAGTTTGAAATCATTCCACCTTTGCTATAGATACGCACATCTATTTCCATACTTCTCAAATCCCTTAGCAGTGCTTCCTGGCTTGTAATAAGACATGCTAAATTTGGTGTAGACTTCCTACTTAAAGCATCGGCTACTACATTAGCTTTCCCCGGGTGATAGTGAATATTTACATCATAATCCTCCATCAATTCTAACCACCTCCTTTATCTCATAGTCAACTCTTTCTGAGTAAATATATACTTCAAACTCTTATGATCGGTATAAATCTCACAAGTCTCACCATACAAATAATGCCTCCAAATCTTAAGAGCAAAAATTACAGTTGCTAATTCTAGGTCATGGGTTGGATAATTCTGCTCATATGGTTTTAACTGTCTTGAAGCATAAGCAACTACTTTTCCATTTTGCATTAACACACATCCTAAACCATTTTTTGAAGCATCACTATAAATCACCCATCCTTTCGTACCT
The DNA here is from genome assembly GCA_949130495.1 of Sambucus nigra. NCBI lineage: Eukaryota > Viridiplantae > Streptophyta > Magnoliopsida > Dipsacales > Adoxaceae > Sambucus > Sambucus nigra. The sequence goes on along the minus strand of OX422222.1, from coordinate 90,682,216 downwards.
GAAGGAATAGTAAAAATTGGGGCAGTCACTAATCGATTCTTAAGTTCTTGAAAACTTTTATCGGCTTCCTCATACCATTCATATTTTAAATTCTTTTGTGTTAACCTAGATAGAGGTTTGGAAATGCTAGAAAATCCTTCAACAAACCTTCGGTAATAGCCTCCTAATCCAAGGAAACTACGAATCTCACTCACATTAGTTGGTCTGGGCCAATCTAGTATAGCCTCAATATTTTTAGGGTCAACTGGAACTCCCTCTTTGGATATGACATGTCCTAGAAAAGAAACACTAGGCATCCAAAACTCACACTTCTTTAATTTTGCATATAATTTTTCTTTCCTAAGGATTTGTAATATTGTCTCTAAATGCTTCTCGTGTTCTTCAATACACTTAGAATAAATGAGAATATCATCAATGAAAACAACAACACATTGATCCAAATATTTCCTAAAGACTCTATTCATCATATCCATAACAACGGCTGGTGCATTAGTTAGTCCAAATGGAATTATGAGAAATTCATAGTGACCATATCTAGTACGAAAAGCTGACTTTGAAAAATCATCATCCTTAATCTTCAATTGATGATAGCCTGACCTAAGGTCAATCTTAGAGAATACTTGTGCACCTTCTAATTGATCAAACAAGTCATCTATACGAGGTAAGGGGTATTAATTCTTAATGGTTACCTTATTCAGTTCACGATAATCTATACATAGTCTCATTGTCCCATCCTTCTTTTTGACAAATAATACTGGAGCACCCCAAGGCGATATACTTGGTCTGATAAAACCCTTATCTAAAAGGTCTTCTAATTTAACTTTTAACTCTTTATGGTGGTTTTGATATTGGTATAGTTCCAGGAATAAGGTCAATGGTAAATTCTATTTCTCTATTAGGAGGTAGGCCTGGTAAATCATCTGGAAAAACATCCGTAAATTTCATAGCGATAGGAATATCTTCTAAGCTAGACCATATTGTCTGCAAACTGGTAACAGTTGTAAGAAATCCTTGACATCCCTTCTTAAGAAAACTATAGGCTTGCATTGCAGAAATAATACACATCAGAGATATGATGCCAGTTACTTCAAAACTAAATTTTGGTCGGTGAGGGATTTGGAAAGTAACACTCTTCTCAAAACAGTCTACCTTAGCATGATGTGATGCTAACCAATCCATCCCCAAAATGACTTCAAAATCTTTAATGTCTAAAACTATCAATATCTATGGGGCAAGCCTTGTATACTAATTTACCCATCAATAACTCACCCGAAGGAGTAGAAACGTGTATGTTATGATTCAAGGGTTAGGTAATTTTAAAAAACGATTTAATACATGTATAGATATGAACGAATGGGTAGAACTAGGATCTATCAAAGCTTTAAAAGTCTGTGCATATATAGAAAGTGTACCTGACACTACCGCATTAGAAGCTTGGGTATCAGAAAGTGCAAAAAATCTACCCTGTTTGTCTTGATCCTTCTTTGCACTTGAAGGCTTTATCGGAACCCTTGCTGGGTTTGTGCAGTCTTTTATCTGATGTCCTTTCTGTCCACATCTAAAACAAGCTCCTGAATCCTTATAACAAGGTCGTCCTCCATGCATCTTTCCACATTACTGACATGTCTGGTTATTATACTGTTTGTTATCAGTAGATCCCCCAACATTGGATGTGTTCCTAAAGAAATTTCTATTATTCGAGTTCTTTCCTTTTTGTTCCCCAAACTTCCTCTTTCCATCTCTAATTCGATTGTACTCCTCACCATCCCTCTCAGCTATTGTAGCCCTAGTCACGACATCAATATGTGATGTTAATTTCAGGATGGAAATTCGACTACAAATATTCAACCTTAACCCACGCTCAAACTTCTTCGCTCTCAGTTGCTACAACATGACGTGCAAAAAGGGATAACTTAGTAAACTTTGCCTCATATTGACTAACCGTCATATTCCCTTGCACCAGACTCATGAAGTCAGCTGCCATTTCGTCTTTCATCGTTTTCGGAAAATATTTCTCATAAAAGATTACTAAGAAATCATTCCAACCTATGTAAGTATTCCCTTCCCCGTGTATTCTCTTAGTCATTCTCCACCAATGTTCGGCCTCCCCTTTTAACATAAATGTTGCAAATGACACCCTTTGTTCATCGGTACACTTAAGAACATCGAGTATCTTTTCCATATGCATCACCCAACTTTCTGCTTCGGTGGGGTTAGCAGTACCTTGAAAAGATGGAGGATTCAACTTCTTGAATTGTTCAATAGTACATGTACTTAGTTCAAGATTCTTTGGTACTCCATTGTTCACCTGCTGCTCCATAATATTTGCCAGACTTTCAATTGCCTTGTATGCACCTTCCAGTCCTTCTATACTCGAATCACTAGTTCCCATTGATGATCTTCTCTTGGTCATTTTCTATAGTCATGGCCAAACATAAGATCCACTATACTATATCAATATTGAAAACTAAAAGACCAATTATAAATAATATAACACATAGGGAGGGTTATCACATAAATTAGATTTTTAATACTATCTCCTAAGGATGGAAACATAAAATCTATAACATTCGAAACCTATGCTCAGTAGTCTACGAGTTCATAACCTATGCTTTGATACCACCTCTGTCACGACCCCGACCCAAAAATCATAGGGAATGAGTGTCTTGACATGCCACCAAGGCATCCAATATTCTGGAGTCAAAATTTTTCTTTTAAAATATATATAGCAGAAGTATAATCACATGGTTATGAATCGTAAAATACTGAAAGTGAAGGAATTACATCATCAGAGCTTTCTAAAGGAAACTTCATTTATATTAAAATATCCAAGAGTTACAACTTGACAGAAATTTTAAAGTCGTTTAATTAAAGAGCCAAACATCCTTTATCTAATAAAATAAAATTCTACTTAATGTAACAAAAAGATCTCTAAAAGCTAAATCTTCAACATAGTCCCCTTATGTTCCATTTGCTTGCCTAATTATTTCCTGAAAAATAGTTAATTATAAAACATCAGCTAAAAGCCGAATGAGATTCAATCTCCAAATATTCCAAGGTTTTCAGAAAATAGATACCTATTCAATTTAGAACAGAAGGTATATACATATAGATAGGAATTTCAAGTAATATATATAAAGTAAATGAAAATATATATATATTCAGAATAAACAGTTCTGAACAGAGAAGATAAAACAATTGAGCATATGCCAATTATTCAGTTTTAGTGGCCATGTACGCTCTAATACCCAGACAGATAGTGTTACCAAATGTTTCCACCCGGTAACATCACAGACATATAATCATGATTTCTGGAACAATGCCTTATTTAGGGCACACCAGCGATAAACCAGCTGGGAAAATACCACCCAAATATTTCCTCCCGGTCGTAAAGGCCAACATAGTAAGGGAGTTTCCATAGGCCGAATAAATAAGTTTAGAATTCAAATCAGATGTTTATATGGAGAGATATAAACATATAACAAACGAAGGAATCATCGGTATCAGATGCATTTTGAGAATAAAAGCATTTCACGAAATATACATAGTTGGCATAATATAATATAATCAAAATGCGCAAGAAATTGCATAGAGTACTCACCTAAAATAGAGGTCGAAATTATAGATAACGAGTCTTCGATCGCACGTTAATCTAACAAATACGATAAAGGTTTAAGTATATCTTCTAAACAAGGTCCAATCTACATATTATATTTTAATAGTAACTTTTTTCAAAGGATTACCAAAAACAATTTTCTTAACTTTTAAAACTTATTGATCGTAATTAAATGAGTCAATTCATAGTTCTTCCTAACCAGTCGGTTCCCAGTAGAGATGGAGGGTCACAGGGGCACCGCTTAAATACCATCTCCTCTAGACAAAACATTTTCGGATTCATTCCCAGTAGAGATGGAGGGTCACAGGGGCAACACTTAAATACCATCTCGTCTAGACCGAATTTCACCGGCCCTGACTTTGGAATTACTTAAATGTGATTCCATAATAACGAGCAATTACTTTTAAAAGATCATTTTTAAAAGCGTATATATAATTTCAAACAAGTTTACATGAAAATAAAATCAACTTGGATTTCTTCTAAACTTTAAGTTTTGATTAGTGAAGTCCTTAGTGTATTTTACCAGCATAACTACTAAGTAAACCTATAAAACACAAAATTAAAACTATAAAAATACATTATAACATTTAAATAAAATCATACCTATGAAATGAATTCTTTCTTCGAAATTATAGAACTCCTTCTTAAGATATTTCCTAAGCTTTCTATCACTCTTTCTTACTATAATTCTCAAGGAATTGGTGTGAGTTTCAAATTAACCCTAAGGCCCTATTTATAGGTTTCCAAATGTATTACGGTGTTGACACGTGTCAAATGACTAAGCTTTTTGGATTAGTGATTCAACACTGAGGTGTCGCGATCCGGAGTGGTCTTGCAGTATTAATATCACCAAATGATGACAAGTGTTTTAGCTCTTTCTCTACAGATGACATGTGGAAGGTGGAAGTGACCAGCAAGTGGTGGAAAGGTGATAAGGGTATAAGGGTCATTTCACACATGAAGGGTATTTTGGTAATTTCACACTATATATTTTGAATATTTCTTAGAGGTCCTTGAAAATATTTTATTTACAAAATGACCCATTTTATATTTTTATTTTAGTCCTTAAAGTTTCATAAAATTATATTTTTTACCCCAAAACTTATTATTTGCCTTAAGATATGTTATAAGACTTCGATTTGATCCAATTTACAGTTGATTCTTCATAATAAAAAATGGTGTTTGTTATATTGATAGCCAATAATACCAGATATCTAATAATACAACATTTATAAGATAATAAGTAACACAAGAGTGTAAAAACAAACTATATATAAAAGTGGGGTCATTACAACAATGGTTGTTATCAGACATTGTGTAACCAACCCTCATCATGAAAGTGTGACACCATAGGTACCATTGTCGTGGAGACTATTTAAGACCATGCAAGGACTTCTTGATGCAACACACGTGGTTCTCCTTTCCTAGTTACTTGAACCCTTATGGATGTGCTATGTATATTACCTCCTTCAAGTCACCATGAAGAAAAGTTATCGTCATTTCCATTTTCTCTAATTTTAAATCAAATTGAGAAACCATGGCTAACAACACTCGTATAGAAGCATGCTTCACTGCCGTAGAAAATATCTCATCATAATCAATTCCTTTTTGTATGAAAACCCATTAGCTACTAACTAAGATTTGTACTTTGGTTATTCCTCTTTGTTGATTGATTCCTTCTTCCGAAACACCCATTCGGAATCAACAATGTGTAGGTCCTTGGGTTTCAGAACCAACTCCCATACGAAGTTCTTGTGTAGAGCTTCCATCTCTTTTATCATAACACTCGTCCAACCTTGTTTACTTTCACTATTAATGGGTTTTTAAGTTGTTAGACCGTTCTAGGTTAACACAATTGTAAAGTGTACTTCATATTCCCAACCGAATCGCGAGGTCAATTTGTTTTCATGATGAGTTCGACCAGGTGCTATAAATGGTTCTTAGTCCACTTGTTGAGGTGTTTCAACCTCAGCCAATCTTTCTCCAGATTCCTCTTCCCATGCTCCACCTCAACTATGTTATCACTTGGTTGAGTACCAATAGTATCGTTAGTGGATGCTTCATAACTTTCAGTAATGTAAGGTTTTAGAACATAAATAAGAACATTGACGATTTTAACACATCCGTTATTTGAAACTTCTTGAAATTCTGTGTGCGTAAGCATAGCCCCATCATCAAATCTCATATCCCAGCTAAAAAATAACTTTAATTACACAGGATCGTAAAACTGATCCCCCTTTACGCCTTTCATAAAACTGAGAAAGATACATGGGCAAGATATTGGGTCATCTTTTGTCCTTTCATCACCGGGAATGTGAACATGTCTTGGACACCCAAATAATCTCAGTTGTGAGTAATCAACATCTTTCCCAAACTATATTTTTTTATAGACTTCAATTTAAGGGTTGCATTTGGAGACCTATTGAACAAATAAATAGTGCGGTCAATAGTTTTTGCCCAAAATGATTTTGGCAACCCAACATGAAACCACGTGCATCTTACCCCTCTATAATGGTACAGTTTATCCTCTCAATGACACCATTTTGGTGCGGAGTTTTCTTCAAAGTAAAATGACCCGTAATGCTAATATCTTTGCAAAACTTAAGGAATTTTCCATCCTTATATTCTCCTCCATTGTCGGTCCTCAAATACTTGATCTTATTTTTGATTTAATTTTCCACCATAGCTTTCCACTCCTTGAATTTCTAAAAAAACTCCAATTTTTCTTTCAAATAGTACACTTAAACTTTTTCAGATAAATCATCAGTGAATATTTTCAACCACTCAAGAATACAATATTCGAAGGCTCACAATCATCGGAATGAATATAGTTAAGAACACCTTTACTTTTGGTCATTATGGTATGGTAATGAACTCTAGTTTGCTTCTCCATCACATAATTATTAAAAATTTTGAGCTTGCATCTATCAACTCCTTTCAACAACTTCCATCGATGAAGTTCTTCAATGCTCTTTGGCTCATGTGACAAAGTCTCATCTGCCACAATTGTTTCTCGCCAACTCTGGTTTTGTAGAGAATGTCACTCCACCAGTTCCCCTGATTCCCTTATACCTATAAAGATTTTGAGGTGATCTTGTTCCGTAAAAAACCACCATTGATCCCTTATTCACATTCAAAGTCATTCCCTTAGCTTGAATCCCCCCCAATTGTCGTCATGTTTGGCCAAACAGATTATCTTTTCTTGAGTTTCATAACATGTCTAACTTCACTTAGAGTTATAACAACACCATCGCAGATCTTAATTCTTACCATGCCAATTCCATCTACTTGTTACATAGCATTATTTACCATGAGAATATTTCCTTTATTTTGTGGTTATTACTTATTAAACCACTCCCGATTGGGGCACATCTGATAGGAGCTTTCGGAGTCATGAATCCATCAACTTTCATGATTAACAGAAGAAAAATGACCTATGTGACATCTTCTTGTGTTGAAACACATGAAACATCTTTTGTAGAAGAGTCTTTCTTATCTTCCATTCAAATATCTGATAAATTCTTCTTGATGTGACCCTTCTTATAACATTTGTAAAACTCAAATTTTTTGTCATCTTGTGTTTGAGATCTATAGATTCCCCGAGTTGTTATACCCCATGACCTTTATCTTTCTATTCATCCACCACTACTAGTATTGTCAATTAGGACCTCATTTTGAGAACATAACACATCCATTTTGGTCTTTTTGTGATCACATGGGAATAGTTGTCTTGCACTACCTCGTTGAACTTGAGCTTAGTCTTCTTGAACATTAGGGTGGTGACAAAATGCTCGTATGAATAGGGAAATGATGCAAGAAAAAGGAACGATTGATCTTCCTCCGTGAGTTGCACATCTAAGTCAAATCGTTTATCAAGGCTTTCTACATGTTGATATGCTTCATCGTGTCTCCACCCTCCTTCATTTCAATCTTGAACAATTGCTTCTTGAGAAAAAATTTGTTATGGAAATTTTTTCCCAAGTATACATAGTTCTATCTTGGTCCACATCCCTTAGCAGTGGTTACCTCCATCACGTGATTTAACACCTCGTCAATGATGTATTTTTTAATAGAAGAATCCTAATATCTAGAAATATCTAGGCACTCCTCATCAAAAATGCCTTTCGATTTTTCTTGAATTCATAAGAAATCTATTCCAAGACTTTGTTTGACTAGAATGCCTCGCATCCGTTATTTCCAATAGTCGATTTTGATCTCTACATAGTAAGGCTTAATTTCAAATTTAATGGAACCAACGAATCCATAACTAGGATCCCATTTCTTTGAGTTTGTGATTGAACACCCCTTAAACGTTTCGAATTGTCCCACTTGTGTAATTACCAACCATAGCTTTGATACCATTTGTTAGTGATGAATTTCGAAAGTCTCAAAACAACACTTACCAATTGTGTGGAATACATCCCAAGACTGTTTCCCCCGAGATATTAAATCAACTTACTCATACAATTATAAAATGAAATAAGCATCTAACAACCACACAAATTTGGAGATACAAATATTTATTGTGGTTCACAAAAATTGGCTACGTCCATAGGAGGGGAGGTTTCACTATAGGAGAATATGTGTAACACACTCAATAAATCTTATAAATACTCACTCAACTCACAATATTAATATCATAATATTGTAGGAACTTTCACAGAAGAAACTGGAAAAATGGTCTTGTGTTTTGGACTCACTTACAACTAAAATACTTTAGTTGTAAATCTCTCTCTAATTTCTCTCCCTTGATTTCTGGTGTATCTTTCAATAACAAAATGTCTTCCTTATATAGGTTTCTAGAGAGAGGACTAAAGGAGTAAACAAATCCTTTATGGGATGGTGGTGGAGTACGCAATGGTGTTGCAGATCTATTAAGGGGGGTGCTGGTGGTGGTTCTCTTAATGGAGAATTAGGAAAAATGGAGTTGTTACATTCATTTTCTTAGTGAGATTATTTGGCTGCCACTTTCAATTCCTTAGTCGGATTCTAAGAATATAGACGTGTGTTTATGTTCATAATTGAATTTGTTATAGGAGATATAGAGAAAGAGAGGCATGTGGTGAGGGGAGTAATATATATATGGTTATTGTGCTACTGTTATTGGATAAGATCCAAATATATGTTTGACATTTCAATTAGACAGATGGAAAGTGGAGTATTAAATATCTATGGATAGTTAATTCTATTTCAATTTATATAGTTATAAGTATGTCCTGGGCTTGTACATTATTAGACAGATGGCGAGTGGAGTAATAACTAGTAGTAATTTAAAAGATATATTTTGTAGAAATATATTTACAACCTTTTAAAGAACACCAATCAGTTTCAAGAGTAGGAGACTTGTTTGATTTTCTTTAAAAGACGTGTTATTGTTAATATCCATCAAATATTAATAGTATTCATTAGAGAGTAAGAGTACCATTATACAGAGGCAACTTTCAAGTATGAAGTTTATTATAATTTTGAGACTTCAATAACAACTAATAATTTTATACATTTGGTTTATTCCTTATCTTCCCTTCCTTTAGTTAAAGTTAAAATAAACAAAAACAAAATAGAAAAACGGTTAGAAAATTGTATGCAAGGTAAAACCGAATAAACAAAACTAAACATATCTGTTAAATTTATGTGTGGCCTTACATGATTGATAATCCTTAAAAAATTAATTAAAAATAAAAATTTACAAAATAAATATTATTTTCTCTATGAAATGAGTACATACTCCAAAGATTAAAATTAGAGTATGTCGGTGGTTACATAGTAAAGAAATAAATTAATAAATAGAGAGAGAAAAAATAAGAGTACGAAGAACTTGCAGTAAATTCTTATCATCAAATACACAAATCTTGTATACTTTGTACAAATGAGACTTGAATATTTCAAATTTGAGAGGTATCCAAAACAAATTCATGAAAAATGATATTTAAACTATAAGATATATAAAGAAAAAAATAGAGAAAATTTGGAAAAGAAAATACATTCACTAAGAAGATGGAAATTGAGTATTGGGACAAACTATTGAACATAGAGATTGGATTTACATTATTTTGGAGTCTCCACGATAGGATAGAAAGGGGAAAGTGCATTAATCAGGTGATTAAAATCAATTAAAGTGTTTATGTGTAAAGCCACTAAGGGGATGGAAATTAAACATTGGGAAATTCATCAGAGCGTAAAGGGGTTGATATAATTGAGTTCAAACTGGGAGAACCTCTTTCAAAGTAGGTCATGGTGACCCTCTCACCTGGTTGGCTAAAACATTAATTAAAATAATAAATAAGTAGTTGCAGTGGATTCTGCTATTTTTATTATTTCAACTAATAAGCTTAGAAGGTGATCATGACCCACTTTAAAAGTGGGTCTCCAAATTTGAACTCAGTCTAATTTTACTTCAGAGGGGTGATGGGACTATTATTTTATTTTAATTTACGACTATGAGGAGATAAATAATGAATTGGTGCTTATTATATGTTTGTCATATGGCAAGATCACATTGAAATAGTAATATATATATATATATATAAACTAGTGCATGCCCATGCCTAAAAGCATGAATCTAAATTTACCCCCAGTACTTGTACTTGTACATACGACATGATGCCACCACTAATACCGCAACCAATAACCCACGTCTAAACATAAATTTAACCAAGGTATTGGATATACACACTTTTAAGACAAAGTGAGGAAGATTTTTGATTATCAATATAACCACTCAATTGAACATATACGCGGTTATAACCAATCAACATATAAGAAATTATAAATAAAGTGAATCAGCATGACCAAATTTTTTCCATGAGTTATTGCACTTTTGGTCACGACATGTCATGTGATATAATGTTGTTACATTTTCACATCCCAAACCAATTTAAATAATTATATACAATATATCTATTTTTTTTAAAATGCACATCATATTGAAACAAAAGTTGACATATAGCCTTAAATAGGTTGAACCCAAATGAAACTAACTCCTTACAGTCAGCAGCAGAAAATGTGTAAGATAACCAAGCACTCAAATATCCGTGTAACTTATTTTACTAAAACCACATATACAAAACTTAATGTGTGTGATTTAAAAATAGTATTGAACGTGACTTACTAAGAACTTTAAATTCAATATATCCCGTGATCATCAGTCTACATTTGAAGTTACTATATACAGTTTATGAAATCACAGATGAAAATTTTACCGTGCTCTACCTTTGTTGGATCAAGACTAAGTTCACTTTATGAGTGCATTTAACTTAGTGTAAAAAAGAATTTCTACTGAAGTTAAAAAAAGCACACTATGACTACACTTGGTGAATACACTCTTGAGAAAATTCCCATTTCTCTTCTTCAAGAAATCATCATCCACGTCCTCAGGATAATGCGAATTAATCCTTCCCACCATAGGACTATCGCTATTGTCCAAAGACGTAGTCCTTTCAAAAAACTATCCATTATTCCACTTGAAATAATAATAGCAGCGGCATCTGCCGCATTCCTCCACTGATTGGAATGCACCTTCAGCCATCTCACCTTAGCCTCCATCTCTAAATGGGCCACCTGAGCCGCCTCCAACTGCTTAGCTATCGTTTTCACCCTTTTGTTACTCTTACATGCCTCATCCATTACATATCCAAGTTGTTGAAACCCCATCCTAGGACCCCCCTAATCACCTCCTTAGGTCCCTAGCACTCATTTGACAACTGTAAACCCTAGTTCATACTCCGAGTACCAATCTATAGGCCAATGGGTGCTCACGGGCCCCATTTGACTCTAGTCGACTTTCTTTTTTGAGTAAGTCTCAATGAATCTTCAAGGGGATATGAATACCCTTTCTAATGGATCGCCTTGTGTGTGAATTAACGTTACAGTTCGTACGAACAATACGTTTTACTCTAAAAAACTGATCTAGAGGCCACCGGGCATCCCTGGGACCCGTTTGACTCCGGTCAACTATCTAGATTGAGTGAATCTTAATTAATATTTGAAAGGCTCTGAATCCCCTTTTTGATGGTACGCCCAATGAGGAAATCATCCTTGTGGTACGAACGAACGAACCATTTTACTCTAAAGGGTCACCGGGCCCTTCTGGGCCATTTGACCTCGGTCAAATCTTCGAACCGAACGAAGTTGAATGAAATCTCAATGGTCACTGAATACCCTTTCCAACAATTCATCTCGTGAGCGATTCAACCTCACGGTTCAGATGAACAATCCGTTTTCCATCAACTCTTGGAGATGGGATTGTCTTAATTTATTCTTAAAGGGATCTGAATACCCTTTTCAAAGGTCCACCTTGTGTGTGATTCTGACTTACGATTTGCATTTTACGATCATTTTTCTGAAAAACCTATCCCATACTACGGAATGGCCATGGACCCTACCTATCGGCAGTGTGCTTGAGTCCAGGACCATGCTGATCAGCACCCCCTTGGCCTTAAAAAAAAAGTCCATGACCTAACTTTGAAAGGCACCCCTGAACACCCCTCTTAGCAATTCAGAGAACATTCTCTCGAACTCAGAGTTGTTCCCTTCCTAAAAAACCCATTTCCCACATTCCATTCCATCATTTTCATACTTCATTTAATAAATTCCTCCCACCTCTTCATACCACCTTCATCTCAAAGCAAGATCAACATATCTACACTCAAGATCAATTTCAAGTACTCATACGGAGGTCCAATTCTCCATCATTTTCACTAAATTCTCTTATTTTAGTATTAGTTGTTTTATTTATACTTTAAGCAGCTTATTTCATTTCATCACATATATTAATCTCAAACCATTATTAGTAGTAGTTGCACATAATCTATGTTCATAAAAAACCCAAAAACAAGAAAAAGAGGGTTAATCTATAAATTCTAAAAGAGGGATCCTTATCTCACCTTCTAACTTTTAATGCAGATTTTCTCTACACACACGCATAAGAGAAATCCACCGTTTCGATTTATATATTGAAACCCACCCCATGCTGTATTTGAACTATGCGGACTTTAATGCCCCTTGGGCTACATAGGCGTCTTGGATAAATATCGAGACTCGAGTCCTCCCTTATAGGCAATTATAATATTTTTTTCAGAATATATATATATATATATATATATCCTTAATGAATGCCATATTCTTGAGTTCTTCTGTTTTGTCCGATATATACATTCGTTTTTTCATAACGACTTGTGATTTCAAAAACATGCGTACTATATCTTGAATCATTATTTTCGGGAACACTCCTAATGATTAATTAACTCCATCTTTTTTCCATGACGCGAGTTCAATGATTTCATTCTCTGTCTTTATTAGTCACATAAGCACACACTAAATGGTGTGTAATAGGAGATGATTAACACATGCCCATGAGAGACTAAAAGGGAGGAATGGGTGCCTAACACCTTCCCATTCCATAACTTACTCCTCGAACCTTTGAAGTACTTTGTCTTTTTCTTGAGGAGGCAACATATCTTTTGCCTATTTTGTGCAAAATAGGCTAGGGAGTTTATTTCTATATATTATCCCACATTGACGATGATTGAGTGCCTCGATAAAGGGTACAATCCCACACACATGCCGAAGGGAACCCCCGAGAAAAGAAAGAAAGGAAAAGGGGGAAGCCCCCTAGGATGGCCACGGTGGAGACTCCACTAGGGCCTTTTTAAGAGGACTAGACTCTATATTTGCATGGGTGTTATTCTTTTCTTCATGTGTGCATATGCACCTACCAGTATGTCACATTTTCTCCTCTATCTATTTTTTGTGTATATCTACCTCATGTATATATCACTTTTCACTCACTTATAAACTCCACCCACTTGTATATACTCTCCATATATACTTCACACAATTAGACTTGTATATAGATTCACTTCTACTCAAATGCTTCACACACCGGTTAGAATATCCATGCTTAGGATTTAGCACACACCCATACTTCTCACACTTATATATATACATGCTCACTTACACATATAATACTCCATTTTTAGTTGATTCATGAATAGTCTCACTACTACACACACTCACTTGTAAATATTCACATGTCACTCACTCACATGTATATGTCCCCATGCTTTCCTATCACAATGTTTAGCATAGTATTAATGCTTCATGTTAGACTTACTTTCCATTATACTTGTATATGATCCCTCATTAGTATAGTACTCCCTTTACTCATCATGGAAATTAAAAAATAAAATATACTCTCTCTCTCTCCATAATATACTAATTTAGTCTCATGCATTTTTGCACACTATGAAGCCCTTATACTTTTGACTCATTTGAGTCTAGACTGTATAAGAGCTCATCTAGTTTGGAAATTGTGACAAAATAGTGTCTATCCTAGAAACCAAAGAGCTTCAGAGATTGGGTTGCTTCTTCTTCTATCTATCATGTAATGATCCTAAGACTATAGCCATCACTCACACACTTAGAATTTGATTCTTGCATATCATATTGCACCCCTATGTGTTTTAATGTTGTGAGTGTGTTTAAATCCCTCAATTTGATTTTTAATAATTTTTTGGGAATTTAAAACATATTTTAAACAAGGTTTTATTTAATTAAAAGTTGATTTAAAAAGTCTTGGGGTTATTATATAAATATGGATTGTTGTGTTTATTGGCCTAAAGTTACTCTGGGTAGAAACCGAAAGCGCTAGAGACTTTAGGGTTGGCTTTGTAATTATTTTGGGACGCGCGTTTACCTTCGTTCACAAGCCAACACCTGCTGTCTTCTGATTGGACCAAACTGTGTTTCTTTACTGAGACAAACCATCGCACGCTTACAGCCCTTGGATCTATCCTTATCGATGGCCTGCATGTCTTTTGAGTGGATCCCCGTGTAATCCCTTAAGCCAATCATAGCCTGTTTAATCCACCGCCTGTTGTGAGCCCTTGGATTGCAGTCAAAGGAGCTTGACTCAATCTCAGCCATTGTTTTTGAACGATGCTCTGGAATCTTCCTCTCTTCCTATTTAAAGACCCTTCATCTCAGCCTTCGAAAGCTTTTGCCATTTTGAAAAGTCTCAGAGAATAGAGACTAGAGAGAGAAGAGAGAAGAGAGAAGAGAGAGAAGAGAGAAGAGAGAAGTTAGAGAGAGAAACCAAAACCTAGTTAGAAATCCTAACTTCGTCCAAACACTTCTCAAGCCCAATCTACTTACCTCTCAAGAAAAACCACCATAACCAAAAACACCATCCTTAGTGTTTTCTTAGGTTTATGAGAGTTCTGGTTAAGAGATCTTGGGTTGCTGAAATCCTTGTGTTCATAAATCTTATTTCCAACTTAGACATAGACTCAGATCTTGTTTCTTTTTCAATAGAAATCATAGATCTGAAGTTTTTCATGTCACAGAACACTTAGTTGCATTTATTTCTCATCTTGAGAATTTCGTTGTTGATTGTTTTCTGTTAAAACATTTTTCTTCTTCAAAGATCAACAATAGATGTTTTTCTATTTCTGTTTTTACAAAACCTAACTTGACCTAGTGGGATTCGCACTTGGAGGGTTCTCAATCTTCATAATATTTTCAAAACTGATTGAGAAAGGTCTTGACCGATTTCTTAAGCAAGATCTCCGTGGAATCTGGGTTAGTTTGAAAGATCGAAAAGGTTCTTGGTTTTGTAAGAAAGAAAAATAACAAATACACTGCATATAGACTTTATATGTGATTTGTTAGGATCGTCTGTAACTAATAAGTGTGTGTGTGTGCATGCATGTGTTTTAGAACACCATTCACAAACATCTTCACACTACGAACACTGAAAGTGTTGGCTATAAGATTTGGTGAACAATAAGTCGACGTAAAGTGCTGGAACAAAGAAGAGTTGACAAACTGAGACAACTACATCAACAAACAAGATCTGCAGAAAAGTTAAGGACGCCAGAGGGTACAATCCTGAACTTGTATAGATTTGTTTTTGTGTGCATGTTAGTTAAATAGGTTGTAACTCATATATTTGTTTTAGTGATTGTTTTTGTTTTACTCCGTAGAGGGAGTCGTGGATGTTTCCTCAAGGTTGAGGTTTTACCACGTTAAAAATTTGAGTATCAATATTTCTACATCTTCTCATCCCTTTCTAATAGTGTGCTGAGTTTAAAACATTTTAAACTGTTTACTAAAACTTGTTATCAAATCTTGTCCCTATCTCGTACATACTTTTGTTAACACATCTTGTGTTCAAAATCGTTTTGATTTAAGTAAAGAGTTTCTTCAAAAAACTTTCGGAGTTGCTTAAATAGTTTATTTTCATAAACGGCTTTGGCAACGCTATTTCAATTGGTATCAGAGCTTTTGGTGAACCTTTTTCAAAAAGATCCTGAGTTTCTGAAACTGTTTTCTCAAAATCATTATGGACGAGAAAAACGAAAGATATGGTAACTTGACCAGACCTCCAGTCTTTGATGGAACCAATTTCTCTTACTGGAAAGTAAGAATGATTTCTTTCATTCAAGGCACTCTGGGAGATGATGTCTGGGATATCATTGAAAACGGATACTTTTATCCAACTAAACCAGCCACTGATGGAAGCAATGAAAGGATTAAGAAAATATTGAGTGAGTTTACTCAAGAAGAGAAACAGGTTTCTCGAAATAATAACAAAGGCAAGAACGCTATATTTATGTCTATTAACGAACACGAGTTCAAGAGAATCTCATCGTGTACCACTTCCAAGGAAGCATGGGATACCTTGATTACTGCACATGAAGGAGACTCTAGGGTAAAAGCTGCTAAGACTCAGATGTTAATCCAACAGTATAATACCTTAATCATGTCTGAATCTGAGTCTTTCGATGATTTCTATATGAACCTTACTGATATTGTCACTAAACTTCATGCCAATGGTATAACTTATGATAGACAAGAAATTGTCTCTAAAATTCTGAGATCATTGCCACAGAAATTTGACAATAAAAGATATGCTATTGAGGAGATGTGTGATGTAAATCTCACTCCTGAATTACTCAGTAGTAAATTAAGAACTGTGGAAATGGAATTGGAGTTTAAGAAACAATTGACCCACACTAATAGGAAACATACCAATTCCAATCTTAGCTTTACCTCTAAGATGATTAAGCCTGAGTTAAACACCTCTAGTAATGATTCTGATGAGGACTATGACTTAGAAAGTCTAGATAATCAGATTGCCCTAATGACAAAACAATTTAAGAAAATTGTTAAATTTAGAAACAGTGTTGCAAATAGACAGGGCAAGTCTAATTATACCACTCCTTCAAATCACAAACCTCATGAGAAACCTCATGACAAACAGAACAAGGACAACACAAGATCTCACAGAGACCTCAAGAAGACTGAATGCTATAGATGTGGTAAACTAGGACACATTGCTCAAGACTGTAGAGTTAATTTAAATGCCCAAAACAAACACTCTAGAGCCAATATCTGCAAAACCTGGGATGACTCAAGTGATTCTGAAAATGAGGAACTTGAGACATCTGATGGTTTTGATCCTTGTTTAGCCTTCTTTGCCAAAATCATATACAATGATGATATGCCTATGCTTGATAGTGAGGATGAGTTTAGTAATTCTAGTTCTGTTGCTTTGAATCATACTTTAACTGGTTTAGATGCTTTACTTACTGAGAACATTAATACCTCCTCCTCGGGGTGTGTGAGTCAAAGGGAAATCGATACTGCTGATGTCAATGGGTGAGTGAGTTTAAGAAATGAAACCTTAGGGGTCACTTCACACACTTCACTTAGTGACTCTGACAATGATGATCTCCCAGACATCCACACTCTATATACTAAAACTCTTAAGAAAAGCACTAGACTAGAAAAGATTGTTAAAGATCTTACCAAAAAGCTAGAGGATCTAAGCCTAATGGTAAAACTGAATGCTGAAGAGTATACTACACAATGCATGTCTCATGACAGTGAAGTTAAAGTGTTTGATGAAAAACTGAAAACTTTGACTGAAGCTAATGAAATTCTGGAGAAAAAATACAAAGGGACATTATTAGAATTGGAACAAACAAAAGAAAAGACGGCAACTGTTTTCAAAAAATTTACCAAATTTGAAAACAATTCTAAATGTTTTGAGGAATTCGTTGCTGAATCTAAAACCAATTCTGATGATAGAACTGGAATAGGGTTTTGCCCCAATTTGAAGACACAAACTAAACATGTTGAACCTATCAAGTTTGTGTCAGGAGGCAAAAGACCTATTGAAACATGTCCAGACTTTCATTCTCTAAAAACTAAGTTTGACCATCAAAACACCAACACTGAAGATGCAAGTTGCTCTAAGCTTGAAAGTTTACCAAAGGGAAAATATGTCTGCCCCCCTATTAGGAAAAGTGAACCTGCTTTCAAATCTGTGCTACCTAGGAATAAAATTCAGCCTCAAAATTTCTCAAAACCTTTGTTTAGAGACTTTCCTAAGGAAAACCCTATTCTGAGCAATCTTTATTGCTCCTATTGTGATATATATGGTCACTCTTTCGATAATTGCTATGCTAGGAGACTGATTAAACCTATCTACAACACTCCTATGTATCATAACTTTAACTATTCTAGGAGGAGTCGTAACAATTATGTCCTTCCCAGGCCACCAGACAAAAACTCTAACTATAGGAATAGAAGGACTAAACCTAAAAGGACATTTACTAGAAGGATTACCAGAACCTTTTCTAAATCAAATGCTCATGAATTCAAATTTACTCAAAATCATGCGCAGAATGTTTTTCAACAAAAATCTAATGCTCGCAAATTTTATCAAATAAGAGCAAACAAGCGCAAACTAAAAACCAGGGCAATTTGGGTTAGAAAAGATGATCTAGCACCCCAGATGAAGTGTAACATTGTTGTTTCTGCTTTAAAAGCTGAACTTACATCTTCTGGATGGTACTTGGATTCTGGATGTTCCAAGCATATGACAGGTGATGATACAAAACTTTTAAATAAAACCCATTTTGATGGTGGAAAAGTTGTTTTTGGTGATGGTATATCATCCCAGATCATAGGCAAAGGAACCCTTAAAGAAAAAGGACTTCCTCTTCTTGAAAATGTTCTCTTAGTTAAAGGTCTTAAGGCTAATTTACTTAGCATTTCACAATTCTGTGACTCAAATTACACTGTTACCTTTTCAAAGAACAATTTCAAGATTTTAAATGAAAAGGGAGAATGCTTAATTACAGGATTCAGGACCCCTGACAATTGTTATACTGTCATGTCTAGTTCTGAAATCTGTAGTGTTGCCAGAATGGATGACAACGAGATATGGCATAACAGAATGGGTCACATTAATTACGAAAATTTGAGTAAATTGTCTTCTCAACAGATAGTTAGAGGAATACCAAATATTAAACCTATTCATAACATTGTCTGTGGTCCCTGTCAAGAAGGAAAGATTGTTAAAGCACCTCATAAAAGGGTTAAAGATATCCTTACCTCTAATCCCTTAGAACTCATCCATATGGACCTAATGGGTCCTTCTCAAACTGTTAGTCTTTGTGGACACAGTTATATTCTAGTTATGGTTGATGACTTCACCAGATTCACTTGGGTAGCTTTCTTAAAACAAAAATCCGATACATTTCAAACTTTTTTAAAGATTCTCTTACGGATTGAGAATGAAAAAGACACTCAAGTGAATAGAATCCGAAGTGATAGAGGTGGTGAATTCAAAGACACTGGTATTGTAGAATATTGTGACTATAATGGTTACAAACATGAGTTCAGTGCTCCTAAGACTCCTCAACAAAATGGAATAGCTGAGAGAAAGAATCGAACTCTTCAAGAGATGGCACGTGTCATGCTCCATGCTAAGAACTTACCTAAGTATTTTTGGGTAGAATCTATTCGTACAGCCTGCCATCTTATTAATAGGGTCTATCTTAGAAAGAATTCGAAACAAACCTCTTATGAACTTTGGTACAATAAAAAGCCTAATCTTAAGTACCTTAGAACCTTTGGTAGTACCTGCTATGTTTGCAAAGATAGGGAACACTTATCTAAATTTGAGAGTAGAGGACATAAAGCCATATTCTTAGGTTATTCACCTAACAGTAGAGATTATCGAGTGTATAATCTTCGCACTAAGACCTTAATGGAATCCATAAATGTAATTGTTAGTGACACTACTGTAGAAAGCAAGACTAGTGAATTAACTATAGAAGAAGAATCGTCAAATATTTTAGAAAATGACTCTTCTGAAATAGATAATTCATTACCTATTGAGTCACCTGAAGTACCTAACTGGGTTTCTAAAGATCATCCCATAAACAACATAGTTGGTAACCCTGGTGAACCAGTACGTACAAGATCCCAACTTAGAAATTATGCTCTCTATGCTTGCTTTGTTTCTCTCTTGGAACCAAAGAATGTAAATGAGGCATTGAATGACTCTCACTGGATTTCTGCTATGCAGGATGAACTTTTACAATTTGTCATTCATGATGTTTGGTTTCTTGTTCCACGTCCTGATCACAAAAAGGTTATTGGTACTCGTTGGATTTTCAAAAATAAAACTGATGAAAATGGGATGATAATTAGAAATAAAGCTAGACTAGTTGCTCAAGGTTACTCCCAAATAGAAGGACTTGATTTTAATGAGACGTTTGCTCCTGTTACTCGTTTAGAATGAGTTCGTCTGCTTCTTGCTATAGCTTGTCACATGCATTTTACATTATATCAAATGGATGTTAAATCTGCGTTCCTTAATGGAATACTTGCCGAGGAAACCTATGTAGAACAACCTAAAGGGTTCATTGACCCTAATTATCCTAATCATGTATTTCGGTTGAAAAAGGCTTTATATGGTCTTAAGCAAGCTCCTAGAGCCTGGTATGAGCGGCTGTCCAGTTTTCTGCTGGACAAAGGTTTCAAAAGAGGTGGAAATGACCAAACCTTATTTGTCAAACATTTTGGCAAACACATTACTATCGCTCAAGTCTATGTAGACGATATCATATTTGGATCCACTTCTACCTCAGAAGTAAAATCTTTTGCTGAAATTATGAGTAAGGAATTTCAGATGTCCCTTATGGGGGAGTTACAGTTCTTCCTAGGTCTCCAAGTCAAACAACAACCAGATGGCTTGTTTCTTTCGCAGACTAAGTACGCATTAGAGATAGTTAAAAAATTTGGCCTCGAGAGTGCTAAAAGTGCTAAAACGCCTATGAGTACTACAGAAAAATTATCTAAAGATGAAAATGGAAAATCTGTAGACTCTACCTTATATCGTAGTATGATTGGCACATTACTCTATCTGACTGCCTCGCGTCCTGATATCATGTATGCTGTTTGTGTTTGTGCGCGTTATCAAAACAACCCCAAAGAGAGCCATTTGAACTCTGTCAAACGCATAATTAAATATGTTAAAGGCACTCTAAATTTAGGAATTTGGTACACGAATGACACACCTAGCACTATTATTGGGTACACTGATGCTGATTGGGCTGGGTGTACTGATGATAGTAAAAGCACTTCAGGCGCATGTTGTTATATTGGTAATAACTTGGTAGGATGGAGTAGTAAAAAACAGAACTGCACATCTCTCTCGACTGCTGAATCTGAATACATAGCCGCCGGTAGCTGTTGTGCCCAATTGTTATGGCTTAAACAAATGCTAAGTGATTATGGTATTCTAGAACCCACACTTCATCTCTATTGTGATAATCAAAGTGCGATTAACATTTCTAAGAACCCAGTTCAACACTCGCGAACTAAGCACATTAAAATAAGACATCATTTTATTCGTGAATTAGTTGAAACCAAGCAATTAGAAATCAATTATCTTTCTACTGATCTACAACTTGCAGATTTATTTACCAAACCTCTTGATTATAATAGATTCATTTCTTTACGTAAATCTATTGGTATGATTTGTGTTGAGTAAATACCTGTTCTATTTGCCAAGTTCCTTCCCTTTGTCCATTTGAGACAAAATGGGGGAGAAATTTGAGTCTACTGCATATACTAAAAAGCTTGATCTTAGTAATTTTTTGCAGGTATCCTTGCATATACAGTCATTCTTCATTGTAATAATAGGATGTTAAACTGTATATAGTTGAGTTATGTAATTTTTGCTTTCTAGGATTTGGGTAGATAGAACCTTTATAGGAATAAGCTTTTCTTTTTTGATTGTCGCCCTACGAGTTGAGATGACTCAAAGGAGATTTTGTCTCATATTTCCAAAGGGGGAGATTGAAGCCCTTATACTTTTGACTCATTTGAGTCTAGACTGTATAAGAGCTCATCTAGTTTGGAAATTGTGACAAAATAGTGTCTATCCTAGAAACCAAAGAGCTTCAGAGATTGGGTTGCTTCTTCTTCTATCTATCATGTAATGATCCTAAGGCTATAGCCATCACTCACACACTTAGAATTTGATTCTTGCATATCATATTGCACCCCTATGTGTTTTAATGTTGTGAGTGTGTTTAAATCCCTCAATTTGATTTTTAATAATTTTTTGGGAATTTAAAACATATTTTAAACAAGGTTTTATTTAATTAAAAGTTGATTTAAAAAGTCTTGGGGTTATTATATAAATATGGATTGTTGTGTTTATTGGCCTAAAGTTACTCTGGGTAGAAACCGAAAGCGCTAGAGACTTTAGGGTTGGCTTTGTAATTATTTTGGGACGCGCGTTTACCTTCGTTCACAAGCCAACACCTGCTGTCTTCTGATTGGACCAAACTGTGTTTCTTTACTGAGACAAACCATCGCACGCTTACAGCCCTTGGATCTATCCTTATCGATGGCCTGCATGTCTTTTGAGTGGATCCCCGTGTAATCCCTTAAGCCAATCATAGCCTGTTTAATCCACCGCCTGTTGTGAGCCCTTGGATTGCAGTCAAAGGAGCTTGACTCAATCTCAGCCATTGTTTTTGAACGATGCTCTGGAATCTTCCTCTCTTCCTATTTAAAGACCCTTCATCTCAGCCTTCGAAAGCTTTTGCCATTTTGAAAAGTCTCAGAGAATAGAGACTAGAGAGAGAAGAGAGAAGAGAGAAGAGAGATAAGAGAGAAGAGAGAAGTTAGAGAGAGAAACCAAAACCTAGTTAGAAATCCTAACTTCGTCCAAACACTTCTCAAGCCCAATCTACTTACCTCTCAAGAAAAACCACCATAACCAAAAACACCATCCTTAGTGTTTTCTTAGGTTTATGAGAGTTCTGGTTAAGAGATCTTGGGTTGCTGAAATCCTTGTGTTCATAAATCTTATTTCCAACTTAGACATAGACTCAGATCTTGTTTCTTTTTCAATAGAAATCATAGATCTGAAGTTTTTCATGTCACAGAACACTTAGTTGCATTTATTTCTCATCTTGAGAATTTCGTTGTTGATTGTTTTCTGTTAAAACATTTTTCTTCTTCAAAGATCAACAATAGATGTTTTTCTATTTTTGTTTTTACAAAACCTAACCTGACCTAGTGGGATTCGCACTTGGAGGGTTCTCAATCTTTATAATATTTTCAAAACTGATTGAGAAAGGTCTTGACCGATTTCTTAAGCAAGATCTCCATGGAATCTGGGTTAGTTTGAAAGGTCGAAAAGGTTCTTGGTTTTGTAAGAAAGAAAAATAACAAATACACTGCATATAGACTTTATATGTGATTTGTTAGGATCGTCTGTAACTAATAAGTGTGTGTGTGTGCATGCATGTGTTTTAGAACACCATTCACAAACATCTTCACACTACGAACACTGAAAGTGTTGGCTATAAGATTTGGTGAACAATAAGTCGACGTAAAGTGCTGGAACAAAGAAGAGTTGACAAACTGAGACAACTACATCAACAAACAAGATCTGCAGAAAAGTTAAGGACGCCAGAGGGTACAATCCTGAACTTGTATAGATTTGTTTTTGTGTGCATGTTAGTTAAATAGGTTGTAACTCATATATTTGTTTTAGTGATTGTTTTTGTTTTACTCCGTAGAGGGAGTCGTGGATGTTTCCTCAAGGTTGAGGTTTTACCACGTTAAAAATCTGAGTATCAATATTTCTACATCTTCTCATCCCTTTATAATAGTGTGCTGAGTTTAAAACATTTTAAATTGTTTACTAAAACTTGTTATCAAATCTTGTCCCTATCTCGTACATACTTTTGTTAACACATCTTGTGTTCAAAATCGTTTTGATTTAAGTAAAGAGTTTCTTCAAAAAACTTTCGGAGTTGCTTAAATAGTTTATTTTCATAAACGGCTTTGGCAACGCTATTTCACACTACATCACCAAGAGCATGGCAATATTGACCAAAATTTTGTCCCGTATTGGTGGGTCACTTTGTGATGGGTGATGGTACTACAAGGTGTAGTTAGCCTAAGTGATATGATTCTCACCTTCCATTGTCCTTGTACCTTCGACCTGTATCAAAAAATTTCCCCTCATAGTACCACTTGATTGAACTCACGATAGGAGGTATATAGCAAGGAACTCATTCACGTATGTCGAGTAAATCAAAACCTCTCTCTCATGTACTATCCCCATAAGGTATATCGTGAGGCAATTCACATATACTCGAGTATATAAAATGGTTTGTCCACATGTACCGATGAATGATTGCCCTTATAGGCAAAAGGTATATCGTGGAGGTCATGCCAAAAGGGGGGAACCCTTCCACCAACCCAACAAGTGCATAAACCTCATATAGGTGTCAAACCTCGGGCACTGATGTTTAGTTTGTCGATTACCATGCGAAACTTTTCAAAATTTCAGGTCGGCATACCGCTCGAATTTTCGAGCTATTTTGCATTTTTTCAAAACGAGACCCTTCCGTGAGCTTGGAAACAAGTCAAATCGTTTCTTATATATTTTCAAACCCTATTTTCCTAGGCTTGTGTCCTTTTCGGCATTTTTTCTGCATTTAGGCAAACGTAATACAAGTGAAAACCTAATAGTAGTAGTAGTAGTAGTAGTAGTAGTAGTAGTAGTAGTAATAATAATATTATTAATAATAATAATAATAATAATAATAATAATAATAATAATAATAATAATAATAATAATAATAATAATAATAATAATAATAATCACTATGAGATTCCTCGCGCTCTTCCCTTCTTTTTTAAAAACCAAAAATACCAAAACCATTTTTATCCTCTTTCTAAAATACCAAAAACATTTTCTTCCTTCTTTCTTAAAAATACCAAAAACATCTCTCTCTTTCCTTCTTTCATAAATAAATTCGAACCGTTTTTCCTCTCAGGTATACCCGATTTTGTCTTGGTTACCTATTGTCTTCGGTCTTTCATCAAATCGGCCCGAAGCTCCGTCTCTTCTTCTGCTACCTCGATCGAATATGGGATCTACCTCTATGAGCTCTTTAGAGAGAACACTAACTAACCACCGAATGTTCATCCAGATCTGATGGTCGTCCTAGCCCAACACAGTGCCAATATTAACAACCTTTAAATGGAGGTCCATAAAATGTAGCAACACCGGGCCTAGATTCCCGAAGAACTCGAGGTTCCATTTCCTCGTGCAATGGGTCCACCGATTCTCGAGCCTACCGAGGTCCCAGAAGAGTACCGACATGTTTCGTGTGGCTCACCTGCTAATGGGCCTCCACCTACTCAAGTCCTAATTCCAAACCTTGCCAAACTAGGGGCTAATATGCTAGTACTCGTGGATCCGAAAGAGGATGAGCTGAAAAAGGTCAATAAAGACCTCAAAGTACTGTGAAAGAAGTTTGACCAAGTCAATATATCCGAGAAATACATGGATTACACCCATATGTCTCCTTATCCCAAAGCTAGACTTCCATAGAAGTTCATGATGTCAGGCATCAAGAAGTTCGAGGTTAGTGGACCCCCAATTGTTCCCCTTCAAAGCTATCACCGAGCCATGAACCTTCTTGGTTCATCTGAAGAAATATTGGCCCAGATGTTTCGTCAGACTATGAAAGAAAGTTCCCTCTGGTGGTTTCTGTCACTTGAAGAATCCATAATTCATTGTTAGGAGGATCTAGCCCGATAATTCATGTCACAGTACAAGTATAATAAGGAGCTAGAGGTTACGCGTCAATATCAAGAGATTCTTAAGAAAAACCCTGGGGAAACACTGAGTAGCTTCATAAGAAGATGGAGAGAGAAAGCTGCCACCATGATCAATAGGACTTTTGAGGAGGAACAAGACAATATTGTGAAGAATAACTTCTTACCTCACATCTGAGCATCCATGGGAGGAGAGTATTACCCACATTTTCTAGACCTTTGGGAGACTGGTGTAGAAATTGAGGAAGGCATCACAAAAATGGAATTTAAATCAAAGAAAGTAATCGAAAAATTCACTCCTCAAATGTATAAGAAGCCTAATAATACTGCAATCTCAACCTTTAACAACATTTCATAACCTGCTAGCTCTTAGGTACCCGATAGTTGCCCTAATCCTGCCAAGAAAGAATACACCAAGCTCCATGCTCCCCTGTCTAAAGTCTACCAGGCCCTGTTATGTCAAAACTTCATCAAACCCTTGGACCCCCGTCCATTACCAAATCCACTCCCTAAAAACATCATGCCAGATGCCCGTTATGATTTCCACTAATTCGCGGGTCATACCACCAACTATCGCTTCCACCTTAAAAATATGGCCCAATGCCTAATTGACCGTGGTATCATCGCCCCACTAGCTAACCCTAAACCCAATACCACTCATAACCTACTTTCAGCACATAAAAATGCCATATTTTTAGAAAGTGACCCAGAATTTGACCCATCTACTCAAATCATGCCCAACAAAGTACCCATCAACCCTAAAGTTTCACCCAAATCTCTCACTATTTGCACATATTTTCTCCTATAGCTTACATGCTTCATCAATAAAGATTTATCACTCCTTACAAAGGCCTACATCACCGTTCACACCCTATCTGAGGGAGGAGGCGTGGAGCTACCTACTATGTTGAGCCAACTCTTGGAGTTAGGGATAAAATTGCCCACCAAAATGTCTGTTGATTGTCAGACATTCATTGAATTGTTCATGGAATCTCAAAAGTGCAATAGGGAACCAAATGAATGGATAGTAATTTTTTTAAAAGTCAGTCTAGATGATAAGGTACAGACTATGGAGAATATGTTTCCATAGACAAGTGACATTTACAGAATCTCTGAGTTTCACACAGCTTTAAAGCTTCAGATATGGTTAGTCCCTTCACTCCCGCATTTCCCTGATGAGTGGCAAGACTTCTATGATGAAGCCATTGAGGTTGTTGAGTGTATTGGTTACTGTTGGAAAGAGGATATTATTTCCACCGAATGGAGGAATGATTTTGGCAGCTCAAATAATGAACTATGTCAGGAAGAAGTCAGTCCGATTTCTAGGTTTTGTGGGATGATCTCCTTTGAGGATTTATTGGGGGAAATCAATAAGGTGTCCATTTAGGCCGAGGTAGATGAAGCCATGGGTTCTTATTATTCCATGCCTCAATGAACCACATGACTAGATAAGGGCATCATTACAAAGATTTAATTCCTCATGCAACCAAAATGGACAAAGGAAAGGGAATGGCCGAAGAGTTTCCAATGTCAGAAACGACTATTGAGGAAAGAAAAGTCCTCGATCAGCACTCAAGAAAACCCAAGAGAATATCACCCAATGGGAATCTTCATGTCCTCTCAGCTACACTGCAATGCCTTAATAAACTCATCTCATTTTTTTTAAAAAAATACAGAAGTTTGGCCCTGATCATAATTATGCGCTTAATATGTTTGTCAAATTTCTTAGGAAAGACAATCCCACTATCCCTTGTCGTAAACCGATTTGCTCTCAATGTATGTCCACTCAGAAACTTCAATTGTATGGGATTGAGAGTCAGTGATCTCACTCTTACCTCTGTCATGCGTGCTTATGATAATACTCGCCGAGAAGTAATTGGGTCAATAAAACTCACACTAGGGGCTTGCACTATCAATTCTATCATAGAATTCCAGGTCATTGACATACCTACATGCTTCAATCTACTCCTTGGTGATCCATGTCTCCAAAATATCCAAGGAGTATCTTTTTCCCTTCATCAGAAACTAAAATTCTTCGCCAAAGGTGAAGTTATCACCATTTGGGGGAGACGCTTACAACACAGACAATGCAAGCACCAGCAACCCAGTATTGGAAATTCATCATAGGACCAATTACACGATCCTCTCCAATTTCAAAATTGATCCACTTCCCCTCCCAGTAGGGGATAATTTTAAAGAGCGAGTTTGTTCAGAAGAAAACCCTCATGGCAATGTCAATGTGATCCAGATGTTCAAGAACATGCACTTCATGCCTGGAATGAGGTTAGGGCGATTCCATCAAGTAATTCTTGAGACCATAGTCCTGAAGGGTTCCTTTCCCATATGTGTCCTTAGTTACCAACCTTCACTAGAGGAACTCAAAGCACTTCGTCAATCGAGACCAAAAAGAAGCTCGAAGATGAAAATACATTTTTATGAGACTCTTTGAACGAAAGATTTTTCAAGGATAGTGAAGATTTACCCTTTTATGGATTCCTTGAACCCTGATACGACCATGTTAATAAGGAGATGAAACTGGTGCTGGAAATCTTCTTTTAAGATGGAAACTTTTGGGCCGAAATATGCAAACATGAAATGCTACCTCTCACCAAGAAAGTTGTGACAATTATTGAGGACTCTGAGGAAATTTATTTCGAAGACTCATTCAACCTATAGACACTGGGGCGGAGTCTCTACATGATCCACTCAGATGCCACTTAGAATGTCATGTGAGTCCAACCGTCTTTGATTCAGCCTAATCCTATTGTTTATTATATTCAAGTCTCTTCACCTATAGTTGTTTTTCCTTTTCCTGATATCAATGTAAGTAAGACCTCTTTTGGAGAGGTTCTCAACGTTGTGTTTCCTAAAAATGAAATAAATGAGGATTTTGAGTATATTGTTGCGCCTTATATTAATTATCTTGATTCTAATGAAACCTTTGATGATGATGAATTTTCAAATGAACAATTATTAACTATTATTAATAAGTAGAACAAAAAGTAATATAATCGCATTTAAATTAACGATCATGGGACTATTGTTATTAATCTTGATTCTAGCATCCACCAGCGTGAGATTAAGATATGGTCCACCCTTAAAGAGCATGAGCGTTCAAAATTTTAAGAATTACTAAAAGAATTCATGGGCGTCTTCGCATGGTCCTATGATGACTTGCCCGACATTGACCCAGAAATAGCTTAGCATAAGATCCTAATATTCGCAGAATGCAATCCAATCAAATAGAAGTTAAGAAAACTTCCTACTGAATGGTCGCTCAAAGTCAAAGAGGAAGTGGTCAAACAGTTGAATGTGGGTTTTATTTCCATGGTCGAATACCGAACCTGGCTTGCCAACATCGTCCCCGTGCCAAAGTCAAAAGGAAAAGTCCGCATGTGTGTTGACTGTCGTTATTTGAATAAAGCATCCCCAAAGAACGATTACTTATTACCCGCCATTAACATGATCATGGACAACATGACTAACCATGTCCTCAAACTGTTCGTTGATGGATTCATCGAATATAATAAGATCAAGATGCACCCTAACCATATGGCAAAAATTGCCTTCATCACCCCATGTGGAACCTTTTGCTACACCGCCATGCCATTCGGACTTATGAATGTCGGGGCTACTAACCAAAGGGCTTCCCCAATCATAATGCATGACCATATTCACAAAGAGGTCAAAGTCTATCTGGAGGACATGATTATTAAGTCTATGACTCGGGAAGGTCACATTCTTACCCTCCAAAAGCTCTTCAAGCGACTATGACAATACCAGATGTAGTTAAATCCACATAAATGTGTTTTTGGCATCATGAAAGGAAAACTCTTATGATTCATGGTCGATAAAAAGGGAATCAAAGTAGACCCCGCCAAGATGAAATCCATACTTAAGATGCCAACACCCCAGATGGAGAAGGAAGTTTGAGGATTCTTGTGTAAACTACAGTACATCAGTCGATTCATCAACCAACTGACTTTTATCTGCGAACCCATTTTCAAACTCCTCGGAAAGGATTCAACAAAATTCTATAATGAATAATGCAAATAAACCTTTGACCAAATTAAGGTATACCTCACTTGACCTTCAGTTCCCATGCCTATGTAGCCCGGGCTTCCCCTTATCTTGTACTTTACCATGACAGATACTGCAGTGTGGGATTTCCTATCCCAATACATTGAAAAACCCAGAAGGAAAGAGCCATCAATTATGCCAGTCAGAAACTAGTTGGGTACGAAGTCAATTACACTGCTTTGGAGAAAGTGTGTGTTTCCCTGTTTTGGGTCATGCAGAAGTTACGACACTACATGCTTGCCTTTCCCATCAAACTAGTATCCCGAATGGACCCCAACAAGTTCCTACTAGAAAATCCCACTATATCCATTAGAATGTCCCATTGGTTGATGTTATTAGCCGAATGTGATATTGTGTATGTCAAGCAGGAAGCTATGAAAGGGAGATCCATCTACTATTACCTTGTTGATTACCCCATGGAAGAAACCGATGTTTGGGCCTCTAAATTCCCGGATGAAGATGTTCTCTGAACCTCTCAAGAGGACCTTAGATGGTAAATGTTCTTTGATGGAGCTTCCAACAATAAACTATACAACATTTGGATACTTAGGATCGCCCCTGATGACTCTCACACCCCTTTTGCCTTCAAACTAGACTTCGCTTGCACCAAAAACATGAATGAATATGAGTCAAGCACTTTAGGCTTTAAAATATCCATCAAGAAAGGAATCTGGAACTTAGACATCTACGGAGTTTTTTCCCTCATCGTCAGCGAAATCTCGAAGAAATGGAAAGTCAAAGACGATAAGCTACTACCCTTCCATGCCCACCTAGAAGAGTTGGACTCCTAGTTTAAAAATGTCATATTCCACGCCTACCTCGTATGAAAAATAATGTAGCTGATGGCCTTAAAACCTTGGCCTCTATGGTTAATATGCTCGAGGGAATAACAATGGCCCATTTCTTGGTTCAGAAACAAGCCATTCCATCTCACTGCTACCACATCGACCTCTTCACATAGGATAATTCCAACATAGTCGAGTTAGGTACTATTACATTTGGTGACTCCTCAAACATTGTATGTATCCCCAAGACACATAAAAGAAAGACCGTGTAACCCTTTGCAAACTAGTTGCCCTATATATCATTTATGACAAAGTTATTTTCAAGAAAAACATAGATCGAACCCATTTACACTACATAACATAGGTTGGTTTTGAAGAAATGATGCAAAAGATCAACAGTGGGGAATCCGGGCCTCACATGAACTATCATTTTCTTGCTAAGAAGATCATCCATCAGGGATACTATTAGACCACGTGCCTCATCGATAACTATACAACATGACCTCTCCATGGACGTTCTTCACTTGAGGAATTGACATCCCAAAGATTCTAATGGTCACGAATTCATCCTATTCTCCATTCATTACTTCACCAAATGGGTCGAAGCCAAGTCATAAGCAATGCTGAATTCCAAGAAAGTGGCCAGGTTTATATTAAAGAACATCATTTACTGATACGGGGTTCCCCATGAGTTAGTATCAGATAACGGACTCCACTTTGAAGTTGAGGTCATAAAACTAGTCGATGATTTTGGGATTCAGAGACAAAAATCTTTCCCCTGTTGACACTAAACCAATTCGAACTGCCAATAAAAGCCTCAAAACCATCATCAGTAAGATGACTCAGAGTTGCAGAGATTGGGTTGACTAGTTCCCTTACACCCTCTGGGTCTACCACACTTCAATCAGAACATCAACTTAGGATACCCCTTATTCTCTGGTGTACGACATGGAAGCAGTCCTACCCTTTGAGCTAGAAATACCTTCCCTACACGTTATGATGGAAGTCAAAGTCACCGCTTTGATGAACTGTCACTCTTAAATGAAAAGAGATTTAAGGCTCTATACTTTATACAGGGGTATCATCGCTCGATAGTGAAATTGTTCCACTGAAAAGTCAAGGATTGTGTTGTCCAGGAAGGAGACCTTGCCCTCAAGGAGATCATAAAAAAAGGTATGCGACCTTTAAGGGAAATTCAATCCAAATTGGAGAGACCCTTACATTGTAAAGAAAATTCTTTTAGGTAGTGTCGCTCTGCTCGCAGACCTTGACGGAGAAGAGATGGAACATCACATCAACCTGGACCGTTCTCAAGAAATTTCATCTTTAGTCTCAAATATTGGCGCGCTTTGACTTTCTCACCCACTTATATTCTAAAAAATCTTCATTTCCCCTTACCCAGAACTACGTGGGACTTGATCCTCTCAAAAACATTTCTTTTCAAAATGAAACTCATGAAATTTTTTAAAACCCCCAGAGATACGTATGTAACCCATACACCTTACATGGGCACAATCCCCTTCTTTTTCACAAAATGCTATTATTTTCTAACCCCCGTGAACGGCGGTCCATTCCATCATTCACATGAATAAATGGATTATGTATGCCTTAGAGATTGGTATAGATAATTAAAATGCAAAAATCATCAAGAGGAACAACAAAATATGATTAAAATAATTTTTATTTCTAATAAGGGAATACATCACTATTACATGAAGTGTTACTAATGGGAGCTAAGCAAATCGCCCCCTTTCCACTGACAACACCATAAATAAACCTAATCCCTACCAGCTTCAATGATTGACGGCACTTCCACAAGGAGCCCATCATCATCCACAATGATTCAGTCAGGTCCTCCAACAGGGAGAAATTAGTTATGCGAGGAGTCACAATTTATTCCCATCCGACTTTGCACATAAGTCGATAAGGGAAATAAAGACAAGTTTGGTGCAGGCCAACCAGCTGCACATATCGGTACTCTCCTAAATACATAATAAACTGCAAGTCTCCGCACCATTGCACTGACCAATGAAGACACCGGGATTCTTACTCCACAAACTGGTTGACCTAGTTCTCTACTGATGGGCCAAAATTGAAGAAAACTCGGACAAAGAAATTAGGCACACCCACCATGGGATACTCAGGAGGGGTCACCAGACGAAACCTCTCTGCAAGCCTCATGAAGAACATTATCGAACTCCCTTACATAACATTATAATGGCCCTCTTTCCAAGCATCAAGACCGTTCAGGTTCTTGGCCAACACCACTGCCATCAGATTATGGCGGTAAGACATCCATGTCGTTATCGCATCCACTTGGGGATCAACTGTTAAGTCCCCTGTCACTAGTAAAAGCCTCACAGTAAGTTCCAAAGAAACATCTCTAACAAAGACAACAACCTCAAAGCCCTTTAAGAGCAATGAATACATAACACCCTGAATAGTCCTTCCAGTAACCAACATTCGATTCGTCGAAGGAGAAATATGGTGCAACTCTTGGGCATGGTTATCGCGACACTGTGATTACCCCCAAAATTTATGAGAATTCCTCGTATGTAGGACATACCTCATCCGGCCAAAATAGAAGACACGGTCCTTGAGGTACCAGAATTATACAGCGGCTTCTAGAAAGTTCCAGTCTATGACTCGATTACTCCACAGAGAAACCCGACGCGAGCCAAAAGTATCATAGTGAACATTGTAATTGCACATAGCCTCCATACCTTCAAGATAAGAGGATAATTATTTATAAATTGGAAGATCCATTTGAGGAATAAGATAGAGAAGCAAGAAAATAAATGTGGGTGTTGGTGAAGAAAACACACCCCATACCCTTCCTTTTATAATCGAAATCCTTATAAAAAAATTCTCTAGAAACCCCTCTAATTCTTAGACCTACAAAAGTACAGAGGTATGCAGAAAAGTGCAACCAAAGCCTAGGAGTGATTTGACTTGACCCACGTATCGATAGAAAGGATAAGGGGTATGTTGATCGATAACCCCCCCTTTTTTTAGAAAATATCCATTTTGCCCAAAAATCAATTTCCAAAAATACATTTCATAAAATAAATCCCTTAGAAGGGAAATTCTATTTAACCAAGACTCCATTGCCTCCCTTTATTCAAAAAATTCCAAAAAACAAATTTTCCCTACATTTTCTCAAAATAAAAACTCAGCAGCAAAATTAAAAGTGCATATAGATTAAGTCACTAAATAAAGATAATCAAATAAATATAATGCATCTCATTATTCCTTTTTAGTCTCTTTTTAGGTGCAAAGCTAATACATCAACCATACAATATGGTAAATGTCCATCTCCTCTTGTCACAATGATGAATTTGCAAGAAAATCTCGAAAGGAAAAGAACCAGAACTGCATGTCACATCATCTTTTGCGCAACCCTCTCCCCCAAGTACCAGACGTACCCAAACTCATGTGCGAGCAACCTTTCTAACTACACCTACATAATAGTATCCCCAATGTCTCCGGAACGAAAACTCTAAGGGTATAATCTCACTTACATTCCCAACAAAGAATCAGTAACCCAGGACAAGAAGCAAAAATTGCAAAAATACCATAAAAAATATGAAACATTATTTTCCCTAAAGTGAATCATGTTTTGAAGCACTAAGACCCTTATAATCTTTCGAAATCCCCATTTGGATTAATCTTACACTCATATCCTTAGCATACTCCATAGCAGAACAAATGATGCACCCGCATCCAAGTCTATTAAAATTTCTCAGCCGAAACCTCAAAACTAAACATTCCCCAAAGGAATTTCAAGACAACACAATCCCCAACAGAACCACAAAATAATTCCCCTAAGTGAGTTATTCCCTGCATCACCAGCTTCAAGTCCTTAGAATTGACCTCGACCTATAAAATTGGCCGTCACAACTCAACGTTCTCACAATTGACATCGGCCCACAAAATCAGTCATCATAATTTTAGGTCCTTATAGTTATCCTCGACCTGCCGAATCGGTCATCTCCGTCTCCTTAGGTCCTCAAAATTGATCGCGACCCGCAGAATTGGTCACCCTGACCTAAGATCCTTAGAATTGACCTCGACCCGCAAAATTGGTCGTCACAACTTTAGTTCCTCAGAATTGACCTCGACTCATAGAATCGATCATCATAACTTAGTGCCCTTAGAATTGCTCTCAACCCGCAGAATTGGTCATTAAACTCAAGGTCCTTATAATTTAACTCGACCATCAGAATTAGTCGTCACAACTTTAGGTCCTCGAAATTGACCATGACCCTCAGAATTAGTCGTCATAACTTTAGGTCCTCGAAATTGTCCTCGATCCATAGAATTGGTAATCATAACTCAAGGTCCTCGAAATTGGCCTCGATGCACCAATTTGGTCACTACAACCTTGGCTAACAGAATTAGTCGTCACACCTCAAGGTCCTCAAAATTAACCTTGGCCTTTAGAAATGGTTGTCAAAACTGAAAGTCATCATAATTGACCCAGGACCTTAGAATCGGTCGTCATAACTTTAGGTCCTCAAAATTGACCTCGACCTGTAGAATTGATCATTACAACCTTGGCCTATAGAATTGGTCGTTATAACTCAAGATCCTTAATATTTACCTCAGCTCTCAAAATTTGTAGTTAAAACTTAAGGTCCTCAGAATTGACCTCGCCCTTAAGAGTTGGTCGTCACAACTTAAGGTCCTCAGAAATGACCTCAATCTAAATAATCGATAACCATAATTTATGGTCCTCAGAATTAACCTTGACTCGCAGAATTGGTCGTCATAACTTTAGGTCCTCAGAATTGACCTCGGTCATAAGAAGTGGTCACCCCAACTTTAGGTCCTTATAATTGACCTTGGCCTGCAGAATTGGTCATCAAAACTCAAGGTCCTCAAAATTAACCTTGTCCCTCAGAATTGGTCATCACAACTAAAGGTCCTCGTAACTGACCTTGAATCTCAAAAATGTTCGTCATAACTTAAGGTCCTCAAAATTGACCTCGGGCCTCAGAATTGGTTATCACAACTTTAGGTCCTCAAAATTAACCTCAGCCCATAGAATTGGTCGTCACAACTCAAGGTCCTTAAAATCTAAATTGGCCCTCAGAATTGGTCGTCACAACTTTAGGTCCTCATAATTGACCTCGACCCTCATAATTGGTCGTTACAACTCATGGTCGGAATTGACCTAGGACCTCAGAATTGGTCATCATAACTTTTGGTACATAAAATTGACCCTAACCCTCAGAATTGGTCGTTACAACTTTAGGTCCTCGGAATGGATCTTGACCCACAGAATTAGTCATTTCCAACACAACTTTAGGTCCTTAAAAATTGACCTCGGCCCTCAGAATTGATCTTCACAACTCAAGGTCCTTAGAATATACCTCGAACCGCTCAATCGATCATGATAGCCCCTTTGAACCAATTTTAACACATCCTCATCCCACTAAATTGATCATCCTCACCTCATTAGGTTCTTAGAATTGACCTCGACCCATTGAATCGGTCATCCTCATCCCCTAGATGCACAAAATTGACCTTGACCCGCATAATCGGTCATCTTCGTCTCCTTAGGCCCTCAAAATTGACCTTGACCCGCTAAATCGATCACCCTCGTCCTCTAGGTCCATAGAATTGTCCTAACGTCGATGTGTTATCTATTATTCGACAGCCTTCACTTATCCCAAGCTCTCCCATCAAGGGGCTTTTTGTAGATGCCCCATCCTAGGACACCCTAAGAACCTTCTTAGGTTCCTAGCACTCACTCATTCACTGTAAACCCTAACTCGTACTTCGAGTACCGGTCTAGAGGCCATCATATTCTCCAGTGACTCGTTTGACTCCGGTAAACTTTCTCATCTGAGAAAGGCTCAATGAATCTTCAAAAGGCTTTGAATTCCCTTTTCAACGGTCTACTATATGTGCAAATTAGGCTTACGGTTTGGACGAATAGTCTGGTTTACTTTGAAAACTGACTTGGAGGCCACTGGGCACTCCTAGGCCCAATTTTACTCTAGTCAACTATCGAGCTTGAGTGAATCTTAATGAATCTTTGAAGGACTCTAAATATAATTTCCAATGGTCTGCCCTGTGTGGGAATCAGCCTTACGGTACGAACGAAGGATCCATTTTACTCTAAAGGATCCCTAGGCACTTTTGGTCCTTGTTTAACCTTGGTAAACTCTCTGAACTAAACGAAGATAAATGAAATCTCTAGAGTCACTAAATACACTTTCCAAAGGTCCATCACGTGCATGAATCATCCTTACGGTTCGGAACAACGATTCATTTTCATCTGAAAACTTCCTGTCTAGTGGCCAACGGGCTCTTGTGGGCCCCATTTGACCTCGATTAACTCCCGAAGCCGGGAGTGGCTCAATATATTATTTAAGGTCTCTTAATACCCGTTTCAATGGTCCATCCCGTGAGCGATTCTAGCTTATGATTTGTATTTTATAACCATTTTTCTGAAAAACCTTTCCCAGACTACCGAATGGCACCCTCAGGACCCTGCCTATGGACAACGTGCCTGAGGTTCTTTGTCGATAGGTAGGTCCAGGACCATGTTGGTCATAACCCCCTTGGCCCAATAAATAGAGGCCATGACCCCACTTTAAAAGGTAACACTGAACACCCCTCTCAGAAATTTAGAGTTGTTCCCTTCCAAAAAGGTGCATTTCCCACATTCCATTCCATCATTTTCGTACTTCATTTAGTCAATTTACCCCACCTCTTCATACCACCTTCATCCTATTGCTAGATCATTGTATCTAGACTCAAGATCAACTTCAAGTATTCACAAAGAGGTCCAATTCTTCATCATTTTCTTTAAATTCTCTTATTTTAGCATTAGTTTCTTTACTTCTACTTTAAGAACTTTATTTTCATTACATCACATATATTAATCTTAAATTTTTATTAGTAGTAGTTGCGCATACTTTATTTTTGTAAAAAGAAAAACAAAAAAAAGGGATCCTCATCTCACATTCTCACTTTTAAAGCATATTTTCTCTACACACACACACATAAGAGTAGTCCACCGTTTGGATTTAAGGATTGAACCCCACCCCATGTTATATTCTAACTATGTGGACTTTGATCCCCCTTGGGCTACGTAGGCGTCTTGGGTAAATATAGAGACTCGAGTCCTCCCTTATGCCTATTTATAATATTATTTTGATATTATATATATCCTAAACGAATGCCATATTCTTTCATGCTTGCGTTTCGTCTGATATATACATTCCTTCTTCCATAACAACTTGTGATTCAGTAAACACTCATACTATATTTCAAATTATTATTTTTGGGAACACTCCTAAGGATGATTTCACTCGTCCTTTTCCATGATGTGAGTTGAATGATTTCATTCTCCTACTATATTATGCACATAAGCACACACTTCACGGATTCTAATAGGAGAAGATTAACACATGCCCATAAGATATCAAAAGGGCGGGATGGGTGCCTAACACATTTCCATTCTGTAACTTAGTCCCCGGACCTTTGAACTACTTGGTTTTGTATGCATTACTGTTGTCCTTGATGCCACTCTATCGAGGTGGTAACATGTCTTTTTCCTTTTTGTGTAAACTAGGTTGACGACTTATCTCTACACATTATTCCACATTAACGACGACCAAGTTCCCTATGAAAGGGCGCAATCTCATGCGCACGCTGGAGGAAAAGGGGGAAGCCTCCGAGATGGCCACACAAACTTCACTAAAGACTTTCTTTATACAACCTTTGCTACCTCTAGTTGATTAACACCCTCAATGTGCACTTCCCTTTTCCTGGTCTTTATCTTGAGTATCTTAGTTTCCTCTAATATATGAAGTTAACATCATATACTACCAGGGAACACAAGGTGTAAAGAATACCACGTAAGCAGATCTGAAGATAATAATATGTATAAAATTTCATTTTGAAGCCTTAGGTAGGACATCACCACCTCTTTGATTTCAATGGACACAAATGTTAGAACTGATACACTTAGTATAAAACATAAACTCATATCTCTCATCCATAACATAAGTGCAAAAAATGTTTTGATCGCAATCAAAAGTTGTATAACAACAACTTTTACAAAAGTCATCTTAAAATTCTCAATTAAATTTAGAAAGAAAAAATATAGTCACCCAAAAAATCAGACATAACAAATTCATTCCATTATTAGCGATAAATCATCCCTATTAATCTGTAGCATTCTTGATCTGTACAAATCCATTCAAGTACTATAGAATTACCTCAACAATGCATAATAGTGAGATTTTATGGTGCTCAAAATCACTAGTAATAAGTGAGTAAACATAAGATTAATGGTCTGAGATAAGGAACAAAT
This sequence comes from Sambucus nigra, assembly GCA_949130495.1. Lineage (NCBI taxonomy): Eukaryota > Viridiplantae > Streptophyta > Magnoliopsida > Dipsacales > Adoxaceae > Sambucus > Sambucus nigra. Next base: position 90,643,449 of record OX422222.1, on the reverse strand, counting down.
ACCAAAAAGTCTCTCAAACATTTTTTAATAAACATTTAGTCCAAGCCTTTTTATTTTGTTCCAAAAAGTCCCTCAAACACCCATTTAACCAATATTCTCTTATTTCTAAAGGCTACGCTAGCGGCATGTTGAGGGACTTTTTGGAACAAATAAAAAGTCGGGGATTAAATGTGTATTAAAAAATGTTCGTGAGACTATTTGGTATATGCCCCTTTCAATAATACAATAATGTTAGCAAACATATAAATATAATTCAAATTATATTGAAAGAGAATAGTTGACGTGTCAATTGTCTAATATACCAAGTGAATATGCAATCGTCTAATATACCAAGTCAATACTCATTTTAAAGTTGTCTAACATACCAACTGCAAACTAAAGATGAAATTCTATATTCACCAATAAATGGACATAAAGTACATAAAAACACAATTTAATATAACTCCCATTCAGAGGGTGAACGGTCGTATTAATAGTTGGGTACCTCAAAAAATCAGTTGCTTCACTGGATTAACTGGACACATGGTAGTACCCGAAACAATAACCTGTAAATATTTGAGTTCACATTTGCACGAGCTTTCCCTCCAACAATTTATGTACTAAAGATTAAAGAAAATGTATATCATTCATTATAAGGAAATAGCCAAAAAAATGTTTCCTAATAGAAAAATAGATAATTTTTAAATAAATTCCCAAAATGTTACAAACATAATTCTTGTTGTACTTTTCATTTGTAGTTCCCACTTAAGGAGGGTCCCAGAGTTGTCGAGTAAGGTAAACAAAAATTAAGAATTACTAAAAAAAAGAACCTACAAAGGAAAACTAAACTATTGCAAAAATGTAATCTTTTGAAAAACAAATATTTCAACTAAATTGCAGCGGGATAACTTAAGCTGCAATGTATTTACTTATAGATGGAAACACAACAACCAAAACCATCTCAAATCATTTAAAAACCCTAAAAAATATATTTAATCTTCATTACCTTCATGGTTGATAGGATATAATTAAAAAAAATCTCCATTACTTGTACGGTCTTCGAAATCACAAAATGGATATTTTAACCAAGGTTGTAAAAAACACGAGGCGTGACCAAGGCATGGAGGCCAAGCCTTAAAGCTTAGAAGTCTAGGCGGGACTTAGGCATAAAAGGGCGTGAAAAGGCGTTTAGGACTTTATTAATATATTTTAACATTTTAACTATAACAAGGCTATTAAAAATATGTTTGAATGTATGAAAACTAAAATAATATTTTTTTAAATACTAAGAATGAACAAAAAAAATGCGCGTTTTTTTGGACGAGAGGAATAGAGGTTTGGGATACCATTTGTCTTTTGATTGTTTTGAATGAGATATCGATCTAGTTTTTTTTTAAAAGTCTTTAAAAGGAGATATCGTTGCACTAAAGCATTTTCATTTAAAAAAAAATATGCCTTAAGCCACTTTATCAAGAATAAGGCGTAAAATGCTTTAGGCGGGGCGTTTCTTCCAAGCCTCGCCTAGGTGCGCCTTTTAGAACACTGATTTGAACCACTGTCATCTTCTTTCATCCATTAGCATGCCCTATAAACAAAATCTATAAATAAAGACTCACTTTGGAATTAATGAAGCAATTTGTGATCTAAAACAAAAGTAAAATTTTAAACTACTAACAATGTCAACTATTAGTGAACTTTTACTTTATTATTTTTATAAAAAATTCTAATAAGATCAGCTGTTGTTAAAAAATGAACAAGAATAATGAAAAGCATCGGAAACAAAACCTACCAAATTTGAAAAAGTAATCAAATCTTGCAATCATCATAAATCTGCACAATTACCCAATTGTACGATTAGTTCATATATTAGAACAAAATAAAAAAAATATATATGCCTTTAAAATTTAATAAAGTTGATGTCTTGGACCAAAAAAATAGAATATGTTAAACCACCAGAACGAAAAATTAAGAAGCTAAATATCTCATTATTAAAACACCTAAATTAAAATGGAATTAACCCAATAATTTGTTAGTTTTACTTACTTGTGAGCGTTATCTAATTATAAACTTTAGGACAATTTTAATCACCGACATAAACAATTACCAACTTCATCTTGAAGATAAAAATAGATGTAACGTTAGAGAAATATTTTGGATGGAATCATATCAAATAAGAATCAAAGATATTACTAAGGAATAACAATAACTTGCCCCTGTTTTCAGCTATATATTAATGGAAAAAATAGCCCAAAATAATATGACTTAGATTATAAACAACCATCTACTAAGAGATATATTACTTTATCAAAGACACACCATAACCGAAGTTCACGTTTCACCGAATTCATGAAGTCACATTAAACAAATAGATTAGAACCCAATAACAGTAACATAATATTTTAATTTCATTTTATAGAAGAAAAACAGAATTAAATTATTTCAATATGAGAACAAAAATAAATTATTTCATTATTTCACAAACAAATTTCTTATTATAAGCTACATGAATATCTCACTCAAAATATTAAAATCATTCTAAATAAAACATAAAGGAGAATAAAGATAGAGATCACATATCACATATAGAGGTAGCTTACGGAGGTCCAGTTTAAGCGTTGTCTCGAGAAAACTGTTGAGGTAAGGAGTCAGATCATAGTGGGGGTGAGTGGCTAAATGTTGGTGATTTAAAATGCCTCGCTTTATAATGTCAGTTCCCGAAACACTACCTATTAAATTTCAAAAATAAAAAACGTATTGATTAATCAATTGTCTAGTGTTCATACTTCAAACACAAAACTATTTGTAGCATTTAGTTCTAAACATTTCTTAAAAATGATCAAGTCATGTAATATTACTAACTAAAGAAAGGAACCAAACAATTACATACACCTCGTGGTTATTATTTAAATTTCAATAATCTTAGTTTTTATCTTTGGAAATAGGACGCAATTAATATATAGAAAGAAAATCAAAGAAACAAATTAAGACTTATGAACTGAAAACAATCTAATCATTAAACATAAGAATTGACCTCATGGAGCAAAACCCCCAATTCATGTAATCAAGCCATAGTTCTAAATTTGTTATAGTATACTCCCTGTTTTAATAAAAACTCAAGCATCACTAACCACTTTTATTAAAAATATACCTAAAGACCCATTAAGTTATAGACACTATTTTCCAAACAAACCCCTATTTCTAAGGCAAGAAAACTAAACTTCATTTGAAATCCAATTACAAATTGTTTTGATCCAAAAAATCCTTGAAATCTGCAAACCCAACCAGAATCCAGCTTTCAATATAGAGTGGAAAGCATGCCTGATAACTATGAGAATCTTTTTCCTTTTAGGAAAACCCTAAACGAAATATCTATTAAATTATGCAATTAATGTTCTTTATATAAACAACATAAATAATTTTAGGTATAACTGTAAAATATTGAACTTTTATATAGTAGGGTAACAATAATCTTATTTTACAAGAGAACAGAAAAAAGAAGACACAAACACCAAACTTGCATTACTAGAATTTACCCCATCTCTAACCATGTTAAAGTATTAGAATGTCATCAACTGATAAAATTAGGTGGATTACTAGGGTAATATGTAGACAAATATTTGTGGGAAATTGTCACATTTGTGAAGTTTGTCTTGATACACTCTATTTTCAAGTATTGAAATCTACAATGATTTGAAGAGAGCAAAACTTAAGGAGGTTAACATAAACCATCTTAAACAAAGCCATAATTTGAAGAGACAAAATGTTTGTTTGAGGAATAATTATATGCTTAATAAAAGCAGAGGCATTATCAAAACATGAAAAACTAAAGCTTTTGATAAACATATAGCATTACCTAGTTGCATATGTGAAAGTGGAGAAAGAGGAAAAATTAATAAATGAACCCTAATGGAAAAAATACAAACTAATTTTAGGGATAACCTATAGATGTGATACAAATTATCAAGATCAATTAGGGGTTTTTATTTTTAGATATGAAATGTTATTGATCTGTTCAAATCATAATTTGGTAGAGATTAAACCCCCACACCCACCCCAAAAAAAATTCAAAGCAAACATAAAAATAAATCCCCAAATAGAAATCCAACTCAAAACTGTGTGAATACCTTTTCAAGTTTTGCCCAGAGATTTAAATTACAATATGGAACCAATCTCGGTTCATTGTAAAATCACGAAAAAAAAACAGAGACCATTCAAACCAAAAGAACGTACACACCAAACCCCTAAATTTGCTATGCTTTTATTTTTTCTCAAATGCCAAACCTACAAAATGAAACAAAAATCAAAGTCATATCGTACCGAATTTGAGCACTAAAAAATAGATCAAGGGTTGAGTGAATGAGAGAAACTAAAGAATTGAACACTAATAAGATATGGAACAGATCCATACCTATGTTTATAACTCTAAATTTCAGGAAAATTCCCAATTCGAAATTTCAGAAAAACTCAAAATATCCAAACTTTAAAACAAACACTTCAAAGTCTTCATATATGTAGATCCAAAACCCCCTAAAAATTAGGGTTTACAAACTGTTAAAATGAACCAAAAAAATCCCTTGAAAATTTCAATTGTATAAAGAGAGAAGTGAAAGACCCCGGATTTTAATTTTCTTTTTTAAAATATAAGTTCCTTTTTATGTAAACTCAAGAGATGCGGAAGCATTATAAAGGTGATGGTTCAACTTCCAAAAATTAACAACAACAAGTTTTAATTAAGTCAATTCCTAGAATTTGCCTAAGTCATGATTATTCATTTAAACAAAGTTAGGCCAAACCAAATTAATGCAAGTGACTTGAATTACACAATTTTACCCAATATTAAATTAAAGTCCAATTTTAATATAGTGTGAGAATTAAACCGATTTTTATCTTGAATTAAACCTAGATCATGCGTTCTAAATTTTGTGCAAGATAAAAATAAACAATGTCACACTACACCACGATGTACGAGGAAAAACCCACTAACGGGAAAAAACCTCGGGACGGCCCTAGCCTCAAATCCACTAAAAACGGTATTACAAAATACAAGACAAAAGACTTACTTCCTAAACTCGAACCCTCTCAAGCCGTGATGCTTCTTCTTGTATTGACCTCCAATTAGCGGATAACCAACGGAGCTCCACCGTGGTCTTGGACTCCACCGATCGGGAAATTAGGCACACCGACCAAAACTCTCTTTGAATGGTGTAGAGAAACCGGTGCCAAACTCCAAGCAAGATGATAGATATATATGAACTTGGAATAAACAACAATTGGTGTAAACTAAGTGTTTAAAGATTTTTCTTTAAGTTGAAGAACACTCAAACATGAACATTTTCCTTTTGTAAAATCATCTCTCAAACTCTCTCTAGGAGATGTATTAGGATGGAAAAGTTATCTTGGAAAATGTGTTTCCCGCACATAATAATGTATGAAAAAAGTTGGTTGAAAACCAAGTGGAGAAGTGGGGAAAAACTGCATAAAATTGCCAAAAAAACTGTTCCCGCTGGAATCTCGTTCGAACGAACTTGATTCTCGTTCGAACGAGACTTCTAACGAGCGACCAGCCTGGGCTCGTTAGAACCTCGTTAGATATCTCGTTAGAATGAGAAAATTCGTTCGAACGACATATCGAACGACTGACCAATTAGGGTCGTTGGCAAAACTCGTTCGAACGAAACCTGGTTCGAACGAAAAAACTCGTTCGAACGACATTTCTAACGAATGGCCAGAATGTTTGTAAAATTCGATTTTTGTCCCAGAAACTTTTATAAACTTATTTTATTAATCCTAACACCCAATAAACATTGTTCCAAGCTCCTATATAAATATAACTGCATTCATACCTTGGGAGGATGGAACCATAGTTGATGACGTAGAAATGAGGCACGCAAACCGGAATTTTGATGAAGCTTTATATTCTTTGCCGCTACGTCTTCAACACACACTTCATAGGCTTGAGAGTATTACAATAAAACACTAACCTATGAATAAATGTTTTTGTCCGAAATTGAGCCAAAACATACATGGACTCAATTGGAAATTTGTGTCCTTACAAGAAGAAATCATACTCGATTAGGTTCCATTCTGTAAAAAAATACAGAAAATAAAAAACAAACAAAATTGAAAATACCAGATCTACAAGTAAGTTAAAAAACAAATAAAACCAAAATCCATCAAACCTTAATCTTGATTCCTCAATTTTGAATCCCCAAAAACTTCAAAACAGATGCTTTAAAACAAAAGCTTACAAACGATAGGTTTGTGCGTGTGTTTATGTTTGAAAGATTTGTGCATGTGTGTGTGTGATAGATCTATACGTGTGTGGGGGTGAGGCAGATTACCTTTCGGAGAGAATAAGTGACGCGGAAGGGGAGGGGGAGAGAATGAGGTATTTTGATGAGGGAGAGGGAGAGGGAGTCGGATGAGCAAGGGGAAGGAGACGGGTGAGGAATTTTTTTAATAGGGCTCAATTTATTTTCTCCCAATTTCCATGTCATAAGTCTCAACTTATGACATAGCACAATGTGAGACCCTTACATCGTAGTGGATCGTTAGGAAAAACACCCTTCATCCATATATATATATATATATATATATATATATATATATGTGGCCATCCCGTTCCTCGTCCGTGCATGGGCGGGCGCGTGGAGGAAAGGATCCTTCGGGTCCCGCGCGTCCCTCTCAGGAGCGCTTCGGCCAACGTCGTTTGTGGTGTGAAAAATGTAGAGAGATTCAGAGTCACTAGTCTATTTTACTCAAAACAGACAAAAGAAAAAGGGGAATCCACCCCGAAGACTGGCATCCAAAGACATATTGGTGCATGTGAAACCAAGATGATTCGAGAAGGGTTCGGAGGCTTAGTTACGAAATAGGAAGGTGTTTGGCACCCATTCCTCCCTTTTGGTCTCTCATGGATATTTGCTATTTTCCTTTAAGTTTCCCCCCGTGAGATGTGTGCATGTGTATATATATAGGGTGGAGGTAGGAATCCTCGACTTGTATCATGGAAAAGATAAAGCGAGTCATCCGTAGGAAGATATAAGAGTAATATTAGAGATATAAGATTTACGCGATTACCCCTACGTTGATCGTTATAAGGGAACGATAACGCATATGGAGTAGTGCATCACTAAGAATAAGTATATATATAATATAAGAAAAATGGATTTAGAGAAGATAGGAAATGAGAGAAAAGGGACTCGAGTCTCGGGTTTTAACCCGAGACACCTACGTAGCCTATAAAGGCATCAAAGTCCACGTAGTTCGCATACAAAGCAAAGGGGTGGGGTTTATCCCATAAATCCAAATGGGGGATCTCTTATTTGTAAGTGTGTGTGTGTGTGTGTGTGTGTGTGTGTGTGTGTGTAGAAAAAAGTGTATTAGTTGTGAGAAAAGTGTGGAAAAAGTGTGAGAATCCCTACTTGGACTTTACGAGTAAATCATCTTTTTCGTGTTTTGGGGGATTTTATTTATATGAAAATAAGAGATGTGCAATAATACTAAATAAAAAAGTATATTAGGATGTGTGAGATGAGATAATAAAAATGCTAAGTAAGAAAACAAGTTATTGGGAATTCAAGAGAATTTAAGAGAAAGTTTTAGAAAGTTAGACCTTCTTCAAGATCTTGAGCTTGATCTTGAATGTTGGAGAGCAGCCCTTGAGCTTGGATGATGATAGGGAGTGGTTAGTTCACCAAGTTTCATGAAAAGGATGATGAAAAGTGGAAGTAAAAAAGGGATTTGGAAGCTGAAATCACGCTGCCTTTGGGTCAAATATGGCTCGGAAGCGTTTGTTGGTCCATTGGATGGGGAATAATGCGGATGCAAACAGATCGTTCGTCCGCATGGTAAGTCCGAATCACGCATGGGGGATACCGTTGGAAAGGTTAGGAGATGTACTTCGACATCCCAAAGAGTTTGAATCGGTTTGGAGAGCTAACTTTGGTCAACCGGGCCCAGGAAGCATTCGGTGACCTCCTGGAGTCAAACGGATCATTCATCCGCCTAGAAAGTCATAATTGCATAAGGGGTGGACCGTTGGAAAGGGTTTTCATTTCCTTTCGAAGATTCATTCAGCCTCGGTCGAGATGAAGAGTTGACAAAGGTCAAATAGAGCCCGGGAGCGCCCGGTAGCCTTGGGGTCAGGTTTCGGACGGAAACGACGCATTCGTCCTCATGGTAAGTCGGAATTGCGCACGGGGTGGACCGCTGGAAAGGGTATTTAGTGACCTTCAAAGATTCATTGAGTCTCGATCGAGACGAAGAGTTAGATTTTTGGGTCAAACCGAGCCGGGGGTGTCGGATGGCTTCCAAGTCAGTACTCGGGACGTGACCTGGGTTTGTAGTGATGACGGGAGCTACTAGGGACCTAAGGAGAATTAGGGGGTAACAGAATGGGGTGTCTATAGAGCCCCTCGATGGGTGAGTTTGGAACAAATGATGACCGTCGAATAGACATCACATGATGCTTTTAAGGGAGTACGACCGATTCAGAGGGTCAAGGTCGATTCTGAGGACCTAAGGAGTGTACTGGGGATGATCGATTCTACGGATCAAAGATGAATCTATGGGCTTAGGGTAAATGTTTGATAGCTGATGTCAATTCTGACCTAAAGAGTGGTGACGATTGAGGACCGAGGTCAGTTCTGACCTAACTTAGGTGATGATCCAAGTTCGGGGCCAATTGTGACCTAAGAGTGGTGACGATTGAGGACTGAGGTCAATTATGACCTAACTAAAGTGACGATCCAAGATCGGGGCCAATTCTGACCCAAGAGTGGTGACGACCGAGGATCGAGGTCAATTTTGACCTAACTAAGGCGACGATCCAAGATCGGGGCCAATTCTGACCCAAGAGTGGTGACGACTGAGGATCGAGGTCAATTCTGACCTAACTAAGGTGACGATCCAAGATCGGGGCCAATTCTGACCCAAGAGTGGTGACGACCGAGGACCGAGGTCAATTCTGACCTAACTAAGGTGACTATCCAAGACCGTGGACAATTCTGACCTAAGAGTGGTAACGACCGAGGACCAAGGTCAATTCTGACCTAACTAAGGTGACGATCCAAGACCGGGAACAATTGTGACCCAAGAGTGGTGACGACCGAGGTTAATTTTGACCTAACTAAGGTGACGATCCAAGACTAGGGCCAATTTTGACCCAAGAGTGGTGACGACCGAGGACCGAGGTCAATTCTGACCTAACTAAGGTGACGATCCAAGACCGGGGCCAATTATGATCCAAGAGTGGTGACGACCGAGGACCAAGGTCAATTCTGACCTAACTAAGGTGACGATCCAAGACCGGGGCCAATTGTGACCCAAGAGTGGTGACGACCGAGGACCGAGGTCAATTCTGACCTAACTAAGGTGACGATCCAAGACCGGGGCCAATTGTGACCTAAGAGTAGATAAAGATTGGATTTTGATTCTGCTGGAAAAAAAAGCTTTCGGATTTTGATCTGAGCTGGGGAGCCGATAGATGGGGAAGCTTTTAGGAGACCTCGTAGGGGGAAACAACCTATTTTGGGCGTTGTAGAAGAGTTCCGCTGGGGAAGTAATCAGGTGATCCTTAGGGATCCTCCGGAGCTTTGTCGGGAGGAGTTTGAACTTGGTTTTTGAAGATTCCGTAGGGGAAGAGGGGTTCCGCTTGAGGGAAAGTGAAACTTTCTTGGTGAAAAGGCTCTAAATCCTTCCTGGGATTTTTGGGAATTTTCTGAGGATTTTTGGAGGCTTTCTGGTATTTTTTTGGAATTTTTGTACGAAATTTGAGGGGGGTGCCGGTCGGCATAGTATGAAGGGTGCCATTCGGCAGTGGCACGGACTTTTGGGCTACCTCGGGGGTGAATCCCCTCATTTTTTCACATCTTCTTCTGCTTTCGCTCTCTCTACGATTTCTCTGCAAATCGTTCTATCATTTCGATCTTCAAGAAATGGCCGCCTTTGTGAACACTGTAGTCCACCGGGAGTGGTTGACCGTCGATGATTGGGAGAATGTGGAGTGTAGGGCTAAGGCGCCTCTTGCTTTGGGGAATGAGAATTCTTTTGATGCGTTTGAGCCTGTCGCAGATGAGCGGACTTTGCTGCGGGAGCCATCACGTCATCGCTCTTCGAGAGTGACCCCTGGCAGTTATGTAAGTAACCTGACCTTTGGCATTCTTTTCTTTTTGGTGATTTTTCTTGTTTTCTTGAACCTTGATGAGACTTTTCCTTTTTGCCAGTCTGACATATCTTTGAAGAATATGCATGCCCGTGGGACAACGGGGCTTAAGGATGTCTGGGAGCATCTCCCACCTGTGGTGTGCTGGATGGTATCATCAGCGGGTTTTGGGCGTGTGGCATCGACGCTGGATGAGATGCCTCGTTCGATAGCGATCTTGTGCGCTTTGGGAGAGAGGTAGTGAGACACTACCCACACTTTTCACTTTGGCTTCGGGGAGATGAGAGTGACTCCTATTGACGTGCAGCAGCTGCTCGGGCTGGATTGTGACGGAGAGCAGATAGAGGTGGATCGCTCTTTACGGGTGAGATCGGAGCCAGTACGTGCGGCACTTGGTGATGTGGGGAGGATAGTTTCTGGGGATTCTATCCGGCTATCCTTGCTGAAGGATGATCTGCTGAGATGGGTGATTGATGTGGAGGATGGGCTGCAAGTGAGACAGATGTCCCGGTTATTCATTATTTTGGTGCTAGGGGGTTTCATGGTGGCGTCTAGCGGTGACGTCATCCATTTGTGATTTTTCCATACCTGAGGATGTTTTCGAACATTCCCTTCTATGATTAGGGGAGTCTGACCTTGGAGACCCTTTACTTTTCTCTGGATGCATTCATCCGGTTCTGCCGGCAGACTTTTACTGGGGCCACGTACCTTCTTGAGGTATTCTTTGATTTGTGCATTTTCTTTTCATGCATTCGCATTTTCCTTATGCGTCTCTTTTTTGCTTGCGAAATCAGACGTGGTTCTATGAGGTGATTGGGTGCAACACCCCGCTGATTTCTTTGAAGGACGACACTGTTGGGGACTTTTGTCGCTTGTATCGATGGCGTAAGGCCAACCAACAGTCGAAGGGATCTCTCTCCCTGGAGGCGGTGCGTCAGGTCTTGAATGACCTGACCAGTGGTAGGGTAAGACTCTTTCCATTTCTGTCTTAGTTTTTTGCACCTTCTGATCTTGTATTGATTTATGCTTGCTTGGAGATTTTCAGGTGACCTTTTACCCGTGGGGGATAGCCATTCAGGATGTGGGGGTGACCGGGGTGAATGCGCGGATGAGGCGTTTGCTGGCGCATGAGTTCGGCCATTCTTGGTACCTTGGGGAGAGGGTGGTTCGTCAGATTGCTGAGGAGGAGGTGGTGGTTCCACCCGCGCAGCCTCCTGCGTCTATAAGGCAGGAACGATTGATGTTGGAGGATGAGAGGATCGTGGGGATGCTTGGCGAGTCCTACTTGATGTACACTGATACGGTCGCGTCGTATGACTATATGGATTTTGTGACGAGCTGGTTAATGGTGCCCAGGATATATGATACGTTGACTTTCCCTCCGGCGGGTTCGAGTCGGGCGGTGGGGTCCTTCCACAGTAGTGGTGGTCCTTCGGCCTCTGCGGCGGCGGTGACGTCGGAGGTTCCTTTTGTACGGTTGCATACCCATTCATACAACATTCGATGGGCTGATGGAGGGATGGTGCCTATGTTGCACCGTCCTCATGCGATGGATCCGGAGGAGTTGGGTTTGACAGAGGAGGTTCTTCGACCTGCGGTATACCTTTATGTTCCTCTCTTTCTTTCTTTTCTGTTTTGGTCATTTCTGCTTTGATACTGATTTTACTTTTTCTTGCAGCAAGTTCGGGTGTTGACCACTTGGCTCAGGGATATCAGAGACTGGATATCTTCGGTGACTGCCCATATTCGGGATGCGGTGCCCGCTCCTTCTTGCTTGGTGCCGTCTGCCTCATCTGGAGAGGAATCTGGCTTGGGTAGTGGTGGTGCGTCGTCTCGCCGTAGGGGGAAGAGAGCGCATTGAGGGGGTGGAAGCTCTTGAGAGAGAGAGAGGGAATGAAATGTGGGTTCGGGCCGAGTCCCGTTATTTTTGGCTTTTCTTTTCTTGTTTGCTGCAAAACTGATGTAATACAGAACACAAATATATGCAATGCAATGGGAGTTTTTTTATTATTATCTTTTATTAATGATAAATGAATGCATGCACATGCGCTTTTTATTTTGCTGCTGAGACCGTAAAAAAGGAGTATTTTTGGAATTTTCGAAGGAAAGCTTTTATTTAAAAGGGGAATCCTATAAGGAGAAAACGGGATTCTTGAAATTCTTTTGAGGATATCAATTTATTTTTATTGAGTTTTCTAATTTGACAAAAGAGGAAAGGAGGAAATTTCCAAAAATGGGGGGTTATCGATCGGCAAGCAACCTGGCCTGCCTATAGGCAGTTTAGTCCAGTCCCATCAATTAAATGCTTTGACTGGTACCCTCTTCAGCCCTTGGTACCTTGTGGGGTAGGATTCCCTCCAATTTATGTAGGGATTATGTCCTTTGTGAGGGTTTTTCAAGTATAAAAAGGGAGAAGGGTGGAGTGTTCTCATCACACCCTTGCATACTTATCTGCCTACCCATTATCTTTTAGTCTTGCAAGATGGCTCTCCCTGGTAGCATTGATTTTGTCAATTACCTCGAAGCCTTGGAAGCTATGTTCTCTTATAATGTCGACTATGATGCCTTCAACATGCGTCGAGTCTCCTTGTGGCGCAATCGACCTTTTGAGTGGAATGTGCTGATGGCGGCGGTACAATTCTGGTACCCCGAAGACCATGTATTCCGCTTTGGGTTGGAAGAAGTTTGTCCTACTTACGAGGAATTTTTTGCCATACTGGGTGTGAATCCCCATGTTGCAACGTCTTTGCCCGAATTTTCCCGTTCTCCTAGGGATTTATTGGTCGGGCTTCTTCATATATCGCCTTCGGCGGCCAGGTCATTGGTTACTGAAGGAATGATATCCCTCCCGACGGTGCTGCAGTCTGTGCATTTGTGGGAAGTAGGTGATGATGGCTATGCTGGAGCCGTTATTTTGGGTCTGGTTTCAAAATTGTTGCTGGTGACTAGAGAAGTGCGAGTGGACCTACAACTTGCAGCCATTACCTCGTGGATGTTATACCGTTGCAATCCTGTGGCGGTAATATTGGCGGAGGCTCTGGATGCCTGGAGAGAAGGTCGTTCTGACTTTTTAAGGGGTAGCCCTGTGATGCTGTTCTTGTGGTTGTCTGAAAGATTCTGCTTGTCGACTCCTCCAGAATATCCTTTGTCGGCTGTACCCAACTTCTTTTCACGCTACTTCATTCGCGTCGGCCTGTATGTTGAGAACTGGGAGAATTGGTATGTGGAGCACGGGGCTTGTGGGATGTATTGATCAGTGCCTTGGTGGGGGCAGTTGCAGCCCATTCTGGAGCTAGGAGTGTGTTCATATGTGTGACTGGTTGGTCTCAGGCATACCTTTTTTAATTTCCCTTGGCGGCTTCTATGCCAATTTGGCTGGGCGCAGGTCATGCCCCCTCGAACCTCAAATTTCTTTCCGGTAGAAGATTTGACTGAGCGCCTGCATCTATTGCTTGGGTCTCTGTGGGAAAATCGGCGTCCATCGACCCGTCCCTCTCAGTCTGTCGGGGAGGTTTTCCATGTCCCCAAAGATTATATGAGGTGTTTGTGGAGGAAAATAGTCAGTAAGATGTTGGCAGTGGAGACTGGATAAAGATGGTTTGTTTTATCTGACTCCATGGAAGGGGGTGTTGTGGTCTTATCGAAGATGGTTAAGTCTCATCGATCCATGGAGTGTTTACGACACTCTATTCAGGAAGGGGAAACTTGGGGACCTGAGGACGTAGATGGTGAGGGTGCGGTGCATGCTCCTCTAGTAGCTATGGGTAGGACTCCTGGAGAGTTTATTTATGTAATAGGGAATGTATGTGGGTGTTTTTATTTCTCTTTTTATGGTAGTAGGGAAAGGGAGTTATCCGTCCCTTTTCTTATGTAATCCGTACTGTAATTTCTTATTAATGAAATAAACAAGTTTCTGATCAACTGTGCCTTTTGATGAGTTTTGCATTTTGAATTATCTATACTGATCGCTAAGGCATACATAATCCTTTTGTTCAAATAATTTTTTAGAATGAACCGCCGCTCTCGGAGGTCAGAAAATAATAGTATTTTGTGAAAAAGAAAGGGCCGCGCTCATGTGAGGAGTATGAGATGCCTACGTACCTCTGGGGTTTTTGAAAAGTTTTTATCTGTTTGAAAATGGTTTTTGCAGAGGATCAGGCCCACGTAGTTCTAGGTAGAGGAAATGAAGAGTTTTTTTTATTTTTTTTAGAATAGAAGGGGGATGAGAAGAGTCGTAGCGCGTCGAGTTTTCGGACTTGGGGGAAGAATTTCTTGAGACGGTCCAGATTGACTGGACGAGTCATCTCTTCCCCATCCAGGTCAGTGAGCATGGCGGCACCGCCGGATAATATTTTCTTCACGATGTAGGGGCCGCTCCAATTAGGCTTAAATTTCCCTCTGGGGTCCCATATGGGTTCTATTATCTCTTTGAGGGCTAACTCCCCCTCCCGGACACCACAGTCCTTGACTCTCTTATTGAATTATCGGGCTATTTGGCGATGATACCCTTATATGTGGTAAAGATCTTTTAATCTTTGTTCATCTAGGAGGGTTAGCTCATCAAGACGGCTTTGGCACCAGTTTTCTTCACTAAACTTGCTTTCGAGCATGACGCGTAGCGAGGGTATTTCCAGCTCCACAGGTAGGACTGCTTCCATGCCGTAGACCAGGGAGTAAGGGGTAGCCACAGTAAAGGTTCGGATTGAGGTCCGATAGCCCCAGAGGGCGTATGGGATCCGGTCGGCCCAATCCCTACAACTTTCGGTCATCTTACTGATGATGGCCTTGAGGTTTTTGTTAGCGGCCTCAACTGCACCATTGGTCTGAGGTCGGTAGGGAGAAGATTTGTGCCTCTGAATCCCGTACTCATTGACACTTCTGTGACTTCTGCTTCAAAATGCAACCCGTTATCTGACACTAGCTCATGCAGGACCCCGTATCGGTAGATGATATTCTTCTTGAGGAATTTAGCCACTTTCTTGGCATTCAATACTACGTATGACTCAGCCTTGACCCATTTGGTGAAGTAATCGATGGCAACCAGGATGAATTCATGTCCGTTTGAAGCTTTTGGTGTAACCTTCCCTATGATGTCGATACCCCAGGTGGAGAACGGCCAGGGAGAGGTCATGTTATATAATTCTCATGGAGGCAGGTGTTGAAGATTGGAGAATTGTTGGCATTTGAGGCATCTCCGGACATAGGCGGTGCAATCCTGGGTCATGGTGGTCCAGTAGTAGCCCTGTCGGATGATCTTCTTGGAAAGCATGTGACCATTCATGTGGGGTCCGCATTCCCCGCTGTGTATTTTCTGCATCATTTTCTCAATCTCAGCCCCAGCGATACAGTGTAGATGAGTTCCATCGAAGTTCCTCTTGAGTAGAGCTTTATGACAGATGATATACTGGGCGACCAGTCTTTGAAGGGTCATTCGATCTTTCTTGTTGGAGCCCTCGGGATACCTACCATGTTTGAGGAGGTTCCAGATATCATAGTACCAGAAATCGGCGAGTTCGGGATCTTCAGTGGAGATAAGCTCAATATGGTAGAAATGGGTTGGTTTGTCTTACTTGTGAACTAGGAAGGGGGTCATTATTATTCCTTCGGGCATGTCGACCATGGAGGCTAAGGTGGCGAGACCATCAGCTAGGTTATTCTTTGCTTGGGTTAGGTAATGGAAGGTGATATCTCGAAATTGGGAGGCCAATTCTTCTAATGGGGCATGAAAGGGTTGGAGCTTTTCGTCCTTGACTTTCCATTTTTTGAGCACTTGACCGATGATGAGGGCAGAATCCCCGTAGACATCAAGGTGTTGAATACCATTTTTGAGAGCAAATTTGAGGCCCACTATGCATCCCTCGTATCCCGTCATGTTGTTGGTGCAAGGGAAATCCAATTTAATGGCGATGGAAGTGTGGGAGTCATCTGGAGCGATCAGGAGTATCCCAATGCCATATCCCTTTTGTTGGCAGCTCCGTCAAAGAACATTCTCCATCAAAGGCGGCCTTGAGTGGTGCAGAGGATATTTTCATCTGAGAATTCGGAGATCTGGACATCTGCTTCTTCTATGGGGTAATCGACGAGGTAGTCAGATATGGCTCTTCCTTAAACAGCTTTCTGTGTGACGTACATGATGTCAAACTCGGTTAGGAGCATAAACCACCGGGCCATTCGACTGGATAAGGCGGGTTTATCAAGAAGGTATTTGATGGGATCCATTCAGGATACAAGTTTGATGGGGAAGGCGAGCATGTAGTATCGCAACTTTTGGGTGACCCAGACAAATGCGACACATTCTTTCTCCAAAGCGGTGTAGTTGACCTCATACCCGACCAATTTGTGACCGGCATAATAGATGGCCCTTTCTTTGCGGGAGTCTTCAAGGTATTGGGCTACCAAAGCCCCGGCTGCAGTGTCGGTTATGGTTAGGTATAGGAGCAAAGAGAGACCAAACTGTGGCGGCATGATTACTGGAGGTTGGGTTAGGTATTATTTGATTCGATCAAAAGCTTCTTGGGAGGCCTCGTTCCAAACCTTGGTTGAATCCTTTCGGAGGAGCTTGAAGATTGGTTCACAGATGGAGGTTAGCTGGCTGATGAACCGACTGATATATTGTAATTTCCCAAGAAAACCTAGAACTTCTTTCTCTGTTCGGGGTGGTGGCATCCCAAGTATGGCCTTCAGCTTTGCAGAATATGCTTCTATCCCTTTTTCACTGACCATGAATCCTAAGAGTTTTCCCTTTGTAGCGTCGAAGACACACTTCTGTGGATTAAGTCGCATCTGATACTGTCACAGTCATTCGAAGAACTTCCGAAGAGAGGGAACATGACCTTATCTAGTTTTGGACTTGATAATCATATCATCCACATAAACCTTGACCTCTTTGTGAATCAAATCGTGTAGGATGGTTGTGGCAGCCCTTTGATAGGTAGCCCCAGCATTCTTGAGACCGAATGGCATAACGGTGTAGCAAAAGGTTCCCCATGGGCTGATGAATACGGTTTTTTCCTAGTGGTCTGGGTGCATCTTGATTTGGTTATATCCGACAAATCCATCGACAAATGACTTGAGAGCATAACTGGCTGTGTTGTCCACGATCATGTCGATTTTGGGTAGTGGATAATCATCCTTCGGAGAAGCTTTGTTTAAATCTCGATAGTCCACACACATTCGGACCTTTCCTCTTGATTTCGGTACAGGTACAATGTTGGAAATCCATGTGGGATATTAGATCACCCGAATGAAGCCTACGTTTAACTGTTTGGCCACCTTTTCTTTGATCTTGAGCGACCATTCGGTGCGTAGTTTTCTTAGTTTTTATTTAACCGGCTTATAATCTGGGAGAGTGGGGATCTTGTGCTGAGCTATTTCAGGATCGATGCCGGGCATATCATCATAGGACCATACAAAGACATCCACGAATTCCTTCAGCAATTATTTAAGTTGTGAACGCTCATTCTCGTCAAGGGTGTCCCCTATCCTAACCTCGCACAGTTGGCTACTAGAACCGAGATTAATAATAACAGTCGCTTCTTCATTAACTTGAACGTGGTTATGTTGTTTATTATTAACCTTATTTAGATCAGGTAAGAATTGTTCATTTGTAAAATCATCATCATCATCAAAAGTTCGATTAGAATCTAAACAGTTAATGTAAGGCACAACAAGATATTCAAAATCTTCGTTTATTTCATTGATAGGAAAAATAGCATTGAGAACCTCATCAGAATAGGTATCGATTACATTTGAGCAAGGATAGACAACAGAAGAAGAAATAGGGTAAACATGGGGGTTAGGGGAGATTTTAAGAGGTAGAACTGGCGCAGCATGCCAGTTGAGGAGAGGTGTATCAACAACTTTAATCAGACGGGATGGGTCCCTTGATGTAGTGCCTGAATGAACCATGCAAAGTGTCAACCCCAGTGTCTGTAAATAGAAGGAATCTTCGGAATCACTTTCCTCAGTCTCTTCGGTATATTTGATGAGCGGTTGTACGCTGTGTGGGAAACTTTCAGCCCATGGGTAGCTATCTTGGAGAAAAATCTCCATTCCCGGCCTCATCTTCCTGTTTGTGTGGTCATACCATGGTTCTGGAAAAACGTAAAAGGGGAAATCCTCTCCTTCTTTGATGAATCGTCCATTTAAGGAGTCTCCTGAGATAGTCGGGACGTAGTCTAATATTTTCTTCGATCGAGATTGGTGGATCATTCTGAGCTCTTGTTCTGATGGTTGATACCCCAAGCCATAAGGAGGGAAAGCTTTCTTCAATTCGATGGGCTCAAGTATCCCCTTCTGCCTTTGTCCTAGCCCCAGTCTGGGCATGAAGTGCATGTTTCTGAACATCTGAATCATATTGACATTTCCATGAGGGTCATATTCTGGACAAACCCTTTTTTTGAAATCGCCCCCTGCCGGGAGTAAGAGTGGCTCAACTTGGAATCATGATAGGAGCATATCATTCGACCCGTGCTGTATCTCAAGGATTGGACTGCTAGTGCCTACAACCTCGACATTTTCGTTGTCGCCCAAAATGGTGATGACTCACCCGTCGGCAAAGAACTTCAATTTCTGATGGAATGAGGAAGACACACCCTTGATATTGTGGAGCCATGGGCGTCCGAGCAACAAGTTAAAACAAGCTGGGATGTCTATGACTTAGAATTCAATGGCGGGGTTTATAGGGCCAACCCCTTTTACAAGTTTTATGGATCCCATCACCTCACGGCGGGTATTATCGTAGGCACGTACAGCGGCGGAGGTTGGAGCGAGGTCGCTCTCTTTCAGGCCTCAACACTTGAAGGTTCTCAGAGGGCAAACATTCATGGAGGATCCATTATCGACAAGAGAGAGTGGCACGACCTTCCCCATAACTTTGATAGAGATATTGAGTGCATGATTGTGATTCGGCCCAATTCTGGGGATTTCTTCTTCAGAAAATGATAGCATTCGAGTAGAGGTCAAGGATCCGACCAGATTTACTGCCTCCTCTCGTGTGGTAGAGGCAGGAACTATAGGTCCAGTGAGTAATTTGATTAAAGCATTTCTGTGCAGTTGGGAAGACATGAAAAGCCCCCATAGAGTGATGTTACCTTGAGTTTTCTTTAGTTGATCAAGGATCTTTCTCTCCTCAATGGTCATCTCTGGCATAGGAAGGTTTTCAACGCCTTTCCCCTTTTCATTTGCTGGTAGTGAGCTTGGAACTTGGTAATGTCTCCCTGATCTGGTCATGTGATTTACTGAAGAAGGAAAGAACATGAATCCCGTTTCCTCGTCAATCTCAGGTTGTTCTGCCACCCTATTTATTTCACCGAGGAGCTCTTCAAATGATATCGTCCCACATATGTCGGTTACTGGGCCATCTCTTCCTAAAGCTTGTTCTTCGCTTGAATCTTCGAATTCTTCCCCCCACCTGGTGGAAACAATTCTATTATTCCATGTAAAGTCGATGCATTTCACAACCTCAACGGCTTCTTCATACAAGTTCTCCCATTCTGTGGGGATATGTGTGGTTGAAAGGTCCAAGCACCTTTGTATCTTTAAAGCGTCAAGTAACCCGGTGATACTGCAATTGCTGTTGGTTTGCCTGAATAATTCTGCCATAGTCTCGACAACATCATCTAAGTTGACTTCGTCGGTTGCTATCACCCATTTGTCTGAATCTTTGGCCCATTTCCGTGCTTCTAAGAACAGTGTACTGAATTTCTGGCAATCGATGACCATCTGTGAGGGAAATTTCAGCCCGAACTCTAGGAGTTGGTTTAATACCTCTGACAATTCCATGCTTCCATTTTTAGAACGGGTACGGACAGCGATGCATGCTCTGGTAAGGAGCGACAGTGCCTGATCAGCGAGGCTATTAGGGTATAGGAGGAAATATGGGCAAATTTGAAGAGGTTTAGGAGGGTATAAGGGTGTGATTTGGGTTGAGGGATCGAAATCTGGATTTTCTTCTAAGAAGATGACATTGGTGTGATTCGGGAGTGGGTTGTGAGTAGTGTTTGTCTTAGGATTGGCTGGTGGGGCGATGGTACCCCGGTCAATGAGATCTTGGATTACGTTTCGGAGGTGAAAGCATTGGTCGGTGGTATGACCGACAGTTTGGTGAAAGGTGCAATGGGCGTCGGTCTTGAAGTTTATTGGGAGTGGATTTGGCAATGGACGTGGATCCAAGGGTTTGATGAGGTTTCGGCTTAACAGGGCTTGGTAAACTTTGGAAAGGGGAGCATGGAGCTCAGTGTATTCCCTTCGGATGGGGGCAGGGAGACTTTCTGGTGCCCATGATGTGGTTGGTTGAGAGATGTTGTTGATGGTCGAGACGGTAGCAATGACAGGCTTGTCATACTTTCTAGGGGTGAACTGTCCGGACACCTTCTTTGGTTCAATTTCCGCTTTAACGAGGCTTTCCTCAATTTCCACTCCAACCTCTCTGAGAGCTCTAAAGTGGGGATAATATTGTCCTCCCATCGTTGCTCGGACATGGGGCAAGAAGTTTTTCTTTACTATGCTGACATGTTCTTCCTCGGATGGCCGATTAGTCATGGTAGCTGCTTGTTCCCTCCACTGGATTATGAAGTTAGTGACTGATTCCCCTAGGTTCTGTTTGAGAAACTCCAAATCACGACGGGTGACCTCAAGCTCTTCGTTGTATTTGTATTGTGACATGAATTATCGGGCTACATCCTCCCAGCTACGGATTCTAGATTCCTCAAGAGATAATAACCATCAGAGGGCACTATCCTTCAAAGTTTGTTAAAGCAGTTGGGCCATCACTTCTTCAGAATCCCCAAGTAGAGTCATGGAACGATGATAACTACGAAGATGAACGATCGGGGGTCCACTCCCTCCAAACTTCTCGATATTTGGCATCTTGAACTTCTCGGGTAACCTCGCTTTAGGATAAGGAGACATGTGGGTGTAGTCCGAGTAATTCCCAGAGATCCTGACCTGGTCAAACTTCTTGTTGAGCATCTTGAGATCCTCCTTGAATTTATTCAACTCCTCCTCCTTCGGATCAGCGACCATAGGCAGGTTAGCCATAGGCTGGGTAATGTTTGGCATTGGAAGCTGGGCAGGAGGTGACCCATTGGCAAGAGGGGCACGTGGAGCGTGCTGATATTCTTCCGAGACCCAGATAGGATCGGGTGGACCCATGGCATGAGGGAACAGGGCCTCGGGCTCTTGAGGAATAGGAACTTGGTTTCTTTGCATCTCTCGAACCTCGGTTTGGAGGTTGTCAATCTTGGACACGAGCTGAGCTAGGAGTGTTGTCAGATACGATTGTATGACTGGTGCTTGATCTGTATTCTCCATAGAAGATGGATGGATTCTGGACTCGGAATAAATAGTAGAGGAGCGGATGAAACTCTGGGGTGATTTGACTGAAGACCGAAGCCAATAGGGAGCCAGGCCAAGGGCTTGCGATCGACCTGAGAAGGCGTAGGATGAAATTTATTTTTCAGAAAAAAGGGAGAAACTATTTTTGGATTTTTGATAAAGAAGGGAGAAATGTTTTTTGATTTTTGATGAAGAAGGGAGAAATGTTTTTGAATCTTTAATAAAGAAGGGAGAGATATTTTTTGGATTTTTAATAAAGAAGGGAGAAATGTTTTTAGAGATGGAACTCAGCATGATTATTATGATTATTATGTTCTCACTTGTATTTAATTCTCCTAAATGCAATGCCGGACGGGACCCGAGCCTGAAAAAAGTGAGGTTCTTAATATATGCAAAAAGCTACGATTTTGACTTATAACCAGGCTCGTGGATAGGGCCCCGTTTTAAAAATGCACAAAAATTGGGCAGAAGATCGACCTGGAATTTTGTCAGAGTTTCGGGTCGAAATCGACAATATAAAGTGCGTGTCCTAGGTTTGACACCTATATGTGGGTATACAGTTGGTTGGGTGAATCGGCATGGGTTCCCCCCTTTGGCGTGACTTCCATGATATACGTCTTGCTCTTACGGGCAATCGGTTTGTGTGGACAAGTCATTTTATATACCCGAGTGTACGTGAATTGCCTCACTATATACCTCATGGGGACGGTACATGTGAGAGAGAATTCTATATACTCGACGTACGTGAACGAATTCCCTGCGATATACCTCCCGTCATGACTTCGGTCAAGCGGTACGATGCGGGGAAATCGTTCGATATACGTCGAAGGTACTTGGCCAATGGAAGGTGAGAGTCATATCGCTTAGGCTAACTGTGACCTGCCGGACCAGCGCCCATCACGAAGTGACCCTCCAGTTACTGGGTAAAATTTGGTCAATATCAATGCTCTTTGGTGATGTCGTGTGAATCATGCATGATTCTCTTATTAGTATCTTATGACGAGAATGCCTTTCTTGATTATGCCAAACAGGGAGCAAAGTATAAGTACCCCAAAAGGTACACCAAGTATGGATATGTGATGCGTGCAACATGGGGATATATGTGATCCTAGGTGCACGTGGTGCGAAGTGTACATGGAGGATTTTCTACCAGTGTGTGAACATAAGCATGAGCATGGGATACATATGGAAAAGGGGAATATGTGGATATGGGGGGAAACATAAACAAATATAGCATCCATGTAAATAGAGTCAAGCCCTCAAACAAATAATAACTTTACCTAGTAGAGTCGCCACTATGGCCATCCCTGATCCTCGTCCGTGCATGGGCGGGCGCGTGGAGGAAATGATCCTTCGGGTCCCGCGCGTCCCTCTCGGGAGCGCTTCGGTCGGCGTCATTTGTGGTGTGAAAAATGTAGAGAGATTCAGAGTCGCCAATCTATTTTACTCAAAACAGACAAAAGAAAAAGGGGAAGCCACCCCGAAGAGTGGCATCTAAAGACATACTGGTGCATGCGAAACCAAGATGATTCGAGAAGGGTTCAGAGGCTTAGTTACGAAATGGGAAGGTGTTAGGCACCCATTCCGCCCTTTCGGACTCTCATGGATATTTGCTATTTTCCTTTATGTTTCCCCCCGTGAGATGTGTGCATGTGTATATATATAGGGCGGAGGAAGGAATCCTCGACTTGTATCATGGAAAAGATAAAGCGAGTCATCCGTAGGAACATATAAGAGTAATATTAGAAAAATAAGATTTACACAATTACCCCTACGTTGATCGTTATAAGGGAACGATAACACATATGGAGTAGTGCGTCACTAAGAATAAGTATATATATAATATAAGAAAAATGTACTTAGAGAAGATAGAAAATGAGAGAAAAAGTGAGAAAAAGGACTCGAGTCTCGAGTTTTACCCCGAGACGCCTACGTAGCATATAAAGGCATCAAAGTCCACGTAGTTCGCATACAAAGCAAAGGGGTGGGGTTTATCCCATAAATCCAAATGTGGGATCTCTTATTTGTAAGTGTGTGTGTGTGTGTGTAGAAAAAAGTGTATTAGTTGTGAGAAAAGTGTGGAAAAAGTGTGAGAATTCCTACTTGGAATTTATGAGTAAACCCTCTTTTTCTTGTTTTTGGGGCTTTTATTTATATGAAAATAAGAGATGTGCAATAATACTAAATAAAAAAGTATATTAGGATGTGTGAGATGAGATAATAAAAATGCTAAGTAAGAAAACAAGTTATTGGGAATTCAAGAGAATTTAAGAGAAAGTTGGACCTTCTTGAAGATCTTGAGCTTGATCTTGAATGTTGGAGAGCAGCCCTTGAGGTTGGATGATGATGGGGAATGGTTAATTGACCAAGTTTGATGAAAAGGATGATGAAAAGTGGAAGTAAAAAAGGGATTTGGAAGTTGAAATCACGCTGCCTTCGAGAGAGGTTTCTGGGATTCGTTCAGGGAGATTTTTATCATATCTGGGCTCCTCTTTCAAATGAGGTGAAGGCCTCCTTTTTATAGGCCCGGGTGAGTGCCGATCGTCATAGATCCCTTCCTTCCTATCGGCAGGAAGGTGCCGATAGGCAGGTTCTGGAACCTGCCGTTTGGCAGTGTGTTTCAGGCTTTTTCGGAGAATCGACCGCCGAGGGCAAACCGTTGGTCAGAATCGCGTACGGTGAATACCGTTGGAAATATAATTTAGAGACCTTCGAAAGTCCATTGGACCTCTCCCGAGTTAGGGAGTTGACTTAGGGTCAAATATGGCTCGAAAGCGTTTGTCGATCCATTAGACGAGGAATCGTGCGGATGCAAACGGATTGTTCGTCCGCATGGTAAGTCCGAATAGTGCATGGGGCATACCGTTGGAAAGGCTAGGAGATGTAATTCTACATTACAAAGAGTTTGACCCGGTTTGGAGATTTAACTTTGGTCAACTGGGCCCGGGAAGCATTCGGTGGCCTCCCGGAGTCAAACGGTTCGTTCGTCCGCCTGGAAAGTCGGAATCGCGCACGGGGCGGACCGTTGGAAAGGGTATTTAGTGCCCTTTGAAGATTAATTCAGCCTCGGTCGAGTTAAAGAGTTGACAAAGGTCAAATAGAGCCCGGGAGCGCCCGGTGGCCTCTCGGTCAGGTTTCGGACGCAAACGGCGCGTTCGTCCTCATGGTAAGTCGGAATCGCGCACGGGGTGGACCGTTGGAAAGGGTATTCAGTGACCTTCGAAGATTCATTGAGTCTCGATGAAGATGAAGAGTTTGATTTTTAGGTCAAACCGAGTTGGGGGGTTCCCGATGGCTTCCAGGTCAGTACTCGGGATGTGACCTGGGTTTGTAGTGATGACGGGAGGTACTAGGGACCTAAGGAGAGTTAGGCGGTAACAGAATGGGGTGTCTACAATATATATATATATATATATATATATATATATATATATATATATATATATATATATATATATATATATATATATATATATATAAGACAGTCTCCAAATTATTGAAATATTTATGTTCCTTCAAAATATTAAAATATATTTTTTCTCTCTAAAATTGTGATTTTTAATCTGGGTGAGTGGGGAAGTGAATTATTCTCATGGAAAAAAGACTCGCACGCATCACAATGTGTTATTAAAGATTTTTTTATTTTTAGATGGTGACTATAGTATATAGTCTCCCCCATCCAATTTTCTTCGAATAAACATTTCTCCCAACGAGCTTTGAACAAAGAGGCGTGGATATCGTTAAATTTATATTTTTATGGAATTTTCTAGTTATTTAATGTCGGGGAATACTATTTTCTAGAAGGTGAGTCTATCACAATCATAGTAAATAGCATAAAAACAAATAGGGAGCGAGATTCACGTGGTTCAGACAAGATCAGCATACGTCTACGGTGGTAGTGTTTCTTTTTATAATTATAATGTGGAGATAATATACATCAGATTATTCTCTATTTTCTCATACCTCCTACACAATGGGGGTCTCCTATTTATATAGAGTTAGGGGTCATGATTAGAGAAGGACTATCTTATTAAAGTTTACATCATAATAAAAAAAAACTCATTTAATATAGTTGATCATATATCTTAACTTGGACTCTTATCATCTTTATCTTGCCAAAATGTTCATTTGTACAATCTGGATTAGGGGTGTTTACAATTTGGTACGTTCTAGTTTTGGGTATGTTCAAGGACCGAACCGAATTAATCAGTCCTATAAAAGTTAGAACAATGATTAGACCGATCCGTTAGTCTCGGTCCTATTTGGTCAGGGTTTATTTTTGTCCAAAACAAAAAAAAAAAGTTTCTATAACCACAAAAAATATATATATTTACAAGTGGTATTTCAAACTTGTGGACACAAGCTCTAAAATCCTATACTTTGTTTAAAGAATAAGATTAACCAAAGAGGCAATTCAAACTTGTCTCCATAAGACCTAAAATCCACTATGTCATTATTTTCGCACAATATATGTTGGTTCCCCAACAAAACAAAATATATTTGTCCAAAGGAGAATCTGCACATTTTTCATGCAAATATTTTGGGAAGATGTCCTCTTTGTGCTAGATTTGGTTTGTTTGTTGGAGCTTCACTGCAGCGAAGAAAGTCATCTCTAGAGCTAACCCGCGACAAAAATAGGTCATGGTAACTCTAAGTAATACTTTGGTCAAGTACGCGTTCAGCTAAAAATGGTTCTCTAGAGTGAGGAAAACTTTCATTTTGACGAAGAAGGTCACACTAATTTCTAGGCAATTGGTCCAGTTTTTTCCACCCAAAATTGATAATAATTTTAGATAAAACTCTGAGTATATGTGTTCTAAACCTAGAACACTCATATTTAAAATACACGCATAAAGATGCAATTTTAAAGAAAATTGTTTTTCTATATGAAAAGTATATTGCATAGTTTATTTGATAACTTATTCAAAAAAATACACATTTAATTTTAACACATTTTCGAATTGAAGAAAGTTAAAGATTTAGTTACGTTAAACCATGGGTGAAACTAAGTCTCCTAGGTCTTTACTTTTATCCCAAAGTGTCATTCTCATTGGTCAAGGCATGAGGTGTCTCTCGGTTGAAGAGGAAGAAGTATAGTCTTTTCATCTTGAATATGATCATTTGGATCAACTTATACTATGACTCAAAGTGTTTCGGTCAATGGGATAAGAAAACTTAATCATATGGAGATTTTGAGCATACTTGTTCCCTTAAGATCCCCCTCCCCTACTCTATTCCATGAGAAAACACACACAAAAATATCATAAACAAATTAACTAAATCTATCACTTATTACATGACTTGACTGCCCAATGGCATAAAGGATATAAAGACACACTATAATGTATCATGAGAAATTCCCCAACCATTCGAATCCATTGACATCAATTTCCTGTCAATTACTTGAAAATCGATCAAGATACAAATGCATAAAACCAATGACAATATAAGATGATTAAAAGGATGAAATACAAGATATAATAATGTAAACATGATTAATCTAATCACTAAAGAACATATACCAAGTTTATCTAATATATAGACAAGATAGATTATATAAACTCCATTCCCTTCATCATCTATCACTATTTTATTTCCACATAAATTATGTCATTATATCACATGATGATACTTCCTCTTAATTAAACTTTCTTCCCCTTGAGAAAGATCCCTCCCTAAGGAAATACTCCCCCCCCCTCCCCCCCCCCCTTGGGGAAAACTCTCTCCCCATTTATTTTCATGGAATCAATACAAGGAAAATGATAGAATAAAGAAATGACATCATTCGAAATATAATGAAATATCTTCTAAATAAATGAGCAAGTAAAGATAAACCAAAAGATTAAAATAAATATGTCATAATATATAATTGAGATAAAAGTTAAAGTAGGTTATGATTTAAAGGTAAAAATATATAAGACATCAAAGATAACTGCGATATGAGCAACAACCTCAATATATATTTCAATAAAACCCAAAATTCAATTATCCCTAACTAAAATATCCTTGACATGTTGTATCAATAACTATTTTAAAGTGAAAGGTATAATCTAAGAACAAAAATTTTCTCTCTTTCTATCCTACTGCCAAATTTCTTTTGCAACAAATTAATACAACCCTGTAAGAGAAATATTTATAATTTCTCATCATATATTTTAATTTCTCTTATCCCGTTACACCCCACTTCGCTGTCATGAATATTCTCCAGATTCAAGTAAAGACAAGTTAGTGGTTGGATCCAATAATCGAAGATCGATCGTCAATACATTTATTATAGAAGTTTTATGAGGTTATTTCTGTCAATTTTTTTCATTCAGGGATATTTTAAAAGAGTTTTAAAACTTAAACTATTTTTCCAAAATGGTTTTTATATGTTTGCAAGGTCATTAGAATGACATTGGTTGTTGTTCAAACAAGTTCATATAACTTGTTAGAATAACTTCATTTGTTTGGTAGGTTCTGGAATCTTATCGGATCATTCGTTGTTTGAACGAGAAAGGGTACTTCGTTTGAACGAGATGTACCTTCATTCGAACTAGTACGTAAAAAATTATTTTCTATCTGATTCCAAATACAATCTTTGATGTCTATCTTTATGATATTTTTTCCCAATATATAGAGATGCAGACCTTCATTTTAATCTCAACCATTTAGACATCTTTTATTGACCAAACTCTTTTGTTTTTCCATCCAAACTCCTTGGATGATTTGAGATCACTTTTTCCAATCACGAAGAA
Organism: Sambucus nigra; assembly: GCA_949130495.1. Classification (NCBI taxonomy): domain Eukaryota; kingdom Viridiplantae; phylum Streptophyta; class Magnoliopsida; order Dipsacales; family Adoxaceae; genus Sambucus; species Sambucus nigra. The sequence goes on along the minus strand of OX422222.1, from coordinate 90,615,231 downwards.
CACAATCCTTGTACATAACCTGGTAGAGTTAATTATCCACTGCTGAAGATACGAACACTAATTCTCGAGGCTAATTGGTGGATACAAAGGCAAGTGTATCTTGTTGTGGGGCGTTTCTAGATCTTCATTGCTTGGTATTGACAATTGGGATTGAAGACAATATTGCTTTGCTTAGTGTAACTCTAAGTTTTGTAAGTCTATATATGTCTTTCTATAATACCGAGTTATAAATAGTGTTGAATATAGGTTTTGTCATAGAGATATTTTTCCTCATCTCCTATCTTCTCTGGTTCGTGGTTCGTGGTTCATGGTTTGTGGTTTGTTAACTTCAATTGAGTTATCAATATCTTGCATTTTTAGGTTCACCTAATTTAATCAAGATAAAATTTGGGCTAAGTAGATTTTTTTATATGTGTAACCTAATCTACTAATTATACATATAATTATACCACTCCATTACATTGTAAAATTGGTATCGGGACTTGTTTCAACAAGTTGCTTAGATGAATCTGGGTGGTTATATGAATAAGTCATACAATAGGCCACATATGTTTAATGGTTCCAATTATGCTTATTGGAAAGATAGAATGAGATCCACTTTCAAATCAATCGATGATCACGACTGGCTTACTGTTGAAAGGGGGTTGTCTCCTCCCACGGTGAGTAATGAAAATGTCATTAATGCCATGTCAGTCACAATTTGGACTGAGGAATATTTTATATGGAGTAACTTTAACTCTCGGGGCTGAAATTCAATTTTAGGTATTATCACACTCGATGAAATTCGTCGTATCATGATGTGTATCACGTCTAAGGAAGCATGGGATATCCTCCAACTCACTCATGAGGGTACTAATGCAGTGAAAGATTCTATTCTACAAATCTCACCACACAATTTGAGATCATTAAAATTCTTGAATAAAAAACATTTGATGAATTTTAAGCATGCCTATCTAATATTGTGAACTCTAGCTGTAATTTGGGTGAGCAAATTACATAAACGAGGGTAGTTCAGAAAATTCTAAGATCTATCCCATCGCGTTTTAGTGAGAAAGTCACGGTCCTTAACTCTTTGGGAATTTTAGATACTCTTAGGTTATAAGAGCTCGGACTTGATCTTCAAACTTACGAAATAGATATGTTCTTCGAAACCAAAAAAAATAATCAAAAGACATCGCTTTAAAATCTCAATCAAAGTAAAAGGAGGAGGTTTCGGGTTCTGATTTTGACTTCAATCTAAATAATATTTCCTTGTTTGCTAAAAAGTCCAAAATTTACTCAAATTAAAAAAATCAAAATTCTTCCAAAGTGAAAAATAAAAGTTTTGAGGAAGACATAAATTTCAAAATGGGCAAGAATATTTTTTATAATGACCAAATAAGTTCTAGACGATAGTACCCTAAGAAAGACGATTCGGAGAGATACTATGAGTGTGAGGGGAAGAGTCATAAATCCACGAGTATGACACTAGGCTTAATATACAAGGAAAAATCAAAGTTTCTTATACTGCCACTCTAAGCGATATCGATGTTGAGTCGGTGGATTCCTAGGATGAATCACCACATGGTTGTAACTTCATTGGGTTCATATCGATGTTGAGTCGGTGGATTCCGAGGATGAATCACCACATGGATGTAACTTCATCGGGTTCATATCATGGTACATTAGTACTTCAAGTACGTCTGAAGCTGATGAGGACCTTTCTAAACATAGCCTCGATAATGTGTCAAACCATTCTTGAGAAAGTGATGTTGAGGATGTTTTTAGTGAGGGAGAACATGGCCTCCATCACCCCCTACACCGAGCTTTACAACGAGTCATTAAAAAACAAAAAGTAAAACAAAATTTTGGCTCTTAAGTTGTTATCTTTAGAAAAGGATTTGAAGGTTTCGAGAGAGATGTGACACCCCACTAATTAGAATATTAGTTCATCAGTCTACTATTCAAATAAATAGTATTCATAAATGGTTCATTCTTAGCATCACTATCAAAAATATTTTTTTATTCACTAAGTATCCTAATATACCGGATGTTAATTTTAATTAACAGATAATAATAATAATAGTAGTAATAATAATAATAATAATAATAATAATAATAATAATAATAAAAATAATAATAATGCTAATAATAATGCTAATAATAATAATAATAATAATTATTATAGTAATAATAATAATAATAATAATAATAATAATAATAATAATAATAATAATAATAATAATAATAATAATAATAATTAAACAACAGAATAATGAATAACACAACCACCATAATAATAATGCCCACAATAAAATGAATAGAATAATAATTGGATAACACATCCAAATCCAAATCTCCATACAACCAAGTACAATACTGAGACAAATCGGCTGGTATAAAGGTAATAATAAAAAACAAATGTAAAGTCTAGACAATGATCAAACACGCTCGAATGGAAATACTGAATCGTAAGCTAGATGAGAAGAATGATAGATACGTCAAGGCTCGAGATCCTGCAGCATCCACGGTACTACAGCACGTCAACTCTGGAATGAATCTCCTAACTTTGGTGTACCTGTGGTTGGACACCTAAAAGGTTTTGCAAAAATAGATTAGATTCGGGTCAGAGCCCCGAAATCTTTTTAAAAATATTTAACAATTGTTTAAAATGTTGTATTATAAGTAATGTAATTATCTATGTTAGATGTTTGTACTCTCACATGAGTCATCACATCTCACTTAATGTGCACACCCAACGTACTCTAATATTCCTTCCTGGTTAAGCTACCCGCCTAACCAACTATAGGCCACTCGATTAATCCTTATTAATTTATATAAATCTTTTAACCCATCCATATCTCCCATATGCTACGTTAACATTATCTTACCGTCTTAGTCATTTTATTCTCATTATTTTAACAAATTATGTTCTCATACTTAAAGTATTATTTAAACATTCACAATAGTCACTTCTACAACACACAATGGAGTATACTATCAAAAGTGTATGTATTTTTATATATTACACTATCCAATATATACATATACGAATACGACATCTAAACGATCAAACTCGTGATGCATGCATACTTTCCTATCTAGTCCCTACGTACCACGTGTACCAAATTAAGGACTAAGGCTAGGTGTGACACCTCAACCTATAAAATGATAACACATAATGGAGGTGAACATAATCCTTAACAACAGAAGGATGATGTCCATATCTAATGTATCCAAATGATCGTTCATACACTACCATCTCTCAAGTTAATGATGACGTAAGTGCTATGTTCTGGGGCAGGAATCAAAATCCTCCCTAACGGGAACATAAAGATAGGATTACCCACTATGTGTAACCTCCCGGGATTGCATGTAGTTAGGTATAACATTACACATAATATCACAATCAACATAATATAGGCATGTACTCATCCTATACATGCATAGAGTATATTTCAAGTTTATCCCATAATTAATAATTCACATTTTATTCCAATACTTCAATTAATTATTTAAGTAGCTACCTTCAACCCGTACCTACTGGTCTAAAACCCATAATCATTATAATAAGCATGAATTATAATTTAATTCCCAATAATACTTTTTCTCGATAATGTTACATTCTGCCCAGAAATATAAAATGCCGATTTCAGCCTTTCCTGATTCGATTTTGATGAAACTTAAAACTTCAAAGTTGTTCATAAAATGATTTTATACAGTAACTCAGGGTCACACTACCAATTTCCTCTTTAAATAGACCTATAATCAACATATAATGTTCATCATTTTCTAAAACGATTTCACATGCATTTAACTTACAGATTCACATGAGTTCAGGTTCAATCTCCAATTGAACCATGCGTTTTTTCTCAAATTTCAAAACCATCAATAAAATATATAATCCTAATCATGAGTTATACGATCCCAATTGATATTATCTCAAATCAAAACTTCCTAGACGTGGGTTTTTATCCAAAAATCCTATAATCTAGCATGTGTCTCAATAAACTCGTAATTAAGAAAGTTTAAACAACTTGCCTCTTAGGATTATTTTGAATTTCCTTTGAAGAAGATGATGTGAGTTACTCATCCTCGTTCTTCCTAAATTTCGAAAGTGTAGGATGGTGGTGCAAGGTGGCTCTAGGTGTTGCTCCCCCTCTAAGACCCTTCACCTCCTTGAGAAACTCTTTACTTTCTTTTAAAATCTCTCACACTTTCTCTCCTTTGGATTCCTCTCACTTTAATATTCGATTCCACATTTGATTAGCTAAAGAGTTAGTTTTAAAGTATCTAATCCCGTATCTCTTCACGGCTGGAAATCCAAAGGTTAAAAATTGACTTTTCACTTGCTGGATCGACCCAAAAATGACCCAAGACCCTATACATATGCCCAAATATGGTTTTCTGACTATTTTAATCCTTCCAGACACTTGTACATATTAGAAATGACTATATGGGTTCAATATATTGTAGTTACTTCATAATGCTCATATTAACTCTCACCATATCTCAAATGTCCTGATTGAGTAATTAATTATCATTTTTCTCACTTACGACCCACTGTAACATATTTCATAATTTGTATTACTTATTCTCTGAATAATATACATTTTAATTTATAATATTAAATATTAACTCATGTCACACAAATTAAGATTTAATTTATTCCAAATAAATTTTCCAGTTTAAATTTAACTAACCTAACTTAAATATCCAAAAAAATACGGGGTATTACAAGAGAGAGAGACCTCAGTTTGGCTTTCTTTGAGTGAGCATTTAGTTTCAGTAAGGAGGGAAAAGAGTGACTTGACCAACAAAGTGGATAGTCTTACAAGAGAACTTTAAGCATTATTAGAGACTTATGAGAAACTTGAATCCCATATTTCCTAACTCGTTAAAGATCTCGAATGCACTAGGGAGGTCAAAGTTACTTTTAAGGACACATCTAAGTAGGTTGGAAAGATGTTCCTAGGTCTTGCATTAGGTTTTAATAAGAGGCAATGGATAGGTTACTACGGTGCATCCATTTCCCATATTGTACCCGAACAGATTCCCAAATTGGTAATGGGTCCATATGGGCCTCGACATAACCCACCAAGGAGAACTCATCCTAAGCATTTTAACCAAGGTAGACCAATATATGTTTATGTTTGTACCCATTGCAAATGAAGAGATCAACTTAGTGAATTTTGCTATAGTCTAGGAAGATTTTCTCCCACACATGCTCCCACACACCACTATAGAGACATTGATAGTCATAGAGAGCAAGTTCGGTTTCAAGTCATAACATAAAAATGCTTAGTATGTCTATGCCTTACGACAACACTTCCAACGTTATGACTAAAACTAAAAATAATTTGGTCAAACAAAAGGTTATCTCATCTTGGGTGAATCACGAAAAATCCCTTGTTGTAAACGTTTTTCTCAAGGTTCTAGATTCATCTCAGTGGTATTTTGATAGTGGGTGATCTAGGCACATGACTGGTGATAGATTATATTTTACCAAACTTGTGGATCGTAAAGAAGGAAAAGTCACCTTTAGAGATGGGAGTAGGTCTAGCATATTATGACGTGTTTGCGAGGAGATACTCGATTTTCCTAAGATAGAAAATGTGTTCTATGTTAAAAGGTTGAAAGAGAACTTGATAATCATAATCCAAGTTTGCGATGCTAACTTTGCAGTAAAGTTTGACCGATTGGAGTGTAACGGTTATGATCAATCCGGTGAACTTTTTCTATAAGGTGTGAGGAATAACGACAACTGTTGTGGAATCAATACCAAGTCCTCTTCAGTGTGAAATAATGCTAAGTTTGAGCAGCCAACTAAGGCGCAATAGACAATAGTACAGAAGTAAACTATTATCAATTAAATGCAAAATACCTACGAGTTGTTATAGATTATCAGGGGGGACCAATTTAAACATTACTTAAATTGATAACTATAATAAAAAATGATTAAGGCTAGGCAAGTTAATTAAAGTCCTAATTATTATCTTGATTAAACTAGGTGATTAAGTAGATAATAACTAATTCAGTTTATTTAGGCGACTTTCTAGACTTAAGTCCTACATTTTTAAGTTAGGTGATTAATGCAGAAACTAAAGCACGCGATGATTTATTTAAGGTATCAGATACCCTTCCCCTAGGCAAAACGACGGACCCTTTAGGGTCACCTTGTCTACCAAAGCCCACGAAAACAAATCAATATGAAACGATTTACAAACATGCAATAAGACTCAAAGTAGGATAAATCAGAAAAAGCTATTACCTATCTCGACCAAGCCTCTCTCTGATCTGGTTGCTCTTCCGCAATTAGCCTCATTGTGCATCTCTTATCCTCTTTGCTTTATTCATGTCTCAACTTTCCCTCTAGCTTCCGCAGCGCAGGTCAATTTATTGCCTATTTATTCTAATATTGACGTGTGGTAGTGCAGTGCTTTTGTGATGTGTCGTATTCTATACGAAACATTCAATCTTAATGTTACAACTCGAATGATAATGCAATAGGTTTTTGATATCCTAAATATCAGTAGCAACTCTTTTGTTTTGTTCTTCTATATAAATTAAGTTGTCTTGATTTAACACAGCTTTCAACAAACTTCTTTTCAAAAAATAGAACTATCAGATTTGATCTTGATATGTACACAATAATCAGTGCCTATGTCAATAGTGGTTCATAGTGAGTGATTCTATAGGTGATATGCAATTGGTGTATCGCCGATCAGAAAAATCACTTAAGATTGTAAAACAAGAACAATCAAGTAAGCATATACAATCTAGCAATACACAAACAATATATGGCTTGTAATATATAAACACTATAAGCACAAATTTTAATATCAACAAACTGTTTTAAAAAATATGTTCAGATTAAATCTGATTTTAATCTAACACATTATGAATTAAATTATAAAAAATCAAAACATTTAATGTTAAAGATTTAGCACAACAATTCTTGGTTCTTATTCTCATTCCTTGGTCAAATGACAATATCAAAACAGTCTAGACATATACAGTCCAAGGTAAAGAATATGAATATGTATAGGATTTGAATAGGATCTTATAAAGCAGTTAGGTTTAAATGTCTAAACCTTAATAGATCTTTCTTAAGAATATATTTTAACACTGATTTAAAATATAAACAACTTCTTAAGCGCAAAATCATAAATATGAACAACAAAGCAGTTGTATTAAAGATATTATCAAATCGAAACAAAACTAAATGAATCCAAAACACAAAACGTGTAAGACCATGTGTGAGGTGTAAGAAAAACCTCAAACAAACATGCAACTAGTTGTCAACACGTTTTGACATAAATAACACAAAACAAAATGTTTTGTGTGTGTAGTGACATACACAACAATTTCTAACAACAGTTTATTTGGGATCTAACCAACTAGATCTAAGAACAAGATGGATAAGAATACAAGAATGATGAATAATCAGCGTGTGTAGTGTATTTACTCACATAGATTCACCATGAAACATGTATCTCATGGTTTAAACAAAAAATAAAAAACACAACTACAAGATTTGTGGAACAATGTGTGTTTTCATGTATTAGACTACACACAAAAAATTTCATCACAGTCAGATTTTTCACCATCTAAACAAGATGTAACACGAAGAGATGAAATTTCACTTCAAAAAAATAAATCGTATAAAACCAGAAGAGAACCTTAGGGTTTCTTTTTTAAGGAAATAAAAAATGTAAGACCGAACCCTAAGTTGAGAGTTTTTTTGAAAAAAAATTGACAGATACAAACTTATTTAAAAAAAATCCAAACACACAAAAGAAATCAAACGAATATTAGTGTTCTTGCTTTTGATTTGATCTATAAATGAGATCAAATTTTGTTCAAGAAAACTAGTGTCTAAGGTATCTGTAAACTCTCTCTCTCTCTCTCTCTAAATTTGGTAGAGTTTCATCTCCCTTTTTAATTTCTCGGATAATAAAAATGGAGACCCAAAGGTCTATACTTATCGCCAAGTGAGGTGTGCTGTTATTAGTGAAAAGAAGCCACACATGCATTGTGCCAAAACAAATACAATCTGTAGATAAGATGTTAATCTAACACACAGGAAAGAAACATAAGTGGGTCTATTAAAACATGTGACACCCCACCCAATTAAATAATGGGTGGCCAATCCTTTATAAAATTTAAAACAGAGTATCCGGCTGGTTCATTCTTAGCATCACCGTCAAAAAACATTTTCCTTATTAACCACCTAATAATTAATTAAGCTAGTGTCAAAATATTTTCCCATTTGTAAAAAAAAATACTTAATTTAAATCATTAAACACATTCAACATTTTCACAAATAAATGAATAATGAATAAAACTCTATTTGACTGAATGTAAAGAAATCGGAATAATCATGCCAACCCATACTACCCGAATGATTAATCACGTAATCCTATTTAACTATTTTAAATTGAATCTCTTACAATGACATCTAAGTCATTATGCCAACCCATACTACCCGAATAGTACATTCTTACATTTCCATTATTAATCAATTGAATCCACGTACCTCATTAATTATTTAAGTTTTCGCATCCTTAAATACTATTATATGTCGTAATCTTTAGCATTTATAGAGTAACACAATATAATAATCACAAGTGTACATATGTATATCCCTATTGTAACATATATACTAATACAGCATCCCAAAAGGCAAAACCTGTGATGCATACATACTCTACTATCAGATCCCGATACATTATCTACATAAGGATTGTGAATCTCTCTAGAATTGTATTAATAAAAACCGCACATATTGGAGTCTAACATAGTTCCAAGCCTATGGGCTACGCACATACCAACGCACCCATACGACCGTCATCACTATCATTCTCACAGACTGCCCGTACCTAGGTTCTATGTTCTGAGCCACCAATTTAAATCCCCCCGAAGGCTCCTCAAGATAAGACTATCCTCTCTTTAAGATACCCCCCCCCCCCCCCCCGTGATAGCAAGGATGTTTGGTATGTCATACACATAATTAATAATATTATAGGTATTCACACAAACCCATCAAGATCATTAGGTATACACACAACCCAAATATTTTTAGTTCATACGTAGTATTACTCCCATTACTTCTTACAATATATTTATATAATTACGAATACTCTCTCTCATAATTCTTGAGGATAATTCACCACTCCAACACCTAAAATTTTTATTCTCAAATCACTTTAATAATTCTTCCACATACCGAAATCAATTCCACATCATTTAAATTTCACTCGAATTAACTACGCTGGACAAATTGCCGCCAAAATGAATTTTTCAAAAATCCTGTCTTGTCCTTCAAACGAAACTGCGTCGCGTTTGAACGAGACTACAAGTTGTTTGAATGACCTCTTCGTGTGATATGCCATCTCGTTAGAACGAGATCCAATCTCGTTCGAACGAGATGATACAGTTTCGACCCCTACGTCAACCTGCTGCGTTTTTCTGCCATTAACAATCAAAAACCTCTACTATTTACTCACCAACTCCCAATAATCAATTCCAAACAAAATTTCTACATATAGGGACGATTTCTAACAACCTAGAATCATTAAATCCTTGACAAACAGCCTTAAAATTAGAAATCCCCAAATTCATATAAATTGGAACCCTAGTTCATCCATATTTAATTCAAGCATTCTAAACCAAGATTTAATCATCAATGTATATCATAAATTCATGGTTATTCCTATAACGACATAAATGAATCAAATTTATATAAATTCTTTCCGAAGTTAACCATGAAATCCACAATTGTTCATCAAATTCACGTATAAATCATGGGTGTTTATTACCTACACTAACATGAACATGATTACTACTAAAAGATAAAAAGAATTAAACATTTGCCTCACGAAAGAAGTCATGATCCATTGATGTCGTTGGTATGGTTACTATTCTCATTGTCCGATCTACGCAGTGGTGGCCTTGGTGGTGTAAAAGATGCACTGGTGGTGGTTTTGTCCCTAGAACCCTCTCCTCCTCCTTCCTCCTTTTGGCCCCTCTGTGTCTAACACTGATAGACCTAATCTCACCCATGTACGTGATATATTAAACCTTTAATTTTTTTCATTAATTATACTACAAAAATACAAATTACCAAAACACCCTCATGGGATGTCGGTTTGGCCTAAAACTATCCCGGGACCAAAACTAAACCCCCGGATAGACTTTTTTGACTATCTAGACCCTTAAGGACACATTGGCCCACTAAAAATGACCATTTGGGCAACTTATAAATATTTTAATTTTTATTCCATTAATTTAGTCCCGATATGACTGACACGCACGTCCCGATTTGATTACCGTAATTATCGTATTTCTCACTCGTGAAAATTTTCATCAATTCTCAATCATATTCACATTCATATATTACTTTATTCTCTCAATAATATTCAATATAAATATCATTAATAAATACTGATCCTTATCTCGCTCGTTAATATTTATTTAATCCAGATTAATTATCAATTGATTTCCCATATTTAATTTAATTAATCAAATATTAAAAATACGGGGTGTTACATACTTCCCCCCTTACAACGGAATTTCGTCCTGAAATTTGAAAAATTAAAGTATCCCTGGTAAAACTATCCCTGGATATTTCTTGGGCATCTTATCCTCGTGTTCCCAAGTTGACGCATCGACCTTATGGTGCTCCCACTGAACACGAACAAGTGGAACTAACTTCGACCTCAATATCCTCTCGCTATAGTCTAGGATATCCATCGATATCTCGCCTCATATAATCTATCTGGCTGTAAATCAATTTTCTCTAGCATAATGTGATTGTGAGTCAACTTACACTAGAGGTACCATCTAAGCGAAGAAATATGAAACAAATCATGTATACGATGCAAGTGTTTCGACAATGCCAGTTTGTATGACGCCGTTATAATCCTCTCGATGGTGAGAAATGGACGCACGTACCTTCCTGACAAAATCCCCTTTTTCCAAATCGAATTATCCCTTCATTGGAGATACTAGTAGTAAAACATGATTCCCCCACAAAAAACTCACGAAAGAACCGTTTAGCACCGGCATAGCTCTCCTATCTATCTTGAGCAACCCGTATGCGACTCCTAATCATCTCAATCCTGGCCGTTGTGTCCTGTATCAACTCTGGACCTAGTAACTCGTTTTCCCCCGCCATTAACCAACATGCAGAAGAATGACAAGGTCTACAGTACAATGTTTCAAATGGGGTAATACCCATTATTAACTGATAGGAGTTATCATATTCATCCTCCACTAGTGGAAGATACTGCTAAAACTTCCCTTAAATTCAAGGACACACATACGCAATATATCCTCTAATATATGATCAGTCCGCTCAGTCTTCCCATCAGTCTATGGGTGATACTCCTACTCAACCACAACTCATCACCAATAGCCTCTTGGAAACTCTCCCAAAACTCGAGGTATGAAACCTTGTCCCAATCAGACACAATATCAACTGGTACCCCATGAAATTTAACTATCTCACTATCTTAGTGTCATTTTGTTATTCTTACTTTATCTCTACTAACGACATATTACAGTTGAACGGTCTTCCCTTACCGCTCCATTCTAGTGACTAATTCTCTTTAGTCACCACCTATGAATATATCCTATCATTTAATCTAACAATTCACCTTGGTACTTCCATGATACGTTGAAAAATAATTTATTTTATCACTAATATGGGCCTTTCTACGTACGGCTAAAAATATTTCCTCTACTGGAAATATTTATAACATTCCCCCATATGTTAATTCCCATAATCATTAGTTTTCCTCACACATATATTTCCCCCTCTTTAATATTTTTGGAACATTACGTTGTTCCCCATGTCCCTTTCATTAATGGTACTCTTTAGTCTGACGGTCTATACACTACCAATCGAACTAGTGATCCATCAGCTTGTGGGAGATATTTGCAATAATACCCGTTTATGCGTGATAGACTTTAAAATCTTCTAAATTTGTTATGATGTATCCCTCGTCATATTACTACGCTGTACCGAGAAACTATTATTCATTCTCAAGAATTTACATTGTACATTCCTCATACTTTACACTACTATAACATTCCTTATCCTACTACTCTTCGATCTCTATCATCTTGCTCATTTAAGGAATTTCGTTACCCCTTTGTCTCATTCTATTTCTACCTCAACTCTATTCATACTTCTTCGTGTATTCCTGTGTTTTCACTTCTTCTCCCAGCAATTGTTTTCAAAGTTATGATTAACTTAGGCGCCCAACGCCCATACACCCTATACCCTGTGCATTTCTGCACACCCCTACCAAACGTGATACCTTTATCTCGAACTATGCCTCACTTACTTGGCATGTCTATATATTAGGGTCATACATGACCACCTTACATTTACCAATTAATTATAACGTAGTTCATCCCATCGGTTTGCTCGTGGTGTTAATGATTAATAAAATTTTTGCATTTTAACATTATACGGCTATACCAACTTTAATTCGTAATATAACTATTATCTCACTTTTATAACTACATATACGTGTAATAACTATGGTATACAACCCATGTACTATAAAAAAAACATCTCCCAACTCCCAACGTTTGTGAAGTTTCATGCGTGGGATGTCTCGCAAGCAAAATCCAAATAAGGAACCCCCTGATACAAAACTATCTAACATTAATGGTCATCGAGATCTGTCAAGTCCTTAGTCCATAAGATGTACTCCTGAATTTCCATATGTGGACATAAAAGTCTACTCGTCCACTCTCATGTCTCTAAGATGACCTTTACACGACGTTCTCATTATCACTAAGTTCTTCCAGCTAAATAATTTAATGAGCTACATACCTTTGCTCGACAGTAAATCAATATACCATGAATCTTATCAGTAAAAGTTCCTACTCATTAGGATCGAATATAACAAGACAAACTACTCACAAAAGTCTATAATACAATATAGTATATATGCAGGCTCAACCCTCTCTCAGGTGATGCCTCGTGAACCACAATATATTACCCTGAAATAACGAGTACGATAGTCATAGCATATAATTTACTATTAGTCATTACACAATATAATAATAACATGCTCTACTATTATGACACCCCAAAAGGAATAAAAATCGTTATGTAATATATATACAAATTCTCTTAGAGTGTCCACACCCGCTCCTCCCTGCAGTTGGCACCAAAGTCTCTCTACCCAATGGTAGTCATATACATAATAAGGATATTATCACCAACGCGCACACTAATTTGATGCACACTCTAATTGTACTGTTACTAGTCAATTATTGTGACTCATCCATGTGACCTGAAGCGTCATCACTTACTTGTAAGGGTAAGGAAATTATTCTATACCCATTTGTCGTCTACCTTTCACTATTAACGGATCCCTGAGCCTAACTCTCATGCTAGAACTGACCCATTGTTTGGCTATAATGGTTGTTTATCTAAGATCTATGGTTTCTCGACATCCTGCTTTGGGCAAAACCTTCTTTATGCGGTTCGTCACTCCATAACCGTAATAACTTTATGGAGAAACTCTCTTGCTTCTAGCCCTGGACCTAATAGCCTCCCTTACTATCTCCTCAGCCCCAATGGTTTTGAGGAATGGAGATATTATTGTTGGTCCTACCTGAACCTAATGATTCCTCAGGTTGATAACCCCTAGGCCTAAATCTCTTAGCTCGATTCTCTTGCTGGGAATCTCTTTCATGCTACTATTATGCCCCATTGACATCATTTTTGTTTACTTTCCCAGTCCAATTACTCTCACTTTCCCACTGTGGATTAGTTTAATACCGGTGGTCCTACTCACCACCTATAGGACACGTTCATGTGTCCATTTTCTGCATGTCGGTGTGTCGTTCTCTCGAACCTAGAAGTCTTAGCCCCAATTGTTACTCCCATTGTCCATTTGGCTCCATTGGCCCTATAGAACTTTTTGCTAGTCTTGACAGCCCTGACTGAATCTACCATTAGTTGGTAAGAATTCAAATGGTCTAAATCATTTGTATGGGTACTTTACTGGGTATACCCTCTCATGGTTCCTCACTGGTACCGTTAAGTTCAGTTTTGCACTTTGTTTATATTCTGCAATCCTCTTGGATTCCTTCTCCTGGAAGTATTGATGTACTCTTATAAATGAATAGAGTTGACAACACCAACCCTAGTCACCTTATTTGTATCTCCCATCCATGCTTAGGCGTTTCACTCACGAGTCCATTTCCAATTTACGGACCTTTTCATTATCTGTATCCCTTTCTTTAGTTACGAAGTTCATTAAATAAATTAACTTATCTCTCATGGTTAGTCTCTACCCGATTTACTTGTGATAAGTTTGTAATTCCATTCGCATTCCTATCTGAAAAGTTGATGTCTGGTCTTATAGTCAAACCGCACCTAACCTTTCCATTAATTCTAGATATATACTTCTTTATAAGTAGTGACTGACTATCACTGTTCTATGCTGCTCCGATGAGCTAAAAAATTTGCCCAAAATTTAATTATGAGTGCCACTGCATTCCACTCTACATCTTTGCCTTTGGATTATCCCCTTCCATTGGCCCATCAAACTTCATCGTTTCTTCAAATCCTTATAGGCGATTCTTCAAAGGAGTTACTCTCCTTTTAGTCGTCTAAGCTGGGTGAGTCATATGTTGCACTACTGTTATCTACAATAGTGTTTGGGAATTCATTTCTCCCGAACTCTTGTCCCTTTTTATCATATTTATAGACAATAATCTCTATGACTCCTATCAAGATAACCATTCTTCCAATATTCCCTATCTCCTACTATACCTCTTCTCACGCAGTCCTTCTAACGGCCCTCTACTTGTTGTCCCATGTTGTCCGATGTACCATGCCCATCTGAACTCGTATATGAATTGCATCACTATGCTTAATCATAGGAGAACAAAAGTCACATTCGTAGAGGAATACAACAGTCCTATGATAAGGCTCTACATCAAATAACGTTACGCTAAAACGTGAAAATCCGCACTATCCTAAAAGACTCTAGAAGCTAATGCTATGATACCACTTATGACACCCCGCCCAATTAAATATCGGGAGGCCAGTCCTTTATAAAATTTAAAATAAAGTATCCCATTAGTTCATTGTTAGCATCACTGTTAAAAAAGAATTTCCTTATTAACCACCTAATAATTAATTAAGCTAGTGTCAAAACATTTTACCACTAGTAAAAAAATTATTTAATATAAATCATTAAACACATCCAACAATTTTACGAATAAATGAATATTGAATAAAAATCTATCTGACTGAATGTAAAGAAATCGTAATAATCGTCCCAGTCACATAAAAATCCAAATGATCAAAATGAAATAATACTAAAGCCGACTGAATACTAAATCTGTAAAAGAAATGTGTACAATGTCTCTCTGATATATAAAAAATGATAATGGGCAACACCTTACCTAACTGGAAACTCTAACCAATAGAACTGAGAGGATAGAAGTGGCCACGTCTAAATATGAGGACCTGTAACTCCCACAACAGCTGCATCATGTCAAATGGTCCGAAAGTCTAAACTTGGTGACCCTGTGGCTGGACGCCTAAAATAAAATACAACAAGAGAAAATATATTTTTAAAAAGACGGGTCAGAGACCGAGTGTAAAACATTTTAAAATAATTTAACAAGTATTTAAAAATTGCAATAAAGCATATATTATGTGCATGTTAGCTTTTCGAGCAATCACATGAGATTATCACCTCTCAACTATTGTGCACGCCTAACGTATATTTCTAACTCATACTATATACGCTATCCCACTTAACTATCTCAAATTGAATGTCTTACAATGACATCTAAGTTATTACGCCAACCCATACTACCTGAATAGTACATTCTTACATTTCCATTATTAATCAATCAAATTCACTTACCTCTATAATTATTTATGTTTTTTCATCCTTAAATAATATTATATGTCGTAATCTTTATCATATATAGAGTAACATGGTATAATAATCATAAGTGTACATATTTACATAACTATCATAACATGTATACTAATACAGCACCCCAAAAGGCAAAACCTACAGTGCATACATACTCTGTTATCAGATCTCGGTACATAACATACATAAGGATTATGAATTCCAAATCAATCTGGAATCGTATTAATACAAATCACATATATTGGAGGCGAACATAGTTCCAATCCTATGGGATACGCACAAACCTATGCACCCATACGACCGTCATCACTATCATTCTCACAGACAACCCATACCTAGGTTCTATGTTCTGAGGCGCCAATCTAAATCCCCTGAAGGCTCCTTAAGATAAGATTGTCCTCTATTTAAGACACCCCCCCCCCCCCCCCCCCCCCCGTGATAGCATGTAATGTAGGTATTTCATACACATAATTAATAATATTATCAGTATTCACACAAACCCATCAAGACCATTAGGTATACACACAACCCAAATATTTTTAGTTCATACATAGTATTACTCTCATTACTACTTACGATATATTTATATAATTACGAATAATCTCTCTCCTAATTCTTGAGGATAATTCACCACTCTAACACCTTAAAAGTTTTATTCTCAATTCACTTTAATAATTCTTCCCTATATCGAAATAAATTCGCATCATTTAAATCTCACTCGAATTAACTACGCTGAACAAATTGGGGCCAAAACGAATTTTCCAGAAATCATGTTCCATTGCTCAAACGAAATTGCATCTCGTTTGAACGAGACTGTAGGCCGTTTGAATGAAATCTATGTGAGAGATGCCATCTCGTTAGAATGAGATCCAATCTCGCTCGAACGAGATGATACAGTTTTGACCCCTACCTCAACCTGCTGTGTTTTTCTGCCATTAGCACCCTGAAACCTCTACTATTTACTCCCCAACTCCCAGCAATCAAATCCCAACACAATTTTTACATATAGGTACGAGTTCTAACAACCTAGAATCATCAAATCCTTGACAAATAGCCTTAAAATTCAAAATCCCCTAATTCATATAAATTGGAACCCTAGTTCATGCATATATAATTCAAGCATTCTAAACCCATATTTAATCATCAATGTTCATCATAAATTCATGGTTATTCCTCTAACAACATAAACGAATCAATTCCATATAAATTAAGTTCGAAGTTACGCATGAAATTCTCAATTGTTCATCAGTTTCACATATAAATCAAGAATGTTTATTACCTACACTAACAAGAACATGATTATTGTTAAAAGATAGAAAGAATTAAACAGTTGCGTCACGGAAAAAGTTCTGATTCGTTGATGTCATTGGTATAGTTGTGATCCTCATTCTCCGATCGACACGATGGTGGTTTTAGTGGTGTAAAAGGTGCACCGGTGGTGGTTTTGGCCCTAGAAACTTCTCTTCCTCCTTCCTCCTTTTGGCCTCTCTGTGTCTAACACTGATAAACCGAATCTCACCCATGTAGATGATATATTAACCCTTTAATTTTTGTCATTAATTATAATCCAAAATAAAAATTACCAAAACACCCTTCCGGACACATTGACACACTCGAAATGACCATTTGAGTGACTTATAAATATTTTACTTTTCATTCCATATATTAGATCCTACACGACTGACAAGTGCGTCCCGACTTGATTACCGTAATTGTCGTATTTCTCACTAGTGAAAATTATCATAAATCTCAATCATATTCACATTCATACATTACTTTATTCGCTCAGTAATATTCAATATAATTCTCATTAATAAATATCAACCCTTATCTCGCTAGTTAATATTTATTTTAATTCGAATTAATTATCAATTCATTTCCCATATTTAATTAAATTAATCCAATATTAAAAATTAATAAAAATATAGGGTGTTACAAAACAGTGACACATTGCATAAGAGCTGGAACGCACTATGAAGTAATGCATAACAGATACGTATTCTAAATCAGTTTCAAAATGTTACCCTTATAATAAACTAAGCGACATCATTTTAATATAATAAAAAAGGATTTTTGGTTTTTAAAGAAAGTCGTGTGTTGGACTAGCCTAAAACCAAGGGCTGGTTTTACCAAACAAGGGTTATTATAAATGGCGTACGACGTCGTTTTGAACATATACGAAGCCACTTAAAAAATTGCGATTACTAAGGAATTGACAACCAATAACAAATATGTAGATATTATTAAGATATGGTCAAAATCACGTATATCTATAAAAATGAGGAATCAGCTAAGAACCGTGATATGGGTCAAATCGCTATTAAAATAAAGAGGTCATCTATGGGTCAATTCATGTACAATATTTTTCAAAATGAGAAGCATAAGTTGGTATAATCCAGATCGTGTACAGGTCTGATGAAATAATTCGGCCAACAAGCAAATACTGTACCTTAGGATATAATAATGATAGAGATCTCAAATACATTGCAGAACTGTGCATTTAAAGTGGGCAACAGGTTTTAAACAATAATCCATGCATATATCTCGTATTTATGTAAAAACAAACAAACATATATTCATTAACACAAATTAGATAAAAAATATATATTTATTGTTCCAAATTAATTCTGAAATTTATTTTTAAGAAAATATTTATCCATGTTAATAAATTTCAAATTAATTTTTAAACTGTTTTAAAAATTCTCTTTAAGGAAAACCAGTACACAATCATGATATAAAAGGATGAAATGTTGTGTCTTACATGTGCTACATGGTGTAAAAAATAAATCCAACGAGACAACATGAATGGGTGTGATATTACCTTTATTGTATGGCTAAATTCTGGATTCTGAATTTGATGTAGGTTTGAGTAGAGATCTTGGAGACCTTGGCCTAGGTATCTAGACACAACATAATTACATAAAAAACCATGGAAAAATTTAAGTCCAACTATCTGAATGTCTATATAGCTACAACACAAAAAACAAACCCTAGGAGTGCTCTATATAAGTACCTTCAAACTCCCCCATTAGACTAATTTTGACAAAACACTAGAGTACATCAAATGATGTACTAAACTAAAAATTCCTATAATGTCCTATACAAAAATGTTTCTAACTACCCCTCTATCTTAAAAAATAGAAGACTCAATAATTGACGACGAACGACGAGAAAACTTGCAAAACAAATAAATACCTTTCTGCCAAGAGATCAAGTCAATAGCATTTTCTCGACCGAATTATTAATAGACAGAGATATATGTGAAGGAAATAATAAGACAAGATAATATGCATGAAATAATATCAACACACTAAATAGGAATGTGTACTCAACTCTCCCACATTTTGACTAAATTGGACAATGGTTAGAGATTAACAGAATAAATGTTTATAAACTCCAAAATAAATGTCTCTTACATTAAACATGGTTTTAAAAGATACCGTTATTAGTAGATATCTTCATCCTAAAGCCTCGGATATCTAGTAATCAGGATTCAGAATAAACAAGATCTAGTTATCGAGTACTGTCATTCCTATCATATGTCTCAATCTTTCAAATCTAGGTTTATCTAACGGTTTTGTAAAGAGGTGATCGAGTTGTTTATCGATGGAAATATGTTGCATAATAAGCTCTTTTTATTGTACCAAATCTTTGATAAAGTGATGTTTTATGTTAATGTGTTTAGTCCTATTATGTTGTACCAATTTTTTAGTAATGCAAATAGCAATATCATTATCACAGTATAAGTGAACTTTGGACTCAAATATACCATAATCAGATAACATCTATTTAATCTGAATTAGCTTAGCACAACATGAGCCAACAATAATATATTTTGATTCGACAGTTGATAAAGTAACGCTAGTCTTCTTTTTACTAGTCCACTCTACAAGGTTATGTCCTAAATAGTAACAACCACCCGAGGTGGAATGACAATTATCCGTGGTACCGCCCCAATTCGCATCCGAGTACCCTACTATCTCACAAGAGGAGTCATTGGTATACCGGACTCCATACTCAATTGTGCTTTTAACTTATTTTAAAATATTTTTAGCACAAATAATATGAGACTCGTTTGGTCTGGATTGAAACTGTGCACATATATAGATAGCATATTAAATATCAGGCCTAGAAGCAGTTAAGTATAACAAACTACCAATGATACTACGATATAAGGTAGGATCTACATCAGTGTTTCTTTCAGATTTTGAGACGATACTTTAGCATGTTCTCGTCCAAATTTAACAATTAAATCCTTACATATTTAGAGTTCGATATAAGCAAGCCATCATTATCTTATTGGATTTGGAGTACTAGGAAATACTATAACTCCCTTATAAGTGACATTTTTAATTCATTGCTCACGTCTTTTGTAAATTTATTAACTTCCTTTTGTGAGGTTAATCCAAAAACAATGTCATCTACATAAATCTGAGCAATTAAGACGTCATTCTTATTAGACTTCTTAAAAAATAAAGTTTGGTCTACTTCTCCTCTAACAAATCCGTGAGAGGATAAGAAAGAATTTAAGCATTTGCACCAAGCCCAAGGAGCTTGTTTTAAACCATATAAGGCCTTTTTAAGTCTATAAAATGAACAGGGTGTTTAATAACTTGAAATCCTTTGGGTTTCTCAACCTAAACCTCTTCAGACAGAATACCATTAAGAAAAGTAGATTTGACGTCCATTTGAAAGAACTTAAATTGTAAGTGACATGCAACAACTAGAAGTAATCTCAAGGATTCAAGACGTGTTACCAGGGCAAATGTCTCATCACGGTTTATTCCTTCTATTTGAGGTAAACCTGTGCAACAAGTCTATCCTTATTTCGAATGACTATCCCTTTTTCACCAGTCTTATTTTTTAAAATCCATTTTGTACTAACTACCTTGATATCCTTGGTCCTTGGAACTAAATACCATACGTCATGATCCTTGAATTCAGATAGCTACTCCTGCATCGCATCAACCTAATAAGAATCATGAAATGCCTCATTTACTGATTTTGGTTCCACAAGGGATACAAAATTAGTGATATGATCTAGTTTATGCAATTGATTCCTATTCCGCATAGGCACAGAGATATATCCCATAATTTCTATGGAGGGAGGATCTTTTGAAACCTAGTTAGGCATGGTAGGGGTTGGTGTTGGAAAATATTCATCTTCAGTTGATATTGGATCATTTAAAATGTTTGTGTCCAAATCAGTTTCAACAGGTGGATCTTTACTAACATGACCAACTATGTTGTCAATTACAACAACATTAATCGACTCAACAACGGATTTGGTTCTTAGGTTGAAAGCTATATATGCCCTACTATTCTGAGAATAACTAAGAATAATTTATTTATCCCCTTTGGCTTTAGAAAGGTTTTCGCGATCATTGCAAACATAACAGATTGAGCCAAAGGTTCGAAAATACTTTAATTAGGATTTTTGTTGAACCAAAACTCATGTGGGGTCATTTTGGTATTATTTTTTAGGTACACACGATTAATGATGTGAACGACAGTAATACATGATTCTTCCAAAAAATATAGCAGTAAATTTTTAACGTGTATAATGACTCTAGCCATTTCCTGTATGACCCTATTTTTCCATTATACAACTTGATTTTGTTGAGGAGTTTTTGGAGAACAAAACTAATGGGAGTAACCATTTGCCTCACAATATTCAATGACTCCAATTTCTTTAAACTCACCACCTTTATCACTTCGAATTCGTGTTACTTGAGTGTATTTCACATTTTTAAGTTTACCTAGAATTTTTAGAAAATGGTTAAAGGTTTTCGACTTAGCTTTCATAAAAGAAACCCAAGTAAATTGATAGAAATTATCCAAAATGACTAACATATATGAATTTCCCCTTAAACTCATAGTCCTAGTTACACCCATTAAGTCCATGTGGAGAAGTTCTAGAGGAGCAGTCGTGTTAACATCTTTAACTTTGTAGTCAGGAAAATTAGTAATTTTACCCACTTGACATGGACCACAAACAGTAGTGGGGCATTTCTTTATTTTAGGTAAGCATCTCACAAGGTCTTATGATGACAAACGATTTAAAGTATCAAAACTGATGTGTGCCAAACTATTATGACATAGGTCAGAATAATCCAAAAGTGTCACATTACAAGAGATAGCACCGGATGCTTTATAGTAGTTGTTTGTGGTATGCTTGCCTTTTATATAATCCTCTCCTATTCAGTCAACACGTAACATGAGGTTTTTGTAAATTTGACTTGGTAACAATTATAAAAAAACTGACGAATAGAAAGAAAATTTACTCTCATCCCTTGAACCAACAACACGTCATTAACATTAGGTGAACCCTCTTCGTTACAGATGCCTTTAAAAATTATTTGGGAGGTCTTACAATCCCCAAAGGTAACTTGTACCCCTTTATAATGAACAATATCCTCTAGTTTTGGAACATCCCCCATCGTATGGTGCGAGCAACCACTATCTAAGTACCAACTAGCAGTTTGCATCTCACAATGTAGGACTGTTAAGACTGCAAAAGATTTTAGATTAAAACGGTTTAACTAGGGTCTTAAATCATCACTCCTGATCCGAATAGACATGGTTTTAAAAAAAATTATGCCTTAATTTGAGATAGGGAAGGGGATATGCCTATTAGTTTTATTTTTTATTAGTCTTGGGCTAGGCTTATAAAACAAAGGAAATAATCCAGTAAGGTTCACGGTTTTACTAATAAATCTCCTAACTTTTGATTTAAAGTAAAAATGAGCATTTTTCTTATGAAACCTTTCGCACTCACAGTTTTGGTGTCCAAAAACATCACACTTAGTACAGAATTTATAAGAAGTGGGTAGGTCCGAAGGCGGTGTTTTTTATTAAAACACTTAACATATTTGCCATGAATAGTTATCCTAGGAGGTCCGTAAAGTCTCTTAGCAGGGGTAAATATTTATACGAAGATGGCTTCACATAACTCACATTGAAACTATTAATGTCACTTTCAAAATCGCTTTCAATTGAAATGTTTTTTTACTTTAGCCTTTTTAGACAACCTACTATCCAACTAAAGATCCGTGTCTTCTTGGGCTTTCATAAAGACAACTAGTATATTGGAATAATCTTTTTTAAGAGTTTCCTCATATCACAACCGTCTAGTATCACCCTTCTAATGCTGGACAACAAGAAGTTTGTCAAGGTCGAAAAAAGTTATATCATGACTACGACACATTTTGAAGGCGATTTCACAAACTTATTTAGTTTTTTCAACTTATAAAAGCGCTGCAATATATTTTTCATCTAAAGAAATAAAATTTCCATTTAAAGTCTTATTCTGATATTTATAGTCAAGTGTTTGTTTTTCAAAATATGATTTGACATTCTTCATTTCAATGGAATTTTTTTTGAAAAATCTTATATTGATTCTCTAGGGACTCACTAAGAAGTTTAACCAAATTAAATAATTCTTATCTGTTTTGCAAAGTTCCTTCATATAATTCTTAATAATCATCTGTATAAGGGTAGCACCCTTGTAGCCTAGTTGTATGGTAATACTAGTTGAGGTGTAACCCTTATAGGTATAGTGATAAATTATAACCCATAAACTCTTTAATAAACACAACTAAACCCACAATATTATATATATGATTAACACTCAGATTGAACTCACAATACTCTTGTGTATAACTCAAAATAATAATAAAAGGAACTCATAAGTGACTCATTCAAAGTGAGAGAGAAGTAAGCACCCTAGATACACCTTAGTAGCCATCCAACTCACCAACAACCTCTAAAAGATCCCTGACTAGCTATTAAAATCTTTCCAATAAATGACAACAGTGGGTGAGTAAGAACTCTGGATTCTATCATCTCTCTAAAAATAATCTCTAGAAAGAACTACTTTTCTCATAAGTGGTTGAGACTAATAAATAACCCCCACACCACTCCCAATAAGCCTCGGTCCTCCGTAGCTTTGAAAGATACCCCCTCATACTTTACATCATAAACATTAAATGTATGATAGGCCAGTCAGTCCTATGTCATAAACATTAAATGCTAAGATATGACTTTAGCCTAACCACTGTGAGTTAGAGGAATATCACCACAGAGGTGGCTTGCCAACTCTCTGATTGCCCCAAATACCACGGTGGTATAGTCAAGTACATATTGGACAGTATATAGATGGCTAGCAACATCCCTATAGTCGATGTGACATTTGGTAGAGGGTTATTTTGTTGAAAACTTAATCTCCAATGGAAATCAACGCCCATTATGTACAAGATTCCATGATAAAGACCTTTTGGTGTTTTACCAGGTTTATCTAAGATGGTGAGGAGAAACCCTAACGTTTCCTTACTTCTCAATCCTCCAAACTAAGTCCCTGTGAAATTCCCATGGCGAGGTCATTCGGTTGAGTATGTAATCTCTCCCAGGGCCTTCCAGGCCTTGTCTTTTGCTAGTACCATTTGACCTCACACTAAATAATATTACAATTGTTACATCATTTCAATCAATGTTAATAATTTAACTAAATAACAAACAGGAAGTAAAGGGTGAGCTGTATTGGCCAATCTCCTCGATGGGCTTCCACACTAAGCTGCCACGTTGAGCTATCTTGATGATTTCATGTTGCTTCCTTCTCTTAAGTTTCTTTTGTTAATTGGGGAATTTCTCACTAATCCAAAGATTACCTTCATTCCCCCTCTACATTTTCCCCTTCGTGTAGAGAATTATTAAAAAAACTTCTCAATAGGATGAAGAGTCTTTAGTTATGAGCAATAATATTTCGTCTCTATATTCGATGCAACTCTTGATGTTATATCTTCTGGGAAAAAGTTAAATTCTCCCCGATGCACCTAAACCAAGATTATACAACTTCTTGGTGAGTGGAGAGGGGACATCGTAAATTTTTCTTGTCATTTACGTCTCAATCGTTCTGACTTATCACATGTTAAATTCTCCCTTATTTGCATTATTTCGTTCTATCATGTAATGAATTTTTTTAGTGGGTAGTTTTTCGTTAGGACTGCCCCTAGTAGTAATAATTATCCCTATCTTTTGTACATGTAAAATTCCCCAAGGTAACTACTGAGCTTCAAAATTCTCCCCAATTTTGTTATTCCTTTATTCTTCCTCGTTTTATCTTTTTCAAAAAGTAAAATTCTCCCCGATGTACCTTAGCCAAAAGTAACTCCGATCAAACTTGTGGTGAGGGGACATCGTCAACTTTTTGAACTATGTTGCATTAGGCCTTTCCTCTAAAGTTGAAATTCTCCCTGATGCCTCTTCAACTCGTTTCATCTTAGTTTGGGTTTTCATCGTGGGAACTCTGCTTCTATCAATAAATTTGGCGCTAAAACTTAACTTCTCTTAAAATCAACACCTATTCCCAAACGTCGCCTCATTAATGATGTGAGATTGTCTTCTCAACTAACAAAGCATTCCCCGAAGTGCCATGTGCCCACTTGTAATCATTTTAACGTCTTGGCACGTGCTTCTATGGGAAACTCAAATGTCGACTTGAGTTCAAACGACTAACTCTCAACACTTAGTCACATTTTCGTCTTTGTTTCTTTGCCTACCCTCATATTTACAGAGTCTTTAAAGAGAGAAAAAGAAACAAACTGTTGTTGTTATCCAAGCTTTCACCTGGTTCTTGCCTTCCTATCTTCTTCAGACCTCTGGTTATTGCTACTCAACTATTTTCAGTAATTCCTTCCTTCTCTACTAATCCAATCATCATTCATGGCTGCTTCAAGCTCTCCAGTTGCTTCTGCCACCATTATCCCATCTGCCACCACCATTACTACATCTACTGGTGCTCCTTTGGATGCCACCACTTTGCTGGTAGCCCTTGAAGAATAACTATGTTTCTACCATCGTTCCCCCATTTTTGGTAAAGGTAACTATTTCTCAGACCTCTGCAAAACTTTCACTTTTAGTGCCAAGTGTGACCCTTTACTTATGGGTAATGAAGATGAAGACTCGGCCAAATGTGTTTTCTTCCCCAATATAGGGGATTCTACCTTTTCGTCTCGATCGAGGTGACTTCTTTTGTTCATGGATTGATTTTGAGGGGCCTGTAGGCTCTCTAGCCCACTTTTCTGCTTAGAACACCCATATGTAGAGTTCTCAAGTTGTAGCCCTTGCCAAGGTCGAGCTTTATCGGGCTAAATGGTTTGGAGAGTTCACTCTTTCTAAATGTAACGGTGCCCTCCAAGTCTTGGTCTCTTACTGTAATGTTACAACTAACACTTTTATGTCTGCATGGGGTGATTTTACCATCACTTTAGAGGATGTTTGTGAACTACTTGGGCTTGAGACCCAGGGTGATGTTCCATATTCTAATGAGGCCCTAGATACCTAAGAAGTTGCTGATCGCGTTGAGTTAGATCGAAGATATCGAAGCTGCAGTGGGTCATCCAACAAAGCCACCTTCACTCCTCTCGTCAACTACTTCTTTCGAGATCCTTCTAAAAGGATATTTTTTCTGCTACTACCAAGGGGCAAGGTACATCTTTAAAATTGTCAGTTTACATCATTGTCATTCTTTCCCGCTTCATGCTGACTGGAAAACCAAATGACTAGTCTAGGAGGGATCTTATCAATATATCTATCCGTTTGTCAAAAGGTATCAAGCTTCCTCTAGCGGTTATGGCCTTAGGATACCTCTACACCTGGTTGGATAGGACTCATCTAGACATGGAACATTCCCTTACACATTATAACCTAGCTAATTTTTCCATCACCATACTCGTGATGGGCTTCCTATATGACCATTTCCTTGTATATCAGCCAACACCATCCCTCCTCCCTGTGGGGAAACCATCTTGCCCCATCGCTTATACCTTCACCATAAAAATTAAAGCTGTAAGTAGACAATCCCTGATATTGACAAACCTTATAGCTTTGTCATGAGGCCTTATGGTGAAGATTCTTTTGTCCACACTTGGAATTTTTTTCAATATGGAGCAAAGATGGTCCAACCAACTACTTTGGACCTTATCATTGAAGATCCTTCTCTAGTCATTCTCTTTATGTTATCTCTAGGGTATTTACCCTCTTACACCGAGTGGGGGTATACTTTGGAGCATTACAACCCCAATCGATGCCATCGTCAAGTTGGCTTCGACCAAGGGGCCCCTCGTCTAGTTTTCTAGCTATCCCACACCTAGGCCACCTTTACTATGACTTGTGCCCTCTATACTTCTACTACTGCTTTGGGGGTCAGTTCATCACTTACTGGGCGAGTCTTATTCACTAGTATTATAAGAAAAGGGGATGTGACTTCTTTGTTTGTGACTAGTTACTGGACAATGCAGCTGGCCAAGATCGTTGAGTTTGTTCAGGGCCCTCCGGTGCACCCCCAGTTCTTTCGTTTCTTTCTTTGGAACTGGGGATTAAGGGAAATTCCACTCTTAGGATGGAGTTACCTTTGAGCAAGAGTCTAAAGGATCTTTGGAGTAAGTTACCTACCTATTGCCCAAGGGTCACCACTACCACACCCAAGCTAAAAAAGGCTCCCACGCCCAATCAAACTATTGAGGGTGTTTCTGGCGATGGGCCTTGAAAACCCCCCTCCAGGGAATCCAAAACATCCAAGAGTGGGAATTCCTCCAATTATAAGTTCCATCCTAATTCCCAAGCTCCTTTAAATGCATTCCCAATCGCCTCAGTTACACATGCCATGCTTGCAAAACTAAGTATGGGAATAAAAGCCATATGTCAGGCTGAACTGAATAGGGTGCAACGGGCATTTCAAGAAGCTACCGCCCTCCCCTTCCCCCTCGCCATTCCTCCCACTATTTCTTTCCCTACTATTATCATATATCCAATAGAGGGGTATCAAAATGTTGTAAGATCTCCAGAGTCCCCTCTACTATTGGTGCCTCTGGCACCTGAAAGAAGACTCTGGGTACAACGACCCAGAGGAAAAAGGCTTATGAGGTGCCGCCTACTATTTCTTTTTTTGCTATTGAGGCCTCTTGCTCTCCATCTCCAGCTGAGGCTATCACTCTGGAACACAATACTGATGTTGAGCAGGGTCAAACTGATAGGGATTCACCAGTTCTTTCTCCCCCTGCTTCGCCAATGTTAATATCATCCCATTCTTCCCCTGAGAAAGAGGTATGTTTGTTTCTTTTATTATTTCCACACTTAGCCATTTTTAGTATGATGTGACGTAGTGTATTTTCTAACACTTAGAAACTTTGTACAACAGATTGAAGAAGAAAGGACATGTCCTCCTACCGAAGCATCGGGTTTCAGTCGATGATCTCCTCCCCGTTCTCCCATGTACGGGCTGACTTATTCTCGTGGTTTTAGATTTAGGCCTGCGAATGAGGCTTCTTGTAGGGTTTTATCTTCTAGAGAGACTGGTTGATGTTCTTTACAGTAAGAGGAATCTCTTCTAGCCTCTTCTGGGCCGTTTGGATTTCTGGTGGCTCCTCTAGACGTTGTTCCATTTTTTTCTAGCTCGTTGGAGGTACTAAATTGATTATCACTCTTTTTTACTTCATTTAGATTTTGTACTAAGTATTTTCTTTGACCTTTAGGTTGTAGCTACCCCTGATCTGGCCCCATCTCTCGATGGGTCAATTCCGCAGTTTCCTCTGGTGAGGCCTACTATTGAGTTATCCCCTTTTGCCAAAATCACTGAGGTAAGCTCCTTCCTTGTGTTATTTCTTTTACTTTTCTATGTTTGGTTACTTATGTGTAACACTTAATTATTGTGTTTAGCTTTCCCCAAATTTTAATTCGCCATCTTTATTTGGGGCTCCTCGTGTTACGTAGGCTACTATTGGGTCATCTGCTTGCCCGAAGCTCCTTTGTACCAAACCAAGGATATTGTCCCATTAAGAGGGTAAACGGTTCCTTCTTCTTCCTCCCCTATCCTTGCTATAGTTCCATTTTTAGAAGTAGGTGCTTTGCCAAGGGCCGAGGTTCCTCTGGCTGGGGGTTCCTCGGAGGCTTAGGGGGAAATAATTTTGTTTGCTACATTCTTTGTCGTTTCAGTTGTCTCTCCAGCTACCGTTATTTCTCTATCCATTCTTAAGGTATTTCGCTATTTTCTCCCTCTTTTTGGCGTAAGTGTTTCCGTTATGCCTTTAAAGTGATTTTAACAATGAAAAACACTTGTTAAAAAAATCTCAAACTATACCTGAAATAGTGACTTAATAATGAAAAAAAACACTTGTTAAGAATTTTCCCCAAACTCTACCTATAACGGTGACTTAACAATGAAAACCATTTGGTAAGATTTTTCATCAAACTCCACGTATAACGATGACTTAATAATGAAAACCACTTGTTAAGATTTTTTATCAAACTCACCTATAACTTTGATGTAACAATGAAAAACACTATTAAGATTTTCATCAAACTCACTTTTTCACATCATTTTGCAGTTTGTGAGGGAGCCTTTCATCATCCTAGCATAGACTCAGCGTGTCCATCGGCTGTTGAATCCATGCCTGAAGAGAAAGTCCCATCTGAGGACTCAAACTATGATGATCGTGGTTCAACTACAAATCTTCCAGCAGATAGCGAGTGAGGATGCGAGGTTCCTTCCCCTGACATGGCACATCCTGA
This sequence comes from Sambucus nigra, assembly GCA_949130495.1. Classification (NCBI taxonomy): domain Eukaryota; kingdom Viridiplantae; phylum Streptophyta; class Magnoliopsida; order Dipsacales; family Adoxaceae; genus Sambucus; species Sambucus nigra. The sequence continues at coordinate 90,585,757 of OX422222.1, read as the reverse complement.
CTTCTGTCTCATGGTCCTTCGTTAGTCTCCTTAACTTTCTTCGATGGAACGATCTATCATTATGCGTATTGCTCAGCATCATCTCGAAACTTTTACTACTTATTGCATGCGCTCCAAAGTATTGGTGATGAACTATAGGTTATAAGTTCTTGCATCCATTATTTCTGAGGTTGTCATCACTCAAATATAAAACCTTACGAGGGAACTCATCAATCGTCATCTTTGAAGTTTGAAGGAGATGGACAAGGATGGCTTCCAACTGAATTGGATGATTATCCATTTGAAACTTCTGAATATCCATTAATTGGAAAGCCAGAGGTAGCTATATCTGAAACACGTAGAGGGCCAACGGTCTAAAGAGAAAAGGCTGGCAGAGCTGGCCCCGCTATTAGTGGCAGTGGATGACATAGTGAGGGCTGCCGAGGAAGACTTAGCAAAGGTCAAGTTGGAACGAGAAACCTTATTAATCGAAGGAGCTCAAGTGCAGACTAGTCTTGAAGGTGGCATTTCTTCTCAGAGGTCATGCCTGGAAGCTTCTTCTGGTTTCCCTGGGGACTTCTTCTCCCAACCCGATCTGTGGTTTCTTCTGGGCTAAAAGTCCCTTATTTTGTATTGATAGTTTTTTCATTGCTTTCACCATAAGTAATTCTTAGGTTGAAGTTCCCAATTTTGTAATCGTTATAAGTCATATCAATGAAAGAAATATAGTATTTTGTCATCATATGATATTTTTTTGCAATGCTTATATTTATTGCAAAGTTCAAATTCTTACAATTTATAAGAAAACACTTTCTTTTTTTAATCTCATTACAAATGAAAAAAATTTCCCCCAACGAATTGCAACATAACTTTAACAAAAATAAATCTCTAACCGAGGTTACTCATTTGAACATGGTAAACCTTCAACCACTTGTTATTAATATTGAAGGTCTTATCTTCTTCCAACTTAGAGATTAAACAGTAACCTGAATCATGAGCCTCCTTTGAGATGAAAGGCCGTCCCTCCTAATTCGTAGCAAATTTTGTCAATGGGAGCCCCCGTATGTGCTTACTTCTTCTTTCAAAACCAAATCCCTTTCTATAAATTTTCTTGGCCTCACCAAGTTGTCATATGCTATGGAAAGCTACTTTGTGTACATTTGGAAATGTTTCATCGCATTGTCCATGTGCTCATCCAGTGCTTGTAACTATACATGTCTACTCTGAGGGAGCATGGTGCTTCACAAGGCATATCCAGCAGAAGGAACCTCCAGTTCTACCAATAAAATTTCTATAGCCCCGAACACAAGAGATAACGATGTGTATCCTATAAGTTTCCTCTTCGTCATTCGATAGGCACACAAGTCTGATGGAATCTTATCATCGCACGATCCTGGAAAGTCTTCCATCGTCTTAGCCAATATATCTACCAAGGTCTTATTTATTTCTTTAGCTTGACCATTCCCCTTAGGATATGCCACCGTCTAGGTTTGATGGAAGATGGAGTAGTTTTCTATAAGAATCGTTACTTCTTTGTTGACAAATGGGGTCCCGTTATAAGAGAGGATAACCTTTGGAATCCCAAACCTTCAAATAATGTACTCCCTTATGAAGTTAGCCACTTCACATGAAGTTTCTCTTTTGAGTGGTATCGCCTCAGCCCACTTTGTAAAACATTATGTTGCCACGAGTATCCAAAATTTTCCCCTCGAAGATAGGTGTATTGCCCTTACAAGTCAAATGCCCGAGTGTGGAATGGGTAAGGAGTGGCCAAAGAATGTAAGTCCGAAGGAGCATGGATCATCTTCTCTTATAGCTGGCACGCCTAGCATTTTCGTAAAAACTCGGCGGAATCTTTCTTTTCATTATTGGCCAATAATAACCCAAGTGCAATACGCCGTACTTTTATGGATATTTTAATTACATGATTGGGTGTAATTTAATGATTTGAGAATTTTAAGTGAAAGAGAATTTGAAGTGTGGGTTAAATATTAATTTGGCGAGTGACGGATTAATATTGATGTGTGTTGTATTTACTTATGAGAATAAGTAAATGAAGTTGGATCATTTTATATCTTGTCGTAGTTGGGGGAAGCGACAAGTAATAATATTTTATTCGAAAAAAACCTGCGTAGTTGTGTTGGACTTATAAAGGTGAATTTTTTATAAGTGGCTCAGATGGGAATTTTGAGTGCACAGTTGGCCTCAAAGGGCCAAAATAGTCAGAATAGAGTACCCGAGGGTAATGTTTGGGTTTTGGGAATACTTTTTGGACTAATAGGGATTCACATTTGTGTATACGAGTCAATTTTGGATTTAATAAGGGGATAACCCTTATTTCTTGCCTTGTAAGCCGAGAGAAAGAGAAAAGAAAGAAATAAGGAAAGAAAAGAAAGAAAGGAAGAAAGGAATAAGAAAAGGGAGAAATAGGAGATTTTCAGCCAAGCTCAGGCGGATTCCGGCACGAGGCCGTCAGATTTATCCTACGAGGCAAATGTCTAACTTGCTTTAATTATTTAAGTGTGTTTATAATTCCTATTATAGTTGGTGTAAATAATCTGAATTTTGGGTTTGGGATTATTTTATAAAATGGGATTTTTGGGAATGATTCCACATAAAATTGATGAAATGATAATCCCATATGAAATCTTAGCTTAAATCGATGTTAATGGTGTAAATTTGGTTGAGAAAATTGAAGGGTTGAATTCTTGAATAAATTGATGGATCCCATGTTTTTATTGTGTTGTTGGCTAAATCTAAGTCTGTAGATCTTAAATTGATGGTTGGTAGGGATATAAACCATAAACCTTAAGATGGGATGAGTGTTCAAATGAGAAGAAAGTTGGAGAAGATGATGAATAGTAACGCAACGCGATTTTCGAATTTATTCGGTACATGGAGAATCGATTTGGCTCTGTCAGTTTTGAAAAATTTATTCTTTTTAAAGGGATTTAAGGATAATTATTTTTGAAGATAAATATTAGGGTATCCTAAATAGAGTGTGAGGACCTCTAGATGATTAAATGAGTGATATGTGACCCTTGGGATTAGTTTGATTAAAGTTCGGGGTACAATTTTTAGCAATGTTTGGGACGAACAACATTCGAGGAATCATTCGGCGTATGCCGATTATATATATGGGTACAATATATATATATATATACGAATGTGCGCGTAGGATTAAATTAGAATACTAGCCAGTTGCGATAAGCTAATATTCGAGAAATTATTTATGTGATAATTATATCATAAGTTGTGTGTATACTTATGAATTAATACAAATTTGTATATTTGGAATTTTAGGCTAATACCCCGAGAGATATGCATGATAGCCGGATTTGATGTGATATATATATATATATATATATATATATATATATATATATATATATATATATATATACGGGCATAAAAAAGTATATATATGATATGATTATGAATACTAGGTATAAACCCGGGCGATGCGCGGGCCATACTATTCCCGTACTCATTTTACAAAAATCATACCTATACCTTATAACAAATTTCGCTAATACTTACCCGTATGAATTTTTTTAATACACATATATTAACTATAGAAATATTAAAGATAAATTAAACTACCGAGCTAGTTTTTAATATACAGTCGCAAAATAAACAGACACATAGGTGTGTATGTGTTCGATGGTTGTAATCATGCTTAGATCACCCCATATGATCGAATACGGACGTTACCCATGAAATAAAAAATAACATATATTTTAGTTTGAATTTTACCTTACACTAAAAAAAGATGATTAAAAAGCACAAACAAAATACATTTATTTTGTACACCAATTGCATGATTCTGTTTAAAAAGTATTATAAAAAAATATTTCTTACGTCTACCTATTACATTTATTTTTCAAATACTAAGTTTAAGAAAACATTATAAAATAAAATTTATTTAATAAAAAATTAAAAAATCATTTTGTCTAGTGATTTTAAAAATCGAAAATTGACATCCATTTAAAAAAAATGGGTTATTAAATTTTGATGAATATAACCTGTCAACCTATTTTTAAAAAGTTATTTTCTTTCTGGATATTCTCAAAATTATATCATTTTTCATAAAACTATTAGTGTTCATTCATGCATTTCATATCCTTTTTCTAATGGGAGTTGAATAATTTGTACAAACATTATTTAATGTTATATGAAAAACTTGATTATAATATGTGGAATGCATATTTGTCAATTTATATACATTTCGTTTTTCTTCACATTGTATTTGTTATTAATTTATATATGACAATATTTTGATGTTTTTGTTTTTGCATAAAACAATCAGTATCACCATTTGCTACGATATAAGGGTGATTTTTATGAAATGACTATCACAAACTTGTAGATAGAATAAAATTAAATTTTAACTTCGGTTTTAAGGTAATTGATTCGATCATTTGAGTTCTCCAAAATAATATTGTTTTCTATCATATTTTCTTACAAGATGCTTTAAATATTTAAACATTTGAATAAAAAGTGACACGAATACATGTTAAACCTATTCGTTTTGAAAATAAGGTAAAGAATGTCGAGAAGTATAACATTACAATTGCATTATATTACCTACGTGCCAAACTATTATATTTATTACAATAGCATTCTATTAACTATGTGCCAAACTAATATATTTATTACTTTATAATGTGTCGTTATAGCATTGTCAACTATTATGTAAATTTTGATAAATTTTAAAATAAAATGCAAACACATAAAAAAATTATACATAATAATAATTTTGCTCCAATGATCTCTTTTATGAGTTTGAGATAAAAATTTGAATGCAAAAGTTAGATCGATAATATACAAACTTGTGTATGTAACAGTTTTATAAAAAAGATAAAATGAGTAAGTTTGTTTATAATGGTGTATTTTTATTCATGAAGAAAACTCTAGGGGGCAAAAGGACAATGCTCAATTTATTAGTGGGCATTATTCTAGACCAACAAAAAGCTCAAATAATATTTGAATACAAATTTAGATCAATAAAATACAAAGTTGTGTACATAACAATTTAATAAAGTGATAAAAGGAGTAAGATTTTGTGACAACCCGCTCAAAATAATAACGGGTGGCCATCCCTATTCTATATTAAATCAGGTATCTCAGATGGCTAAGTCTCAACATCAATTGACAATACTAAATAATATAAGGCTAAGACCCGAAACTATTAAAAGCGGATGCCAAAATTAAATAAAACACACCACGAACAACAAACCAACACTATAGAACTACTAATAAGAAAAAAATGCATACAAGTATGATGATAAATGAAATGCTAGAATAAAATGGAATGAGTACATACAAGGAAATATACCCGAATAAGCTGTCGGGTCACAGACAGTACAACATCGATGGGGAAGAAACATAAACAAATATAAATAACTCTAAAGTATGATCCCAATGCAAACAATGAATCCTATCTAGATTTACAAAGAAATAGGGGCGACTACAACCTGAATCCCGCAACAGTCCGCACCTGTTATGGCTCCCAAGAATCTGGATGGAAGGGCATCCAGCATCCATGGGGTAGGACAGCTGTAATAGTATATACATATAGCAAGAGAGAAGTATAAACGGGTCAGATCCCGAGGTGTAAAAGTGTTTAGCAAGCGTGTTAACCGTGCATAATAAATATAAATGCATTTATTTCATAATTAAAGTGGAATCGCACTCTCGTGAACTCCAACTCACCTCTCATCTAACAGCGCGCACCTATTCGCGTCCGGGAAACTTAAGTAAGTTACTCCACCCATAAGGACAACCTAACTTACCATAGGCACGACATATACCCGTAAGACTTGCCATTCTAACATAACCCAAGAATCCTTCCCATTCTAACCACACTTAAATGTATATACACATATAAATGCCATACTAGGCTTAATTGATTTCGATTTATTAACTTATACCAGTTATAAGTTTTAATACGTTACCCATTTACATTAGGCTTCCATAATATAACTTAATCTATAAATAACATGCATACAATTTAATAAGGACAAAACTTCTCTCCACTCTCAATATTGCATTATGTTTCGTGCGTGGGGTGTCTCGCAAAGCGAAATCCAAATAAGGACCCCCCCAATACACTACTCCTTGGTAATGTTGATTGTAGGGATCCATTATGTCATCACATAATTTCTATTTCTACAACTACTGAAATTAGATTACTCTCTAAGAGTGACCTCAATATCTCCAATAAATATCCTTGGGATGATGTAACCGAAGTATTCCTTAAATGCGATACATCAACCCCCAACAATCTAGTAGACCATAATCACCCGAGATTTACACCATAGAATGTTTATATCCTTCCATCAATAGGATATGTATAAATATATATGTATTTACTCTGAACATATATATAGATACAATCATTCATTCCCATAGCCAAGTGTACATACCACATATGATGTACAATGGCCATACACATAATATACCTGACTATATACTGCCGATATACTGTACCATGCTATCATCTTCCAGTTTCCCAAACCACCTAGCAAACTAGGGCCACCTGGTAGGGCTAAACGACACCTACCTCGTGATCAACTCACACACAACGTCCGAGAAGCGGTCATATCTCCTAACCGGTCAATGAGACGAAACATACCCACCACGTCTTACCCCAAAAGAAATGTAAATCACATAATAACATCATGGACGACTATGACCTTGGGAATATCCACACTCTGCTCCTTGATCCAGGGTGCTCACCCTCATCGCGCAACTTCACAATGATACCATGTGCGGGGTATGCTTAACCAAACAAGTATATATGTCATTCACATGCACAATATGTATATACATCTATATAATTACATCATATATCTAAACCTTCATATACGGTTCAGATATTCACGCCATGAGTATAGACATATGTTCATATCTATATAAATATATATACACACATATACATATACTATCTCTCATTTGTACGTATAAAGATTACAAACTCGACTAGTAGTATCCCAAAATCCTCAATATAATAGCCATAACTCCAATCATGATAGCTGAATTCATTATATGAATACGATCTCTCACTTGAAGCATATTCATCTATTCCTCCTATGATATAAATAATCTTCCAACATAGATATATCTCCAATATTAAGGTTATCACCCAAAGTTTAGTGTAGGTAACAATCACTACACATCACATCTGTATCCGAAAGTACATCAATATCTCCAATACAAATTTCGACTATTGGTATGCACATGACTAATAGTCTACAAACCTCAAGCTTAACTTAAAATTCATCTCATGATATCATCACTTAGGGGAATACCGTTCTGATATATAATCACTATCCCAACGACGGTTCAATTACTCCTATGAATCCCCTAAATCTTATTGTGCTTGCGATCTATTCCTTAAGTTAAATATTTCTAAGAATACACGAACACTCTCTCTCGTTCATCCCCAACCTTAATCTAAATAGAATCCTATCACCATAAGGATTCGGCACAACCTCGGCCTAAGATTTCATGTCGTACCCTCACAACTCTCTCTCTCAAAGGGGCCTTAACCTTACATCATAACTAGGCTCACTTTTGATCTATAATTAGGATTCTCATTCCCAATGAGGTTTCTCACTATGCCTTGGAATATCCATTAGTAATACACACCAAAAACATAAAGGGACTATCTCTACATTTATAACCATTTCATGATAACACACCTTTATCCGAATAAAATAATCCGCCAATCACTTCAGTTCCATGTTCATTTCATTACTAAAAGAGGCATCCCACCCTCCTAAATCAATTTGACATAGGCCCGCAAGCCCCTATTCGACCTAAGGCCCTATTTCCTAAATCTAATATCATAACCCTCCATAATAAGCCCATTAAGAAGGCCCTTAAGAATAAAACCCAAAAGAAGAGGGGTAAAAGAATTTCCCATTCTTGGGATGAAATTAGGGACCGGTCGACCGGTCCCAGACCCCCGATCGACCACGGGTCCACATTTTGCCTTTGAAAGAAGTAGGCATTTTCATTAGGGCGCCGTCGACCGGCCCCCTAGCCGCGGTCGACCGGCCATACCAGATCTCTTGGCCCTTTTTTCCATTTTTCAACAAATCCTAAATCCTCAAACACCCAAATATCATCATCAAACCCCCAAATCTTTAACCCAAAAATATTCTTAACATATAAACTCATCCTACATCTCATCCCAATAATTTATATATCATCAAACCCAAGTATAAACATCAAATTTCCATTTTGTTACCCAAAATCTAGGTTTTGATTTTAATACCAAAAATCCATTACTTTTATCCACAAATTATGAAATGAAATACACAAATGAAATATTTAGCAAGACTAAACACTTGCCTCAAAATTATAGAGGTTGGATCGTCCCCGGGATCGTGGTTGGGCCGGAAATCTCCAAGCTTTCTTCCTCTCTCTCTTCTTTCTTCTTCGTTCTTCCTTCCTTTCTCTTTCCTTTTCTCTTTCTCTCTTTCTCTAAATGAGAAGGCTTGATCCGTAAGCCTCTTAAATCCCTTAAAACATAAGTCCCAGTTTTAAATGTTAATACACACTCTAAATGACTCGTTTACTCCAATTCGAGTCAAACATACTTCAAAATAATTCGAAATTGAAATAAAACCCAATGACAGTCATTTTGACTATCTCGACCCATCCGGAACCAATGGCGCACTCATAATTATCATTCGGAATACTTTAAAAATGTACTCAATTTTTGGACTTCAATTTCCAAATTTTAAAATTCTCCAATTTAAATAAATTTATTTCTCCTAAAAATTTAATTTCCCAGTCCCAAAATCGGGGGGTGTTACAGGTTTTTACATTTAGGTATTTTAATTTATGAATATGACTCTTGGGTACAAAAGGATTTACCAGGTGAAATTTATTAATGGACACTATTCTAGACCAACAAAATGCTCAAATGATAGTTTGGTCTCCCCAAAAAATTATTTTCTCCAAGACTTTGTATATATTTTCAATGTTAATAAAATATAGAGAAACTCGTAAAGAAACTTTATCATAAAATGCAGAAAAATAAACCCTCAGGCCTTTACAAGAGCAGACCATACACCAATTTGACAATCAATAGGCCTTATACCTCCATAACCAACACCTTATATCCCTCCCTTCCAACCCCTACTCAAGCCAAATAAAAAATCTGTAATACCCCGTAATTTTGAGGGCTTTATTAATGAATATGTTATATAATTTAATTAATATTATTATTTTATTAATCGGGATATTAATACTATATTTATTTTTATTTTAAATGAGTCGAATATTTAAATTCAAATTTAATTGATTTTTGGACATTTTGAAATGGGTTAAAAATGTAAAGTTGATAATTTTGAATTAAAGGGAAATATAGTAATATTCATTAGCTTAGTCTCCAATCTAGGGTTTGATAGTGGGGCTATATAAGTAATATTATGGGTGATTATAAGAAAAAGGAGATGAAAAAGAGAGGCCAAAAACGAAATCCAAATAGACAAAAATGAGTGGAATGAGAAGAGCCAATTTGGAATGTTTATATCTTCTTTTTAAGTGCATTCGGATGAGATTTGAGAAAAATCCAAAACACATACCTGACTCAATTTTTCGTGTAGAATCTAAATTTGAAGTCGGATTGGCAGTTTAGATAATTTTTGGATCCAATTTTTCTGGATTTTTAAAATAGGACTATTTGGGGTTATCTCGTGTTGGGGCTAGAACGTGATTTGATTATTTTCGCGATGTAACAACCCTCGCTTTTAAGAGACTTATTTTATATTAATTTACTGTGTGAAGTAATTATATAAAATGTTGGAAAATGGAGTAAATATTAATTGAATGAGTTAACTGAGCATATTTACTAGATTGTTTCATATTTACTGTACGTGTAAGTAAATATCATCATGTTGCGTTTTATAGTGTCAAATGTTTTAAATGACATTTATAGTTTAAATGAAATCGGAACTTGAAATGATTTATAAAATCTCCAGATGCCAATTTAGAGGGCAAAGTTAGTCCCGAAATGTGCGAGATAGTCGAAATAAGTGCCATATTTTATTTTTAGATTTCGGGCACTTTTGACTGGTTTTAAGATAAATGTGTAGTTGTAAATCATTTTAATGCGGTATTAAAAACTTAAGTTGGTAATATAGAGTAAAGGAATGATTTAAGTCTTGCATTTCATTTATTCTCTTAAGTGTGTATTTACTAACCTAGAGATAAAGAGAGAAGAAGAGAGTGTGGAGAAAAGAGGGGAAATGAGAGAAATTTGAAATTGGAGATTTGGGATTGTTGATACCACAAGGAAATCTAAGATTTCAACCCCAAGGAAAGTTTTCTACTTGCTAATATATGGTTTAGGATGAATAATTTGTATTGATTGTTGTGGATTGGTTATGGTTTAACAATTTTAGGGTTTTAAATGGATTTGTGGGTTTTAAACTCTTGGGAGTTAAATTAAATGTTTATTGGTGTAAATCATAGTGGTTAGATGCATTTATTATTGGTTGGTTGCAATAAATGATCTTGGTTTGTGTAGAAATGAGTTGGGGGAAATTTGGAGTTTAAGACTCCATAGCCGAAATTGGCCAATCTCGGCTGGGCGAATCGATTCGCCCCTAGCAAATCGATTCGCTAGAGGGACAACTTACATGTCTGAGTGGACCGAATCGATTTGGCCTTTCCGAATCATTTTAGAAATTTTGATAAAAGTCATTTCCTCCTATCCGAATCGATTCGGCAGGTCCGAATTGATTGACTTTCAGACCGAATCGATTCGGTTAGGGAGAATCAATTCGAAAATCCCGTTGTTTTGAGTTATTTTTCGAACTCAATTCCAACCCTTTTTCTTTAGGCTTAGTACTTAGGAACCTTCTTGTATGAAGTAAACTTAGAGTTCTAGAGTTCTAGATGAGTTAGTTAACTACCCTACATTAGAAATGGATTAAATGGGGCTTATTTCGAAGGTATACAAATTGATGTTAGGTCATTCTTTTCCTTTACTTAATCATTAGGAGTCTAGGAGTTGTAAGGTCATTTATGGAGACTTTAGAGGCTCAATTGAGGTATGATAGTCTCGGTGGGTTGTAACAACACCCTAAAATGTTTGGAGAATAAATTGAGAGTTCATTTTTTCATTGAGGTTGTGATGATGATATGAACTACGTGTGGCTCCGGATATAAGGTGACGTATTTACTAAAATGTAAAGGATTATGGTTTTGGACAAAATGAAACATACATATGTAAAATGGAAAATAAAAATGGTAAATGATAATTTACTTAAACACACCTCTCTAAATGCTATCATAAGGGAAGTTCGCGCATGAGGTGATGTCCCCTGACTAGTGAATGTAGGGAGACTATAGTCCTCGGCCATATGATCGGTTATTATATGTTTTTTTCTACGCTAGTGAGGTAATTTTGGGTGTGGTTATGACTCACTCGTAGGCATATGGCCGCTTCTCGACGTTCCGTTAGGTGCCCAGGTTGTCTTTGTTAATAGGCCCTGGAAGATGATAGTCATTTAGGGGCGCGCACAGTGGGGAAATCCGGACGGGCAGTCTTAGAATCGTTATATGTATATGAATATAACTATTCTTATTAAAGTGGGACTTTAATTATGATAAATGACATAAAGAGCATATAATTGTGATTATGTTTCCTGATACGGAACGAAATGATGAAATGAAATAAGTGTAAATGATGGAGATTTTAATTAATGTTATTCATTCATATTCTCTTGCATAACTAAATAAAACTTATGATTATTTAAAATTGCCTTAGTTTGTGCATTGAATTATGTAGGTAGATTCTTATCCTTATCAATCATGATTAACTGTTCATAACTGTCATACTCTTTATTCATCTAGTGATCATATAAAACCGAGCCCTGACCCGTTCATATTTCTTGTTGTGCATGAATCTTGTATCCACTCAGGTGCTCCGTCGCAAGGACGCCCATTTTGACTTTCTTATTCCATGTTTTGGGGAGCCGTGATACTTTGCGGATATTACGGGATATTTTGTTTTAGACGCCTTCATTTTTGTACTCTAGTTACGATCGGGTTATTTTATTCGGACGTGTGGCCAAAGCTTTTGTAATTGTCTAATGTAATGTATTATGTAGACAAATTAAACTGATGTAATACATTGTATTTGACTGTTGATCGACAACATATTCGGTCCCCTGATTGTAGAATAGATGTGGATGTAATATAAGTTCTTTTTGGATTTCCACTTTCTTTTCAAATTGGGTTGTTTAAATTATTTCTTTAACTTTTAGAACTAAAATTTTTGGTAATCCGTTTTTCTGAGATATAAGGTGGTTATCCCGTATACTTATTGTATTATTGTGATGCTGAGAATGGTCCATCCATGATTCCCATTATTATTGGAGTATCGGGCTGGCCACCCCGTATTTTACCGAGCAGGTTGTCACAGATGGTATCAGAGCATCAGGTTTTAGAGTCTTTAGGATCTATGCGGACTTGTCACGTTCTACCGTAGCGTTATTTGATATAGATCTTAATGTTAGGACTATTTTGTTGACTACGTTTGCGATCTTCTGAATAATAAATTGTTCTAAATATTATTCTAACTCTATTGTTTATTCTTCTCATATGCCGCCTAAGAGAGGTCGCACAGCTAGAAGGAATATAGTTGTAGAAAAGGATGTTGGTCCTCCACCGCCACCGCAGTAAGGAACCATAAATGCTACTGAGGTAGCAAATATCGTGTCTCAAGTGGTCAATGCTGCTATGACTGTCGTGGTTCAGCAATTGCCACAAGCTCAACAACAATGAGCTCAGGATGTACAAGCTCCTACTGGAGCTTCTCCGTGGGAGAGAGTTAGGGAATCCTTTTTAAAGGGCCATCCCCCAGAATTTCAAGGAGGTTCATATCTCATAGTTTCAAATTAGTGGAAGAAGGATATGCAACGCCATCTGCGCATGGTGGAGTGTAGTGAGGAAAGAAAATAAATCCTTGCTACTTTTAAACTCGTTGGAGCTGTACTACATTGGTAGGAATCGATGATTATGCCAGAGCAGAGAGATGCTATGACCATAAATGATTTCTGGGTTCTGTCTGATTGGAAGTACTCCTCTCCCGCAGTTCCAAGGGAGATGAGAAGGAAACTTCAGGATGTGGTGCAAGGAGAGCGATCAGTTGAGGAGTATGAAGAGGAATTCACGCGGTTAGCTAGTTTTGTACCTGATGAGGTAACTCCGAAAGAGAGGAAAATATCAAAGTTTATGGGAGGTTTGCAATGGAGGATACGATAACATTTGCTGGGAAATCCAACTTTGTAGACTTTTGGAGACGTGATGAATGCGGCGTTACTCCATCGTCATGAACATCGATTGTATGTTCAAAGTGGTAGGAAGGCTTCAGCTGTGGGGCAAGTGGGAAAACTAGGAGGCAATGGGATTGGAGGAGGAGCATTTCCCTCGTCCCAATCTTCAGGAAATAAACAAAAAGAAAGGGACCCCTAGCAAGGGGACTTGTCTAAACAGCAACATTTTGGTGGGTTTAATGTTGGTGGCAACAACAATAGGCATGGTCAAGGTGGCCTGCAACCACAACAAGCAGGTCGGGGTGGAAATGGAGGTAGAGGCCATCCAGGATAAGGAGTTGGACAGTTTAGAAATAACAGGGGCCGAAATAAAGAGAATATGATGAATCGATGCTTTTAATGCGGAGAGACGGGTCATTTCAAGAGGTTGTGTCCTCAGTTGATTGGGGGACAACTTCCTAGGGTTCCACAATACCCACAGGCTTAGTTACCGCCATAAGTACCTAATCCGATTGTCCCTCCACAACAGGGGCAGCTACAGTATGGGCGTGTTTATCACATACAGGATGCTATGCTTCCTCCGGCTTCGCTCGCGCCGTTAGCTATTGAGGGTAAGTTTCTCATTCAGGGTCACATGGGTCACATATTGTTTGATACGGGTGAGACACACTCATTTATCTCTAGAAGCTTTGCTCAGTCTACAGAGTTGATTAAATCTGCAGAGAGTATCTTCACTAGTGTTGAGTCTTCTATGGGTGATGGTTCACTCATTTTCTTTATTTGTAAACAAATAGGAATTAATCTTGGTAACTTGTGTTTTGAGGCCGATTTACTCGTCCTTGACATGGTCGGGTATGATGTAATCCTGGGTATGGATTGGCTAGTGAAGTATCATGCGATAGTTAATTGCTATGGGAAGAGCATAGTTTTTTCCATTCCGAGGCAAGAAATATTTTTAGTGGTTATGCCTCGTTCTGAAGGAGGTACTAACACTTACTTGTATTATATCGCGGAGGAGATTTCTCGGGGTGTAGTTATTTCTTTGGATTCTATTCCAGTTGTTGGGTAATTTGAAGATGTTTTTTGGGAAATACTGGGTTTGCCTTCGAGTCAGGAGATTGAGTTTGTATTCGATTTAGCACCGGTAACGATACTAAGTGCGAGAGATCCATATCGTATAGCTCCTGTTGAAATGAGGGAGTTAAGGGATCAGATTCAGGACGTTCTAGAGAAATGGTTTATTATGCTAAGCACATCGTCGTGGGGAGCTCTAGTGTTATTTGTGAAGAAAAGGGATGGTTCACTCCGGTTATGTGTTGACTATAGAGAATTGAATAAAGTCACCATCCGGAACAAATACCCGTTGCCTCGGATTGATGATTTGTTTGATCAACTTAGGGGAGTGTCGTACTTCTCTAAGATAGATTTGAGGATGGGGTATCACCAGTTGCGGATACGGGAACAAGATGTGTCCAAGACTTCTTTCCTAACAAGATATGGGTCCTATGAATTTTTGGTTATGCCTTTCGGACTAACCAATGCTCCTGTCGTGTTCATGGACCCTATAAATAGGGTATTTCAAGACTTCCTGGACCAGTTTGTCATCGTGTTCATTGATGATATTCTAGTATATTCTCAAACAGAATCCGACCATGCTACTCATTTGCGGTTGGTCCTGCATAGGTTGAGGGATCACCAATTGTATGCCAAGTTCGAGAAGTGTGGTTTTTGGTTGCAGGAGGTACAGTTTCTGGGTCACATTGTGACAGCCCAGGGTATTTCGATAGACCCAAGAAAAGTTGTTGCTGTGAGGGAGTGGGGTCAGCCCACGACGCCTACCGAGATCCGTAGTTTTCTAGGTTTGGCGGGTTATTACCGCCGGTTTATCAAGGGTTTCTCCAAAATTGCTAGTCCTTTGATAAATTTGACCCGGAAAGGGGTGAGGTTTGTGTGGGATGATTCTTATCAGTCATCTTTTGACTAGCTCAATGATAGATTGACTTCTGCTCCAGTCCTTGCGTTGTCAAGGCTAGGATTGGAATATTTAGTCTTTACCGACGCATCTCTACAAGGATTGGGAGGTGTACTTCAACAAGAATGGCGGGATATTGCTTATGCTTCTCGCAAGCTAAAGCCCCATGAGAGGAATTATCCGGTGCATGATTTAGAAATTGTCGCAGTTGTTTTTGCCTTGAAGATTTGGAGGCATTATCTCCTAAGGGAGAAATTTAGTCTTTTCACGGACCACAAGTCGTTGCAATATTTGTTTTCCCAAAAGGATTTAAATATGCGACAATGTCGGTGGTTAGAGTTCGTGAAAGACTATCAATTTGACATCCACTATCACTCGGGAAAGGCGAATGTGGTGGAGGATGCTTTGAGTCGATAGTCCGATGGGGAGTTAGCGGAGGTATAGAAAGCCAAATGGAAGGAGTTTAGTCAGGAGGACACGGTTGCTAGGGAATTTATGTCGGTGTTAAACATTACGCCTACTATCGTGGAAAGAGTTGTAGAGGCTCAAGGAAGGGACAAAGGTTGTCAGGACCGTATACACCAATTGTTGACCGAGGGAGCCGAATCCTACTCTATAAGTTCGAAGGGTGGATTACGTTTCCATGGGAGACTCATTGTCCTGGATGAAGGAGACTTAAGACGGGCCGTGATGACAGAAGCTCATGGGTCTAAATTTTCAGTGCATCTTGGAGGGGACAAGATGTACCAAGACATGCACCATCAGTATTGGTGGGTGGGCATGAAGAGGGATATTTCTGAGTTCGTATCCCAATGTGCTATTTGTCAATTGGTCAAGATAGATCATCAATGAGTTACGGGTTTGTTGCAACCATTGGAAATTCCGGTGTGGAAGTGGGAGAGCATATCGATGGATTTTGTCACGGGCTTGACAACGTAGAAAAATGGTCACGATTCTATTTGGGTTATCGTTGATCTTTTGACTAAGTCGGCGCATTTCCTATCGGTACGCACCGATTACAATACTGCTCGTTATACCTGGCTATTTATTGCGGAGGTTATTAGACTCCACGGGGTGCCAATAAATATAGTCTCCGATAGAGATAAGATCTTTATTTCCCGCTTTTGGCAAAGTTTCCAAGAAGCTATGGGAACCGAATTGAAATTGAGTACTTCTTATCACCCTCAAACAGATGGGAAGACAGAAAGATTCAACCAAATGTTGGAGGATATGCTCCGAATGTGTGTACTTGATTTCAAACGTGGTTGGGAACAATATCTCCCTTTGTTCGAATTTTCTTATAATAAAAGCTCTTTATGGCCGGACTTGTAGATCGCCCACTTGTTGGTTGGAGGTGGGAGATAATAAATTTCTTGGACCTGAAATGATCCAGGATACTTCTTCCAAGATTGAACTCATTCGGAATCTCATTCGAATAGCTCAAGATCGTCAAAATAGTTATGATGATGCGAATAGAAGGCATGTAGAGTTGGAAGTTGGGGATCAAGTATTGGTGTGTGTATCGCCAATGAAAGGTATAAAGCGTTTTGGGAAGAAAGGGAAGCTTGCGCTGCGCTATGTGGGACCTTTTCCTGTTCTTGCTAAAGTAGGTCCAGTGGCGTATCAACTTGCCTTACCGAAACACTTACAATAACTCCATGATGTATTTCATATTTCCTCTTTGAAGAAGTATAAGAGATGTGATGGAGCCCTTTGGCATATTCCTTTGGAGGATATCGATTTGCAAACCATTATTTCGTATGAAGAACAACCGATTGCAATCTTAGAGCACGGAGAGCATAAAATGAGATCGCGAGTGGTGCCCTTGGTGCGAGTTCAATGGGGTCATCACGACGTCAAGGAATCAATATGGGAATGTGAGGAGGATATACGGGAAAATTATCCGCATCTCTTTATATAAGGTACGCCCTAATTTTGAGGGCAAAATTCCCTCATAAGGGGGGAGTATGTAACAACCCTCGCTTTTAAGAGACTTACTTTATATTAATTTACTGTGTGTATAAAATGTTGGAAAATGGAGTAAATAATAATTGAATGAGTTAACTGAGCATATTTACTAGATTGTTGCATATTTACTGTATTTGTAAGTAAATATCATCATGTTGCATTTTATAGTGTCAAATGTTTTAAATGACATTTATGGTTTAAATGAAGCCGAAACTTGAAATAATTTATAAAATCACCGGATGCCAATTTAGAGGGCGTAGTTAGTCCTGAAATGATCGAGATAGTCGAAATAAGTGCCATATTGTATTTTTGGGTTTCGGGCACTTTTGACTGGTTTTAACATAAATGTGTAGTTATAAATCATTTTAATGCGTTATTAACAACTTAAGTTGGTAATTTAGACTAAAGGCATGATTTAAGTCTTGCTTTTCATTTATTCTCTTAAGTGTGTATTTACTAACCTAGAGAGAAAGGGAGAAGAAGAGAGTGTAGAGAAAAGAGGATAAATGAGAGATTAGAAATTGGAGATTTGGGATTGTTGCTACCATAAGGAATCTGAGATTTCAACCCCAAGGAAAGTTTTCTACTTGATAATATATGGTTTAGGATGAATAACTTGTATTGATTGTTTTGGATTGGTTATAGTTTAACAATTTTAGGGTTTTAAATGGATTTGTCGGTTTTGAACTCTTAGGAGTTGAATTAAATGTTTATTGGTGTAAATCGTAGTGGTTAGATGAATTTATTATTGGTTGGTTGCAATAAATGATCTTGGTTTGGGTAGAAATGAGTTGGGGGAAATTTGGAGTTTAAGACTCCATAGCCGAAATTGGCCAATCTGGGCTGGGCGAATCGATTCGTCCCTAGCGAATCGATTCGCTAGAGGGATAGTTTATAGGTCTGAGTGGATCGAATCGATTCGGCCTATCCAAATCGATTCGGCAATTACGCAGAAAGTCAGGTCCTCCTATCTGAATCGATTCGGCTGGTCCGAATCGATTCGCTTTCAGACCGAATCGATTCGGCCAGGGCGAATCGTTCGGAAATCCTGCTATTTTGAGTTATTTTTCTAACTCAATTCCAACCCTTTTTCTTTAGGCTTAGGACTTAGGAACCTTCTTGTATGAAGTAAACTTAGAGTTCTAGATTTCTAGATGAGTTAGTTAACTACCCTACATTAGAAATGGATTAAATGCGGCTTATTCCAGGGGTATACAAATTGATGTTAGGGCATTCTTTTCCTTTAGTTAATCATTAAGAGTCTAGGAGTTGTAAGGTCATATTTGGAGACTTTAGAGGCTCAATTGAGGTATGATAGTCTCGGTGGGTTGTAACAACACCCTAAAATGCTTGGAGAATAAATTGAGAGTTCATTTTTTCATTGAGGTTGTAATGATGATATGAACTACGTATGGCTCTGGATATAAGGTGATGTATTTACTAAAATGTAAAGGATTATGGTTTTGGACAAAATGAAACATACATATGTAAAATGGAAAATGAAAATGGTAAATGATAATTTACTTAAACACACCTCTCTAAATGCTCTCATAAGGGAAGTTCGCGCATGAGGTGATGTCCCTTGGCTAGTGAATGCAGGGAGACTATAGTCCTCGGCCATATGATCGGTTATTATATGTTTTTTTTTCTGCGCTAGTGAGGTAATTCTGGTTGTGGTTATGACTCACTCGCAGGCATATGGCCGCTTCCCGAGGTTGCGTTAGGTGCCCAGGTTGTCTTTCTTGATAGGCCCTGGAAGATGATAGTCATTTAGGGGAGCGAACCGTGGGGAAACCCGGATGGGCAGTCTTAGAATCGTTATATGTATATGAATATAACTATTCTTATTCAAGTGGGATTTGAATTATGATAAATGCCATAAAGAGCATATAATTGTGATTATGTTACCTGATAAGGAGCGAAATGATGAAATGAAATAAGTGTAAAGGATGGAGATTTTAATTAATGTTATTCGTTCATATTCTCTTGCATAACTAAATAAAACTTATGATTGCTTAAAATAGCCTTAGTTTGTGCATTGAATTGTGTAGGTAGATTCTTATCCTTATCAATCATGATTAACTGTTCATAACTGTCATACTCTTTATTCATCTGGTGATCATATAAAACCGGGTCCTGACCCATTCATATTTCTTATTGTGCATGAATCTTGTATCCGCTCAGGTGCTCCGCCGCAACGACGTCCGTTCTGACTTTCTTATTCCGGTGTTTTAGGGAGCCGTGATACTTTGCGGATATTACGGGATATTTTGTTGTAGACGCCTTCAGTTTTGTACTCTAGTTACGATCGGGTTATTTTATTCGAGGGTGTGGCCCAAGCTTTTGTAATTGTCTAATGTAATGTATTATGTAGCTAAATTAAACTGTTGAAATACGTTGTATGTGACTGTTGATCGACAGCATATTCGGTCCCCTGATTGTAGAATAGATGTGGATGTAATATAAGTTCTTTTTGGATTTTCACTTTCTTTTCAAATTGGGTTGTTTAAATTCTTTCTTTAACTTTAAAACTAAAATTTTTGGCAACCCATTTTTCTGAGATATAGGGTGGTTATCCCGTATACTTATTTTATTATTGTGATGCTGAGAATGGTCCATCTTTGATTCCCATTAATATTGGAGTATCGGGATGGCCACCCCTTATTTTGACGAGCAGGTTGTCACACGCGAGAGGAACGTGATGGTGCGATCATATTTTGAGGCTGAATTTATGTGATGATTGATGTGATGATTTTGAGGTATGGGATTTTAAACAATATGCTCTTTAAATCTCTCGAGAGTTATTCCCTTTGAATTATTGCGATTATTGAACTCATATTAGAATTGTTAAATTCATTTAAATCTGAAAAAATAATTGTTGAAACTATTTTGATTCATGTGGTATTATTCATGTTGTTATTGAGAACGTTGTCATGAGATTTTAATATGGCACGGAGGTTGGGAACCCACCAAAATTTATACTTCTCGGGGCTATGAGTCGATAAAGCATATGCGGATGGGTTGAGTCTCGGTGACCCATTGATGTATTGCTGAGGAATTTATTGATAAATGCTTATGAAATTGATTTGAATATTCGTACTCTTGTTAGTACGCTTTATTCATCGTTAATATATTTGTTGAGCATCTTTCTTATCGTCTTGTGTACTTTCCCATATTTTCTTTAGTTGGTAGGTTAGCGTGGATTTGAGATCTGTGGACCAATTGGGATGATTTTAGCGTGGATTGTTTTGGGTATAATAATTTTGGAAGATTTTTATTATTTTATTATGTTATATAGAGCATTGTTCATCTATATTATTTCGAGAGACTTTGTTGTATTGAATTTGAAGAATTGAGATTAGTGGTTTCGTTTATATTGTGGGATTTTTTAGATGCTCTATACACATTGTTATTGTGGAATTAGTTTACTTTTATCGTAGTAGCACAACACGTGTCTCTTTTTGGGTGCGCGGGGTTTAACGGATGGTATCAGAGCTTAGGTATACAACAACCCTCGGGTTTAGCATGCGGATTATATATGTTTTATTTGGAGATAGAAAATTTTTAAGGATGTGTTAGGCATCGTGGTGAGGATGTTTAGAATTAATTTGAGGATTTTAGTGTGTGATTTTGGAAAATAGAATCGAGTAGCATTTTATTTCGAGTGTTAGGTTTCGTCGAATTTCGAGGAAGAAATTCCTTTTCAAGGGGGGAAGTATGTAATACCCTGTAATTTTGGAGGCTTTATTTATGAATATGGTATATAATTTCAATAATATTATTATTTTATTAATCAGGATATTAATACTATATTTATTTTTATTTGAAATGAATCGAATATTTAAATTCAAATTTAATTGATTTTTGGACCTTTTGTAGTGGGTTAAATATGTAAAGTTTATAATTTTGAATTAAAGGGAAACATAGTAATATGCGTTAGCTTAGTCTCCAATCTAGGGTTTGAGAGTGGGTCTATATAAGGAATATTGTGGGTGATTATAAGAAAAAGGAGATGAAAAAGAGAGGCCAAAAACGAAATCCAAATAGACAAAAATGAGTGGAATGAGAAGAGCCAATTTAGAATGTTTAGATCTTCTTTTTAAGTGCATTCGGATGAGATTTGAGAAAAATCCAAAACACATACCTGACTCAATTTTTCGTGTAGAATCTAAATCTGAAGTCGGATTGGAAGTTTAGATAATTTTTGGATCTAATTTTTCTGGATTTTTAAAATAGGACTGTTTGGGGTTATCTCGTGTTGGGGCTAAAACGTGATTTGATTATTTTCGCGAGAGGAACGTGATGGTGCAACCATATTTTGAGGATGAATTTATATGATGATTGATATGATGATTTTGAGGTATGGGGTTTTACACAATATGCTCTTTAAATATCTTGAGAGTTATTCCCCTTGAATTCTTGCGATTATTGAACTCATATTTGAATTGTTAAATTCATTTAAATTTGAAAAAATAATTGTTAAAACTATTTTGATTCATGTGGTATTATTCATGTTGTTAATTAGAAAGTTATCATGAGATTTTAATATGGCACGGAGATTGGGCAGCCGCCAAAATTCCTTCCCGGGGCTATGACTTGATAAAGCATATGCAGATGGGGTGAGGCCTGGTAATCCATTGATGTGTTGTTGAGGAATTTATTGATAAATGCTTATGATATTGATTTGAATATTCGTACTCATGTTGTTACGCTTTATTCATCGTTAATATATTTGTTAAGCATCTTTCTTGTCGTATTGTGTACTTCCCCATATTTTCTTTAGTTGGCAGGTTAGCGTAGATTTGAGCTCTATGGACCAATTGGGATGATTTTAGTGTGGATTGTTTTGGGAAGAATATTTTTGGAAGATTTGTATTATTTTATTGTGTTGTATAGAGCATTGGTGATTTACATTATTTCGAGAGACTTTGTTGTATTGAATTTGAAGAATTGAGATTAGTGGCTTTGTTTATATTGTGGGATTTTTTAGTTTCTTTATTCACATTATTATTGTGGAATTAGTTTAGTTTTATCGTAGTAGCACGCCACGTGTCTCTTTTCTGGTGCACGAGGTGTTACAAAATCTGGCCACCATCCTAGCCATCAATGTGGACATACTCTGGAGATCTGACCCCGTATGTCTCCGACTAACCTACGAGTTTACCTCTGCCAAAACTCGACCTCTGTCTCCCCATAACTACGAAAAAAAATCCCATAATACGGCAACCCTTCTAACACCTCCAAACTAACTTTTTACTACCTTAACACGTCCGAAAAGCCACTCCCGAGAGCAAACCAAAAACTGAACACCTTATCCCTCCTAAGCTCCACCACTCCAACAACCATTTAACAAAAATAACCCTCTCAAACCTTCAACACACTGACCCGATTCCAATCTAACTGGAATCCTTTTTTTTTTTAATATGCCTAACCCATTCATTGAATTATCGAGGAGAATCCCCCTTGAACTAGTGGTGTTGCCCCCAAGCATTGAAAGGAAACATTAGAGATATCATAAAATGATTAACCAAAGTTTTCCACTGAATGAAAGCGCGGGTCGAGATGAGGGATGTAATTAGTTTTCCATCCAGAATGAGAGATCATGGTTAGAAATTTTTTAATCTCACCTTGGAGTGGGACCACCAATAAAATGACTTTTAACCACGGAACGATAATTTTCTCAGACTGGGTTTGGCTCTCCATCTCATATTTGGTTGGGTAAAATTCGGCTTCTTCAAGAAGGATTTTCACTTGGGGAGTTGAGGTGAGGTCAATCTGGATGGAAAGAGAATCAGCTAGTGCCAAATGATGGTTGATCATGGTACCGACATGTGGTTTTGGCATTTAGTTCGTCTATAAAATGAACCAGCCGGTGTTGAGGCATGAAGGAATGACCAGTAATGGTTTGGAAGGTTGACACTTGATCTAGGGAAGTCAGAACAACTCTGGGATGGTTAGAGGGTTTATAAAGATCAATGAGAGTGAGGATTCGGTTCCATTTGGAGGCTTAAATAGAAATAGGGATATATTTTTTAAGGTGAAAGGTTTTGATAATAAAATGGGAGGAGAAGAGACAAAGACGAATTTGGAGTTGTTAAAGCCTCTTGGTTTTAGGACGGTTCATTTTTCAAAGTGGACTGACGTGATGTAACAAGAAAGAGGGAAAGAAAGGATATTAGTAGGAAGAGAGAGCACATGTGCGTAGACAGACTATTCAATGTAATATCCCATATTTTTTATGATCTAAATAATTATGGGAGTAATTATTATAGTGGGATTAATCGAATTAAAATGTGAGAGTTTAATTGTTAAATTAATCCGGATTTAAAAATAAATATTAACTAGCGTGCCTAGGGTTAATATTTATTGAGTTAATATTATCGTGTGATATGTAATATGGAACTATACACTTTGATAAGTTGTCGAGAGTGAATAATACGACAATTTGGTAATTTAAGTCTGACATGCGTGTGAGTCGTGTCGGGACTAATTGAATGGAATATAAAGATAAATTATTTTTATGTAACTCGTATGGTAATTTTTAGTGCGCCGTTGAGTTCGGCAGGGTTGATATAGTCAGAAAACTCTACCCGAGTATTTTATTTGGACTCCAGGAGATTTTAGGCCAAACCGGCACCCCTTAGGGGTAGTTTTTTAATTTAAACTTTTGGAAAAATTAAATGGACAAAAATTAGAGATTAATTATATCATCTATGGGAGTTCCATTAGGGTAAATTTACACAAAAATCAAGAACGGCCATAAAGGGTGTGAGGGAGAACCAAATTCCAAGAGGGAAGGCTAAATTATCCTCACCTTGCACAACCGTGACCACCAACGCGTACATCGAGAAGAGAGGAATGCGTCTATACCAACATCACCAAAGAATTCAGACCTTACATTTAAGGCAAGTGTTTATTACTTATTTTCTTTAGCAATAATCATACTCATGTTAGATTATGTGAAATTAACCATTGGTTTACACGTTAATTGGATGAAAATTGGAGTTTAAATGATGAATCGAGATTGAGTTAATTATATGCTGATATTCGTTCATGTATGTAGAGGTTAAACTATAAAATTTAATCATGTATTGATGAAAGAATCTGGGTTGATGAGGTTCTTCAATTGAAATTCTGGAAACTAGGGTTCATGTGAATTAATTTGGGGGTTTTATATAATTATGATGATTAATGACGAATTAAGGATCCTAGGATGTTAGGAATGACTTGTAATATGTTATGTGTTGATGGGTATCGATGATGAGGTGTTGGGGATTGAATATTAGAGGTTTGTAGGTTCTAAAATGGAGAAAAACACTGAAAATCTGGGCAGGAAGACGAACAGTGCAATCTCGCGCGAAGTCGTTCGAGTGAGATGGCATCTAGCGCAAAGTCGCTCGAACGACACATGGCAGTCGTTCAAACGACATGCCATCTGGTTTGAGCGATAGAGGGAATTTTGGGAAATTTTCTTTGAGTCCAAATTTGGGTTTACCGGGTCCTTGGAGTGAGAGAAAGTGTCCGATAATAAACATAAACAAGAAAGGATTTCGAGAAAAGTATGTGAGGCTTAATACTTTAATTATTCTGGTATAGAGTTAATGTACCTTGGAGATTACGAGAGAGATAGTAATCTAAATATTTATACTATACGTAGTGTTGAGATTAAAATACGTATGAGGAGTATATATGTAGGTTGGAGAAATACCTATAAATTATAATAGGATGTGTGGATGCCTATTATGTGATATTATTGTTAAGAGCACTAATGGGTGATAACCTGGGGGTGCAAGAATCTTGTTGTTAGGTGAAGTAATGAGTGATAACTCGTGGGTGCAGGGATTCCATTATTAAGTGTACTAATGGGGTACAAGAATATTATTATACGTGTACTAATGGGTGATAACCCGGGGGTACAAGATTATGGTTATAGGTGCACTAATGGATGATATTTCGGGGGTGAAGTATTATTATGGTTAGTTGTGCTAATGGGTCTTAGCCTGGGGTGCAATATTAGAATATATATATATATATATATATATATATATAGGGAAGATGTGACTATATGTATATATACGTAAACTTGTAAATCATTCTACTGTGTATAGTTAGTAGAGATGAAAATGTTGATAT
This sequence comes from Sambucus nigra, assembly GCA_949130495.1. Classification (NCBI taxonomy): domain Eukaryota; kingdom Viridiplantae; phylum Streptophyta; class Magnoliopsida; order Dipsacales; family Adoxaceae; genus Sambucus; species Sambucus nigra. The sequence continues at coordinate 90,560,404 of OX422222.1, read as the reverse complement.
ATAAAATAAATCCTAAGAGTATAATTGATTTATTATGAAAACGAGAAAACATATTAATTATTTATTCGACATAGGCTAATTTGAAAGCGTATTGTATGGGCGATACGGGTATACTACTCGTGAGTATAGATACTATTAGAATGACTTCAGACTAGTTAGACTGGGTGGTATAACTAGGGGAAAATTAGATGTACGTTAGACGTGCACAATAGATGAGAGGTGAGAAGCTCATGTGAGAGTTCGATAACTAACATGCGTATAAGACTTGTTTTAAGAACCAGTTTTAAATACTTGCTAAATCATTTTTAAACGTCGGGCGCTGACCCGTTTATTGCATCTCTTCTCTCTTTTGCTATATATATATTATACCAAGTGCTCATCCGCAAGGGTACCAGAATTAGCGATTGGATTGACAGACGTGCTGCAGCTAATGTGGAAGCTGTAGGTGCTTGCAGTAGATGCAATCTATTCTTTTCATTTAGTTTCTCTTAGACTTCCTATTTAGGGCATGTGTCGCCCACTTCCAGTCTTTTATCAGAGATATTGTATTTAGTTTACCCAGTCTTATTTATTTCCGTATTAAATTCTTGTTCAGCACTTATTATTCCTATGTATGGTGAATGGTTTATAATTTACTTTTGGAATGTTGTGATTAAATGGTGTTATTAAAAAGGGAAAATGTTTTGACACTTAGCCAAATTATATTATAGGTGATTAATATGGATTATATTTTTTTCGATAGTGATGCTAAGAAAGAACCGACCGTATATCCTGTTTTAAAATTTGGTAAATGACTGATCACCCTATATTTAATTGTGCGGGGTGTCACATTCAATTTCTTACCTAGTTTGATTTGATGGCAAATTTTAAAAAAATATCCCGACATCTACGCTCTAAATACAGAGCACTCTTTTAAATAAGGGCAGCTGACGTGGATAGTCTAGTTGTTGAGAAAATATAAATTCTTGTATAGCATTTTATAGTAGTATAGAGATATCTGTGTGTGAATGATATATTTATGGTAAGCATACCCGCTAGTGCTATCATGGGAAGTTGCGTGATGTGGTGAGGCCCTGACTTGAGGAGTAGGGAGTGTATAGTCCCCAGGTCATAGTGTCCACTTTTATATTGTGTGGCATTTATCAGGGGTAAGACGTATTTGGTATGATTCGTCTTATTTCCAGTGAGGAACTATGATGGATTCACATACATTGTGATTTTATTTTTACCAAGCCAGTGTGAGAGTCCGGCCGCTGGTACCCAAGATGATGTGTGAGTAATTCCCTGGAAGATGATAGGATTGAGACACTGCATCCATTGAGTTATAACTGTGAGGGATGGTCATTATACTTATATAATTTGTGATATATAAGTATGGATATACTTGATGTGTATAGTATATTATTTATATATGAGATGTGAATATATATATATACACACGGAAAGAATAAATAACGAAATGTAACATAATTTCTGGATATATATACGGACATAATAAAGAACAAAATTCGGAATAACATACATGATATACGTATATAAAATGAAAATATTATATACGAGATAAATAACACTAAATTGTGAATAGTGTAATAACTAGTGGATGTTATTCATAATGAATGGATAAATGATAAGCGAGAAATTATAAGGTATAAGCTCGGGCGAAAGCTTGGGATAATACACGCAGGTCATGAGATAGTGTTTGGGTAGTGTAACTAGGGTGTTTAAAATACATGAGTTAGGTGTGCACTGTTAGATGAGAGGTGAGGGTTATCTCATGTGAGTGCGACACCAGTTTAAATATGGAGAATATCATATTTTAAATGTTAAAGTATTTTAAACACTTGCTAAATATTTTTAAAAATCTTTGGGCTCTGACCCACTTGCAACTATTTTTTTCCTTTTCTTTTACTTTAAAACCCTTTTAGGTGTCCAGACACAGGGATGCATGGATGGTTATTCTTTCGAGTCAGACGTTGTTGCCGTAGCTGTGGATGTTGGCATAAAATAGTATAGAGGCTTCTCTCCTTGTGATCCAGATAGGAAGTACTGTGAGTTATATTCAGGCATGTTGCCCAAATGTTGTCTTTTAATTTATTTTCAGCATTTTCATATTACGCCTCTTCTATATGGTTGTATAAATGTTTCACCGAGAGTTATCGGTTATTATTTATTAATTTCACTTGTTGTTCATATCTTTGTATGGATGAATTTACTTGTGCGTTTAAGGTTAAAAGATTAGAAAGTTTAAAATTTGACACCGGGCCTAATAGGTTATTAGTAATTAAATGGTTTTTGACAGTGATGCTGAGAATGAAAACATATGAGATTCCTATTTAATTTATATAGGATTGATCACCCAGTATTTTATTAGGCGGGGTGTCACACCAAGGTCATTAGTTGGTCATATAATTTTTGTCCTCCAATGTGAGTTGGATTTTGATCTTATTTCAAAACTTCTGTTTCTTCTTCCTTCGTGATACATCTCAAGGGTGTGTTGAAGTACCCCCTCCGATAGAGTTGAGCATCCTGGTCATAGAACCATGGGGCCCTTTGTCGGACTCTTATTGAATCTGTTTTCTCTAAAGGCACAACTTTGTCTTTGATAAAATAGATGTAAGGATGCCTCTAGTTTATTTAAGTTTCAATGAAGTGGCATTCAGCTGCCTGAAAGAAGGTTGACATTTATTGTACCTTTGTTGCAACTCTACTGTGTCTTGATTCATCAATGGCCAGAAGTAACTCTCTCCCCTGAATTCTCCTGTATAGGGGGATCTTAGTTTTATTGAAGTGTTCTTCATGTGTCTTCTATAATCTATGTTCTGTTTCTTCTGGACCTACACAACTATCCTCCCATGTTCTTAAAGTAGAGGTTTCCCTAATTGGCAAAATACTGCGCTAGCTCTTTCAGTTTCATCTTGCTCTCCATCGACTCCAATTGCTTCCTAACCTCACCCTTCCAATTCGAAACATCTTCCATTGGTAAGATCAATTGCATAATCGATGGGGTTGTTCTTCGTTGTATCACCATAATAGTTGTATCGATTTTCATGTCCAGCTTCTTAGCAATAGTAGCATAGGCATAAGCATGCATATTCATCGTTCTGGGATACCTTCTTATCTTGAACTAGTGTAACCGGTTGATCGGACGTTATATGATCATTTTATAAGGAGATAGGTTGAGGTTCTTCAATGCATATTTTCCGTTCACTTATTGAACCACCAAGTTCGAGTCGCCTTTGATGCATAGCGAACAAATGCCTCTTCGAAGGTCCTCTAGTAACCCCAGTACCAACACTTCATACTGTGCTTCGTTGTTGTAGGAGGTGAAATATAACTTATAAGAAAGGCCAAATTGTTCCTTCCCTTTAGAAAGGATGTCCCCTGCCCCTCCCTTCTTTTCTGCGAAAGATCCGTCGAACTGCATCGTCTGTTCTTCAAGGTTCCTATGCAAGAAATTTTCCTGTAAGTCATCCCCTTGAATGCTCTCTCAGGGTGGCTCGAATATTCCAGATATGAAAATTTCTAGTAGATCTACATACGCTTAGCTCTTGATCTGCATACACATTTTAAATCATACTTTGAAAGGATGAGGAACCACATAGCTGCCCTTCCAATCAAAATAGTTCTTGCCGATAAAAAACTTAATTGCATCACATCTTGTTATGATGTGGATTGTGAAGATATCATGAAATGTCTAAGTTTTTATTCTACAACCACTAAGGCTAAGCAATGTCTTTCTACACTACTATACCTTGCCTCTGATCCATGTATGATCCTGCTCAAGCAGTAAACTGGTCTCTCTTGCCCATCGATTTCCTGCACTAGGGGAGATTTAATGGACCTCATTGTGGATGTGAGGTAGAGTTGCAAAGGTCTCCCTACTATGGGAGGCATCATCGTTTGTGAAGAAGTAGGAAGCTTCGTCAGCTTGGTCAAACATTCCTGGTGAGCTTCCTCCCATTTAAACTTTGTGCCCTTTTATAGTAGTTCCATCAATGGGTGAGTTATTTTGGTTGTCCCAGTAAAAATCTCCTACGGTAGGAGATTTTACCGATGAAACTCTTGAGATCCTTCGTTGCTCTTGGACATGGAATCTCCACTAAACCCAGGAACTTTCCACTTGTGACTCTAAAGGCGCACTTCTACGGGTTCATTTTCATCTTGTATTTTCTGCACCGAATGAACACCTTTCTTAGATCGTCCAGATAGGAGTCCTACTTCTTCGACTTGATGACCAAATCATCCACATAAAATTCTAAAAAATTATGAAAGAAGTCATGGAAGATGGCTATTATTGTTTTTTGATATGCTAACCCATCATTATTTATCCCCAAAGGAATTACTGTGTACGTGAAGTTTCCCAATGAGATCATGAACGTCATTTTCTCCGCATCTATTGGTTCAATATTGATCTCGTTGTATCCCACATTCCCATTCATAAAACTATACATATCATGACCAGCAGTTTCATCGATCAAGCTATCAATGGAGGGTAATGGTAATTCATCCTTCGGGCAAGCTCTATTAAAATCTCTAAAGTCCACACAGGTCCTTATCTGATTCTTATCCTTATTCCCCACTTGGATGATGCTTGACTACAAAAGTGGGTGTTGTATCGGTATGATGAATCATGCCTCTAACAATCGTTCCACCTCCTTTTTAATATTTAAATCCAGCTCAGGCTTGTAGGTCCTCGTGTCTTGCTTTATTGGTATGGCAGAAGGCATAATGATAAGTTTGTGGTGACTTATTTCTTCATCTAGCCCCTCTATTTATGTGTATTTCCACGTAAAAATGTCCCTATATTCCCAAATTAGCTTAACCAAGCCTATTATTTTCTCCTCGCTTAGGTCTTTCAAAATGAAGATGGTCCTTGAGTCTTCTCCTTCATTGGCTAAATCCAACTACTCCAGTTCTTGTACCTGTGTCTTCGATCGATCTGCCATGTATTATATCTCTTCTCCTACTTCTTCTACAAATTTTTATATGTTATAGTTGTCAATGACCATACACTATACTTTTTGGTCTATCAAGAAACATTCATACACCTGATCAGCCTCTTCGTTAGCCTCTAGAACAGCTCCTTAAACCGCCTGCTCACATCTTCATAGAAGGTAAATCACTCTCCCATCCTCTAAAATTTTCTTCTTGAATTTTCTTATTTTCGTTACAATCGCATTCCTCTTATTTTTTCTCGAAACTTCTATTAGTTTATTTCCAGAAAACTTGCTCAATATGATATGCTGTTGGACCTCGTGCTTCATCAGATCCATGTTGGGCCTGATCTGTCTCTGATCTATTTTGAGATATTCGGGGTCTTGGGATGAGCATGGTGAACTTCCTTAGATGCTTCCCTTCTTTCGACCCTTTCAGAGTTCTGACCATTCACAAGTCCCATCCATTCTCTAATAGAGGGAACTCTTGCTCCCTCCATATTCTCCTCAAGACTCTGGCATCTTCTTCTAACTCCATGTAAAAATATTCATCTACTAAGTGAGATTCTTCGATGGGAAAGGGTATCTTTATTTCACGTATGAAAATTTAAATCCTTTTCACGTTAGCCTTCGAACATTGGTGGTACGTCGAATGTACTAGTCCATGATTGTGCATCCACACCCTTCCTATCAGAAGGTGATATGAAGTAGAACTCTCAATAACATGGAATTTGATGTGAGAAGTAATATTCCCCATCACAATCCCAATGTTCATGTATCCAATTGACTTGGATGATTGGTTATCGTAACCAGAAATTACTAGAGGCATCAATATCTACTTTCCCTCAAGAATGTTGGCCGCCTAGAAGGAACTGATTGGAATGATGTTTATTAAATCTCCCCCATCCATCAAAGCTATTGCAAAACTCACCCCTTTAACACTGGTTGTTACGTATAAGAGCCTATTATGGGGGAACCTCATGGACCTATCCGCATCGATAAAGGTTACTTCAGATAAAAACTTACTTACCAACCTTGCCATTGGTCCGCTCCACCTCAAAGATGGTACTGCATTCTTTCGTGAAATATCCAAGATCGCTTGAGTTTTTTCTAACCGGCTCTCCTTTATCATCCCCATATGGTTAAAGAACCATGAGAACTCTGGTGACCGTGAAATAACCTGTCATTCTACCCCTTGATAAATCTTATCTCCATCTAAGTTGCATACATCTTCTATATCCCTGGTGCTAGCTTCATCACAATCTATCACTATGTTGGACACTCCCTTGGTAGAGTCTTCCAACGTATCTTCAAATTCTTCTCATTCAATCTTTAGTTCCCTCACTTCTCATTCAGCCTCCTCATCCTAAGAAACTATAAGGTTGGTGGCAGGGGTTTAGCGTTTACATTCTCCTGAGGGATTTACAGAGTCCATGTCTTCTTATTCTTGTTTATGGTCTTTCTAAGTGTGAAATAGGTTGTCGTTGGATGACCCACTTTTCGATGGATTTGGCAATACATGGAATCAACCCTTGTCTCAGCGTCTGGTTCAATGGTCGAAATTCCCTTAGGATCATACCCCGTTCCACCCTGGACATAGTTTTCTAACATCTAATAGTCCTCCCTGTCTCTGCAAACTTTCATTTGCTATCCTTCTTTAGTTGCTTAGCCCCTTCTCCTACATCAACATTACCCACCCAAAAGTGTTGCCACGTGTTGCAACGGGCTGTATCGATTGCCTGAACATCATAGGAACTACGATGGAACTTGGCCGAACGACCAATGATATTTTTCTTAGGGCCTTTAGAAATGCCGCAAAATTCCACTCACGTGTATCGTTAATGAGGTATCATATGTACTTTATAAGCGAACCTTTGGCACAAAGCTGAAGCAGATTAGACTCCTTCGCATCTTCTCTTACATCAAGAGATCTTTCCAGGAACCTTCGAACATAGGCCACCCTTTCCAGTTCTAACATATTAGGACGTGTTTGCGAGGACATACTCATTTTTCCAAGCTAGACAATGTGTTCTGTGTTGAAGGGTTGAAAGAGAACTTGATAAGCATAATCCAAGTTTGCGATGCTAAATTTGCAGTAAATTTTGACTTATTAGAGTGTAACGTTTATGATCAATCTAGTGAAATTTTTCTATAAGTTATGAGTACTAACGACAAATGTTGTGGTATCAATCCCAAGTCCTCTTTAGTGTACAATAATGCTAAGTTGAACGTCCAACTAAGGCCCAATAGGCTATAGTGCAGAAGTAGACTATTGTCGATTGAATGCAAAATACCTACAAGTTGTTACCGATTATCAAGGGGGGGATAATTTAAATTTTACTTAAATTGATAACTATAATACAAACTGATTAAGGTTAGGCAAGTTAATTAAAGTCCTAATTATTATCTTGATTAAACTAGGTGATTAAGCATTTAATAACTATTTTAGTTTATTTAGGCAACCTTCTAGACTTAAGTCCTACGTTTTCAAGTTAGGTGATTAATGCATAAATTAAAGCACGCGGTGATTTCTTTTACGTTGCAAATACCCTTCCCCTGGGCAAAACGACGGACCCTCTAGGGTGACCTTGTATACCGAAGCACATTAAAATAAATCAATATGGAACAATTTACAAATATGCAACAAGACTCAAAGTATGATAAATCAGAAAAAGCTATTACCTATCTCGACCAAGCCTCTCTCTTCTCTAGTTGCTCTTCCCCAATTAGCCTCAATACGAATCTCTTGTCCTCTTTGCTTTCTTTATGTCTCAACTTTCCCTCTAAGTTCCACGCCGCAGGTCATCTCAGTGCCTATTGAATCTAATAGTGACGTGCAGTAGTGTGATGTGTCTTATTCTATACGACACATTCAACCTTAATGTTACAACTCGAATGATAATGCAATAAGTTTTTGATATCTTAAATATCAGTAGCAACTCTTATGTTCTATTCTTCTATTTAAATTAAGCTAAATTGATTCAACACAGCTTTCAGCAAACATTCTTTTCAAAAATTAGAACACTCATATTTGATCTTGATATGTACACAATAATCAGTGCTTATGTGAATAGTGGTGTACAAAGAGTGACACTACACCAAAAATGTCAATCTGGCACGCTTAGGCAAGGAGATTCTGGCACTGTTTAAAACCGTGCCAAATTTTGGCACGGTTTTATCATAATTTGGCACGGTTTGAAATAGTGCCAAAATTTGGCACGATTTTTAACTGTGCCAAATATGGGTACACTTTGTTAAAAAAATAACCCCCTAAAATTTGGAGTGGGGACCAAATTTTCAAGACATTCCAATCCCCCCTCTCTCTCTCTCTCTCTCCCGCTCACTCTCCCTCCCGGCTTCCTCATCGCTCTCCTTCCCGGCTCACTCTCCCTCCTCGTCGCTGCTACTTCTCATCTCCTTCCCGACTCGCTCTCCCTCCTCGTCTCTTCTACTGCTCCTCGTCGTTGCTACTGCTCATCATCGTAAGGTATTACATCTCTCTGTCTCTCTCTCTCTCCCTCTCTCTCTCTCTCTATATATATATATATATATTTAGGGTTGCGATTTAGGGATTGCGATTCAGGGATTGCGATTTAGGGTTACCGATTTGCGATTTAGGGATTGCGATTTAGGGTTACCGATTTCGGGTACCCGATTTAGGGGTGATGATATAAATATATATATATATATATATATATATATATATATATATATATATATATATATATATATATATATATATCATATGGGTATCGCAGATCAGGTCAGTTGCGATTTTTGACCCGCGATTTGCGATTTTTGACCTGCGATTTCACTCTCTCTCACTCACTCGCAACTGGATATACATAAATACATATATATATAAATACATATATATATATATATATATATATATTATATATCAGTATATATATATATATCAGTACATATATCTATATAATAAAGTAGGATGGTGTTTTCACTATTCACAAATTTGGAAGACAAGTTTGCCCTTTACATATTTGAGTTCCCCCTCTTTTTTACCCTTCATTTCCTTTCCTCCTTTTACCCAAAATTCAAATACAAGGATAAAATTGGAAATTACACCTTTGGAACCTTTTTACACTTCCGAGTACACTACTATGTCTCTATCAATCGAACAACTCTCCTACATTTGTTCTTTAGCCGAAAAAACACTCTCGCTCTCTCTATCTCGATCGGAATAACTCTCACTCCCGACCGGATTTTTTTTGTTCAACAGGTAATGGGTTTGTCAATGGGTTTAGGTTTACCAATGGGGATTTTTTTTTTTGTTCAGAAGGTTTAGGTTTATCAAAGGGGATTCATTCTTATCAATGGAGATCCGATGGTGTTTTTCATGGGTGCTATAGGTAAAGCTTTTGGGTGTTTCCGTGTAAGGATATTTTGAACCTATTTTGGGTTTTTGATTTATTTTAATTGTGAATTTATCTTTGAATTCATATTTGTATTCAAGATTCTTAGATATCACCGTCGTTGACATTCATGGCCTTAAATCTTTCATTCGCAATTCTAAGTGACTTTTCAAATTTATTAACTTTGGGTTATGAGTTTGTGAGATTATTTAGTAAATGTTTATTTTTCAATTTTTTGTAGGATATTGAAGAAAAATGGAGTTAAATGAAAGTCGTGAGTGGACTTATGTGGATTATTAAGTAGACATTTCATATTCCTTTACTATGTAAACTATGCCTTGAATTCAATCACATTTTAAAGTAACTAAGGTAATTTGTATTCGATAATTATTTGCTTTTTGAATAGTTGATGATTTGGTTTTCATACCATAGAAGCTAAAGATGATTTGGTTCATAAATTTAGTTTGAAATTATTTTTAGAGTTGTAAATATGTAAGGACATACATGTTTAATAATAGTCACTTTTAGAATCCAAAATGTCCAATTTAGGTTTTTTCTTCTAGATTTAGTTTTTTGTGCATAATTTTTGTTGATATTTTTATAGAGAAAACTTAAGGTACATGAGGCATTTTGTGGACCACCTAAGGTAATACCCTCATTTTGAATTTTGAGGGGCACGTGAGAAAATAACTATTCAATTGGGGTTGTGGGTTCCTGCATTGAAAAATGTTGGAGAAGCATGCTTGAACCAAAGTTGCGATATCAAATGGTGAGTTTGTATTGCCGAGTCAATGTCGAGTATCATCTATTGTAGTGTAATGAGTCGTGTATTATAACTGGGCATGTGTTTCAATCATATGTTGTATTTTTGTTTTACCCAGTACTAAATCATATATTGGTACTGAATTCTGTAATCCTCACTCACCCTCAAAGGTCCCACGTAATTCTCGATCTAGAAATTGTTATTAATTTTGGTAATGCAGTTGATTGTAAATAATTTTGTTTCTTATTTGGTCTCAGGTGGCTCTTTGAAAACTATCGGGAGTAGCATTATATTGGAACATGTGTTTATGTCGCAAATGCTATGTGGGAATGAAAATTGGTACACCTCCTTTAAAATTATTATTGAAATGGGTAGGTATTTCTATCGAGCTTATCATCATCATTTTTAACTCATATATGCATAGTTGTCAAAATCGTCCGATTCGCGATTCGAATCGGACGATTCGATTCGATTCACTACCAAAACGATTCGAATCAACCTTAGAATCGCAAATGTCTAAAGAATCGGACTGAATCGGCGATTCACGATTCGAATCTTCCGATTCGGTCCGATTCCCGATTCGGACCGATTCACTTTTTTTTTTTTTTACATTAAATTAATATATAGGCTCTTTATGATATATATTTGTTTTATGTAGGGTGTTTTAAATTAATATGTAGGGTGTTTTAAATTAATATGTAGGCTGTTTTATGATATATTTTTGTTTTTTACATTTTTAAGCTTAAAATGAATGAGAACATGTGCTACGGTTAATTTTTGTGATATATTTTGGTATATTATCATGTGCTACGATTATTTTTTTGTCATATTATGCTTAATTACCAATTCTATAGTGTTAAATTCCATTTACGTATGTTTTACTACGTTTTTATCGTTTGGTTCCGATTCGACCGATACGATTCACGATTCGATTCACGATTCGCGATTCGGGGGGTATACGATTCGCGATTTGACAACTATGCATATATGTGTTCTGTTTTTGTCGATTTTAGGTTTGCTAGGGAGAAATCATTTGGACATAGGCATTTAGGGTTCTAGAGCAACTCATCGATTGTTCCGTGGTGTGTATCTTCTGAGAGTTCCACACTTTAGTTTCTAAATTCTATTTATAGAAATATATAAGTAGATTATAGTTGGAATAAGTCTTATAATGTGGGTACTTGCAGCACTGCCTTATATGCAAGCATTGTGTAGAATAATTTGACCATCACTGTCTATGCAGTATTGGTTCTCCTTACACCCATTTGTGTTATTTAGGATTTTTGATGAAAGGTGCGATTCTGTTTCCAGCTCTAACTAACCGTAGATCTCCTCTCTCTTTTAAGTCCATCAATGGATGGGTGTATCCACATCGCAAGGGTTAGTTCCAATAAAATATCTCCTCTATTGGTAAATTTATGTATGCTGCAACAAGTTTTCAAGTCTGTGTGATTATCATGCAAAGAGAAGAAAGGGTTGGTGTGGTTCCATGGTTGGAATCGCTTATCTTTACTTCCTCTTTTAAAGCATTATCACACAACTTTTGCTCGAAAATCACGTCAGTTGACAACGAGAAAGAGTTTAGGGAATACCATTTTGGGGTTCCCTTTCTTTCTATATAATTATCATCGTCTTCTTTCTTTCACTATAATTATCATTTTGTGCTTCTCTTAGAATCTTGCGTGTTTAATTTTCTCTTGGTTTGTATTTTTGTTTCTTTCATGTTTAAATACAAAGTTACAATTCATGAGTGATTTATTCAACTATAGAGGTTTTGTATTATGCAAGTTTTTGTATTCATGTTATGATTTTGAGTTTTTATTCCTACATTATAACTTTTACTTTTTTGGGTTATAAAATATTTTTTCTTGCAGAACATATGGCACTCCATAAGTCCTCGCTTTATTTCGATACAAATGGAAGTACATATTCTTGATATATAAAGCTCTCTTAATTATTGCATTCATTTTTAATTTTTGTTTTATGGACATAGACATCCGGAGGTGAATGGGTCCGGATATAAGTATAGACACTCGAATGCCGAATTGGTCGATAGAATGGGTCGGTAGAAGCATCTGAGCATATGTCTCAGTCTCAAGCTACAATTATTATTACGTGCAGGGGAGTTTGAGATAAGTCTTTCTTTTTAAAAACTTATGTAGTAGCCATTACAAATAATATATATATCGATTTTTGACGGTGTTTGATTGTAATACGTATGGATGTGTTTTTTATGGTAAGTCTAATTCGAAGTTGTGTATGTGGATGCAGGGGAGGTGCTTGATAAAAATAGCTCGAAGATGCGGAAGAAAAAAGTTATCATTTTGACCAGGCTATTAATATTACACAATCACAAAATTTGGTATGTTAGTGTCACTAATTCAGCATATCAGTTATATCTGTGTCACCGACATTAATTGCTTCGGTTTATATACGTACTAACTATAAAATTTTAATGACTTTTATTATGACATTGATCATTTGAACCATCACAATGCTCGCTCACAGCCTCTAAGACCCTTCTCTCGGAGAATGCCATAATCTTCAATGTATCTTTTGTTTGTGACAAGTTCCATTTTGGAGATGATGTTAACATGAGGGAGTTCAAGTTGTACCATGGCAGAAAGTGAAGCCATACAACCACTTATAGACTCGGTCACATCAGTTATAAATTGATTTATTTTTTATATTTCTTAGTATCGTATGTGTATGTATATTGAGATATAAACCATACATGGTACTTGAATTTCAAATCATGTAATTTGTGTTTCCCAAAACTACTGTTGAAGTCAATTTGCTATCAAGCTTAATTGGAGATTGAACTTTTAACCTTGCAAGATATGGAGACATTTTCAAGCCTTTGTGTGGGTTGGAGAGTCTCAGGTAATTACATACATCAACGGGGTCGTATATAAATTTTGAAAGCATAATAAACAGGGTACAATTTTTTAGGTCGACGCGTACATGTGCGCACACACATACATTTAGTTTCAAGTATAAATTTATATTCATGTTGATTATGGATCATATTGATTTTGCAACATTTTTCAGTCACTGCTAATACAAGGAAGGGAAATTTTCAATTTCAGTTCACCTAGCATTGAAGATGGAATGTGTAATGCATCGAGTCCAGACTATGGTCCTTGCACACTAACAATTGTTCTTGGAAAAATTTATCGATTAAAGATTGCAAATTTGACTTATCTATCAGCCTTAAGTTTCAAAACACAGGTTATTTTCATCCTTTTCATAGTAATGTACTAAATAGTGAGTATTTTTTTCCATTTGGTTGCAGCGTTGCAGAGGAAAAAGATATAATCGACGTTGTAGATGCAGAATGGAGTCAAAGTGTGATACATGTCATGCTTAACCACCTCACTTTCCCCTATTTAATGCCGTAAGTGCAGATTCTTTTCTTTCCAACACATCCTTATATTCCTCCAAAATAAATAAACCAAGAAGAGGAGGAAGAGAGCAAAAAAAAGGGTACATTTTGAGGACTTGGCAACCCAACAAAAATGGTACATTTTGAGGGCAGCTATGTTGGGTGAGTCGATGAATATATAGTTTTTGAATACCGAAGCCAAGTATTTTTCAGTGATTATGGCTTACTAATGGAGATTTGTGTACATTAATCTGATTGTACTAAGTATTTACTATGTTTTTAGTTTACAGCATCTGATTATGGCTTACTAATGGAGATTTGTGTACATTAGTTTACAGCATCTATTTACAGCACTAACCCATAATTTTAGGGAAATGTGGTTTTAGGGAAATGTGACTTTGTTCCCTGCATTTGACCCATAATATTATCCATGATCACTGGTGGTGATATTGTTCAATGCTTAGTTTGGTGTTTAAATAAATGTGCCACTAATATTTGTTTTAATGAGATTCTCTTTACTACTTAGATACAAATAGTTATGAATCATAGTTTGTTGTTTAAATACAATCTCTATTGATATTGTTGTGTCCATTCACATCTTATACTCATTTTGTTGCCACCTAATGACATTAGGTATTCAAAGAAAGACAGGATGCAGTAGCTAATGCTGTCGTCAACACAGCCAACAAAATTTTGTGGACTCCACACTAGCAGTTTCAACACAACCAACATAGCTGTTAGTATTTATTATTTTTTCTTTACAAGTGTTTTGAGACTCTGTTATACAAAATAATTGTCAATTTTGAGTTTTCAACATCACGAGGCAAAGTCAAATAAGGTTAACCATTTTTTCTTTTTTTAATCGATGAGTTTTCCAAATGTTTGGGGGTGATGGATTTTAATTTTATAAGTTTATTGTAAACTTCCAAATGTTTGGGGGTCTGAGAGTTTCGATTTTGGTCCATCACAGCTCACAGATGGAAGTTTGTTTTGGTTTTGTTCCACTCTGTTTTTAAGGTGCTAAGTTTTCAGTTGCATCCTTTCCGCTTATTTCTTAATTATTTACATTCAGGAGTTGAAAACCGTTGCTCAGGCGTCCAAAAATAACTCACTGGAACACATGTGTCCTATTTTAGACCTCAAAATATTGCAAAGCCCAACTATAGTTATAAATAATACTGAACAGAATCCAGTAGTGTTTATCGATAACTTATTAGAGGAAGGTCAAATTCCACCTAATTTGAACCTTGCTAGGCCTGTCCAAACAGATGTAGTACTTACCTACACAGAACAGGATCCATTTGTTTTTCCTACTAAGTTTTCAGTCAGCCAAGTATTAGAGAAAGGTGAAATTTGACCTAATTTGAACATTGTCAAGACAGCCCAAACAATTATAATTGATGCATAATTGAGTTATATTTATTATTGGACATAAGTTATAGCTAATTCATAATTGATGCATGACATAGCAGTGTTCCTTTTTACTTTGATGGATTGCCATTTTTTACTTGAAACTTACATATATAGACAGAGCAGTACATACACTATCTATTCATGTTGATATCATGTCATTTGCAGGTTTTAAAATTTTATTTAAAAAGTTATCATATTGATGCTATAATGGCATGGTAATGTTGTGCCCTAAAATTTCAGTAGTGCCCCGAAATTTCATGATCATATCATGTCATTGCTCATATAGTGGCTCCAAGATTGTGCCCAAAATTTCATGTTGATATCACGTCATTGCTCATATAGTGGCTCCAATATTATGCCCCAAAGTTTCAGTTGTTTGACTTTGTGATTGGTCTGGAGTGATATTTCTCACATCATAATTCTTTTCTTATGATTTTGTTTAATGTTCCTTTTTTCTTCTTTTTCTTGGTGTGGTTGTGAACGATTGTCCAAAGAAATCGAGGGATGCATTTAGCCTCACAATGGAAGCAAAAATCAGAACAAGTATTGTGTTATTGTTCCTCATCTCTCCAAGACAATATATTCATATTCATATTCATACTAGAATCTCTTTCCCTAACTATGGTCTTTAATTTTTTTTTGGGTTTTCTTCTACTATTATGCAGCAATGTGAGTTGGCCTTCATGGTTCTATTTTAATTTTTATGCAGGGCTCAGGCCATAGAAGAGGTGGATACGCTTTTTAATACCAATGAAGGGGGACTACCGGAGATAATAGAGGTGACAAAAATCCTAAAAAGGCTTGGGCTTCACAAGAGTGTCCTTCTCAAGAGTCTGAGTTGATTCTTTATCGAAGGGGCTTGGAACAACTTTTTTTCTATACAGTCGAAGGAGAAGGGGGTTAATCATTAGTTTTAGAAGTGGAGGCTTCAATAATTTAGAAGGATTACTACTCTTACCGTCAGAATTACTACTCTCACTATAAGAATTATCCTTATCAGGATTGGGATCTTAAGGAAAGAGATCAGAGAAATTGACTTCAAGGAAAAAAATTGGAATTTATCCCTACAATCCTCACAAAGTAAGAATTACTTCTCTCACTATGCATTTTGGTATTCTTTCATGTTTAATTCAAGTTTGATGGTAGGTAAGTAGATATGTTTATCACAAATGCTACACTGAAATTGGCTTTTCATTAGGTTTAAAATTTGATGAAGAATGTATAGTCTCAAAACACCCCAATCACGGTTTGCAGCACACTTCAGAGGTTAAGGAGGGCTACCAAGCAAAACTACACCAGGTTTGAAAGTGAGTTTTTTGAATATTGATTCAACATCATGGTTTTGGGAACAACTCAAGTCTCCATAACTGTTCAACATCATGGTTTTGTTGAACTTTTAGGTTGTGCATACGTCAATATTTACATTTCTGATAGTTCAAGTTTGATTTATTTGTAGATACAATGAAAATTGATATGGATGTTAGAGACATTGATGGCAATGGATGGTGATTGCGGTTTGCGATTTTGCACACGGTAATTAATTTCTTTAATTATTTATAATCAACTAATTTGTTATTGCACTTAATTGTGTTCTTTATATAAAAACGAAAGCCATATCGATTTGACATTTCAAATGAATTCAAGAACTCATTTGCAAACCTTATTATGAATATGGATCGCTTAATTATATTCTTTCTTTGTCTAGAAATTGATCAGGTAGTTGAACTGTAATCAACTTATATTCTTTCTTTGTGCTAATCATCTTTATTTGTGACTTTTTCTGGCTAATACACGTTTCAATTTTCTAACATTTTATCTCGATTGGGTAGGTTTCAATTTTCTAACATTTTATCTCGATTGGGAAGGTTGCTAGGAAACCGTTTATGGGGTTTTATTTGTCATAAATTGTTGCTGCTAGCAAATTCAGACTATTGATCGGATGTCTACACGATGTCCTCATCTATTATTCTTCTGACAGGTATGTAGAAGACGACGATGGCCGAACTGATCTATATTTCTTGGTACAATCTGCATATATGCATATGCATATATGCATCTGCATATATGCAATGTGCATATATGCAATGTGCATATACTTATAGCCACATCGACTGAAAAATGAAAATAAATCTTGATAAATTGAAAGCGTATTGGCTAAAAATGAAAATATTAAGTTGTATCGGCTGAAAAATGAAAATACACATTGTTAAGAAGTCTTAGACTACAAACATGCCTCCATTTTAATTCAACTTCCAATCTTTATGTATGTTTTTTTTTGTTTGGGGCTAGATTAGTGATATTGATGAATTGAAAGCATGATTTTAGATAGTTTTATGGGAGATTTAGTTTAGGCGTAATGTAAGTGGCATGGTATAGATACGCCAAGCTATCCCACGCTAAGCTATCCCACGATAGATGCATATATGCATCTGCATATATGCATCTGCATATATGCATCTGCATATATGCATATGGCATTATTGGATATGCATATATGCATCAGCATATATGCATATTACATATATGCCCTACATATCACTTTTTATTTAAAACGCCAGCTTCATTTGTTCACTTAGATGATAGGCTCAACCAAGTATGTTGCTTCAATGAATATGCATATATGCATCTTCATATATGCATATCACTTTATATGTTTGTTATATCTCTTATCCGTTTAATTCTGAAGCACTTTTAGTTATGAAATTGTGCAAATACCTGTGTTTGTTTTATATGTTCTAAGTTTCCAATCTTTACAACTCTTTCATACTTATATGTTATGTTCTTTCTTCACTTTCACACACTCCACTTTAGTTTGAAATATGTCACTCTCACATGATTCTGCTACTGTTATCCACACCTGCTGCTGATAATGTTATCTACACATGTTGTTGACTTATGTCACTCTCACACACTCCACTTTAGTTTGAAATAAACTTCTCAGTAACCACATTGTTTACTTACCCATGGGAATTAGCTGGATTTAGATTAAGAATAAGATGAATTCTTCGTAAACATCACTCACATCACGAATGCTCCATATTTCCCTCTCTATTAACACTTTGTGAATATGTATATTTGTTGACAGATGACTCATATGGCCAAGATTCGGAAGGACATATGTTTCAGAGTCTCGATAGACAAACTCATGCGGATGAAATGTATGGTCTTTTCTATTCTTTAGATATGATATTGGTTATTTTATTTTTCTCACATTTTTTATAATTTTGACATAATTTTTCTATGTTGCTTGCATATACAGTTATTCTCGATCAAAATTCTCCACAAGTTGTCGTCTCGAGAATCTCTAAAGCTTTGAAGGATGTGGCATACTCATTCAGCGAGGATGATGAAGAAGAAAAATATCCGTCTAAAGCCCTTGGACCTAAGTTGATATATATGTTATTTTTGTTAAGAAGTTTGTTTCGTTGAATTATTTGTTAGATGAATTTGAGATCATTTAATATTGTTGGATTTGTTGTTATCCCTTAAGAGGGTGGTTAGTCCAAAAAATAAAGGAGACTATGTCCAATTTGTTTTAAATGGACACTTTGTTTATTAGAGGCAATGTGAATCCAGTTGATGAATATAATATATTTCATGTTATATGTGAGTTGGTTTGATGAATTTAGATTATTTGAATTGTATTGGACAATTTGTTATTTGTTAAGCATGGTAGATAGTCCTATAAATAAGGGAGATTATGACCAATTTTTTTAAAATTACACTTTGTTTTGTTTTGTTGGGGAACGATATTTTTGTCATTTCGCGATTACGAACTTTGAAAATTTTCGCCGGTTCGCGATTACGTACTTTGGACAATTTTCGTCGTGCCTTCAGGCACGGGCATACGCTAGTACATATACATATATATATATATCAGTATATATACATCCATATATACATATATACATATATATCAGTATATATACATCCATATATATATATATATATATATATCAATCCCTTTGATTTATAATCCGAGTTTTTTAAGAGGCTCATCAAAATACGGTTATGGGTTCTAAAATTAGAGATTTTGTTTCTTTAATATTTTTTTTGCTGAAATTACTTTTGCTTTTACAGATATATAGGGATTTTTTTCATTTTGAATATCAGGTAAAATCTATGTTGGGGCATTTCATTTTTCTCTGTTTTATTTTCTAATGTTGATGATTTGTTGTTTATGTTCGTATATTGGTTCTTTGATATCTATTACCTCTGGAACCTATTATTTTACAATTGGGATTTGTTTGATTATGTGGAAAATGAGCTCCGAGTTTGATCTTCTCAATGAAAATGACCTCCGAAATCTATTACTTTACTGTTGGGTGTAATACCCCGTATTTTTGGCCATATTTATTTTTGGGATTAATTATTTAAATGAGAATTAATTGGAAATTAATCCGGATAAACTACTAGCGAGATGTGAGTTGGTATTTGACTATATTGAGCATATCTAATGTTATATGAATATTGAATTATGAAAATTTTCGTGAGATTGATATACGATAATTTGGTCATTTTATTGGGACGCGTGTGACAGTCGCGTCAGGATATAATTATTTTATTTATAAAAGTGAATTTAAATTATATTAACCGTATGGTCGTTTTGAGTGCGCCAACGTGTCCGGAAGGGTCGAGATAGTCAGAAAACACTAGCCGGGGGTTTTGTTTGGATCCCGGGGCATTTTTAGGCCATACCGGCAACATAAAGGGTATTTTGGTAATTTTGTATTTTGGAGAATTAAAAGTGACGAAAATTAAGAGTTTTAATCTGATTGGGAATTAACCCACTAAGCCACTAACCAACCCATATTAACCCAATAAGCTACGGAGGTTATCAAAATTAGGTTTCCAACTTTCCCAAAGAAAAACCCTAGCCACCATAGCCACCTTTGGAGAAGAAGCTTGGAGAAAGAGAGGAGAAGGAATTCTGCAGAAAATCTTTACAAAATCAACACCAAAATCAGAGATCGAATCAAGGCAAGTGATTTAAATTACATTCTTTATGCAGTAAATGTTTCCTCCATGTTAGAAATCTTAATAATCATTCTTGTTTGAGAGATAAAGGAAAACCCATGAAATTGGAAGTTATTAGTTTAATTTTGGGAATAGGTTTGCATGTAGAAACGTTATTGGAAGATTGAATTCAGAAATTACATATTTATGTGATGTAAAAACGGATTAAATTCTGGGAATTGATGATGATAAGATTCTAGGGTTTATGTTCTTGAAAAATTGGGGGAAAATGTAGAAACTTGTGATTTAATGATGTTTAGGACGAATTAATTCCTTAAAACATGTTAGGAGGTGACTTTAATATGTTTAGGATGAATTAGAGACCCTAAAACGTTGTTGGGATGAACTTTGGAAGAGGTTTGAGGTGTTAAAATGGATGAAAAATGAGATTGGAGAAATTCTGGGCCGAAACTGGTCCCTCGTTAGAAGACCTTCCCAGGTCGTTCGAACGAGCTCGTTCGAACGAGCTTCTAACGAGTTGACCAGTCGCTTCTAACGAGGGGAGACTTCGTTCGATACCTTCGTTCGAACGAACTGTATTTCGTTCGATACATTCGTTCGAACGAGATGTCGTTAGAAGGTACAGTTCGTTCGAACGAACTGGAATCTCGTTCGAACAGCCTCGTTCGAACGAGACTTCTAACGAGCTGGCAGTTTAGGCCTTTTTGGCCTGTTTTGATTTTGGGAGTCCCGTAAACTTGTTCGAGGATAGAGATAACATTCCTTTGATGGTGTATTAGTATACTTGGGACATTTGGGTTATAATGAGGAGTGAATTATATAAATGTGGATCAAATCAAATAGACAATTGAGTCGAGACGTGAGTGCCTACTACGACGTGAGAATAAATTATGGCGCGTATAAATATGGACCGGGATTATATAAGCTGTATATATATTAGACTGGTACGAGAATGTGATAAGTACTACAATTAAACTACGGTGATTACTAAGATGTGTGTTTACTTAGTATTGGTATATGATTTGTGTGTATGACATACCTACCATACTTGCTATCACGGGAGGTTTACATTCGCTTAGGGCCCTCTAATCCTTGTGTTGCCCGGATTTAAACTGGTTACCTCGATGAACATAGGTCAGAGAAAGACTTATTGGGATGTTAATAAGTCCGCTGATCGTGGGAGCGTAGGTATGTGCGTGACCCATGTGATGTGACTGTGTTCGCCTCCATTATTTGTGATGTTGTTATCTGTGAACTATTTCTGAGAGATTCGGAATATGTGATCCTTACGTACGTGATGTACCGGGATGGATAGCAGAGTATGTGTGCACCGCAGCTTAGTCTCGGGGTGCTTATATTGTATATTCATGTTGTGGGAAATATACGTTTAATAAACTGGGAACTTTCATATAGTATTGTGTGTAGAACTATGGAATAACATAGAGGGGTAATCTATAACGAGTTGTATTACTTCTGTATGAGAACCTGAAATTTTCGTTAAACACCTATTTAACTGAGATCGTTATAATGTTAATGGAACCGAGTAATAAGGGTAGGACCTATGACAGTCTAGCTAGATATGATGTCACTTAGCTAGTGGTTTGTGTCGTTTTAGATGGGTACTTACGTTAGGAGTGCACAGTTAGACGAGAGGTGAGAATATCATGTGAGTGCACGTCCTAACATGTACTTTACATTTAATGTTTTAAATGTTTTTTAAGCACTTGCAGTTTTTTTAAAATATCTCCACATTCGGGCTCTGACCCGTTTGCTTTCAAATCTATTTTTTTGTAAAACCATTTTAGGTGCCCAGCCACAAGGACACCATGCATAGGATACTCATTCAGGTGACGAGCTGTAGCTGTTTGTGGAAGCTACAGGGATTTGCTTTTAGACGCTTCTATCATTTGGATTCCGTATTCAGTATTCTTCAGATTTAGGGCATGTTGCCCAGTTCCATTAGAGTTACATTTCCATTACAGTTTTCAGACTTTGGCATGTATTGATTCAGTTTTTCGTTACTTATTTCAGTTGTGGGATTTGTAGTGAGGAGTTTTCCTCCAGACTTTATTTACATTATGTGATGGTTATTCTATTTACTTCAGTATGGTGAATGGTGTTATTATTCTTCATTACACTTCTTGCATGTTAATCAGACTTTAATTAAAATTTGGAAACTTACTTTTTAAATACTAGGTGGTTAGTAATCATTAAAATGTTTTCGACAGTGATGCTATTAACTGGACCAACTTGGCATGTTGAATTAATTTAATAAAGGAGTAGCTACCCGGTATTTAATTAGTCGGGGTGTCACATTGGGATGTTTATATATATATATATTTGACAAAAACAAAACCCTGAATATGCACAAAAGCTTATGAAGAAGTTTGTTCCTAAATCAGGCATTAGGTCTCAGGTATTACAATGCTTCATAAATGAGAAATTTCATATGTACGCCTCACGAGAACATGCTTGACTATTTAAAAATGAACCATTTGAACAAGTTTAGAGCAGAAGCATAAGGATGTAAAAAATACAGAGAATTGATTGTGATATTTTTTTTCTGCCACAAGCACAAAAGTGTACCACTTACATTAACATAAAGGGTCTCAGATTAATCACAAGTATTGAAACCAATTAGGATACAGAGGGTTTAAGTCATGGGAAGATATGCAACACCCACTTAAATTGTTTTTCTTTGTCATTTGTTACTTGAAACAGTTCGAGCTACATTGATTTATCTTGGTATTGTTTCAATATTGGAAAATAAATTTATGTGTTTTGGTATACCCTGTTCACTATTTTTTATTTGTTCCTTGAACAAGGTAATGCTGAAATTTATGTTAATTTTGATTTATCTTTATTTTGTTAATGATTAGGTCCAATAAGGTTTATCATGCTGAAATTTTATTAATGATCATCAACAATGTATGCCATCTCATCTCTTCCTCTTTCACAGGTATAACTGATAATCCTCAATCCCTTGAAATGGTATTATCCAAATTCTTCGTAGACTTCATTACATTAGAACTAAGAAGTAGTCCTTTGTTTAGCTAGCAGTGTAGTAATTTTGTAAATGTGCCTCTTTATAAAGGCATTCTATAACTTTGTTTCAAGCCATCTAGGTAGGAATCTTCTACCTAGCTTTAATAAAATTTATGTTTTAGGGTCCAAAAGGAGATAAACAAGTTGATACATATCGGAAAATTAGAGTTGATAAACAAGTTAATCACAAGTTGATATATTGGTGTGTTACTGACCATGATACATACAAGTTATACTACTGTAAATATTTCTTTTATATGTAATGTACGACTGTTTATGTAATATACTATTTAGAATTTAGTGTAATATGCTTGAAGATAATGTAATATACTACTGTTTATGTGCCACTCATTTAACATACTGTTTATGTACATTACATATAAACAGTAGTATATTTCACACAAATAGATGATATATTTGTGTGAAATAAATGACACACAAATAGTAGTATATTACATTATCTTCAAGCATATTACACTAAATTCTAAACAGTATATTACATATAAAGTCGTACATTACATATTACGCTCACAGTATAGAAGTTTATATGTATCTGGTATTAGCAACTAAGTAGCTACCAACACTAATTCTAAACAGTATATTACATATAAAGTTGTACATTACACCTCGCACGGGACCAATGTAACTTGTAGGAACTGACCTCGTAGTCCCGGGTCTTCCGGTTTGAGAGTATGACGATAATTTGCAAAAATCACACTTAGACTTGAAAACGGGCCGTTAAAGGGTGAAAACGCAAACCAGCACCCAAACGACCCCGTGGGAGGCACGAACGCCTCGCACGGGACCATTGTAACTTGTAGGAACTGATCGCGTAATCCTGGGTCTCCCTGTTAGAGAGTATGACGATTATTTGCAAAAATCACACTTAGACTTAAAAACAGGTCGTTAAAGGGTGTAAACCCAAACCAGTCCCCAAACGTCCCCGTAGGAGGCATGAACACCTCGCACGAGACCAATGTAACTTGTAGGAACTGATCGCGTCGGCCTGGGTCTCCCGGTTTGAGAGTATGACGATAATTTGTAAAAATCACACTTAGACTTGAAAACAGGCAGTTAAAGGGTGAAAACCCAAACCAGCCCCCAAACGACCCCGTAGGAGGCACGAACACCTCGCACGGGACCAATGTAACTTGTAGGAACTGACCGCGTAGTCCCGGGTCTTCCAGTTTGAGAGTATGACGATAATTTGTAAACATAACACTTAGACTCGAAAACAGGCCGTTAAAAGATGAAAACCCAAACCAGCCCTCAAACGACCCCGTAGGAGGTACGAACACCTCGCACGGGACCAATGTAACTTGTAGAAACTGACCGTGTAGTCCCGGGTCTCCCGGTTAGAGAGTATGACGATAATTTGTAAAAATCACACTTAGACTTGAAAACAGGCCGTTAATGGGTGAAAACCCAAACCAGCCCCCAAACGATCCGGTAGGAGGCACGAACACCTCGCACGGGACCAATGTAACTTGTAGGAACTGACCGCATAGTCCCGGGTCTTCCGGTTTGAGAGTATGACGATAATTTGTAAAAATAACACTTAGACTTGAAAACAGGCCGTTAATGGGTGAAAACCCAAACCAGCCCCCAAACGACCCCATAGGAGGCACGAACACCTCGCACGGGACCAATGTAACTTGTAGGAACTGATCGCGTAGTCACGGGTCTCCTGGTTTGAGAGTATGACGATAATTTGCAAAAATCAGACTTAGACTTGAAAACAGGCCGTTAAAGGGTGAAAACCCGAACAAGCCCCCAAACGACCCCGTAGGAGGTACGAACACCTCGCACGGGACCAATGTAACTTGTAGGAACTGATCGCGTAGTCCCGAGTCTCTCGGTTTGAGAGAATGACGATAATTTGCAAAAATCACACTTTCTTGAAATCAACCCGTTAAAGGGTGAAAACCCAAACCAGCCCCTAAACGACCCCGTAGGAGGTACGAACACCTCGCACAGGACCAATGTAACTTGTAGGAACTGACCGCATCGTCCCGGGGCTCCCGGTTTGAGAGTATGATGATAATTTGCAAAAATAACACTTAAAGTTGAAAACAGACCGTTAAAGGGTGAAAACCCAAACCAGCCCTCAAACGTCCCCGTAGGAGGCACGAACACCTCGCACGGGACCAATGCAACTTACAGGAACTGACCGCGTAGTCTCGGGTCTCTCGGTTTGAGAGTATGACGATAATTTGCAAAAATCACACGTAGTCCCGCGTAGTCGTATATGCAATTTTTCTTCTTGTATATGCAATTTTTTTGCTTGAATATGATTTTTTTTTAAATGACTTGGTTACTAATATTGTATCTTTTTGTGTCTTATTTTTTTTGTAGGATGACATTCAATCGTTAGCTTTTATCCACTTGGAACGCACGAAGAAGTCAATGCTTTACAACAGGGGGATTGTGTATTTAGTGTCGTTAATATTCAGGATTCTATTTTTTGTGTTATGGCCGAGCAGGCTTCAGTAGTTTTATGGTTTATTTTTATGGTCGTGCTTACTATAGTAGTTTTATTGTTGACTTTTATGGCCGTGCGGGCCTTTATATGGGCAGATTTTATGTTAGCAAGTTTTGGAATGCTCAAAAAATAGAGAAAACTCTGCCCAATTTTTTTTTTATATGGGAACTATTAACTTTTATAATTTTTTGAAGTTATTGTCGACTTTTATGGTCATGTGTTGATTTATATTGGTATTATCTCTTGTAATTTTTTGAAGTTTGTATGCACATTAGTTTAACAACAACCTTCGATATTCATAATTTGTGAATTTTCTTAATTTTGTTTTTGCAAATAATAAATATTTTTCCTACTGAATTTGGAATTTGCAGATTTTCCAGATTTGGTTCCTATTATTATTTTTTTTCATCAACTGAAAAATCTGTCACGGTTTTAAACCGTGCCAAAACCGTGCCAATGCATAAAAAATGAGAACGCTTATAAAATAATCTGGCACGCTTTATAATAGTGCCAAAAGCGTGCCAGAAAATAGATAATTTGGCACGGTTTTGGCGTGTGCCAAAAGCGTGACAGATTTAACATCTGGCACGGTTTAAAAGCGTGCCAAAAGCGTACCAGATTAAAAAACTGGCACAGTTTAAAAGCGTGCCAGTTTGAAAAATCTGGCACGGTTTTAAACCGCGCCAGAAAATCTGGCACGCCTGATTCTGGCACGGTTTAAAACCGTGCCAGATTGCGTCTGGCACGGTTTTAAACCGTGCCAGTTTCCTATTTTTGGTGTAGTGTGATTCTACAAGTGATATGCAAATCATGGATCACAGATCTGAAAAATCACTTAAGATTGTAAAACACGAATAATCAAGTAAGCATATACAATCCATTAATACACAAACAACATATGACTTTAAATATATAAACACCATAAGCACAAAGTCCAATATCAACACACTGTTTTAAATAAATAAGTTTAGATTAAATCATATTTTAATCTAACACCCAATTAATTAAATTATAAAAAATCAAATAGTTTATTGTTCAAGATTCAGTACAACAGTCCTTGGTCTAACAATAATATCAATACAGTCCAGGCATATACATTCCAAGGTCAAGAATATGAATATGTATAGGATTTGAATAGGATAAGTCTTATAAAGAAGTTAGGTTTAAATGCCTAAACCTTAATAGATCTTTCTTAAGAATAGATTTTAACACTGATTTAAAATATAAACAACTTCTTAACCACAAAATCAGAAATATGAACAACAAGGTAGTTGTATTAAAGATTTTATCAAATTAAAACAAAACTAAATGAATCCAAAACACACAACGTGTAAGACCGTTTGTGAGGTGTAAGAAAACCTCAAACAAGCATGCAACTGGTTATCAACACATTTTGACATAAATAACACAAAGCAAAGTGTTTCGAGTGTGTAGTGACATACACAACAATTTCTAAAACCTAACAGTTTATTCAGGATCTAAACAACTAGATCTAAGAACAAGATGGATAAGAATACAAGAATGGTGAATAATCAGTGTGTGTGGTGTATTTACTCACATATATTCACCATGTAACATGCATCTCACGGTTTAAACAAAAAAAACAAAAACACGACTACAAGATTTTTGGAACAATGTGTGTTTCGTGTATTAGACTACACCAAGAGTTTCAACACAATCATATTTTACACGATCTAAACAATATCTAACACGGAGAGATGAAATTTCACTTCAAAAAAATAAATCGTATAAAATCATAAGTGAACCTTAGGGTTTATTTTTCAAAGAAATAAAAAATGTAAGACCAAACCCCAAGTTGAGAGTTTTTTTGAAAAAATTTGACAGATACAAACTTATTTAAAAAAAATATTCAAACACACAAAAGAAATCAAACGAATATTAGTGTTCTTGCTTTGGATTTGATCTATAAATGAGATCAAATCTTGTTTAAGAAAACTAATGTGTATGGTATGTGTAAACTCTTTCTATCTCTCTCTTTCTCTATCCCTCAAAATTTGGCAGAATATCCGCTCCCTATTTAATTTCTTATATAATAAAAATGGAGACCCAAAGGTCTATATTCATAGACAAGTGAGGTGTGTTGTTATTAGTGCAAATAAGCCACACATGGATTATTCTAAAACAAATACAATTTGCGGATAAGATGTTGATATAACACACAGAAAATAAACCTAAATGGGTCTATTAAAACATATGACACCCTGCCCAATTAAATACTGGGTGGCCAGTCCTTTATAAAATTTTAAAACAGAGTATCCGGTTGGTTCATTTTTAGCATCACTGTCGGAAAACAATTTCCGTATTAACAACCTAATAATTAATTAAGCTAGTGTCAAAACATTTTCCCATTAGTAAAAAGATTATGTAATTTAAATCATTAAACACATCCAACTTTTACTATTGATTACGTACGCTCCAATGTATTGGTGATGATCCATAGGTTATAAGGTCTTGCATATGTTATAACTGAGTTCGTCAACACTCAAACATAGATGCTTACGAGGGCGTTCATTAATCGTCATCTTAAAAGTTTAAAGGAGATGGACAAGGATGGCTTCCAACTAAATTGGCTAATTATCCATCTAAAACTTCTAAAGAGACATAAATTGGAAAGCCAAAGGGAACTATATCTAAAACATGTAGAGGGACAACAGTCTGAAGAGAAGAGGCTAGTAGAGTTGGCCCCTCTGTTAGTGTCAGTCGATGATAGAGTGAGGGCGACCGAAGAATCCTTAGAAAAGGTCAAGTTAGAATGAGAAACCCTGTTAATAGAAAGAGCTCAAGTGGATACCAGGCTTGAAGGCCGCGATACTGCTCAGAGGTCATGCCTCGAAGCTTCTTCTGGTTTCCCTAGGGACTTATTCTCCCAACCCGATACGTGGTTTTTTATGGGCTAGAAGTCCCTTAATTTGTATTGACAGTCTTTTCTTAGCTTTCACCAGAAGTAATTCTTAGGCTGTAGTTCCCAATTTTGTAATCGTTGTAAGTCATATCAATGAAGGAAATATAGTATTTTTTCATCATATGATATTTCGTTGCAATGCTTCTGTTTATTGCAAATTTCAAATTCTTACAATTTATAAGAAAACTCTTTCTTTTTTTAATCTCATTACAAATGAAAAAAATCTCCCCCAATGAATTGCAACATAACTTTAACAAAAATTAATCTCTAACCAAGGTTACTACTTTAAACATGTTAAACCTTCAACCACTTGTATTAATATTAAAGGGATTATCTTCTTTCGACTTAGAGATTAAACAGTAACCTAAATCATGAGCCTAATTTATGATGAAAGGTCCCTCATAATTCTCATTTAGGCAATAGGAGCCCTCGTATGTGAAACCAAATCCCCTTTTATAAATTTTCTTAGCCTCCCCAAGTTGTCATATGCTCTGGAATGACGCTTCATGTACATTTAGAAGTGTTGCATCGCATTATCCATGTGCTCATCCAGTGCTTCCAACTATACATATCTGTTCTGAAGGAGCATGGTGCTTCACATGGCAAATCGGGTCGAAGGAACCTCGAGTTCTACTGATAAAATCTCTTTAGCCCCGAAACCAAGAGATAATGGTGTGCATCCTCAAGGTTTCCTTTTCATTATTCGATAGGCCCACATGACTATTAGAATATTATTATCCCACGATCCTGGGAAGTTTTCCATCATCTTGGCCAAGATGTTGACCAAGGTCTTGTTAGTTTCTTTGGCTTGACCGTTCCCCTTAGGATATGACACCGTTTAGGTATGATGGATGATGGAGTACTTTTCTGTAAGCATCGTTACTTATTTGTTGATAAATGGGATCCTATTATCAGAGAGGATAACTTTTGGAATCCCAAAACTGCAAATATTGTACTCCCTGATGAAGTTAGCCACTACACCTATAGTTGCTCTTTTGATTGGTATCGTCTCATCCCACTTTGTAAAACATTCTGTTGCCACG
Organism: Sambucus nigra; assembly: GCA_949130495.1. NCBI lineage: Eukaryota > Viridiplantae > Streptophyta > Magnoliopsida > Dipsacales > Adoxaceae > Sambucus > Sambucus nigra. The sequence continues at coordinate 90,531,066 of OX422222.1, read as the reverse complement.
AGTATCCATATTTTTCCCCTCGAAGATGGGTGTATTGCCCCTACCAAGTGAAATGCCCAAGTGTGGAATGGGTAAGGAGTGGCCAAAGAATGTAAGTCCACAGAAGGATCGTGGATCATGTTTCCATGCAGCTGGGATGCCTTGCATTTTCGTACAAACTCAGAGAAATCTCGCTCCATAGTTGGACAACAATAACCCAAGTGTAATACCCTGTACTTTTATGGATATTTAAATTACATGAGTTTGTGTAATTTAATAATTTTAAGTGAAAGAGAATTTGAAGTGTGGGTAAAATATTAATTTGGCGAGTGACGGATTAATATTGATGTGTGTTGTATTTACTTACGAGAATAAGTAAATGAAGTTGGATTATTGTATATCTTGTCGCGGTTGGGCGAAGGGACAAGTACTAATATTTTATTTAAAAAAACGTGCGTAGTTGTGTTGGACTTATAAAGGTGATTTTTTTATAAGTGACTCGAATGGGAATTTTGAGTACACGATTGATCTTGGAACGACCGAAATAGTCAGAATAGACTACCCGGGGGTAGTGTTTGAGTTTCGAGAATACTTTTGGGACTACTAGGGACTCTCATTTGTGTATACGAGTCAATTTTCGATTTAATAAGGGGATAACACTTATTTCTTCTCTTATAAGCCGAGAGAAAGAGAAAAGAAAAGAAAGAAGGAAAGAAAATAAACAAAGGAGTAAGAAAAGGGAGAAAAAGGAGATTTACGGCTAAGCTCAGGCGGATTCCGGCACGAGGTCATCATATTTATCCAACGAGGAAATGGTTTAACTTATTTTAATTATTTAAGTGTGTTCATAATTTATGTTATAGTTGGTGTAAATAATATGAATTTTGGATTTGGAATTCTTGTATAAAATGGGATTTTTGGGAATGATTCCACATAAAATTGATGAAATGATAATCCCATTTGAAATCTTAGCTTAAATCCAAGTTAATGGCGTGATTTTGGTAGAGAAAATTTAAGGGCTTGATTCTTGAATAAATTGATGGAGCCCGTGGTTGTATTATGGTGTTGAGTAAATCTAAGTGTGTACATGTTAAATTGATGATTGGTAAGGATAGAAACCATAAACCTTAGATGGGATGAGTGTTGGAATAAGAAGAAATTTGGAGAAGATGATGAATAGTAACAAAATGCGATTTCCAAATCGATTTGGAATTGGGCGAATCTATTCCGTACAGGGTGAATCGATTCGGCCCTGTCAGTTTTGAAATATTTCTTAGTTTTAAAGGGCTTTAAGGATAATTATTTTTGGAGATAAATATTTGGGCATCCTAAATAGAGTGTGAGGACCTCTAGATGATTAAATGAGTGATGTGTGACCCTTGGGATTAGTGTGATTAAAATTCGGGGTATAATTTAGGAATGTTTGGGACGAACGACATTCGAGGAATTATTCGGCGGGTTCATACATATATATTTATGCGTGTAGAATACATATATGCCGATGATATATATATATATATATATATATATATATATATATATATATGAGTAAATTCGAATGGGCGAGTAGGAAATAATTAGAATACTAGCTAGTTTTGATAAGCTATTATTCAGGAAATTATTTATGTGATAATTATATCATAAGTGAGTGAATACTTATGGAATTAAAAACTAAGTTGTGTGTATACTTATGAATTAATACGAATTTATATGTTCAGAATTGTAGGCTAATTCCCCGAAAGATAGGCATGATAGCCATATTTAATGTGATATATATATATATATATATAGGTATAGAGACAGTATATATATGATGTGATTATGAATATATCTATGCGTGAATGATATATTTATGTGAATCATACCCCTCTAGTGATATCATGGGAAGTTGAGCGATGTGGGTGAGGCCCCTAGCTTGCGGAACAGGGAGTGTATAGTCCCCACGGCATAGCGTTCATTTTTATATTGTGTGGCATTTATCAGGGATAATACATCTTGGGTATGATTCGTCTTATTTATACTGAGGAACTATGACCACTTCCTATACATTGTGATTTGGTTTTTACCAAGTCGATGTGAGAGTCCGATCGCTAGTACCCAGGATGATGTGTGAGTAATTACCTGGAAGATTATAGCATTGAGAGACTGCATCCATTGAGTTATAGCTTTGAGGGATGGTTATTATACTTATATGGTGTGTCATATATAAGTATGGATATACTTTATGTGTATAGTATATTTTATATATATGAGATGGGAATATATATATATATATATATATATATATATATATATATATATATATATGAACAAAATAAATAATGAAATGTAAAATAATATCTGGATGCTCTGGGAGAACAAAATACGGAATAACATATGCAATATAGGTATATAAAATGAGAATATTATATATGAGATAAATAACACTAAAATGGAAATAGTGTAATAACTAGTGGAGGTTATTCATAATGAATGGATAAATGATAAGTGAGATAGTGTTTGGGTAGTGAAACTAGGGTGTTTAAAATACTTGCATTAGGTGTGCACTGTTAGATGAGAGGTGAGGCGTATCTCATGTGAGAGTGAAACCAGTTTAAACATGGAGAATATCATATTATAAATGTTAAAGTATTTTAAACACTTGCTAAATATTTTAAAAAATCTTTGGGCTCTGACTCGCTTGCAACTTTTTTTTCCTTTTCTTTTACTTTAAAACCCTTTTAGGTGTCCAGACACAAGGACGCCTGGATGATTATTCTTTCGAGTAAGATGTTGCTACTGTAGCTGTGGATGCTGGTAGGAAATTGTATAGATTCTTCTCTCCTTGTGATCTAGATAGGAGTTACTGTGAGTTATATTCAGGTATGTTGCCCAACTGTTGTCTTTTAATTTATTTTTGGCATTTTCATATTACGCCTATTTAATATGGTTGTATAAATGTTTCACCGGGTTATCGATTATTATTTATTAATTTCACTTGTTGTTCATATCTTTGAATGGATGAATTTACTCGTGGATTTAAGTTAAAAGGATTAGAAAGTTTAAAATTTGACACTGGGCTTACTAGGTTATCAGTAATTAAATGGCTTTCGATAGTGATGCTGAGAATGAAACCATATGATAGTCCTATTAAATTTGATATAGGACTGGTCACGTGGTATTTTATTAGGCGGGGTGTCACAGATGGTATCAGCGCATCAGGTTCTAGTGTCCTTAGGAATCTGTGCGGACGTGCTACGTTTCCAATGTTCCTTTATATTTGATATAGAGTCTTATGCTTAGGATTATTAATTCTAATGATGAGATTTAATTCTACTGCTAAATGTATAAATATTAGTGAATCTTATATTCTTTCAGGTGTGTTCATTTACTGAACAGTGAAGGACTACAAGCGAGGGTCGTTGTGAGAACAGTAGGTGGTGGGGTTCAGTTGAAGTTGAAGAATATTTTAGGGACGATGATCGTAGTTGAGGTAATCCATATTATTTCTCGGGAAGATGGGGTTGTAAGTACTACTAGGGTGAAGCATATATTGTTATAACGTTACAGTAGAAAATGGTGCTAAAATTAGACTTACTCAATGTCGTTAGAATGGGAGAGAGTCGGAGGGGTCTTTGAAGAGGACCACCCATCGGAATTTGGGTAAATGCGAAGTTTGTGTGTGTAGCCAATGGATGTAAGGTAACATGAGGCTTTGGCATATAGCGGGGAGTAGTATACCCAGAAGTGAAAATTGGTGTAAAATGTTTCTTGGCTCATGGGAGCAGTGTTGTAGTGGTGGGAGTCAATCAACACATTTGAAAAGTGAAATAGTATGCCAATGAAAGGATCTTAGGTACTGCTTGACCGTAAGTTGCTTCATTTTTTTTTCAAAAAGAGATGTGGATGATATTATGAACTTATCATAGGAGGGCCGAATAGAGGCCCATTTATAAGACTGGATGAAACGGTGCTAGCGAAACACCATGGGGGAGTCCCATAAGGGGAACCATTTAAAGGGTTAAAATAGCTAAATTCCTATCGAGTGACTCTGTATTTGGTCGGAGATGTTAAAGCTAGTAGTGTGTTCCTTAGGGATAGAGAAACTAAGGGAACAATCAGGGTGGTCATCAGGGTCGAGGTTACTAAGGTTCGAGGTAAGGACAACCCTAATATGACCGGCATGGATAAAGATAAGTGGATTATATGAAGCGATATTTTTCATGTGGAGATTAGGACCACATGCATTGATTTTGCCCAAAGCGAGTAAAGGGTGAAGAGTATGGTGCCTAGCTGGGGCAATAATAAAGATAGTTTCGGTTCGATTCGGACAAACGCTTCATGTTCGTGAACCATTCGCGCATCCAGGGCAATTTGGCAAGGTAGAAAAATGAGTTTTAACCTCGGTTGAATGAGGTATGCTTTGTGTGACACGAGTGAGACATGATATCTTGATTAGCACTAGATTTGCATATGAGACGAGTTTAGTGTGTATATTGACAACTTTGTTATGTTTATATTTTTTGTGGTATAGCGGGGTTATTTTTTTGTTCCATGCATGGGGAAGCGGGTGTAGGCATAATATTATATATTTTATTGGGACCACTCGTTTGAGTGATTTATTATACGAGTGTGATATTATCCTGAGTATAGACTGGTTAGAACGATAGTGGGCTTGTGGTGAGGGGACATAACCCCGCTTGTGGTGATGTATTATACGGGTGTAGTCATAACAGTATATACTTCGTGTTTGTTGTTCCCAGGTAGGATGGGTTGTTTTGGCGATGTCTCACCTGAAAGAAGGTCGATATCGCATTCATCTTATATTATGATAGAGACTTTGAAGAGTATAGTTGTCTCGAGATATTTTATCTCGGTGTGTAGGGAATTTATTGAGGTGATTTGAGGTATATTAAATTTACTATTGAACAGAGAGACTTAGCTCGTTATGATGTTTAGCGCTCTGAACCTGGTGATAGTGAGAGAACATTGTTATATCACTCCATTAGAGACATGGAAGTTGAAATTTATCATTATACTTATGGGGATAGGATTTTAAGAGTCATGGTTATGAGTTTGAGGTTTATGGAATGTGATTATCGCTAATACAAAGTGATAGAGTATTGGGGAAAGTTCCTTGTTTAAATGTTATTTCTTGATGAGATACGTGGGGATCTTGATAAATGTCGTGAGTAGAGAGATGTTGATGGATGATAGGGCATCAGTTTTGAACATTTATAAACGGTTATATAGTATAAGGCCAGTGAAGCCAGTAGTGCCATGAGATATCACTGAATTTTTTTGTTCTCACCATGAGTTAAAGTGTGAAACGATGTTAAGGAGGATTAAATTTTGATTTATGGGGTGATTGAGAATACCCATGTGTCATAGCCACGTCTAGAATGCGAGGCTTGTTTTAAGGAAAGCGTGTGACATTTCTAGTGTTGTGCAAATATGCCCTGATTATAGGGTGTATGGGAACCATGGTAAGCTGATTTCAAATCATCCAAGATAGGAGGACGAATATATGCATTTGGGTGGTTATAAACAAGATGGAATGTCATGATGGATTGAACGTCGTGTGAGAATGATGATAATCCAAGTATATGTGCAATGATAGTTGGCACACCTGAGATGGGTTGAAAGGCTGTGGGAAGCCACTTATTCGGATATCTCTTGAGAAGAGGAAAATCCAATTATTGTGTGAAAATTGAGAGGAGTCCTATTCAGTTGAATGGTTAGAGTGGCTTGTGCCTAAATAGAATGTTAATCTCTATAAGACAAATGGGCCCAGAAATATGTATTGTGGGAAAAAGTGCAAGGGTCGAGACTTTTGATACACCCCAGAGGAAGAAGGGCAGTATAAAGTACCACTTAATGTAAGACATTATAAGTGTAAATTGGTGATTGGTGAGACATCGTGAGATTACCTCCGGGTGCACCACTCACATATGGAAATAAGTTGGTTCGAGATGATCAACCAAAAAAATTTGTATCAAGCCAATGATTCTGGTGATGGAATTGGCAGACAGGCTAGTAAATTTCATTGATAGGTGTGCTCAAACCTTTCTTTGAATATAAGGATTGAACTGATGAAAGGTGATGCCCAATATTTTTGTGAATTAGGGTGAAGATCCTTGAACCCCACATCTGATAGGGATTTTCGGGAAGCATTGGGAATAATTTTTTATTTTGGGCAAGTCGGGTGACCTATGGCCCGATGAGTAGACGGAAGGTGATTGATGACTAGTAAAGTGGTATGAAAGCGACTTTGAAGTCACTACGGTTAGTTTACTTCAACAACTGACTTAACTTGTAATTGAAAAAAATCATGCTACGGTAATTGGGAGGAGAAATTACTTGTGTGTAGTCACTCATACCTGTTCGTTATGGAAAAGGTTCCTATTAGGGTTTTGTGTGGGAAAGACTGGTCATTCTCCCTCGGGTTGTTTAGAGGTGAGTGAATAAATAGACTTTTGGATTAGACGTGATTTATATTCCGTTGTTGAGATGGGCATTAACCATAAACTATTTTTGGGTGAGTTTTGAGCATCGTAAGAGTTACGTCGCCATGAACCAAGATTTGAAGGACTGACATGAGTGGTCAGATGTTCTTGTGGTTTCTGTCAAAATAGGAGTTTTGTGTTGGTAAGGACACGGGAAGCTATCACTTAACGATGTGCGGGCATCCAATAATATTGAGGCAATAGATCCAGTGATTTATAGGCTCATTTTATTTGGATGTTGTTGATTGATGCACAATGTGTAATGTGTTATTATTGAGGCGAGTTCTTATGGCTGATGGAGCATATTATTATGAAGAGAATTGAACAAGAATGTTGTTAAGATGGGGCTATAGTGGGTAAGCCTTTATACAACTGGATCCTATTAACGGGTGAATAGTGGAGTGACCATACCATTATCGTGATTTGATTTTGGATACAAAAAAAAATTATGTGTGGCTCAAGATCCTAAGTTTTGGTACCAGTCTTATCTAAATTTCGAGGACGAAATTCCCTTGTAAGGGAGGAGAACATAATACCCCATACTTTTATGGATATTTAAATTACATTAGTGGGTGTAATTTAATAATTTGAGAATTTTAAGTGAAAGATAATTTGAAGTGTGGGTTAAATATTAATTTGTTTAGTGACAAATTAATATTGATGTTTGTTCTATTTATTTATGAGAATAAGTAAATGAAGTTGGATTATTTTATATCTTGTCACGGTTGGCCGAAGCTACAAGTAATAATATTTTATTCGAAAAAAGCGTGCGTAATTGTATTGGACTTATAAAGGTGATTTTTGATAAGTGACTCGAATGTGAATTTCGAGTGCATAATTAGTCTCGAAAGGGACGATATAGTTAGAATAGAGTACCCGAGGGTAGTGTTTTGGTTCCGGGAATACTTTTTGGACTAGTAGGGACTCGCATTTGTGTATACGAGTCAACTTTGGGTTTAATAAGGGGATAACCCTTATTTCTTCTCTTAAAAGCCGAGAGAAAGAGAAAAGAAAAGAATGAAAGGAAGAAGAAAGAGGAGATTTCCGTTCAAGCTCAAGAAGATTCCGACACGAGGTTGTCGAATTTATCCAACGAGGCAAGTGTTTAACTTGCTTTAATTATTTAAGTGTGTTTTAATTCATATTATAGTTGCTGTGAATAATATGAATTTTGGGTTTCAGATTCTTATATAAAATGGGATTTTTGGGAATGATTCCACATAAAATTGATGAAATTATAATCCTATATGAAATTTTAGCTTAAATCGATGTTAATGGTATAAATTTGGTTGAGAAAATTTAAGGGTTTGATTCTTGAATAAATTGATAAATCCCATGGTTTTATTGTGGTGTTGGGTAAATCTAAGTGTGTAGATGTTAAATTGATGGTTGGTAGGGATAGAAACCAAAAAACTTAGATGCAATGAGTGTTGGAATGAAAAGAAAGTTGGAGAAGATGATGAATAGTAACACATCGCGATTTTCGAATCAATCCGGTACAGGGTGAATCGATACGGACCTGTTTGTTTTGAAAAATTTCTTGCTTTTAAAGGGATTTAAGGATAATTATATATTGAGATATATATTGGGGTATCCTAAATAGAGTGTGAGGACCTTTTGATGATTAAATGAGTGATGTGTGACCCTTGCGTATAAATTTTAGGAATGTTTGGAACGAATGACATTCGAGGAATTATTAGGCGGCTTCGTATATATATATATATATATATATATATATATATATATATATATATATATATATATATATATATGAGTAAATCCGAATGTGCGAGTAGGATTAAATTTGAATACTAGCTAGTTGTGATAAGCTAATATCATAAGTGAGTGAATAGCTATGGGATTAAAAAATAAGTTGTGTGTATACTTATGAATTAATACGAATTTGTATATTCAGAATTTTAGGCTAATGCATGATAGCCGGATTTGATGTGATATATATATACGGGTATACATACAATATATATATATATATATATATATATATATATATATATGATGTTATTATGAATATATATGTGTGTGAATGATATATTCATGTGAATCATACCCCTCTAGTGCTATCATGGGAAGTTGCGCGATGTGGGTGAGGCCCCTAGCTTGAGAAGCAGGGAGCGTATAGTCCCCACATCATAGCGTCCATTCTTATATTGTGTGGTATTTATCAGGGGTAAGACATCTTGGATATGATTCGTCTTATTTCTAGTGAGGAACTATGATCGCTTACCATATGTTGTGATTTGATTATTACCAAGTCGGTGTGAGAGTCCGACCACTAGTACCCGGGATGAAGTGTGAGTAATTACCGGTGTGTGTGTGAGTGTGGACATAATAAAGAATGAAATGTTAAATAATTTCTGGATTATCCGAGAGAACAAAATCCGTAATAACATATGTGATATATGTATATAAAATGAAAATATTATATACGAGATATATAACACTAAAATGTGAATAGTGTAATAACTAGTGGAGGTTATTCATAATGAATGGATAAATGATAAGCGAGAAATTTTAAGGTATAATCTCGGGAGAAAGCTTGGGATAATATACATGGGTCATGAGATAGTGTTTGGGTAGTGTAACTAGGGTGTTTAAAATACATGCTTTGGGTGTGCAGTGTTAGATGAGAGGCGAGGGATATCTCATGTGAGTGCGACACCAATTTAAAAATGGAGAATATCATACTTTAAATGTTAAAGTATTTTAAACACTTGCAAGATATTTTTAAAACTCATTGGCTCTGATTTGCTTACAACTATTTCTTTTTATTTTAGTTTTTCTTTAAAACCCTTTTAGGTGTCTAGACACTGGGACGCCCCAGATGATTATTCTTTCGAGTCAAACGTTACTGTCGTAGCTGCGAACATTGGCAAAAAATTGTATAGACACTTCTCTCCTTGTCATCTAGATAGGAGGTACTGTAAGTTATATTCGAGCATGTTGCCCGACTGTTGTCTTTTAATTTATTTTTGGCATTTTCATATTATGCCTAATCGATATGGTTGTATAAATGTTTCATCGAGAGTTATCAATTATTATTTATTCATTTCACTTATTGTTCATATCTTTGTATGGGAAAATTTACTTGTGCATTTAAGTTAAAAGATTACAAAGTTTAAAATTTGACACCAGGCCTAATAGGTTATTAGTAATCAAATGGTTTTTGACAGTGATGCAGAGAATGAAACCATATGAGATTCCTATTTAATTTGATATAGGACCGATCACTCGGGATTTTATTAGGCGATGTTTCACAGCAAGGTCGTTAGTTTGTCGTAAAGTTTTACTCCTTTAATGTGGGTTGGATTGTGAGATTATTTCAAAACTTATATTTCCTCTTCCTTTGTGATACATATTAAGGGTCTGTTGAAGTACCCCCTCCGTTAAAGTTGATCATCCTAGACATAGAACCACGAGGGCCTTTGTCTGGCTCTTATCGCATATGTTTTCTCCAAAGGCACAACTACGTCTTTCATAAAAGCGTTGTAAGGCCGCCTCTAGGGATGCCTGGATGGTGATTCCTTCGAGTCAGACGTTTGCTGCAGTAGCTGTGGATGCAAGCAGGTTTATTGTAGACGCTTATATCATTGAGATCTAGATAGGAGGTATTGTAGACATATTCGGGCTAATGGCCTAACCGTACTCATCTATTCACTTACCTCCTTTTATGCGGCATTCGATTTGGTTGTATTATTTTGTACCAAGGGTTCGGTTACGTCATTTTATTTCAGTTATTGCATACAACTGTTGAAATTGTTTTATTTGAATGGTTTCGTTAAAAAGATTATTTAATTTAAAATTTGACTCCAGCCTAATAAGATATTAGTAATTAAATTGGTTTTCGACAGTGATGCTAAGAATGAACCATATGAGACTCCTGTTTTAATTTGATATGGGAGTGATCGCTCGGTATTTTATTAGGCGGTTTGTCACAGGTGGTATCAGAGCATCAAGTTCTAGTTTCCTTTAGAAATCTTTGAAGACGTACTACGCTATCATCGTTGATTTTGATATGACATAGAGCCTTATGATTAAGATTATTGATATACTCTTGTGAGATTTTGTTCTCCTGCCATTATGTAAGATTATCGTAAATCTTTTATGCGCTCGTTTGGGGTTTGTGTGCTGATCGACTAAGGGTGACCATAGAAGGCCATTGTGAGGGCAGCATGAGGCGGGGCTTAGTTAGAACTGTAAGTTAATGTTGGAAATAAGGACCGCAATAAAGGCCACTTTTCTTGTGGAATTTTCATAAATTTCCTCAACGACTACTAAAGTGTAGTAGTTATAATTATCAAGGATTGCTATAGTAAAGAATGGTGCTAAAGTTGAATTACCCAGTGAAGTTAAATTAGGAAGAAGTTTAAGAGGTCTTTGATGAGGACCGTACGTTGAAGTTGAGCTAGACGGAAGTAGGGTAGATTTATCCAAGGGAAGTAGAAGGCTCAGAAGCTCTTGCTTATCGTTGGGTATGGAAATACCCATATGTGAAAATTTGAGGAAAAACTTTCACTCGTGAGAGCAATGTTGAAATGGTGCGGATGATGGTCACCATATTTGGGGAAGCATGATGTTTTGCTCATAAATGAATCTTACAGATGGTTTTAAACTGCAAATTCCTTTGAGTTAGTAGGAATAAATAGAATTCAGTTTCTAGGTTATTCACATAAGGATCGTTCAGAGACCGACGATGAATAAAGAGTGACATGGTTAAGTAAACTTAGTACCGAAGTGGGGGAGGTACAATATAGACAGAGGGTTCTTCTGTGGAATGATAAACTCACTAGTGATTGGACTTCTGTAGAGTGAGTTACAATTGTTTTAGGGTAAGGTGTATAATCTACCATAAATTAAACTTGTAAGAATTGGTGATTTTTAAGAGTTCTTATGAGAAAAAGGACCCTTGGGACTCGAATAAGAATTTCGGATGTAATTGGGATACGAACTAGTTGTAATAAGCTTAATATTTATTTATACTATAAGTAAGTGAATACGTATGGGAATAAAAAAATTGAGTTTAATATTCGGGAAAATACGGGCTAATGTTACGAGAGATATACACACGATTAGCCGAATTATATTGTATTATATATATATATATATATATATATATATATATATATATATATATATATATATATATATATATATACGACTATATTGAGACTTATATATGTGATATGTTTATAAATGTATATATGTGAGATTGATATACTTATATGATTTGATTTTTACCAAGTTGGTGTGATAGTCCGACCACTAGTACCCAAGATGATATGTAATTGATTCCCTCGAAGATGATAGCATTGAGAGACTGCATCCATTGAGTTGTAGCTCTGAGGGATGGTTATTATACTTATATAATGTGTAATATATAAGTATGAATATATGTGATGTGTATAAAATATTGTATATATATATTTACGAGAGGTGTGAAACATATACCTACGGATATAATAAATAATGGAATGCGAAATAAATTCTAGATGAGTTCTCCTTTATTATATGATTAGGTGGAAACCCGATAAGTAGATGTTTCCTTACTATGATACTAGTGCATAAGGACCTTATAGGTATTATTTAAGGTATGACTCATTTAATGTTGAGCTGTGGAATTAAGTTCATTGTTGTTTGCGCTAAGGACATAGTGTTAATGCAAGCACCTATGGTATGAATCCTTGGCAGAATTAGGATCTCTAGCCACACTTTTGACGATAGGAGAGATGGGACTATCTTAGTGGCATATTTGAACTAGTGGGCCACCACGATCAACAAAGTTAAGTGGCAGTGTATAGAAGGGGTTCCTTGTCTGGATTTCGCTTGCGAGACGCTCCACGCACGTACCTTAACGACGTCGAGAGTGAAGAGATGTCATAAAATGCAAGGATGTTGATTTTGATGATAAGTCACCTAGTGTAGAGGAAATACTATAGACAAAGAGCGAGTTGATGAATGTATAATTATATATAGATATAAGAGCTACGGAGAAGCACTGAAATTTCCCTATCACCATAAGAATGTGGGTGAGATAAGATAAAGGAAATTTATTGGAGACATATAGCCAAGCTTTAAATAAAAAGACAAATTTAGAAGAAATACGTTTTGGGTAGGACGTTTGTAACACTTTTGCAGAGAGTAGGCACCCTGATTAGTTGGATTTTCCATTTGGTCATGATGGAAGAATATAGTGGTAGAAGTACATTAATAGGTTAACGAGGTAGGATTTATAACGTCTCGTTGGTGTCCCTTAGACTGTTATATCTCGATGACCGATGAAGCGAGGGAGTAGTGTATCGAGAAGGTTCCTTATTTGGATTTTGCTTGCGAGACGTCCCACGCACAAAATCGAGCAAATGTCGGAAGTCGAGAGAGGTCTTGGGCACTAGGGATATAGTTAGGATGGTACTCATATTACATGTGTTAGAAACACCTTGATCTTAGGACTACCACGAAGTAAAGGCCAGTAAGACTAGTGGTGTTGATATAGGAAGACTGTTGTGAGTAACCACAAGAAAATCGGTAGTATAACCTTGAGAATGATTAAATTTCCAGGTTTCAGGAGAACTGAATTTCAGATTATTCGGGTTAAGCGTACCCAGGTTTTATTATCAGGCCGACAAAATGAGGCCCATTATTTAGAGTGAGTGTTATGTATTAGACATTTACGATGGTTGTGCAAATAGGCACAGGTTAAAAGGTGTACGGGAACCTTGGTAAGTTGATTTTAATATACCACCCGAAATAGAAGTGACATAGTATATAAAGCTAAAGGGCATACTGCAAGGTAGTTATAAATAGATTTGAAATGGATTGGATGGGACGTCGTAGGAAGTACGCAAAGATCCAATTATTTTTGTGCAATAAGAGTTAACATACATAAGATAAGCGAAATGACTAGTGAATATAGTCGAGCACTAGTGTAGTTTTCCTTTTTGAGGAATTTAGAGGTCCTGATGTAAATGAGTAGATAATTGGAGTAACGGACCTCTGATAGGGACAATAAGTTAGAGTGATGGTTATAGGCTCGTTTTCTTTATACGCACTTGAAGAAGCACTAGGTGCGATATGACGTTAAAGTCAACGTTACGACCAAGGTAGCGTTATAACATATTGAGATTAATTAAGCTTGTGATTAGGATTGTGCGTTAGAGAATACGCCTTGAGATAGGTGGACTATGGTGGGAGACCATTGTGTTAGGATATATCTAAATTTGGTTAATCTAGGGCATAGTGTATATAGCGATCCTAGAGTAGTAGTATAGGCTATATCTCAATTTCGAGGACGAAATTGTGTTGTAAGGGGGGAAGTATGTAATACCCCGTACTTTTAAAGGTATAAAAATTACACTGTGGACGTGATTTGGTAATTTGAGAATTTTTTATAAATGGTAATTTTGGAATTTATTAGTGAAATTAAATAAATTTAATATTATAAAGTGAATAGTAAATATTAGTTTTCGGCTATCGGATAAATATTTACATGGATTATATTTTCTTACGAGACTAAGTATATGAGTAGATTACTTTTATTACATGTCCCAGTTGGGTAAAGCGACAAAGGAAAATATTTTAATTGGAAAACAAGCGTATTGAACGTGTTGGGTTTAATTAGTGAATTTTAGTTAAGTAAATCGGATGGAGATTTCAACTGCGTCGTTGGGTTCGGAATGGCCGAGATAGTCAAAATATAGTATCTGGGGGTAGTGTTTAGGTTCCGGGGATTTTTGGACAAGTAGGGACTCGTAATTAAGTACACGAGTCATTTTACAATTGGGTACATACCCAATTTCGGGTTTAAGAAGAGGCAGACCTCATTCCTTTCCTAAAATCTTCCCTAAGAGAGAGAAAGAGAATAGAGAAGGAAGACAAGAGGAAGAAGAGAAAAGAATAAGGAAGAAAGGAATTTTGGGCCAAAATTCGCGGGATTCGACTCGGGATCGTCGGATTTAATCCGAGGCAAGTGTTTAACTTGCTTTACGATTGAGTGTGTTAATTTCTCATATTGTATTTGGTGTAAAACTAAATATTTTTGGGCTGAAATTTCATGGATCAAATGGGTTTTCGAACGATTAAAACGGATATAACTCGATTAATACCCAATTTGAGAAACTCTGAATTTATTGAAATTAATTGTTGAAAATCGAATTTAGGATGATTAGAACTCCTTTGATGTATGTTGTTGATTGAGGTTTAAGGATGATACAAGAAGAGATAAAAGATTGGATTAAGGTTTAATGGTTGAACACCTTCTCGAAAAAGAAGCTGCCCAGAACGATCGATCGATCGATGGCCAGGCATCGATCGATCGATGCTTCAGAATTTCTGGCAGTTTTGGTTGGTGATGTATATATAGATTAAATTTTAGATTTAATTATTTCTATATTTCTTAATTGAGGAAATAAATATAAAATAAAGGGAAATTATTCCTATCCATTTAAGGAAGATAATTGGGGTTAGGAAACTGTAAAAATGGTGTTGCACATAATGGGTATTTTTTAGGAAAATAAATTATAGCGTGAGATATTTGGGGTTCCTAAAAATAGTTTAAGGACTTGTAAATAATTATTCAATTGAGATGTGTACTTTGGGTTAGTTGAAAGTAAGATACAATACCTACCCAAAATAGGGCTGTTTGTGAAGAGAAACTCTTAAAGAGGTATTTAGGTGGGCAATTTTATATAAGTAATTGTGCGCGTAGAAAAGGGTACTTATATACTGACGTTGGCTAAGTAAAATCCTACGAGGTGACTAGGATGAAATTTATGATACATACTACAAAGAATTGAGCAATTACCCTATGCGTCTATGGACGATGATTATTATAAGTGAGGAGATACCTAAGGAATCAAAAGACGTAGTGCGTATACTATTTAATTATTATTAATTGGTACAGTCGGGAATAAATAAGTACAAATATTTATGAAGTGATTAAGGGTGATTTGATTATTAAAAGAAGAGAGTACGTATTGGGATAGTATTTTAAGTGTATGAATACTTATATTATTAAGAAAGGGAAACATTTGAGGTTATTGGCCATTGCTATAGAGTTTGGAATTTATAGCCATATTATATTAGAAAGTGATTTAGATTGTATAGAATATGTCGTTAAATTATATATTTATAAAACGAATAAATACATAACGACGTTATTGGTATTATCATCGTGCTATGAGAAAAGCTAGGAAATCATATATGGAGGTTGGTTAAAATCGATAATTGCGTAGGATACTCAAGATATAAATATACTACGTATGAGATCTATTATATGGACTATGTGTATGCCCTAATATTATGATATATATGGGTTAAGTAAATAACTATGGGGAATTATTTGTATAGGTAAGAAAACTACCTATTGTTATCATGTGGTTGTGTCAATACCTCACTGATGTTATATTTACATACGTGGAATGTGGACCTATATTATTGTTTATTATGTGTATGACTTACCTACCATACTTGCTATCACGGGACGTCGGGTTTCGAAAGAGGACAATCTTATCTTGTGTTGCCTTCGGGGGGATTTAGAATTGGTACCTCAAGAACATAGGACTGAGAATGCCTTATTTTGAGTTAATAAGTTACAGGAGACCATGGGAGCGTAGGAATGTACGTGACCCGTGGGTATGAGAACTATGTTCACCTCCAATATGTGTGAGTTTAGCTTATTGATACGGTTCCTGAGTGATTAGGAACACGTGATCCTTATGTACGTGATGTACCTGGATTAGATAGCAGAGTATGAGTGCTCCACAGTTTATCCCAAGGGTGCCAGTTGTGTTTATATTTTCTGAGAATGAAATACATGTATACTTGTGATGTTCCACCATTGCTTAGTAAATAAACATGACTAAACTACTTATATTATAGCTCGGTGGATTTATTACTATACTTGTTGTGTATAGTATATTGTTTATATATGAGATAAGATACCTTATAACATAACCTTGTATAAAAGGGAAAAGAATGAATAAAGTGATAAACTCCTTCCGGTAAATTTATATCCGGATGTTTATGAATTATGAATCGTAGGTTATAATGAGAACTAAATATATATATATATATATATATATATATGCGGGATACTATAAATTGTTGTATGTGCTGAGGGCCTAATGGATCCCGACGATCAACATTGTCATGTAGTAGTGTATATGGGGGGCTCCTTGTTTGGATTTTTCTTTTCGAGACACCCCACGCACGAACATAATATAATGTTGGGAATGGGGAGAAGTTTAGTCCTTCGTACTCAGATTAATAAGGATTTTTAAAAGATAGTAAATACATTTTTAGGCAGGGTAACTTAACTAGGTTGTTTAAAAGATATGGGATAGTTGTGCACTATTAGAAGAAGGGTGAGGTGTATCTCTTGAGAGTGCGATACCAGTTTAAATATGAGAAATATCATATCTTAAAAATATGGATTTTGAGCACTTGCTAAAAAAATTTCAAAACTCGGGCTCTGACCCGTTTCTCTATTTTCCCCTCTCTTGCTATATATATATCTATAGGTGTCTAGACACAGGGACGCCTGGATGATGATTCCTTCAAGTCAGATGTTTGCTTCAGCAGCTGTGGTTGCAAGAAGGTTTATTGCAGACGCTTCTATCATTGAGATCTGGATATGTGGTATTGTATACATATTCGGGCTGATGGCCCAATTGTACTCATCTATTCTCTTACCACCTTTTGTGCGACATTCGATTTGGTTGTATTATTTTGTACCGAGGGTTCGGTTAATTCATTTTATTTTAGTTATTGCATACAATTGTTGTAATTGTTTTATTTGAATGGTTTGGTTAAAAATATTATTTAAGTTAAAATTTGACGTCGGCCTAATAGGATATTAGTAATTAAATTGGTTTTCGACAGTGATGCTAAGAATGAACCATATGAGACTCCTATTTTAATTTGACATAGGAGTGATCGCCCGATATTTTATTAGGCGGGTTGTCACAATTTCCTTATAAGTCATCCCCTAGAATGCTCTCTCGGGGTGGATCGAATATTTCAGATAGGAAAATTTCCAGTCGATCTGCATATGCCGAGCTCTTGATCTACATAGACAATTTAAATCGTACCTTGAAAGGATGAGGAACCACATAGCTGAACTTCCAATCAAAATAGTTGTTGTGAATAAAAACTTAATTGGGTCACTGTAGACACTCCATTCTGTTACCCCCAAACTCTCTTAAGGTCCCTAGTACCTCCCTTCATCACTATAAACCCAGGTCATGTCCCGAGTACTGACCTCGAAGCCATAGGACATTCCGAGGCTCCGTTTGACCAAAAAGTCAAACTCTTTAGCTCGACCAAAGCTGAATGAATTTTTGAAGGGCACTAAAACCCCTTTCCAATGGTCAGCTCCGTGCGCGATTCTGACTTACTACGCGGACGAACGATCCGTTTGACTCCAAGAGGTCACTGAATGCTTCTAGGGCCTGGTTGACCAAAGTCAACTCTCCAAACTTGGTCAAACTCTTTGGACTGTCAAAGTACATCTCCTAACCTTTCCAAAGGGTATATCCCGTGCGCGATTCAGACTTACCATGCGGACGAAAGATCCGTTTGCGTCCGAACGATTCCCCGTCCAAAGGATTGACAAACGCTTCTGAGCCATGTTTTACCCAAAGTCAACTCCCGAACCCGGGAGCGGTCCAAAGGACTTTCAAAGGACTCTAAATTACCTTTCCAACGGTCTGCCCCTGTACGATTCTGACCAATGGTTTGCCCTCGACGGCTAATTTTTTGAAAAAGCCTGAAACACACTGCCAAACGGCAGGTTCCAGACCCTGCCTATCGGCAGGTGCCGATAGGCAGGACCAGGTCTATGCCGATCGGCAGTGACCTGGGCCTATAAAAGGAGGCCTTCACCTCATTTGCAAGGAGAGCCCAAATCTGATAAGAATCGCCCTCAGCGAATCCCAAAAACCTCTCTCGAAGACAACGCGATTTCAACATCCAAATCCCTTTCTAACTTACACTTTTCATCATCCTTTTCATCAAACTTGGTGAATTAGCCACTCTCCATCATCATCCAAGTGCAAGGGCTGCTCTCCAACATTTAAAATCAAGCTCAAGATGTTCAAGAAGGTCCAACTTTCTCCAATTTCTCTTAAATTCTGAATAAACTTGTTTTATTACTTAGCATTTTTATCATCTCATCTCACACATCATAATATACTTTTTATTTAGTATTATTTCACATCTCTTATTTTCATATAAATAAAAACCAAAAAAAAAAAGAAAAAGAGGTTTTGCTCATAAATTCCAAATAGGGATTCTCATACTTTTCTCACAACTAAAACACTTTTTCTACACACACACACACTCACAAATAAGAGATCCCTCATTTGGATTTATGGGATAAACCCCACCCCTCATTTTTTATGAGAACTACATGGACTTTGATGCCTTTATAGGCTATGTAGGCGTCTTGGGGTAAAACCCGAGATTCGAGATCTATTCTCACTTTCTCTCTCATTTTCTATCTTCCCTAAATCCAATTTTCTTATATTCTATATACTTGTTCTTAGTGACGTATTCCTCCATATGCGTTATCGTTCCATTATAACGATCAACGTAAGACTAATCGTGTAAATCTTATTTTCTAATATTATCTTTATAACTTTCTACGGATGACTCGCTTTATCTATCCCATGACACAAGTCGGGGATTCCTATCTCCACTATATATATACACATGCACACATATCACGGGGAAATAATAAAGGAAAATGGCAAATATCCATGAGAGACCGAAAGGGAGGAATGGGTGCCTAACACCTTCCCATTTCGTAACTTAGCCTCCGAACCCTTCTTGAATCATTTTGGTTTCGTTTGCACCAGTATGTCTTTGGATGCCATCTTTCGGGATGTCTTCCCCTTTTTATTTTGTTTGTTTTGAGTAAAATAGACTGGAGGCTCTAAATCTCTCTATATTTTTACACCTCATCTCAAATGACACCTGCCGAAGCGCTCCCAAGAGGGATGCGCGGGACCCGAGGATCCTTTCCTTTGCGCGCCCGCCCGAAGGCGAGGATCGGGGATGGCCACAGTGGCGACTCTGCTGGGGAATCTATGTGTTTTGAGGGCTTGAATCTATTTACAGGGATGCTATATTTGTTTATGTTTCCCCCATATCTTCACGTTCCCCTTTTCCATGTGTATCCCATGCTTATGCTTCTATTCACACACATGTTGAAAATTCTCCATGTACACTCCACACCAAGTGCACCTAGGATCACATATATCCACATGTTGCATGCATCACCCATCCATACTTGGTCTACCTTTGGTACTTGTACTTTGCTCCCTGTTCGGCATAATCAAACAAAGGCATTCTCATCATAAGATACAAATAAGAGAATCATGCATGATTCACATGACATCACCAAAGAGCATTGTTATTGACAAAATTTTACCCAGTAACTGGAGGGTCACTTCGTGATGGGCGCTGGTCCGGCAGGTAGTAGTTAGCCTAAGCGATATGACTCTCACCTTTCATTGGCCAAGTACCTTCGACATATATCAAACGGTTCCCCTGCATCATACCGCTTGACCGAAGTCATGACGGGAGCTATATCACAGGGAATTCGTTCATATACGCCGAGTATATCGAATTCTCTCTCACACATACCGTCCCCATGAGGTATATATTGAGGCAATTCACGTACACTCAGGCATATCAAATGGCTTGTCCACACGTACCGATTGCCCGTAAGAGCAAGACGTATATCATGGAAGTCACGCCAAGGGGGGAACCCATGCCGATTCACCCAACCAACTGCATACCCGCATATACGTGTCAAACCTAGGACACACACTTTAGATTGTCGGTTTCGACCCGAAACTCAACCAAAATTTTGGGTCGGCCTGCCGCCCAATTTTTGCGCATTTTTTAAATGGGACGCTATCCATGAGCCTGGTTACAAGTCCAGCCGTAGCTTTGCATATATTAAAAACCCCATTTTTCCAGGCTCGGGTCCCGTCCGGCATTGCATTTAGGAGAATTAAATACAAGTGAGAACATAATAATCATAATAATCATAATAATCATGCTGAGTTCCGTCTGTGAAAACATTTCTCCCTTCTTTATGAAAAATACAAAAACATTTCTCCCTTCTTTATCAAAAATCCAAAAACATTTCTCCCTTCTTTATCAAAAATCCAAAAAATAGTTTCTTCACTTTTTCTCAAAAATAAATCCCATTCTACACCTTCTCAGGTCAATCGCAAGCCCTTGGCCTTGCTCCTTATTGGCTTCGATCTTCAATCAAATCATCCCGGAGTTTCATCCGTTCCTCTACTACTTATTCCAAGTCCGGAATCCATCCACTTTCCATGGAGAATACAGATCAAGTACCAGTCGTACAGCCGAATCTGATGACAATCCTAGCTCAGCTTGTGTCCAAGATTGACAACCTCCAAACCGAGGTTCGAGAGATGCAACAAAACCAGGTTCCTATTCCTCAAGAGCCCGAGGCCCTATTCCCTCATGCTATGGGTCCGCCTGAGCCTATATGGATTCCTGAAGAATATCAGCACACTCCACGTGCCCCTCCTATCAATGGGCCGCCACCTTCCCAGCTTTCGATGCCAAATATTGCCCAGCCTGTGGCTAACCTGCCTATGGTCGCTGATCCAAAAGGGGAAGAGTTGAATAAAGTCAAAGAGGATCTCAAGATGCTCACCAAGAAGTTCGACTAAGTCAGAATCTCTGGGAATTACATGGACTACACCCACATGTCTCCTTATCCTAAAGCGAGGTTACCCGAGAAGTTTAAGATGCCAAATATTGAGAAGTTTGGAGGGAGTGGACCCTTGATTGTTCATCTTTGCAGTTATCATCATTCCATGACTCTACTAGGGGCTTCTGAAGAAGTGATGGCCCAATTATTTCAGCAAACTTTGAAGGATAGTACCCTCCGATGGTTTTTGTCTCTTTTGGAATCTAGAATTCGTAGCTGGGAGGATGTAGCCCGAGAATTCATGTCGCAGTACAAATACAACGAAGAGCTTGAGGTCACCAGTCGTGATTTAGAGCTGATCAAACAGAACCCTGGGGAATCAGTCTGTAACTTCATATCGCTATAGAGGGAAAAAGCAGCTACCATGACTAGTCGGCCTTCCGAGGAAGAACAAGTCAACATAGTGAAGAAGAATTTCCTACCCCATGTCTGAGTAACCATGGGAGGATAATAATATCCACACTTTCGAGCTCTCAAAGAAGCAAGAGTAAAAATCAAGGAAGGTCTTGCTAAAACAGAAGCTGAACCAAAGATGGTGTCCGGACAGTTCACCCCCAAAAAATATGACAAGCTTGTCAGTGCTGCAGTCTCAACCATCAACAACATCTCTCAACCAACCACCTCATAGGAACCAGAAAGCCGCCCTGTCCTAGTCCAACGAGAATACACTGAGATCCATGCTCCCATCTCCAAAGTTTACCAAGCCTTATTAAGCCGAAACCTCATCAAACCCTTGGATTCCCGTCCATGGCCAAATCCACTCCCAAGAAACTTCAAGGCCGATGCTCATTGCGCCTTTCACCAAACTGCTGGCCATACCATCGACCAATGCTTTAACCTCTGAAACATAATCCAAGATTTCATTGACCGGGGTACCATTGCCCCTCCAACCAATCCTAAGCCAAACACTACTCACAATCCACTCCCAAATCATAACAATGCCATCTTCTTAGAAGAAAACCCAGATTTCGATCCCTCAACTCAAATCGCCCTCATATACTCTCCTAATCCTCTTTAAATTTGTACATATTTCCCCCTACACCGTACTAGCCTCGTTGATCAGGCACTGTCACTCCTTACCAGAGCATGCATCGTTGTCCGTACCTGTTCTGAAAATGGAAATATGGAATTGTCAGAGGTGTTAAACCAACTCTTAGAGTTCGGGCTGAAATTGCCCTCACAGATGGTCATCGATTGCCAAAGGTTCAGTACACTATTCTTGGAAGCACGAAAATGGGCTCGAGATTCAGACAAGTGGGTGGTACCAGTCGATGAAGTCAGCCTAGATGATGTTGTCCAGATTATGGCAGAATTATTCGGGCAAACCAACAACATTTGTAGTATCACCGGGTTACTTGACATTTTGAAGCTACAAGAGCATTTGGTCCCTTCAACCATACATATCCCCACAGAATGGGAAGACCTATATGAAGAAGCCGTTGAAGTTATGGAATGCATCGACTTTACCTGAAAAGACATAATTGTTACCACCGGATGGGGGGAAGAATTCAAAGATTCAAGTGATAAACAAGCTTCAAGAAGAACTGGCCCAGTAGCCGACATATGTGGGATGATATCATTTAAAGAACTCCTCGGAGAAATAAACGGGGTGACAGAACAACCTGAGATTGATGAGGAAACATGATTCATGTTCTTCCCTTATTCAATAAATCACATGACCAAATCAGGGAGACATTACCAGGTTCCAAGTTCACTACCAGCAAATGACAAGAGGAAGGGCATTGAAAACCTTCCTATGCCAGAAATGACCATCGAGGAGAGCAAGATCCTCAATCAACTGAAGAAAACTCAAGCTAACATCACTATATGGGGGATTTTCATGTCTTCCCCGCTGCACAGAAATGCTTTAATAAAGATGCTCACTGGACCCATAGTTCCTCCTTCTACCACACCAGAAGAAGCGGTAAATCTGGTCGGATCCTTGACCTCTACCCGAATGCTATCGTTTTCTGAAGAAGAAATCCCCAGAATTGGTCCAAATCACAATCATGCACTCAACATCTCCATCGAAGTTATGGGGAAGGCCGTACCACTCTCTCTTATTGATAACGAATCTTCCTTGAATGTCTGTCCACTGAGAACCTTCAAGTGTTTAGGCCTGAAAGAAAGTGGCCTAGCTCCAACCTTCGTCGCTGTACGTGCCTACGATAATACCCACCGGGAGGTGATGGGATCCATAAAACTTGTAATAGGGGTTGGCCCTATAAACCCTGTCGTTGAATTCCAAGTCATAGACATCCCAACTTGTTTCAACCTATTGCTCGGATGACCCTGGTTCCACAATATCAAGGGTGTGTCTTCCTCACTCCATAAACAATTGAAATTCTTTGCCGACGGGCGAGTCATCACCATTTTGGGGGACGATGAGAATGTCGAGGGTGCAAGCACCAGCAGTCCAATCCTTGAGATACAACACGGGGTCAAATGATATGCTCCTATCAGGATTTCGAGTTGATCCACTCCTGCTCCCGACAAGGGACGGTTTCAAAGAAAGGATTTGTCCAGAATATGACCCTCATGGCAATGTCAATGTGATTCAGATGTTCAGAAACATGCACTTCATGCCCGGAATGGGGCTGGGGCAAAGGCAGCAAGGGATACTTGAGCCCATAGAACTGAAGAAAGCTTTTCCTCCTTGTGGCTTGGGGTATCAATCATCAGAACAAGAGCTTAGAATGATCCACCAGTCTCGACCAAATATAAGATTAGAATGAATCCCAACTATCCTAGGAGACTCCTTAAATGGACGATTCATCAAAGAAGGCGAAGACTTCCCCTTTTGCGGTTTTCCAGAACCATGGTATGACCACACAGACAAGAAGATGAAGCCTGGAATGAAGATCTTTTTGCAAGATATCTTCCCATGGGCTAAAAGTTTCCGACATCGACTGCAATCGCTCATCAAAGATACCGAAGAGATTAAGGAAAGTAATTCTGAAGATTCCTTCAACTTACAGACACTGGGGCTGGCACTTTGCATGGTTCATTCGGGCACTACATCAATGGATCCATCCCATCTGATTAAAGATACTAATACACCCCTCCTTAACTGGCATGTTGCGCCAGTTCTACCTCTTGAAATCTCCCCTAACCCCAATGTTTACCCTATTTCTTCTGCTATTGTCTATCCTTGTTCAAATATAATCGAGGCCTTTTTTGATAAGGTTCTCAATATTATTTTTCATATCAATGAAATAAACGAAGATTTTGATTATCTTGTTGTGCCTTACATTAATTGATTGGATTCTAAACGAACTTTTGATGATGATGATTTTGTAAATGAACAATTCTTAGCTGATCTAAATAAGGTTAATAATAAATAACATAACCGCGTTCAAGTTAATGAAGAATAAACTATTGTTATTAATCTCGGTTCTAGTAGCCAACTGCGCGAGATTAGGATAGGGGCCACCCTTGACGAGCATGAGTGCCCACAACTCGAAGAATTGCTAAAGGAATTAGTGGATGTCTTCGCATGGTCCTATGCTGATATGCCCGACATTGATCCTGAAATAGCTCAGTACGAGATCCCCACTCTCCCAGATTACAAGCCGGTTAAACAAAAATTGAGAAAGCTCCGCACCGAATGGTCACTCAAGGTCAAAGAAGAGCTGGTCAAACAGTTTAACGTGGGCTTCATTCGTGTGATCGAATATCCCATATGGATAGCCAGCATAGTACCTGTGCCGAAATCAGGAGGGAAGGTTCGAATGTGTGTGGACTACCGAGATTTAAACAAAGCTTCTCCAAAGGATGATTATCCACTACCCAATATCGACATAATCGTGGACAACACATCCAATCATTCTCTCAAGTTATTTATCGACGGGTTTGCCGTATACAACCAATTCAAGATGCACCCAAACCACCAAGAAAAAACCGCATTCATCACCCCATGGGGAACCTTTTGCTACACCGTTAGGCCATTCGGTCTCAAGAATGCTGGGGCTACCTACCAAAGGGCTGCCATAACCATCCTGAACGATCTGATTCATAAATAAGTCGAGGTTTATGTGGATAATATGATTATCAAGTCCAAAACTAGAGAAGGTCATGTTCCCGCTCTACGGAAGTTCTTCGAATGACTACGACGGTATCAGACGAAACTCAATCCACAGAAATGTGTCTTCGGCGTTACAAAGGGAAAATTCTTGGGATTCATGGTCAATAAGAAGGGTATAGAAGCAGATCCTGCAAAGCTGAAGGCCATACTTGAGATGCCACCGCCCCGAACAGAGACAGAAGTTCGAGGTTTTCTTAGGAAGTTATAACATATCAGTCGGTTCATTAGCCAGCTAACCTCCATCTGTGAACTGATCTTCAAGCTCCTCCGAAAGGATTCAACCAAGGTTTGGAACGAGGCCTGCCAAGAAGCTTTTGACTGAATCAAACAATATCTGACCCAACCTCCAATGCTCATGCCACCACAGTCTGGTCTCCCTTTGCTCCTATACCTAACCATAACCGACACTACAGCTGGGGCTTTGCTAGCCCAATACCTTGAAGACTCCCGTAAAGAAAGAGCCATCTATTATGCCAGTCGTAAATTAACCGGGTATGAGGTCAACTACACTACGTTAGAAAAGACGTGTGTCGCTCTTGTCTGGGTCACCCAAAAGTTACGACACTACATGATCACCTTCCCCATCAAACTTGAATCCCGAATGGATCTTATCAAATACCTGCTTGAGAAACCTGCCTTATCTAGTCGGATGGCCCGATGGTTGATGCTCATAATCGAGTTCGATATTGTGTACGTCACGCATAAAGCTATTAAAGGAAGAGCCATCTCTGACTACCTCGCTGATCACCTCGTAGAAGAAGCAGATGCCTAGATCTCCGAATTCCTAGATGAAAATATCCTCTACACCGCTCAAGACCACCTTCGTTGGAAAATGTTAATTGACGGAACTGCCAACAAAAAAGGATATGGCGTTGGATACTTCTGATCGCCCCAGATGACTCCCACACTCCTATCGCCATCAAATTCGATTTCCCTTGCACCAACAACATGACGAAATACGTGGCATGCACAGTAGGCCTCAAAGTTGCTCTCAAGAAAGGTATTCAATACCTTGATGTCTATGCGTATTCTGCCCACGTCATCGGTCAAGTGATCAGAAAGTGGAAAGTCAAGGACGAAAAGCTCCAACCCTTCCATGCCCACTTAGAAGAGTTAGCCTCCCGATTCTGAGATATCACCTTCCATTACCTACCCCGAGCAAAGAATAACCTAGCCGATGCTCTCTCTACCTTGGCCTCCATGGTCGACATGCCCGAAGGAATAACAATCACCCCCTTCCTAGTTCAAAAGCAAGACAAGCCCACCCACTACTACCATATTGACCTTGTCTCCACCGAAGATCCCAAACTAGCTGATTGCTTGTACAATGATATCTGGTGCCTCCTCAAACATAGTAGGTATCCCGATTGTTCCAACAAGAAAGATCGAACAACCCTCCGAAGATTGGTCGCCCATTACATCATTTATCATAAAGTTCTACTCAATAGGAACTTCGATGGAACTCATCTACACTGTATCACAGGGGCAGAGATTAAAAGGATAATGAAGAAGATCCACAATGGGGAATGCGGTCCCCGCATTAACGGTCACATGCTTGCCAAGAAGATCATCCGACAGGGTTACTACTGGACCACCATGGCCCAAGATTTCACCGCCTATGTCCGAAGATGCCTCAAATGCCAACAGTTCTCCAATCTTCAACACCTGCCTCCGCGAGAATTATACAACATGACCTCTCCATGGACGTTCTCCACCTGGGGTGTCGACATCGATGGGAAGGTTACACCAAAGGCTTCAAATGGACATGAGTTCATCCTAGTTTCCATTGATTACTTCACCAAATGGGTCAAAGCTGAGTCATACGCAGTATTGAACTCCAAGAAAGTGGCCAAATTCCTCAAGAAAAATATCATCTGCCGATATGGGGTCCCGCACGAGTTAGTGTCAGATAACGGGTTGCACTTCGAAGCAGAAGTCACAGAAGTAGTCAACGAGTACGGGATTCAGAGACACAAATCTTCTCCCTACCGACCTCGGACCAATAGTGCAGTTGAAGCCGCCAACAAGAACCTAAAAGCCATCATCAACAAGATGACCGAAAGATATAGGGATTGGGCTGATCGGATCCCGTACGCCCTCTGGGGCTATCGAACCTCAATTCGAACCTCTACTGGGGCTACCCCCTACTCTCTGGTCTACGACATGGAAGCGGTCCTACCTGTGGAGCTGGAAATACCCTCGCTGCGCGTCATGCTCGAAAGCAAAGTTAGTGAAAAAGACTTGTGCCAAAGCCGTCTCAATGAGCTGACCCTCCTAGATGAAAGGAGATTGAAAGCTCTTTACCACATACAGGGGTACCATCATCGAATAGCGTGATCATTCAACAATAGAGTCAAGGACCGCGGTGTCCGAGAAGGGTATTTAGTCCTCAAGGAGATAATAGAACCCATCTGGGACCCCAGAGGGAAATTCAAGCCCAATTGGAGCGGCCCCTACGTTGTCAAGAAAATCTTTTTCGACGGTGCTGCCATGCTCACTGACCTAAATGGGGAAGATATGGCTCGTCTAGTCAACTTGGACCATCTCAATAAATTCTACCCCTAGTCCGAAATCTCGGCGTGCTACGACTTTTCTCATCTCCCTTCTATTCTTAAAAAAAATCTCTTCATTTCCCTCTATCAAGAACTACGTGGGCCTGATCCTCTAAAAAGGACCATTTTTCAATAAAGAAAAACTAAAAAAATTCAAAACCCCCAGAGGTACGTAGGCAGCTCATACATCTTACAGGAGCACGTCCCTTTCTTTTTCACAAAATACTATTCTTTTCTTATCTCCGAGAACGACAGTTCATTCTAACAAATACTCGAACAAAAGGATTATGTATGCCTTAGCGATCGGTATAGATTATTCAATAATATAAAATTCATTGAAAGGCAGAGCTGGATGATTAGAAACTTGATTATTTCATTAATAAGAAATTACATCACAAATTACATAAGAAAAGGAATGGATAACTCCCTTCCCCCTACTGCAATAAAAAGCCAAATAAAATTCCAACACCTATTCCCTATTACATAAATAAACCCTCCAACAGTCCTACCCATAGCTACCAGAGGAGCCTGCACCCTCATCATCTACATCCTAGGGTCCCCAAACTTCCCCTGCCTGAATAGAATGCCGTAAACACTCCATGGACCGATGAGCCCGAACCATCTTCGAAAAGACCACAACACCCCCTTCCATGGTGTTAAATAAAACAAACCACCTTTGTCCAGTATCCACTGCCAACATCTTGCTAACTACTTTCATCCATAACCACTTCATATAATCTTTAGGGACATGCCAAACTCTCCCGACAGACTGAGAGGGATGGGTCGACGGATGCCGATTTTCCCACAAGGAGCCAAGCAACAGACGCACGTGCTTAGTCAAATCTTCTACCTGAAAGAAATTTGAGGTCCAAGGTGGCACGACTTGTGCCCAGCCAAATTGGCGCAGAGGCCGCCAAGGGAAATAAAAAGAGGTCTGTCTGAGACCAACTAGCCGCATATATGAGTACTCTCCTAGCTTCAGAACAGGCAGCAACTGTCCCCACAAAGGCACTGACCAGCGCAGACTCCGAGCCCCATGCTCCACAAGCCAATTCTCCCAGCTCTCAACATACAGGCCAACGCTGATGAAGTAACGCAAAAAGAATTTGGGTACAGCCGACAAAGGATACTCTGGAGGGACCACCAAGCGGAGTCTTTCAGACAACCACATGAACAACATCATGGGGCTACCCCTCAGAAAGTCAGAATGACCTTCTCGCCAGGCTTCCAGACCATTCAGCGTCTCCGCCAGTATCACCGCAGCAGTATTACGACGGTATGACATCCACGAAGTAATGGATACAAGTTGCGGGTCCACCAGTAGTTCCACAGTCACCAGCAGTAATTTTGAAATCGGGTCCAGAGCAACGGCCCCAGCATAGCCAGCATCACCTACTTCTCGCAAATGCACGGACTGCAGCACCTCCAGGAGGGTGATCATTCCTCCAGCAACCAATGATCTGGCCACCGAATGTGAAATATGAAGAAGCCCAGCCAACAAATCCCTGGAAGAACGGGAAAATTCAGGAAAAGCCACAGCAACACTGGGATTTATACCCAGCATGATAGAAAATTCCTCGTAGGTAGGAAAAACTTCATCCAACCCAAATCTGAATACATGGTCTTTGGGGTACCAGAATTGTACCGCCGCCATCAGCATGTTCCACTCAATAGGTAGATTACGCCACAAGGAGACTCGACGCATGTTGAAAGCATCATAGTCGACATTATAAGAGCATATTGCTTCCAAGGCTTCGAGGTAGTTAGAAAAAATCAATGCTACCAGGGAGGGCCATCTTCCAAGGCTAAGAGATAGTGGGCAAGTAAGTAAGAATGCAAAGGTGTGATGAAAACACTCCACTCTTACCCCTTTTTATACTTGAGAACGCTCACAAGAGACATAATCCCTGCAGAAATCGGGGGTAATCCTACCCCACAAGGTACCAAAGGCTGAAGAGGGTACCAATCAAAGCTTTGAAGTGATGGGACTGGACTGAACTGCCGATAGGCAGGACAGGGTGCTTGCCGATCGGCAACCCCCATTTTTAGAAATTTCCCTTTTTTCTCTCTTGAAAAAAAAACACAGTAAAAATAAATATATTTTCTCAACAGAATTTCAAAATCGCTTTTTTCTCCATATATAATTTCCCCTTTTAATTAAAACTTTCCTTGAAAAAAAATCCAAAAATACTCCTTTTTACGGTCTCATCAGCAAAGTAAAAAGCGCACGTGCATGCATTCATTCATCATTAATAAAATATAATAAAAAACTCCATTACATTGCATCTATTTGTTTCTGTATTACATAAATTTTGTAGGAAATAAAAAGAAAAAGCAAAAACAGTGGGACTCATCCCGAACCCACATTCTCTCTCTCTCACCCACCTTTCTCTCTAAGAGCTTCCACTTCTGCGACGTGCTCTCTTCCCCTTACGACGAGATGATGCACCGCCACTACCCGAGCCAGAGTCCTCTCCGGACGAAGAAGATGTCACCAAGAAAGAAGGAATAGGAACCGCATCCCGAATATGGGCAGTCACCAAAGATATCCAGTCTCTGATGTCTCTTAGCCAAGTGGTCGACACTCGGACTTGCAGCAAGAAAAGGCAGAATCAATATCAAAGCAGAAATGACCAAAACAAAAAATAAAGAAAGAGAAGAACTGAAAGGTATACCGTAGGTCGGAGGACCTCCTCTGTCAAACCCAACTCCTCCGGATCCATCGCACGAGGATGATGTTGCATAGGCACTATCCCTCCATCAGCCCGTCGGATGTTGTACGAAGGAGTATGCAACCACACAAAATGGAACCTCTGAAGTTATAGCTGTCGCAGATGACGTCAGACGTCCGCCACTGTGGGAAGATTCCACCGCTTGACTCGAACCCGTAGGAGGGAAAGGCAGGGCATCATATATGCTGGGAGCCATCACCCACCTCGTCACAAAGTCCATATAGTCATACGGCACGGCCGTATCGGTGTACAACAAATAGGACTCACCGATCATCACCGCGATCCTGTCATCCTTCAACAGCAGTCGCTCTCGCCTCATAGATGTAGGAGGCTGTGCAGGTGGCACCACCACCTCCTCCTTAGCAATCTGGTGAACCACCCTCTCGCCAAGATACCAGGAATGGCCAAAATCATGTGCCAGCAAACTCCTCATCTGCGCGTTCACCCCGATCATCCCCACATCTTGAATGGCTGTCCCCCGGGATGAAAGGTCACCTGAAAATATCCAAGCAGGCATAAATCAATACAAGATCAGAAGGTGCAAAAAAAAAAACAAGATTGAAATGGAAAGAGTCTTACCCTACCACTGGTCAGGTCATTCAAGACCTGACGCATCGCCTCCAGAGAGAGAGATCCATTCGACTGTCGATTGGCATTACGCCATCGATACAATCGACAGGAGTTCCCAATGGTGTCCTCCTTCAGAGCGATCAGTGGGTTATTGCACCAAATCACTTCATAGAATCACGTCTGAATTCACAAACAAAAATAGACGCATAAGGAAATGCGAATCCGTGAAAGGAAAATGCGAATGCATGAAAAGAAATGCGCAAAATGAAGAATACCTCAAGAAGGTTCGTGGCTCCCGTAAAGGTCTGCCGGCAGCACCGGCTGAATGCATACAAAGAAGAGTAAAGGGTCACCAAAGTTAGACTCCCCCAATCATAGAAAGGGATGTTCGAAAACATCCTCACGTATGGCAAGAACCGCAAACGGACGACGTCGCCGCTCGCCGCCACCATGAAACCTCCCAACACCAGTAAAATAAATAATCGGGCCATCTGCCTCACTTGTAGCCCGTCCTCCACATCAATCACCCTTCCCAACAAAACATCCTTCAGCAGGGGCAGTCGGATAGAATCCCCAGAAGCTATCCTCCCTATATCACCAGGTGCTCGCACACACTGGCTCTGGTCTCACCCGCAAAGAGCGATCCACATCTATCTGCTCTCCATCATAATCTAGCCCCAACAGCTGCTGCATGTCTATGGGAGTCACAGTCATCTCCCCAAAGCCAAAATGGAAGGTGTGGGTAGTATCCCACCACCTCTCCCCCAAAGCACAAAGGACCGCTGTCGACCGAGGCGTCTCATCCAGCGCAGATGCCAACCTCCCAAAACCCGCTGATGATATCACCCAACGTACCACAGGTGGGTGATGCTCCCAGACATCCCTGAGCCCCATCGTCCCGCGGGCGCGCATGTTCTTCAAAGAAATATCAGACTAGTAAAAAGGAAAAAAATCTCATCAGAAGTCAAGAAAGAAAAATCACCAAAAAGAGAGGAATGCCAAAGCTCGGGATACTTATATAACCGACGGGATTCACTTTTAAAGAGCGATGATGCGACGGCTCCCGTAGTAAAGTCCGCTCATCTGCAACAGGCTCAAACGCATCAAAGGAGTTCTCACTCCCCAAAGCAAGAGGTGCCCTGGCCCTCCACTCCACATTCGCCCAGTCATCAACGGTCAACCACTCCCTGTGGACTGCAGTGCTCACAAAAGTAGCCATTTCTTGAAGATCGGAATGCTAGAATGATTTGCAGAGAAATTACAAGAAGAGAGAAAGCAAAGAAGCTGTGAAAAAAATGAAGGGATTCGCCCCCTTTATATCGGATGCCAAACGTCATGCCGATCGGCACTGACCCCCACCATACCGATCGGCACTGACTCCTTACCTTCCCGAGGCAGTCCAAAAGTTCGTACCACTACCGAATGGCACCCCTCATACCATGCCAACCGACACCCCCCTTAAAATTCGTACAGAAATTCCGAGAAAATACCAGAAAGCCTAAAAAAATCCTCGAAAAATTATGAAAAATCCCAAGAAGGATTTAGAGCCTTTTCACCAGGAAAATTTTGCATTCCCTCAAGTGGAACCCCTCTTTCCCAGCGAAATCTTAAAAAAAAAAGTGAATCTCCTCCCGATAAAGCCCCGGAGGATCCCTAAGGATCGCCTGATCACTTCCCCAGTGGATTTTTTACAGCACCAAAATTAATTGTTCCCCCTGCAAGGCCTCCTAAAGAAACAAAAGCTTCCCCACCTATCAGCCCCCAGCTCAGATCAAAATCACAAAGCACTTTCTCCAGCATAATCAAAATCCAATCTTTATCCACTCTTAGGTCAGAATTGACCTTGGTCTTGGATCGTCACCTGAGTTAGGTCAGAATTGACCTCGGTCCTCGGTCGTCACCACTCTTAGGTCAGAATTGACCTCAGTCTTGGATCATCACCTGAGTTAGGTCAGAATTGACCTCGGTCATGGGTCGTCACCACTCTTAGGTTAGAATTCACCTTGATCTTCGATCGTCACCTAAGTTAGGTTAAAATTTACCTTGGTCCTCGGTCGTCACCACTCTTAGGTCAGAATTGACCTCGGTCTTGGATCGTCACCAGAGTTAGGTCAGAATTGATCTCGGTCCTCGGTCGTCACCACTCTTAGGTCAGAATTGACCTCGGTCCTGGATCATCACCTTAGTTAGGTCAGAATTGACCTCAGTCCTCGGTCATCGCCACTCTTAGGTCATAATTGACCTCGGTCTTGGATCGTCACCTGAGTTAGATCATAAATGACCTCGGTCCTCGATCGTCACCACTGTTAGGTCAGAATTGACCTCGGTTCTCGGTCGTCACCATTCTTAGGTCAAAATTGACCTCAGTTTTGGATCGTCACCTAAGTTAGGTTAAAAATGGCCTCGGTCCTCGGTCGTCACCACTTTTAGGTCAGAAATTACCTCGGTCCTCGGTCGTCACCACTCTTAGGTTAGAATTGACCTCGGTCTTGGATCGTCACCGGAGTTAGGTCAGAATTGACCTCGGTCCTCGTTCATCACCTCTCTTAGGTTAAAATTGACCTCGGACTTGGATCGTCGCCTGAGTTAGGTCAGAATTGACCTCGGTTCTCAGTCGTCACCACTCTTAGGTCATAATTGACCTCGGTCTTGGATCGTAACCTGAGTTAGGTCAGAAATGACCTCGGTCCTCGGTCATCACCACTCTTAGGTCAGAATTGACCTCGATTATTAGATCTTCACCCTAAGCCCGTAGAATTGGCTTTGACCCACAGAATCGGTCACCCTCATCACTTAAGACGGCATATTTGACTTTGACCCACAAAATTGGTCATCCCCAGGACACACACTCCAGGTCCTTAGAATTGGCCTCGACCCTCTGAATCGGTCATACTCCCTCAAAAGCATCATGTGGTGTCTATTCGATAGTTCTCATTTATTCCAAACTCATCTATAGAGGGGCTCTGTAGACACCCCATTCTATTACCCCTTAACTCTCCTAAGGTCCCTAGCACCTCCCTTCATCACTACAAACCCAGGTCATGTCCCGAGTACTAACCTAGAAGCCATAGGGCACTCCCAGGCTCCGTTTGACCAAAAAGTCAAACTCTTCCGCTCGACCAAAGCTAAATGAATCTTCAAAGGGAACCGAAACCCCTTTCTAATGGTTCGATCCGTGCGTAATTCTAACTTACCACGCGAACGAACGATCTGTTTGACTCCAATAGGTCACCAAATGCTTCCAGGGCCCGGTTAACCAAAGTCAACTCTACAAACTGGGTCAAACTCTTTTCAATGTCGAATTACATCGCCTAACCTTTCCAACGGTCCATCCCGTGCGCGATTCGGACTTACCATGCGGACGAACGATCCGTTTGCGTCCGAACGATTCCCCGTCCAAAGGACCGACAAACGTTTTCGAGCCATGTTTGACCCAAAGTCAACTCCTGAACCCAGGAGTGGTCCAAAGGACTTCCAAAGGTCTCTGAATTATCATTCCAACGGTTTGGCCCATGCACGATTTTGACCAACGATTTTCCCTTGGCAGCCAATTTTTCAAAAAAGCCTGAAACACACTGCTAAACGACAGGCTCTAGACCTTGCCTATCGGCAGGTGCCGATAGGCTGGACCAGGTCTATGCCGATCGGCCGTGACCTGGGCCTATAAAAGGAGGCCTTCACCTCATTTTCAAGGAGAGCCCAGATCTGATAAGAACCTCCCTCAGCGAATACCAAAAACCTCTCTCGAAGACAACGCGATTTCAACATCCAAATCCCTTTCTAACTTACACTTTTTATCATCCTTTTCATCAAAATTGGTGAATTAGCCACTCTCCATAATCATCCAAGTGCAAGGGCTGCTCTCCAACATTCAAGATCAAGCTCAAGATCTTCAAGAAGGTCCAACTTTCTCCACTTTCTCTTAAATTCTCAATAAACTTGTTTTATTACTTAGCATTTTTATTATCTCATATCACACATCCTAATATACTTTTTATTTAGTATTATTGCACATCTCTTATTTTCATATAAATAAAACCCAAAAAATAAGAAAAAGAGGGTTTGCTCATAAATTCCAAATAGGGATTCTCATACTTTTCTCACAATTTTATCACAACTAAAACACTTTTTCTACACACACACACACTCACAAATAAGAGATCCCCCATTTGGATTTATGGGATAAACCCACCCCTCATTTTGTATGCGAACTACATGGACTTTGATGCCTTTATAGGCTACGTAGGCGTCTCGGGGTAAAACCCGAGATTCGAGTCCTATTCTCACTTTCTCTCTCATTTTCTATCTTCCTTAAATCCAATTTTATTATATTCTATAAACTTGTTCCTAGTGACGTATTACTCCATATGTGTTATCGTTACATTATAACAATCAACGTAAGACTAATCGCGTAAATTTTATTTTCTAATATTATCTTTATAACTTCCTACGGATGACTTGATTTATCTCTCCCATGACACAAATCGAGGATTCCTATCTCCACTATATATATACACATGCACACATATCATGGGGAAATAATAAAGGAAAATAGCAAATATCCATGAGAGACTAAAAGGGCGGAATGGGTGCCTAATACCATCCCATGTCGTAACTTAGCCTTCGAACCCTTCTCGAATGATTTTGGTTTCATATGCACCAGTATGTCTTTGGATGCCATCTTTCGGGATGGCTTCCCCTTTTTCTTTTGTCTGTTTTGAGTAAAATAGATTAGCGACTCGAAATCTCTCTACATTTTTACACCTCATCTCAAACGACGTCGGCCAAAGCGCTCCCAAGAGGGATGCGTGGGACCCGAGGATCCTTTCCTTCATCTTCCCGCCCGTAGGCGAGGATCGGGGATGACCACAGTCACCTTGTCACGATGTGGATTGTGAAAGATAGCATGTAATGTCTAAGGTTCTGTACTATAAACACCAAGGCTAAATAATGTCTTTCTACCCTACTTTATCATGCCTGTGGTCCATCTATGATCCTTCTCAAGTAGTAAACTGGTCTCTCTTTCCCATCAATTTCCTACACAAAGAGAGATCCAACAAACCTCGTTGTGGATGTGAGGTAGAGTTACAACGGTCTCCCTACTATGGGAGGCTTCATCATTTATGGAGAAGTGATCAGCTTCTTAAGATTGGTCAAATATTTCTGGTGATCTTCCTCCTATTTAAACTTCATGCCCTTTTGTAATAGTTCCATCAATTAGTAAGTTATTTCAGCTAGTCCCGGTACAAATCTCCTAAGGTACGATACTTTACTAAGAAAGCTCTTAAGCTCCTTCATCGTTCTTGGACATGGCATCTCCAGAATTACTCATTGCTTATCCTGGTCCATTTTCACTCCTTTTCGATTTATTACTAAACCCATAAACTTTCCACTTTTGACTCCGAATGCGCACTTCAGCAGATTCATCTTCATCTTGTATTTTCTGCACTGAATGAACACCTTTCTTAGATCATCCAGATGGGACTCATCCTTCTTCGACTTGATGACCAAATCATCCACATAAAATTCCGAAAACTTGTGAAAGAAGTCATGGAAGATGGCCATCATCGTCCTTTGATGCCCTTCCCTAGCATTCTTTAACCCAAAAGTCATTACAGTGTACATGAAGTTGCCTAATGGGATCATGAACTTCATTTTCTCCACATCTACTAGATCCATCTTGATCTGGTTGTATCCCATATTCCCATCAATAAAACTGTATATCTCCTGAGCAACAGTTACATCGATCAAGCTATCAATGGAGGGTAGAGGTAACTCATCCTTCAAGCAAGCTCTATTCTAATCTCTAAAGTAGACACACATCCTTGTCTGATTCTTGTCCTTCTTCCCCACTAAGACGATGCTTGATAACCAAAGTGGGTGTTGTATTGATTTGATGAACCCTGCCGCTAGCAACCCTTCCACCTCATCTTTAATTTTTAAATCCATCTCGGACTTGCAGGTTCTCGTGGCTTCCTTTATCGGTATAGAAGAGGGCATAACGTTAAGTTTGTGGTGACTTATTTCTTCATCTAACCCCTCCATTTATGTGTATTTCCATGAAAAAATGTCCCTATATTCTCGAATTAGCTTAACCAAGGCCCCTATTTTCTCCTCGCTCAGGTCTTTCAAGATGAAGATGGGCCTTGGATCTTCTCCTTCATTGGCTAAATCCAACTATTTCGATTCTTGCACCTATATATTCGGTCGATATGCCATGTATTTTGGCTCTTCTCCCACTTCTTCTACAAACTCTGTACGTTAGATTTGTCAATGACCATACACTATGCTTGTTGGTCTATGAAGAAACATTCATACACCAAGTCATCCTCTTTGTCAGCCTCTAAAACAACTCCTTCAACTGCCCGCTCACACCTTTAAAAGAGGTAAATCGCTCTCCCATCCTTTATAATTTTCTTCTTATATTTCCTGCTTATCGTTACAACCGCTTTCCTCTTCCTTTCTCTCAAAACTTCTGCCATTCTGTTTCCAGAAAACCTGTTCAACATGCTATGCCATTGGACCTCATGATCAATCAGATCCATCTTGGTCCTGATTCTATCTCTAAGATGTTTCAAGATATTTGGGGTCTTGGGATAAGCTTGGTGAACTTCCTCAGATGCGTCCCTTCTTCACTCCCTTTCACTGTTCTGACTGTTCACAGGTCCTATCTGTTCACTAATGAAAGGAACTCTTGATCCCTCCATTTTTCTCATCAAGTCTCTGGTATCTTCTTCTAACTCAGTGTAAA
Source organism: Sambucus nigra (assembly GCA_949130495.1). Lineage (NCBI taxonomy): Eukaryota > Viridiplantae > Streptophyta > Magnoliopsida > Dipsacales > Adoxaceae > Sambucus > Sambucus nigra. The sequence continues at coordinate 90,493,143 of OX422222.1, read as the reverse complement.
AAGATTCATTTAGTAGGTGAGCTTCTTATGTGGCAAAGTGTTTCTTTGTTGCATGTATGGCAATTTCAATTCTTTTCACATTGGCCTTCTCACGTTGGTTGTATGTCAAAGGTACAAGTCCATGATTATGTATCCACACCCTTCTTATAACATGGAATTTGATGTGTGAAGTAAGATTCCCCTTCATAATCCCAATGTTCATGTATCCAATGACTTGGATGATTAGTTATTGTAACTAAAAATTACTATAGTCATCAATATCAACCTTCGCTGAGGAATTTTGGTCGCTTGGAAGGAAGTGATTGGAATGATGTTTATCGAAGCTCCCCCAATCCATCAAAGCTCTTGCAAAACTCACCCTATTAACACTGGCAGTTTCGTACAAGGGCCTATCATGGGGGAACCTCACAGCCCTATCGGCATCGCTAAAGGTTACTTCGAATAAAACATTCCTTACCAAGATGGCCACTGTTCCACTCCACCTAAATGATGGTACTGCATTATTTCATGCAATATCCAAGATCGCTTGTGTTATTTCTAACCATCTCTCCTTTGGCATCCCCACTTTGTCGAAGAACCCATGAGAACTTTAGTGATCGCAAAATAGCCTATCATTCAACCCATTGGTCAATCTTGTCTCCTTCTAGGTTGTCTACATCTTCTATATCCCTGGAGCTAGATTCATCGTAAGCTATCACTATTTTGGCCACTCCCCTCGTACCGTCTTACAATGCATCTTCAAATTCTTCTCGTTCAATCTTCAATTCCATCACTTACCATTCAGCCTCCCCATCATAAGCAACTATAAGATTGGACCCATGTGATGGAAGGGGGTTAGCGTTTACATTCTCCTGAGGGATTTACAGAGTCCCTGTCTTCATATACTTGTTTATGATCTTTGTGAGTGTGAAACAGGTTACCGTTGAATGACTCACTTTCCAATGGATCTGACAATACTTGGGATCAACCCTTGTCTTAGCATCTGGTTCAATGGTCGAAATGCCCTTAGGCTCATACATTGTTCCACTCTGAATCATGGTGTTGTAATAGCTGACATCTCTTTCAATGGTGCAGGGCAGTGGGGGTAAGTCCTCCCTGTCACTACTAAACTTTCTTTTGTTATCCTTCTTTTGTTGCTTAACCCCTTCTCCTACATCAGCGTAACCCACCCGATGGTGTTGGCGAAGTGTCATAATGGGCTGTATCGGTTGCCTAAACATCACAAGCATCGCTATGGAACTTGGCCAAACGACCAATGATATTTTTCTTATTGCCTTTAGAAACTCCGCAAAAGTCCCCTCACTTGTATTGTTAATGAGGTGGCATATTTACTTTGTGAGGAAACCTTCAGCACAAAGCTGAAGCAGTATGGACTCCTTTTCATCTTCTCTTATATCAAGGGATGTTTCTCTGAACCTTCGAACATGGGACACCACTTTCTCCCCTACCCGTTTCTCTTCCCTACATAGCTGGGTCAGTGTGAACTCGTCTTCTGCCAGAAAGAAATTTTGGACAAATAGCACACGAATTTCTTCCCATGCTGAGACACTTTTTGGTGCCAAGTAAGAGTACCAGATATAAGCTTTATCAGTTAGGGATTTAGAAAACTCCCTCAACATATGCTTCTTATTGTTGCAATGATCCCCCAGGTGCTGAATGAAGCACTTATTATGCTCCTTCGGGTTCCCCCTTTCCTGTGTACTTTTCAAAGATGGGAGGAATATATTCCTTTGTGTAAGGGTCATCATTGTATTCCTGTGGGTAAGGGGTAGGAAAATCATCATACACCGATGCTACCTCATTGGCTGACTGCGAGGAAGTTTCTATAATCTTTAGCATCTCCTTCCTTATTTTTTCCATTGTAGATGCTGGTGTTTTCTCGGCCACTGGAGAAATAGGCTGAGGGAGCACATGTGGAATACTTGTCACACCTACTTACCACGGGTTGGATGCTCTTCACACCTGGTGTAACGCCCCGACCCGTATTTAAAGGTTAATAAAGGATCAACCCGATCCGGTCCGTATGTTAACTGTGACGTGCAATAAAATAACCAAAATAATGTTTCTAATCCAGTTTTATTATTATTTAATGTTACTCTTGTTAGGATGGGATTACAATTATTACCAACTACGTGATAGGACCCAAGGGGAGTGCCCCCAAGGCCAAGTAAATCGAGCTATTAATCGTAAATGCAAGTAACTACTTACCTCTATAACGCTCTCAAAGTACAAAACATCATGCAACCTTCTGTAACAAAAGAGGGATGTGAGTTGAATGCTCAGTGCGATTATATACAAATGCAGTACAAAAATGAACGGCAGAAAGGAATACTCACACGCTACACTACATGCATGTGAAAAATACTTATATATCTACATATATATAATTGGAAAACACATGTCCCAATGTATGAAACCGTTTTATTTCGAAAATGTTATTTGACCCCCTTTATCTTCCTTGTCCTTACAAAATAATCATTTTGTATTTTAAGCTTAGAACTAGCATATTCTTACGTTAACTCACCCAATTAAACAATTTACAACTGTTGGGGAAATCCTTCCATTCTCTTTCAAACATTTATTTCTCAACGTTATTAACTCATGCCGAGTTATTAATCATTACTTAAGACTCTCTTTCAATGCATACACACTCACCGTGTTTAGAAAATACTAATTTTCCTTTTAAAGTTTTATATAACACACGTTTGTGTTTATTATGATTCAAACCTCATTAGGTATCTTAAACATCATTACATCATCTTATTAAACCATCCCATGTTGTCACGTGAATATTAAACATTTAATGCGTTATTCTTGCATTAGTAAATCAATGAATTAACGCCATTCATTTATGCCCCTTTCATGAATATTCAATTCATTACTTATTATTATCTTTAGGGATTCCACCAACACACACACACACATCACAACACATGCACACCCACAGTTTCATGGAATTTCATCGTCCGGCATCGAGCGCCAAGTAAGCTACAGTTGGTTTGGGGTCTTTCACCACTAGGGACAGTATAGCCCTTCATAATTATTTAACCCGACATCATCAAATATCATTATCTTGCCAATGTGTTCAACATTTTCATAATGTTTACACTAATTTACTTTTTCGGGCCGAAGCCAAAGCCTTGGACTTAACCGTCCATTTTCGCATTATACTTGGAAAATTAATGCTTTCTCTTTAAGACCTTTATTTACACACATATTGATTTTCATTTATATTTTTAGGACTTGATTCAATTTCACTCGCACTAGCATAAAAATATTCATTAACATTTTTATTTTATAAGAATGTTCCACTTTAGGTAAATTACCAATTTACCCTTACTTACCAAAACTTGCAGTTTAACTCCTTAACAAGTGTCATTTCCCAAAAACAATCATTAAGTTTCCAACTTAACATTTTAATGCTTTAGCTCTTTTAACACTTTGTTTAAATCACATTTTTCCCTAACTTTCATACTTTTCAATTCAATAATTTCATTACTTGAAATAACATCTTTGTCGCACTTCATGTTTAAACCCAATAAGACCACTTTTAAACTCGCTCACATATTTATTCGCAAAATACTACGAGTTTATATCCAAAGAAAATGTACTATAATTGTTAATATCCTATCGAATGGATTAAAAATGCATTTCTTTCTAGAATCTTATACTATTCACAACAAACATGCGTTTCAAGTAAGTAAGACAGTCTTAACTTCCTTAAACTCGAAAATAACCATTTATTCATAAAGTACTCCATTTTACAAACAAACTTATAAATATTTATTTCATAAATATTTGACAACATTAATCATTTTCCACATTTTTATTTCATACAAACGTTCATAATGTCATTTTACTAAAAATGCACCAAATACTACTTTCTCCCATTTTATCTCATAAAAATGCCCACTATTCATTTTTACTAGAATTACACCAAATGACACTTTCTAACATTTTTATTTCATAAAAATGCCCATTTTCTTTAAAACGTCAAGTGTGTAATTAATAAACTGAATAATGCATTAGAATCATTTTTGTACACACTTTTACACTCAAATGGTGGAGAATAGAAATCTGATTTTTTTTTGGTTTATTTCAAACCCACCTTAAAACCTTTATTTGAGACCCATTTAATCACGAGATCATAGAAATCTACCAATAAATTTCTTGGATGCAACTTTCACAAATCATACATATTTTAAACTTAAAACTTGTAAATAATGATTCTGAAATTTAATTCATCAATAAACTTGAACTAAGATTAGTAGATCCCACCTTAAATGAACTCTTACAATGGTGAAAATGGTGAAGAAGATGGAGGACCCCCCACCTCCAAAGGTTGCCTCAATGGGGTTTCTAAAAGCCCTGAAAGTTATCTCCAAGTATGCTTCAGGAGTTTACTTCTTCAACCTCAAGATCTACCCCCCCCCCTTCAAACACCCATCAACACATGCCCAGAACACTCTTCAAATACCCATCAAAACATTGAAAACTTCATCTTCTGCCTCACTACAAGGTCATCTATGGTTTATTAAGGTAATGTAAGGTGGTTAGATACTTTATAGAGGTGGTTTACATGGTGTAGATCATGGTGTGAGAAGGTGGTTGCAGCCCAAACAAGTTTTGGACATAAGGTTCTTCTATGGAGTTCAATTTTAGAGAGAGAGAGAGATGGTGGCCACAAAATGAGGAGGAAAGTATAATAACCCTTGCACTCATTTATCTAAGTTTATATACTACAATACAACCCTACAACGATATCATCTTGGCCTGGAACCAACAAGAAGTCGAAAGGTGGCTAATCCAAGAAACCAACTCGAGACAACATGTAAATGGCCTGAGCGTGGGCTGTCCTAGGACACGCGGTCTTATTCTTCTTTCTTTTTTTAAACTTCATCGTAAGGATTTATTCCTTATATTTTGTGAGTCAAAAAACATATTCACGATATTTTTTTAACCTTCCGAGACGTCCTAAACAATATGCGCAAGAAACAGGACCTCCGTGCAAAACATATTTTTTTTTCGATTTTTCTTCACATAGTAATATTTCTTGTATTTTGTGAGTCAAAATATATGGTGGGAATATTTTTTTTGACCTTCCGAGATATCTCAAACAATACGCGCAAGAAACGGGACCTCCGCGTAACATATTATTTTTCGATTTTTCTTCGCATGGTAATATTCCTTATATTTTTTGAGTATAAATATATGGTCGGAATATTTTTTTGACCTTTCGAGATGTTCTAAACAATACGTTCAAGAAACAGGACCTCCGTGCAAAACATATTTTTTTCGATTTTTCTTCATATGGTAATATTCCTTATATTTGTATGAGTCTAAATATACGGTCGGGATATTTTTTTGACCTTTCGAGATGTCTTAAACAATACGCGCAAGAAACGGGACCTCCGCGCAAAACATATTATTTTTCGATTTTTCTTCGCATGGTAATATTCCTTATATTTTTGTGAGTCTAATATATGGTCGGAATATTTGTTTGACCTTTTGAGATGTTCTAAATAATGCGCGCAAGAAATAGGACCTCCGTGCAAAACATATTTTGTTCAATTTTTCTTTGCATGGTAATACTCCTTATATTTTGAAGAGCCTAAATATATGGTCGGAATATTTTTTTGACTTGCCGATTGTCCTAAACAATACGCCCAAAACTAGACTTTCACAGTATCGCGCGCCGTTGGGCAATTTGTACTCAAGCTCGTGTAGCATTTGTTGCTTATCTGAATCGCGTGAAACTTAACCAAATGTTTGAAATAACTATATGGATACAAATCATAACTCATGAGAGTACATGCAACGTAAAAATATCATAAACGAAAACTCGCTAAATAAAAGGATAATCTTAAAAGTACAATTTAAAAGTGCGGGCATTACATTCTTCCCTTCTTAGAAAATTTCATCCTCAAAATTTAGGATCATCAAGATAACAAATCATTCATCCAATAATTTAACCCAAATCCTAGATGTCTTTAACACATAGTCTAACCCAAATATTTCGTACCATTAATTTGATATAACCAAGATGGGTCTTAAGGTATTATTGCTAATTCCCATGCATGTCTAACATGTATGTTTAAACAAACCCTCGAGACGATCGGTACTCACAAAGTATTGTACTAGCACTAATGAATTCAGTATCATGGGCCATTTCTACGCTAGGGTTCACAATCTACGTCACCTCGAGAAAATCTTCGGATCACGCCTAGCCTAGGCTGGTACAACCTCAGCACTTATAATCAAACACATCAATGATCGTTAAGATAGTCAACTTATCACGTTGGTCGACCCAACCGATATCTCCTATGAGATTATTATGCTAAATTAGGATCATCCTAAGTGTCACAACACACATATATACAAGCGAGTTCATCCTCAATCCGCCCACTTCTAGACAAATTATAACACTAACACTTAACACTTTGTCAGGTTCTAATACTCACAAATTTGTCAAGTCACAACCTCAGGACACATTACCAAGTTGTGACTAGCCATGTTGATACACCTTACCCTAAAGAAAAACCACCAAGTAACTCATGTGACTAAGTGCAATAAATGCGAGGCCATGTGAACACACAACTAGTGTGGAATAAAGTTATTTCCAAGGACAAGCGCTCTCATATACCGTGACGCATCAGCCACAACTGGCCTATCCTGCATGACTGTTGAGATTATGCCAAGCTACACCTAAACCACGACTGATAAACAACTTCCCATTGTCGGGATCAAAGAAGGTATAGAATACTACAAATCAGGGAACCATTACACCAAAAGAAAATAATCAATTCTTAACAACGAATTATGACACATAAAGTATGAACCCACAATGTACCCTAGCAGTCTATAACCCTCACGGGTATTCGCTAATGTCTTAGCCTTGCCACATACCCAGGCTTGATCTATTAACTCGTACGAGTCCTAATCATGGATCATACATCCTTGTCGGATGGGTGGGATACAGAACCAATTTCTTCGGGAAGTTGAAACGTCAGGCTTCATTCCTTAAGACCAATGCTACCCGTCCTACCATTTGTAGTTATTTTTTATCAAGGCATGCCTCACTAATTATTTACATGTCATTCCAAAGCCTTCATAATTTCAACCTACGGTAGCTAACCTCAGTTTTCGAGATCACTCTCTTCAAGTGAAGCACAACCCTCATATAGTTTATGTCATTCAACTTATGGGATGCACCTACGGCGCTTAACAATGTCCTTCATGATCCCAAATCAGAACCGTTCTAATCGTATTGCAAACCTCAAAGCATTACTCGTTCCCAAGACCTAAGTATTCTCCTTACTAAAGTCGTACTAAGCCATATGAGTAGCACACGTAGGTGCTATAATCAAGCTTAACACTCCATTCCGAGTGCTATGTCTAAAACCATGAGGAATATCATCGTGTCCTAAGTGTCCCAAGTTCATAATCTAGCAGTCATTAACCTATTTCCGATATTATCCTTAAAATTCATATCACGACACCAGCTTTTAAACAAAAGCCATGGCACTAACTCCATGTACTCTCGTAAATCAACCTGACCTAAACATACTACAATCATTAATGATTTACCATTACTATGTAGACTTTAATACTATAATGATTACCAAATTCTTTATGGGTGATAACACCATACCTAGTCATCCCTCTAAACAGTCAACACATCTATCATGGAGAACCACACGTCACATCATGACCTAGGTTACATAACCTCGAATTAAGCACTATAACACGTTTATCACCATATACACCTCGATACAACTTTGATTTCTTTCCACACTTCATAGCGGAGATAATAATTCAATCATTTCCTAAAAGGGCTATACACATCCTAGTATAAGAATTATCATGTTAGAATCCTATCATGCATGACAATTGATCGTTGCTACCAACTTGGAACTTCAAAGCATCAATCCTAATCACTATGTTTTATACCAACCGCACGACTATGTCTTTTAAATCATAAGGAAATCCGAAAGTTTCAAGGGGAGACACTATCGTCATCATAATACGAAGCACGATCTAAAGTTAACCAAAACTAGGGGTGTCTATAACTTGCACCAATAAATCATTAGATAATCCATATCACATATCTCCAAGGCATTATCAGTACGAATTCACATAGCTGTCCATAACTATAACCTGAGATAAAACTCCTAACATTATACAACTTATCCTTTTTTAACACTCGGCTATGACAACTAGCTTGTCTAACTACATAGCCTTCATACTCATTTGCTAGATCACAAATTATCATCTCTATAAAACTTTTGGTAGGATACGGGGCATCGAGTACTACCTGTAAAACTTATAGGACAATACCTTTGACACCACAAGAGATCATATTCCTCAATGCCATTTCATTTTTCTAAAACCCATAATTTAATACCATCATTTGTAACTATAAGTCCCAAGGACTATATAGATTCATTCTTAATTTTTTTTTCTAAATCACTATGATCATCTAAGCCCACATCGTAATCAAGGCATTTTGGCATTTTAATTTCCATATAATTATTCATTCATAAGTCACGCTATGTAAGCACTTAATCCCGTAGATGGAACCTCATGCATACCAACTAAGATACAACTGAAATCATTAAGACTTTCTAATCATCTAACTTCCATATGATACATATCACACAAGTTTAAGGTGCCACCACCTATCGGCCTACACCAAAACCCAATACTTGTTAGGTAACACTATCAGAACAACTTAAAGAAGAAGGAGAATGGCTACTAACTTAGCCAATTACCAACTCAAAGGAAATAGCACAACGTGCTCAAGACCTAGATTTTTACCATAGAGGTACAAATCAAAACCATCATCGGTCAAGCGTGACCGACTCCAACCAATAGAGACACCGAAAGATCCACAACTGACCTTACCATGTCACACCCGAAAGGAACATTTAACCTAAAGCTCTGATACCAAGTTGTAACGCCGTGACCCGAATTTAAAGGTTAATAAAGTATCAACCCTATCCGATCCGTACGTTAACTGTGAAGTGCAATAAAACAACCTAAATAATGTTTATAATCCAGTTTTATTATTATTTAATGTTACTCTTGTTAGCATGCGATTCCAATTATTACCAACAACGAAATAGGACCCATGGGGAGTGGACCGAAGGACAAGTAAACAGAGATACTAATCGTAAATGCATTTAACTACTTACCTGTATAACGCTCTCAGAGTACGAAATGTCATCCAACCTGCCGTAACAAAGGATGGATGTGAGCCAAATGCTCAGTGGGATTATATATAAATGCATTACAAAAATGAACGACAGAAAGAAATACTCACATGCTACACTACATACATGTGAAAAATATGTATATAACTTCATATGTACAATTGGAAAACACATGTCCCAATGCATGAAACCATTTTATTTCAAAAATGTTATTTGACCCCCTTTATCTTCTTTGTCCTTACAAAATAATCATTTTGTATTTTAAGCTTAGAACTAGCATATTCTTACGTTAACTCGCCCAATTAGACAATTTACGACTATTGGGGAAATCCTTTCATTCTCTTTCAAACGTTTATTTCTCAGTGTTATTAACGCACGTCGAGTTATTAATCATTACTTAAGACTCTTTCAACGCATACACACTCACAGTGTTTAGAACATACTCATTTTCCTTTTAAAGCTTTATATAACACAGGTTTGTGTTTATTATGATTCAAACCTCATTAGGTACCTTAAACATCATTATATAATCTTATTAAACCATCCCATGTTGCCACATGAATATTAAACATTTAATGCGTTATTCTTGCATTAGTAAATCAATGAATTAATGCCATTCATTTATGCCCCTTTCATGAATATTCAATTCATTACTTAGCATTATCTTTAGGGATTCCTCCAATACACACACACACACACACACACACACACACATGCACACACACACACACACATCATAACACATGCACACCTACGGTTTCACATAATTTCACCGCCTGGTACCGAGCGCTAAGTAAACTGGAGTCGGTTTAGGGTCTTTCACCATTAGGGACAGCATATCCCTGCTTAATTATTTAACCTGGCATCATCCAATATCATTATCTTGCCAATGTGTTCAACATTTTCATAATGTTTACACTAATTTACTTTTTCGGGCCGAAGCCAAATCCTTGGACTTAACCGTCCATTTTCCCATTATACTTGGAAAATTATTGCTTTTTCTTTAAGACCTTTATTAACACGCATGTTGATTTTATACCCTAAATCATTTATATTTTTAGGACTTGATTCAATTTCACACACACTAGCATAAAAGAATTCATTAACATTTTTATTTTATAAGAATGTTTAACTTTAGGTAAATTACCAATTTACCCTTACTTACCAAAACATGCAGTTTAACTCCTTAACAACTGTCATTTCCCAAAAACAATTATTAAGTTTCCAACTTAACATTTTAATGCTTTAGTTATTTTAACACTTTCTTTAAATCACGCTTTTCCCCAACTTTCAAACTTGTCAATTCAACAATTTCATTACTTGAAATAACATCTTTGTCTTACTTCATGTTTAAACCCAAGAAGACCACTTCTAAACTCGCTCACATATTTATTCGCAAAATACTATGAGTTTATATCCAAAGAAAATGTACTATAAATGTTAATATCCTATCGAATGGATTAAAAATGTAGTTCTTTCTAGAATCATATACTATTCACAACAAACTCGCGTTTCAAGTAAGTAAGACATTCTTAACTTCCTTAAACTCGAAAATAACCATTTATTCATAAAGTACTCCATTTTTCAAACAAACTTAAAAATATTTATTTCATAAATATTCGACAACATTAATCATTTTCCACATTTTTATTTCATACAAATGTTCATCATGTCATTTTACTAGAAATGCACCAAATACTACTTTCTCCCATTTTTATCTCATAAAAATGCCCACTATTCATTTTTACTAGAATTACACCAAATGACACGTTCTAACATTTTTATTTCATTAAAATGCCCATGAATAGTATTATGAATTTTGTAACACTTTAAAAACTCATTTAAACTTTCTTGTAAATGTCCATTTTCTTTAAAACATCAAGTGTATACTTAATAAACTCAATAATACATTATAATCATTTTTCTACACACTTTTACACTCAAATGGTGGAGAATAGAAATCTGATTTTTTTTGTTTAATTCAAACCGACCTTAAAACCTTTATTTGAGACCTGTTTATTCATGAGATCATAGAAATATACCAATAAATTTCTTGGATGCAACTTTCACAAATCCTATATATTTGAAGCCTAAAGCATGTAAATAATGATTCTGAATTTTAACTCATCAATAAATTTGAACTAAGATTAGTAAATCCCACCTTAAATGAGCTCTAACAATGGTGGAAATGGTGAAGAAGATGGAGGACCCCCCACCTCCAAAGCTGGCCTCAAGGAGGTTTCTAAAACCCCTGAAAGTTATCTCCAAGTATGCTTCATGATTTTTCTTCTTCAACCTCAAGATCTACCCCCCCCCCCCCTCCAAACACCCATCAACACATCGCCAAAACACTCTCTTCAAATACCAATCAAAACATGGAAAACTTTATCTTCTACCTCACTACATGGTCCTCTATGGTTTATTAAGGTAATGTAAGGTGGTTAGAGACTTGGTAGAGGTGGTTTACATGGTGTATATCATGGTGTGAGAAGGTGGTTGCAGCCCAAACAAGTTCTGGACAAAAGGTTCTTCTATGGAGTTCAATTTTAGAGAGAGATGGTGGGCACGAAATGAGGAGGAGAGCATAATAACCCTATCAATCATTTCTCTAAGTTTATATACTACAACACAACCTTACAACGATATCATCATGGTTTGGAACCAACAAGAAGTCGAGAGGTGACTAATCCAAGAAACCAACTCGAGACAGCATGTAAATGGCCTGAGCGTGGGCTGTCCTAGGACACACGATATTCTTCTTTCCATCTTTTTTTAACTTCAACCTAAGGATTTATTCCTTATATTTTTGTGAGTCAAAAAACATATTCACTATATTTTTTTGACCCTCCGAGACGTCCTAAACAATATGCGTAAGAAATGGGACCTCCGCGCAAAACATATTTCTTTTTTTATTTTTCTTTGCATGGTAATATTCCTTGTATTTTTTTTTAGTCAAAATATATGATCGGAATATTTTTTTTGACTTTTCGAGATGTCCTAAATAATACGCGCAAGAAACAGGACCTCCGCGCAAAACATATTATTTTTCGATTTTTCTTCGCATGGTAATATTCCTTATATTTTTGTGAGTTTAAATATATGGTCGGAATATTTTTATGACCTTTCGAAATGTTCTAAACAATATGCGCAAGAAACAGGACCTCCGCGTAAAACATATTTTTTTTCGATTTTTCTTCTTATGGTAATATTCCTCATATTCTTGTGAGTCTAAATATATGGTCGGAATATATTTTTGGCCTTTCGAGTTGTCCTAAACAATACGCGCAAGAAACGGGACCTCTGCGCAAAACATATTATTTTTTGATTTTTCTTCACACGGTAATATTCATTATATTTTTGTGAGTCTAAATAAATGGTCGGAATATTTTTTTTGACCTTTCGAGATGCTCTAAACAATGCGCGCAAGAAACAAGACCTCCGTGCAAAATATATATTTTTTCAATTTTTCTTCGCACAAGAGTTTAAATATATGGTTGGAATATTTTTTTGACTTACCAATTGTCCTAAACAATACGCCCAAAACTAGACTGTCGCAGTATCGCACGTCGTTGGCCAATTAGTACTCAAACTCGCGTAGCATTCGTTGCTTATTTGAATCGTGTGAAACTTAACCAAAGTAATTAAAATAACTATACGAACACAAATCATAACTCATGCGAGTTCATGCAACGTAAAAATATCATAAACGAAAAGTCCCTAAATAAAAGGATAATCGTACAAGTACAATTTAAAAGTGCGGGCATTACACCTGGGACACCCACCGTTGGGATTGGGGTGGGTACTGTGTTCATGGGGCCAACTCCCATTAGAGATGAGCTCAATAGGGATATCAGAGATGCCATTGGTGTTACGAAGGAACTAGGGTCAAATCCACCCAAAATCGTTGCAGCAATGGGAGTTTGCAAACCACCCGAGGAATCACATTCTTGGTAGCCTCAAGCTCTCTCACAACTTGCTCTTTTTTAATGCTGAATGGCGTCAAAATCTATGATACGGTTAACATTCTCTTATGACATAATTTTTGAAGAATACCTCACCATCGGAGTCGCCAAATGTAATAGGGTAGTCCCCTTGTAGACTAAGAGTATGATAATACTAGTTCAAGTGTAAACCGTATAGGTATAATGATAAATGATAACCGAAAAACTCTTTAATAAACATAACTAAACCCACAATATTATATATATGATTAACCCTCGGATTGAACTCACAATACCCTCATGTAGAACTCAAAATAATAATAAAGGAACTCAAAATTTCTCATTCAAAGGGAGATAGAAGTAATCATCCTACATATACCTTGGCAGACAGCCAGCACACCAACAACGTCTGAAAGATCTCTGGCTAGCTATTAAAAGATTCCCAATAAATGACAATGGTGGGTGAGCAAGAACTCTGGTTTCTATCCACTCTCTAGAAATAATCTTTAGAAAGAAATCATATTCTTAAAACTGGCTAAGACCAATAAATCGTCCCCATGCCACTCCCGAGATGCCTCAGTCCTCCACAGATGTGAAAGATATTTCTCATACTTTACGTCATAAATATCAAATGATTGATGAGTTAGTCAATCCTACGTCATAAACATTAAATGACAAGACATGCTTTTTGCCTAACCACTATGCGTCAGAGGACTGTCACCACATAGGTGGATCACCAGCTGTCTGACAGCCCCACATACCATGGTGGTTTACTCAAGTACGGAGTAACACCCCGTAAATTTAAAAGGTATTATTTAAATTAATTCAGAATTTTGGGTAAAAATAATTTTGGAATTTATTACTTTTAGTAATTTAAGATGTTGCGTTTTAATATTGAAAAGTATCATTTTAATCGAAATTAAAATTGGAGCTAAAATGGGAATTTAAATTGAAAAAAAATACGGTTGTTACGGTTCGGGGTCATGACTAACGAGCAATTTTTTTTATTTTACATAGAATCCTGTTAGCATTAGAACTCCTAATCATTATAAATTAAAACTAACCTGTGGTTGGGTTCTTCAAATCATTTTTTCTACAACTCTTCCTTTAAAAGACTTCTCCAAAAATATTTCCCTTTCATCTACAAACCTTTGCCCCAATTTTCTTCAAGGTTTCAACTCAAGATTTGTCAAGATTAACTAGGTTTTCTAAAGACGCTTCAAGAACACATCTTTATCAACTTTTTTAGAAGAATACATATTAGAAATTAGGATTCTCAATCAACTTTTATTCAGACATGGATACTATATTCTCTTTCTTTAGTATTATGGATTTTAAGTGTCGCCTAAACATTAATGACATGTTTTTCTTAACATAAATTAGAAACTTAATTAGAAATAGTGAGAACTAATTATGGTACTATTTTTATGAAAACATTTAATATGAAATAAGATTGAAAACCCAGGGGTAAGTAGGTTAGAATATTGGGTTTTGATTATTTTAGGGGTGGGATCGCATGTAGAATTTTATGGAGTTCATTTAAATAAAATTGGGCCATGTACATGTGACACCCCACTTAAAATAATAACAGGTGGCCAGCCCTATACTACCTTAAATCAGGAATCTCAGATGGCTCAGTCTCATCACCAACAAACTATACAATAACATATAAGGCTAACTACCTAAAATCAAATAAGCGAGATGCCAAAATTAAATAAAACAAGCCACAGACAACAAACCAACACTATCAACTAGTATAAGAGATAGAATGTACCAACACCACGATAAAATAAAGTTCTCAAAATAAAAAGGAAATGAGTATACAAAAGGAAATATACCCAAATAAACTGTCGGGTCACAGACAGTACAACGTCATAAAGAAGAAATATAAACAACTACAAATGACCCTGGGCGTAAACCCGATGTACAACATGAATCATATCTAGATTTACACAAGAATAGGAAGCGACTACAATCTAAATCCCGCAACATTCCGCACCTGTTACGGCTCCCAAGACTCTGGATAGAAAAGCATCTGGCATCCCTGCGGTAGGACACCTGTAGTGATATATATATATATAGAAGGAGAGAAATATAAACGGGTCAGAGCCCGAAGTGCAAAAATGTTTAGCAAGTGTGTTAACCGTGCATAATAAATATAAATGCACTTATTTCATAATTAAAGTGGAGTCGCACTCTCCCGAAACCCCCAAACTCACCTCTCATCTAACAGCGCGCACCTATTCGCGTACTGAAATCTTAATTAAGTTACCCCTCCCATAAGGACAACCTAACTTACCATAGGCACGACCTATACCCGTAAGACCTGCCATTCTAACATAACCCAGGAATCCTTCCCATTCTAACCACCCTTAAATGTACATACACATATAGTTGCCATACTAGGCTTAATTGATTCTAATTGTTAACTTAAACAGTTATTCATTGTATGATTATTTCGCATGATTAACATTTAATTTCTAATTAATAATTCATTCTCTAATTAACATGCATAAATTTAATAAGGACAAAACTTCACTCCACTCTCATCATTGCACTACGTTTCATGCGTGGAGCGTCTCGCAAAGCGAAATCCAAACAAGGAACCCCCCCAATACACTACTCCTTGACAATGTCGATCCTAGAGATCCATTATGTCATGCACACAATTCTACTACTACCATTTGGATTACTAACTAAGAGTAACCCCTATATCTCCAATAAATATCCTTGGGATGATGTAACCAAAATATTCCTTAAATGCGATACATCAACCCCCAACAATCCAGTACACCATAATCAACCAAGATGTACACCATAGAACTTTTATATCCTTCCATCTATAGGATATGTATAAGTATATATGTATTTACTCTAAACATATATATAGATACAATCATTCATTCCCATAGCCAAGTGTACATACCACATATGATGTACAATGGCCATACACATAATATACCCGAATATATATTGCCGATATACTGCACCAAGCTATCATCTTCCAGGGCATTACTCATATACCATCCTGGGGGCCACGGTCGGACTCAATATCACCGACATCAGGGCCAACACACACACACGACGTCCCGATAAGCGGTCATAGCTCCTAACCGGTCAATGAGACGAAACATATCCACCACATCTCACCCCAAAAGAAATGTAAATCACATAATAACACAATGGACGACTATGACCTGGGGAATATCCACACTCTGCTCCTCGAGCCAGGGTGCTCACCCTCAACAGGCAAACTTCCCAATGATAGCGTGAGTGGGGTATGCTTAACCACATAAGTATATGTATCATTCACATGCATAATATATATACATCCATATGATCCCATCATATAATTGAACCATCACATACGGTTTAGATATTCACAACATGAGTATGCACATATATCCATATCTATACAATTTTATATATATATATATATATATATATATATATATATATATATATATATATATATATATCCACATAAATATACACACTATCTCTCGTCCGTATGTATAAGATTTATAAACTCGGCTATAAGTATACATAAT
The DNA here is from genome assembly GCA_949130495.1 of Sambucus nigra. NCBI lineage: Eukaryota > Viridiplantae > Streptophyta > Magnoliopsida > Dipsacales > Adoxaceae > Sambucus > Sambucus nigra. Next base: position 90,476,439 of record OX422222.1, on the reverse strand, counting down.
CTTCACTATACTAGCTGTGGGTACCCTGAATTGAGCACCATAAGGCCCGGACGAGTAGCCCCTCCTTAACGGGCCCAAAGCCCAGGCCCATCACCTCTTGTACTCATCCGATTACCCCACGATCCCATGAAGAGAAGTTGGAAGGGAGCACGATCCCATGTAGGGGAGATGGCTAATAAGAAGGAACCCATCACCCCCACTACTCCAACATATACATGTATAAATTAAACCCTAAGTCCGGGGCAAAGGACAAGTTGTATTCTCTGTACTTATTCTTCAGAATATAGAGAAATAACATTGACTGAACTACCGTGGACGTAGGCACCTATTTGCTGAACCACGTATACCCGTTGTTGTGTGATTGGCATCTTACTTATCTTTTCTTGATTGTTACCACTTTCATATTTATTTGTGTTGCATAATAATTGTCACTACAATTGGCGCCGTCTGTGGGAAACTGTTTATCTTTCCTTGAGAAGAGCCCACGCCGAGAAAAAATCTAAGATGTCTGGTCACAGCAGGAACGCTCCTCAAGCAGGAGATATTCAGGAGCCACCCGCTCCTCGCAGGATTAGGTCTGAAGTCCGACGTTCAGATCAAGGGGCTCGCTTAGAAAGGCCATCCTCAGAAGAAAGTCAAGGACCAGCAAGGTCCACTCAGATATCCAGACTGATCGACGCATACGAAGCAAGGCTCCACGAGCAGAGGGAGACTTCTCGCAGGTATGAGGCTGAGAATGCTCGCTTGAAAAGAAGACTGGAAAAACTGGAGAAAGAACTACGTCCTGATACCAGGAGATGCCCCTACCGCACTCCTAGCCCTCAGGCGATCAAATCTCGCAGCCGAGGAAGGAGCCCTAGGCGGCAATATCATGGGTTCAAAGTTGGCGACTCAGACGACGACCTCCGCGAGCAACTGATAAAAGCTCACCGCTATCAGAGCCCTGCTCGCAGCGACGACAACATACGAAACCTAGTCCGCAGAGAAATGGACCAACATCCAGCTCACCGCGGCACCAGATCAACCAGAGAACTCGCCAGGAGAGCCCTCAAGACCCAGATGAAATCTCCCTTCACGAGGGAAATTGAAGAAGAAGAAGCTCCCAAAAAGTTTGCTATTCCAAGGTTCAAGATTTACGACAGTAAGACTGATCCCATTGATCATGTCAGGCAGTACCGGCAGGCTATGACCCTCTGGAATCACCGAGATGCACTGATGTGCCGTATTTTTCCCTCGAACCTTCATGACGTGGCCCAGAAATGGTTTGAGAAACTCCCTCACCGATCCATCAGAAATTTCAAATCCCTGGCCGAGCTCTTTACGGCCCGGTTCATCACCAGCAGCTCCCATCCCAAAAGGATGGATGCCCTATTGACAATGAAGAAAACTCCTCAGGAGACACTTCGAGACTACGCGAAGAGGTACTGGGAGTTATTCAACGAAGTCGAGGACTGCGCGGAAGAGGTGGCAGTGGCTTCATTCAAAATTGGGCTACATAGCTCTTCCCTCCTTTACCAGTCCTTGACAAAGAAGGAAGCTACCACCATTGATGACCTGATGGCCCGGATTGAGAAATACGCAAAGGTGGAAGATGTCACCTGCCTTAATGTAGGTGAAAACGGTCGAGCCAAGCTCGCCACGAAGGGAAGTGAGAAAGTTGATAACCAGAAAAAAGGAGGAAAGAATGGGAGCAAGAATGGCTCCAAGAATGGAGGGAGCCCTGACGTTGCAAAGTCATTCCAGGCGGTCAACACCGTCTTCAAAGAACCAATTTACAAAATTCTCGCGAAGATCAAGGATGAGTCGTTCATCAAATGGCCCCGGAAAATGGGAGGAGACCCATCGAAAAGAAAAAATGCGCTGAGATGCACCTTCCACAAAGAGGGAGGACATAAGACCGAGCACTGCAAGGCTCTTAAGTCCCACCTCGAGGAGTTGGCGCAATCCGGACATTTGAATGACTTTGTGGAAAGGAAGGTAGAGAGAGTGACTGTCCACAAGGAGGCAAAACCCGACAACGTATTAGAAGATGACACCGGACACGAATTCGCAGTAATCCATGGAGTATCCGATGTCAAGCAAATCCAGGGAAACTCAGCTCGGATGGAGGTAAAGAAGCTGACAGCAGTAATGCAAGATTTTCAAATTGATCCAGCGAAATCACAGGCAGGAAAACGCCGGCGAGCAGAGGACATCAACTACAACAAGCATGTTGTTTTCACGGATGAAGATCTTGTGGGAGTGAGGACCCCACATCACGATGCCTTAGTCATTACACTCAGGATAGCCAACTTTGATATCGACAGGCTGCTCGTCGATCAAGGAAGCTCATCTGAAGTAATGTACATCGACCTGTTCAGAAAATTGAAGTTGAACATCGCCGACCTAAAGGGAACCACTGTTCCTCTGGTCGGCTTCGCTAGAAAAATGACCATGCCTCTGGGCAAGATAGTACTACCAGTGCTCGCTGGAAATGTTTTGAAAATGATCGAATTCTTGGTGGTCGACATCGATTCACCGTATCAAGCCATCCTCGGCAGGGGATGGCTTCATGCAATGAGGCAGTCTCCTCGACCTACCACCAGAAACTCAAATATGTCACCGAGCGGGGAGTGATGGAGATACATGGCGACCAGGCGATGGCGAGAAAGTGCTTCATAGCGGCCATCCGACCAAAGCCAGAGAAAAAAGACGTTCAAACCAGCGATAAAGTGGAGGAAGGTGCAATCCCTTCCAAATAGCAATTAAAATATGGAAGGCCCGGAGTGGAAGAGACCAGGATCCTCCCCTCCGAGCGTGTTGTAGAGGACCTGGTAGAAGTAATTGCAAGAAAAGGCGACAACAGCAGAGTCTTCCTAATCGGAACCTCACTCACTGACCAAGAGCAAAAGGATTTGTTAACCTTACTCAGAAGCAACATAGAAGGCACGACGAACTGCTCCCGAGAAGGCCAAAGCAATAGAACAAGAAGTCAAAAAACTGCTGGATGCAGGATCCATACGGGAAGTGCAATTCCCCAAATGGTTATCCAACCCAGTGGTAGTTCCAAAAAGCAACGGGAAGTGGAGAGTTTGCATAGACTTCACTGACCTCAACAAAGCCTGCCCCAAGGATAGCTTCCCTCTTCCGAAAATAGACCAACTAGTAGACGCCACTGCAGCACACGAGCGAATCAGTTTTCTGGACGCATACTCAGGCTATCACCAGATTCCCCTATATGCACCAGATCAGGATAAAATGGCGTTTATCACGACGGTTGGTTTATATTGTTACAAGGTCATGCCTTTTGGGCTAAAAAATGCAGGGGCAACCTATCAGCGGCTGGTTACTAAAATGTTCAAGAATCAGATGGGAGACACGATGGAGGTCTACATCGATGACATGCTCGTCAAGAGCAAGGAGAAGGAAAACCACCTCTCGAACCTGGCAAGTACCTTCAAAATCCTCAGGAAATACCGAATGAAACTCAACGCGAGCAAGTGTTCCTTCGGTGTCCAGTCAGGAAAGTTCCTTGGGTATTTGGTCAGCAAGCGTGGTATAGAGGCAAATCCAGACCAGATTGATGCAATTAAACGGGTGCAACCTCCTCGCACAATTCGCGATGTACAGAAGCTCACTGGAATGCTCGCTGCTCTAAATCGTTTCATTTCTAAATCCTCCGAGAGATGCAAGCCCTTCTTCCAACTCTTAAAAGGCAGCAAAACGGTAGAATGGACCCCAGGTTGCTCGCAAGCATTAGACGAGCTCAAGTCCTACCTAAGCTCCCCACCACTGCTTGTCATACCACAGCAAATGAACCCTTTGTACCTCTACCTCTCTGTATCCAGCCATACTATCAGCTCAGCGCTAATGTGTGAAGTTGCAGGGATCTAACATCCAGTCTATTACGCAAGCAAAACCTTACTAGACACCGAGCAGCGCTACCTGCCATTGGAAAAGCTCGCATTCACCCTAGTAATATCCTCTAGGAAACTGAAGCATTACTTCGAAGCTCACACGATCATTGTCCTTACATCACACCCCCTCAAGGCTGTCCTAAGGAAGGCGGATTTGTTGGGCAGACTGTCTAAATGGTCAGTCGATCTCGGCCGGTTTGACATCCAATTTCAACCAAGGACAGCTATCAAGGGTCAAATCCTTGCTGACTTCATAGCTGAATTCACAGGCGAAGAACCCTTCGACCAGCCTAAGCCAACAGAACAAAACAGCCAGGCTACAGGGGGATGCTGGAAGTTATTCGTTGATGGAGCCTCCAACTCAAAGGGGGCAGGAGTAGGAATTGTTCTCATCACTCCAGAAAATACAGTCCTCGAGCAAGGAATCAGGCTGGGATTTGCAGCCTCCAACAACGAAGCAGAATACGAAGCCTTAATAGCAGGTCTCCAAAGGGCGCAAACTCTAGGAGCAAAGCATTTACAGGTATTCGGAGACTCGCAACTAGTTTCCAATCAGATAAGTGGAGACTACAATGTGAAGGATGAGAGGATGGCAGCCTACCTCTCCTTGGTAAGAAACTTAATGACGAACTTTGAAGAAATCAACATCCAACAGTTTCCCAGGGGGTAGAACAGCCACGCTGACGCCTTGGCAGCCCTAAGCTCGGCAGTTGATTCCAGCCTCAAAAGGATAATCCCTATCGATTTCCTTAGCTGCCCGAGCATTTACCCCAACTGCGAGCTGACCAAAGCGAAACAAATACTCCAATTGGAACCAGCCCCAAGCTGGATGGATCCCTTGAGAGACTATTTGAAGAACGGAACGCTCCCAGAGGATAAGAGGACTGCCCACCAGATAAGAGTCAAAGCTGCGCGTTTTCACTTATCCACGGGAGGCGACTTGTATAAAAGATCTTTCTCCGGCCCCTACCTTAGATGCGTCCACCCAGGCGATGTCAAGACAGTGCTTCACGAGCTTCACGAAGGAATCTGCGGGAGTCACATCGGAGGAAGGTCTCTAGCCTTTCGAGCAATGAAGGAAGGTTACTGGTGGCCATATATGCAAAGGGACTCCACAGTATATGTCCGCAGATGCCTAAAATGCCAGCTTCACGCCCCCATGGTCCACCAGCCTGCCAGCGAATTAAAATCCCTGACCACCCCCTGGCCCTTCGCCCAGTGGGGAATGGACATCGTGGGACCACTGCCCACCGCTGCCGGCAATCGCAAATACCTGTTGGTCGCAACTGATTACTTTACCAAGTGGATCGAGGCAGAACCACTGGCAAACATCCGAGATGCTGACATGATGAAGTTCATATGGAGAAATATAATCACTCGATTCGGGATCCCCAGAACCCTCATCACTGACAATGGAACACAGTTAGAGAGTGGCCCTTTTCAGAACTTCTGCGACCAACACGGGATCAGGCACCACTTCAGCTCGGTAGCTTATCCTCAAAGCAACGGACAAGCTGATTCTTCCAACAAAACAGTGATCGCTGGGTTGAAGAAGCGGTTAGAGCGAGCAAAAGGCGCGTGGACAACCGAGCTACCACATGTCCTATGGGCGTACAGAACGACTCCTAGGCGAGCCACAAGTCAAACGCCATTCTCACTAGCATATGGTATGGAAGCAGTCATCCCATTAGAAGCAGGATTGCCTATAATGAGATCCAACCTTTTCGAGCAGGGTCAGAACGATCAGGCTTTGCTCGCTGAACTCGACTTGGCCGATGAGCGCAGGGAACTTGCCCTAGTAAAACTAGCGAGCTATCAGCAACAGCTCGCGAAGCACTACAGCAAAAAGGTCAATCCGAGGAAATTCGAAGTTGGGGACTATATCCTAAGAAAGGTCCTAGGCAACACAGTGAAGCCATCAGACGGTAAACTGGGCCCGAACTGGGAAGGACCTTATGAGATAATTAGAGACGATCTGCAAGGTGCCTATCATTTGAAAACGATGGAGGGCAGAGAGATACCACGAGCATGGAACGCAGCTAATCTCAAGAAATTCTACTTTTAGGAGTTCTATTGTTAGATCTTTTATTGTACTCATTATGGGAAAAGACAGTTTATTTCTCTATTCACCAATGAAAATCTCTCAGTTGATCACTCTCTAAAAAGTAACAATTATATCTTATTGCACATCCTTTTCAAATCACAGGTATAATGGTTGACATAGCAGGGGAACACCCCTCCTCAGGTCATCGTCATGAAGCACGACAGACCTCCTAGCATTGCCCATGGCAATATATGAAGCCCTACAGAGCATTCTTAGGCATCAAACCTACTTTGGTTAAACAAAATCCTGACCGGATGAAGACATCCAATAACAGGTGTGTCCTCGCCAATTGCCCCACTTAGACCTAAGGGAGTGTGACGACACGACCTAAAAGGTAAAGAAAGGGCACAATGGTATTCTTAATACTGGACTGGGCGGACACTCACATGACAAGATAAAAAGATTGTGAAGCTGCAAAAATATGACAAAGATTGGATAAACACGTTTAGTCGGCAAAATCGCCCAAAACTCAAACTTTCCATTAATCTTTTATATTTACAAACAATAATAGTACATGTTTAGTCGGCAAAGCTCGCACAAAGCATTTACAATTATTAAAAAAACAAAATATCAAGAAGGTGGAAGCCTCCGAGCAAGGTAGCCAGCAACTTTAGCTCTCCTCCCGTCATCAGGAGCAGGATCGAACTCCTCAACGACCTCATTTGCATCCAACTCCAGTAGTCGCCGGGGAATAGCATCAATGGGAATCCATCGATCATCTCGCCTGAATGGATTGGGCATCAGAGTGGAGGGAGACATCTCATGCCGATACCACAATATCGAGTTCCTCGGGACCTGCAGCTCTTTGAGAGCACTCAACCACCCCCTGATGAAGGAAAGCTCCTCGAACTCTGATAATCTTGTGGGAGCATCCAGCCAGCCCTGATCATAGCCATCAGTCCACACTTGGCGAGGGCCCTTCTTGAATAGATGCCTCAGTCGGGTGACGTCCCTCTGGAGCCCAGCAGTAGTCACGTAAGCTTGCCGGACATCGCCGCGCAGCTCCTCCATTTCCCTCTCACGCTGCTCCTCAACTTCCCTACTCCTACCCCGTGTACTCCTACCAGCACGCGGGAGGGGAGGCCGAGCAGCCCGCGACGAGGAAGAGCCTTGTAGAACTGCCGAAGCGATGCTCGGCGAATGCTCCTTAAGCTTCGAGACCTCCCGCCTCAGGTCGTCATTCTCCCGCTGAAGAAACTCCACGACTTGATTGATCTCGGTGGCCTCCAGTAACTTTGCTCTCAGCTCGCTAACTTCTCCTTGCACTGAAGCTCCGATCTCTTCCATTTCCTGGAGCCTGTCCTTCAATTTGGCCACCAGCTCGGACTGATCCTTATATTTCTGGTTCCTTGACTTAGCAAACCTGCAAAGCCTAGCAAAGGCTTGGCGAACTGCAGGGCTTGCATTAGGACCCAGAGTCCTACCTAATTGGGAGGTAACAGGAATATAGTCATCCACATCAACCAACTACAAGTAAAAGAAAGAGAGAAGAAAGAGATCAGCATAAACAAAAATAAAGTCTTTTCATTGATAATGAGCGAGGTTACATCAGATCAAAAAAGAAAAAAGTTACAAAGAAGCCCTATCACTTAGCAACCTCGGTGGATGGACCCTTGTCCTTATCAGCATCAGTAGGGGCATTACCCTCTGCAGGGGTGTCCACTGCCTCCTCGACCAATGGAGCATCAGAAGGAGTCGCCCGAGAAACAGGATCGGTGCCTTCAGCAGCTGGGGCTGGGTCCTCATCCATGACTGGCTTTGGCCCTGGATCATTCTCGTCAAAGAGTGGAGATGCAACATCCACCCCAGCAGCCACGAGGGCCTTGTTCCACCCTTTCTTGAAGTTCAGACGGCTAATATAGCCTATCTGAACCTCGGCATCCTCATACGCAGCAGCCCAGCCAGAATTGTACGAATCTTCTTTAAGAGTGGCTGCCTGGGCTTTGTCCGCCTCCAGCTGCTGGGCAAGAACCCTGTTCTTCTCCGCAAAGTCCAGCTTGCTCGAGCATACCTGATCATACGACTTCCTCAGCTCTCCGAGCTCCCTGACAGCATTATCTCTCTCGCGAGCAGAATTAGCAAGGGCCGAGGCAGATGAAGCTCGAGCCGCATCAGCAGCCTTAAGATCGGCCTCCAGCTGAGAACCCCTGGCCACCAGAGTAGACTTCTGCTGCTCCAGCTCGCTGTTCCTTCTCAACAGCTCGTCGCGAGAGCGATAGAGCACAACAAAGTCAGTCACAAACTGCAAAAAATGAGGGAAGGATCAGAAAAAAGAAACCATCAAAACGGATTAAAAGAAGTTGAGAATTAGAAAAGGAACCTTACCAAGGCAAGCCTCTGGCTAGCTTGCAAAGCCAGTTGATCGGACCCTGACGCCCTCTCGCGATCTGCAGGGAGGACTGCCCTCTCAAGCAGCGCAGGGGCGAGCTGAGGAGAGGTGGCCACCGAAGCCCCCTCAGGCAAGGCAGATACTGGGATAAAGGCTTGACCAATTTTGGTCCTCAGTTACATCTTCCTCCTCTCCTCCTCCTTTTCTTTCTCCCTCCTCTTTCTCTCTTCCACCTTCTTCCTCTCCTCCTCCTTTTTCTTCTCTCTCTCTCTCGCCTGATCCTCCTCTCTCTTCTTCTTCTCTTGCTCCTAAGAAGAAGGCCGAGAACCAGTAGTTATGGCCCCGGAGGCAGTCTTCGATTTCTTGGACTTCTGGGCAAGAAGCACATCATCATCATCATCTCTGATTAAATTCTTCCTGGGAGGCATCTCTTCACCAGAACTGCCGGAAGTGCTCGAAGAACTGCTACTGTCAACACTGCCCGCACCCAAATTACTAACACCTGCAGGCTCACTCTCCGATCTACTCTCCTCTTCGTCCAATTGGATGGGCTCAGCAGAAATCTCTTCGGAAGAGTCAAAGTCCGGAACACTATCCACAGGTCGGGCTATGAAGCTGGAGCCTGTGTTCTTGTATTCAAGCAGAAAAGCAGCAGACCTAGGATGCTCGCCGTCACCCAAAGGTTCCCTGATGTTCCAAGCTTTCACCAGTTCCGAGATACGAACCTCGCTGAGAGCAGTCTCCAAGTTCTTTGCCCTCGCTGTAAAAGAGAAAGCAAGGAGAGGTTAGAAAAATCACAAAGTCAGCAAAGGATGAAACAATAATACAACATCTACCTATATATTCTTCCCCATAAAAGGGAACAGTGAACCTCTCAGACCTCGACCCTTCAAATTGGGGGGAGAATTGCCAATTCCTAATAAGAAAACCTTCTTGCCAGTAGTCCTTATGGGAATCAGGTAAATTTACTACCAATACCCTATCAGGGCTCCTAGCCTTAAGGTAGAGGACACCTGAACTCGTTCGAGAAAAAGAATAGCAAAAGCAGACCTCGGCAAGCCCTAACCTTGTGCCGTATAATTGATTTATCCTATGCACGCCGTTCACTATTTTCCATACGTTGGGCGAACATTGTGCAGGCACAATACCAAAATAGCTAAAGAAGTGCAGAAACATACCATTGGGGGGAAAGGTAAGACCCCCCTGACAGAGCAACAGGACGTGAATCCAATGTGCATCTTCTATATCCCTAACGTTCCTAGGCGGTGAGGCACAACACTCAATCTCTACCCACTCAGGAATATTGTATAGTTTTCTAAACTCAGTTACTGACCTATTTCCAATCTTCGCCATTGGAAAAATACAAGAAAAACTATAAACTCAAGAAAAAGGGCACAAGAGACTTACAAGACAGAAGATCAGATCAAATGGCGAAGAAGCGACGAGAGTGGAGACCAAAAACAGAAGGTACAAGGCTTAAGAGTTCTCAAAAGATAGAAGATTGCTGGAAAAACTGAAGCGACGAAGAGAAAATGTGTCTTATTCCAACAAGATTTCAAGCCTAATCATAACGCACGGATAGCGAAGCGGGTGCCACCAAAACAACTTCCCAGTTTTCGAAGAAATCGACCATCATAGCTGATTATTTAAATTCATTGGACCTGTAAAAATGGCCCAACAAATTTAGGGACAATTGTGGGTACCCTGAATTTAGCACCATAAGGCCCGGACTAGTAGCCCCTCCTTAACGGGCCCAAAGCCCAGGCCCATCACCTCTTGTACTCATCCGATTACCCCACGATCCCATGAAGAGAAGTTGGAAGGGAGCACGATCCCATGTAGGGGAGATGGCTAATAAGAAGGAACCCATCACCCCCACTACTCCAACATATACATGTATAAATTAAACCCTAAGTCCGGGGCAAAGGACAAGTTGTATTCTCTGTACTTATTCTTCAGAATATAGAGAAATAACACTGACTGAACTACCATAGACGTAGGCACCTATTTGCTGAACCACGTATACCCGTTGTTGTGTGATTGGCATCTTACTTATCTTTTCTTGATTGTTACCTCTTTCATATTTATTTGTGTTGCATAATAATTGTCACCACACTAGCCATCGTCCCAACACATTTAATTTACATCGATATGTGAATACAATCCCTCACTTGAAGCATATTCATCCATTTGTCCTATGATATGAATAGTCTTCCAACATATATATGCCCAACATTATGGTTATCACCCAAAGTTTAGTATAGGTAACAATCACTACACATCACATCTATATCCGAAAGTATATAAATATCTCCAATAAAAAATTTTACTAATGGTATACACCTAACCAATAGTCTACAAACCTCAAGCTTAAACTTGAATTCATTTTGTGATCCCATTATTTATTGGAATCCCCTTTATTAATCACACACTATTCTAGTTGATAGTACTATCCAATCACTCTCGATTTCCGATGAAGGTTCAATTATCCCAATAAACACTTAACATTTGCGATATCTTCTCCAAATTCATCATCGCTAAGGACACGTGACCACTCTCTCTTGTCCGTCCCCAATTTGTATCTTAATAGAATCATATTTCTATAATTATTCAACACTCACCTCGGCCTACGATTTTGAGCCATGCCCTTACCCCTCTCTCTCAAAGAGTCCTAAACCGTACGTCGTATGTAAGCTCACTTATGACCCCTAAATAGAACTACCATTCGTAAAGGAATTCCCACACTACTCTAATACAATAATCTCCAATACATATGCATATAAGTCCCCAAAATGACCCAATGCCTACCCGCGATCTCATAATGCGAGAATCTCCAATTAAATCTCCAAAACATATTTCTTACATCATATAATCATGTCCCCAGTCAATAAACCCAATCAAAAAGGGTTAGAAATCAGCCTAGCCCGAATCGATTTGGTCTCGAGGGAGAATCGATTCGCTCTAACTGCGGATTCATAGCCCCAAAAAACCCCAAATGGAGAAGGGGATATTAAAGGGAGAATTTACATACAAGAAGAATTGTTAGTCCTTCTGGGAGAATTCTGCTTGGACGGTCAAGGCAGAGGGTATTGTCGCGTAGTGTTAATTTGGAGGTAAACATTCCCTCGGGTGGGGAGATACAAGAATCGAGGACTTTATATAAAGTAAGACTGGGGAAAACGGTGTTGGTGAAGCACCACAATGGGAAGACCCGGTGGAGAACTAGTTAAAATGATTCGGATAGTTGAATTACTACCGAGCGATGGTGATTTCAGTAAGAGTTGTGGAAATTAGTAGCGTGTTCCTTAGGGCCGTCAATGCTGAGGGGACAACGGAGGTAGTCGTCAGAGTCGAGACTACCAACGTCCGAGAGAGGGACCACCTTAACATGATCAGTGTGACCGAAGATAAGTGGAGTATGTGTAGAGGTATTTTCTGTGGAGTGAAACCCGTGCGTTATAAATTTTTCCCGATGCAATAGTAGGGATCAAGGTATTGTGTCTGGCGAGGGCAACAGTTAATGAAATATTTGGTTTGGTACGGACATGTGTGGTAAGTACAGGAACCATTTGAGCAGCCGGGACGATTGTTAGGATAGAAGTATGAGTTATATCCTTATATGATGATGCATGTTATTTGTGGCATGAATGAGTTGCTACATTTGTCATAATTGTTATTCTCGCTTGAGAGTCGAGTTTAGTTAGTATATCAATAATTTTATTATTTATAAGAATATTTTCCCTGATAGTGTGGGGGTTACTTTTATTGTCATCAGCGGAGGATGAATGGGTATATTGATAGCGGTTTATACTTTATTGAAATCACTCATTTTAGTGTTGTGTTAAACGAGTATGATATGATCTTATTTACGGTTTTATATATATGATTATATCGATAGTGTGGTGGTATTGCAAGTTTATTGGGATTACTACCTTGGGGTAGCATGTTTTGTTCTGGCGAGGCCCCAGCTGTGAGAGGGCCGGACTCGCAATTGTACTTTTGTATATATGAATATGTTGTGATTTTAAAAAGGTATAATGGTCTCATATATTTAATCCCAATATGCGTAGGAATTCAATTGTTATGAGTCGTATGTAATTAGTTTACTAGTCAGCAAAGAGTTAGCTGGTGGTTATAATTAACGCTAGAGAGGCCGCAATGAGAAAAGTGCATTATTTTATCACCCATTAGAGATTTGGGAGTTTATACTCATAGTTGTGTGTCTGGGGACGGGATTTTGAGAACCCCGATTTTAGTTGCATGGTGTATATGGAATGTGATTACCATCAGTGTCAAGAGAAAGTGTCATTCGGAAGGAGTTCCTTATTTAAGTGTCATTGCGGAAGTAGATGTACCTTTGTTAAGAGATGGGAATATAGGGGTACATGTTATGGACTGAGGGCTTGACGGATCCCGATGACTGACAATGCTAGGAATTAGTGTATCAGGGGGGTTCCTTGTTTGGATTTTGCTTTGCGAGACACCCCACGCATGAAACTTAGAGTATGGTTGGTAGTAGGGAGACGTATGAACGTTCGTCTATGATTTGGGTACCTAGATCGTTATGGAAGTAAGTAATTTTAACTAGAAGATAATAAGGGGTAAATTTAAGATATAAGGCCAGAAGAGCCAGTTGTTAGTAAAGAAGTACTGATAATTTTGGTTTTTGTCCGGGTTGAAGGACGCATTGAGGTTAAGGAGGATTTAGGATTTCAAATTCAGAAGCGATTGAGAACACCCAAGTGGTATAGCAACGTTATAAATGCAGCGGCAATAAAGAGTTTGGGATACGTATGAAGCGTATATAATGTTTAAAACCGAATGATTGAGTTATAAGGGGTGTAGACATCTTGATTTGCTAAGGTGTAAATCAAAGGAAGAGGGGACATAGATGGGTGAGATTATTACTTATAGGATTAAACGTCGTAAGAAAAGGTGTAAATGAATATCATGTATAATCAGTGTAGCACGTCCGAATTTGGTGAAAAGGCAGTGGAAAGTCATTTAATAAGGGGAATTTTCTTGAAAAGGCAAATATTTAACTATTGTGGACAAATTGGAGTAGAGTTCTGACCAATCGAATGTTGAGGGTAATTCAAGAGTAAAATAGAATGATGATGTCAATAAGTTTTAAAGGGCCCCGATGTGCACAAGTGGGGAAAGTGCGAGGGTAAAAAATTTTGGTATACGTCGAAGGGAGAAGAGGGTTAGTAAGTATCACTTTACGAGAAGAATTATACGTGAAAGTTGGCATTGAAAGGGGTGTAGTAAGTAGTAGAATGGTTGGGGTTGGATGATGAACCAGATAATTTTGTATCAAGCCGACGATTCCAGGGATGGAAGAGTTAAGTTGGTAAATTTCCTTGAGGGGTTGACAACTTATAGATAAGTAAAGAGTCCCTTAGAATACGTGGGACAGGTTGTCCAGAAGGAGACAAATGACTATATACTTGGGTGATTTACACTATTAGAGAGTGAACACGCCGGTACGTGGTCCTGCGCAGTATTATCCAGAACCAATAGTAGATCCCCGAAATGCACCTTCAATGTGGAGTAGCAAGAAGTAGTGGAAATAACGTTTCGTTCTGAGGGTTGTACCACCTATAGCCCGAGGTGTAGGCGCAAGGTGATTGATGACTGGTGGATTGTACGAACGAAATTTTGGATTCATTGCAATCTTTTCATTTCCAAATTGGATATAACTAGTAAGTGAGGTGTATTGTGGTAATGGAGAGAAGATACTACCTAATGGTACAGTCGAGGTGAAAGCACCATTATCTTAGTATAGTAGACAAGGTGCTTACAAATGTTTTATGTATCACCAACAGACTAAAGTGGTTTTCCCTTGTGTAAAAGTCACAACGCCGAAAAACAGAGATTTAAAGAATGGGCAAGAGTACTTAGATGTGTTATTGATTTCCTCCAGGATGGGAGTTTGGTGTTTTGATAAACGCGGGAGTTAATGCGTAGTGAGGTGCGGACTCACAATAATATTGAGATAATGAGGCCAATGATGTATAGGCTATTTTTATTCGAATGTTGTTTAGTAAGAGCGCAACGTGACGTGCATTTATTGAAGTGTAATCTGATAAAGTATCAAGAGTGTTAAACAAGCTTGTTGTGAAGCAAGGGCTTTAATGATTGGGCCTTTCTTTATATTTTATTTTGAGTATTGGAGGATACCTAATTTTTACAGGTATGCCTTACTTTTCCGAATTTCGGGACGAAATTATGTTATTAGGGGGGAAGTATGTAGTACCCCGTAATTTTATTGATTTTTATTTACGGGATTAATTGAATTAAATGAGAATTAATTGGAAATTAATCCGGATATAAATACTAGCGAGATGTGAGTTAGTATTTGATTATGATGTTAAAATTTAATATTTATGAGTATATATGATAATACATGAGTATTGAAATTATTAAAATTGTCACGAGGCTGAAATACGACAATTTGAGAAATTTAGTTGGGACGCGCGTGTCAGTCGCATTAGGAACGAAATTATTTAAATTAAAAAGTGAATTTTATTTTTATCAACTGAATGGTCATTTTGAGTGCGCCAATGTGTCCGGAAGGGTCGAAATAGTCAGAAAACACTAGCCGTGGGTTTAGTTTGGGTCCCGGGGCATTTTTAGGCCAAACCGGCAACCTGGAAGGGTATTTTGGTAATTTTAAAAATTAGGGAATTAAGACCCACGAATTTTAGTGTTAATTTAGATATTTTAAAAGAGCCACTAAGGCCATTATCAGCCAAAAAGTGAGAGAGTGGGCTACAGAGGTTTTTGAGAGAAGTTAGAAAGAGGGTAAAGGGTTCCCAAGCCATACCATCTTCACACCATCAGTTTTGGAAAGGATTTGTGATCGGAAAAGAGGAGAAAATCAACCTTGAACCACCAACAACACATCTGAAGAACGAATCTAAGGCAAGTGATTTGATATTTTTAAGTGCATTGAATATTCCTTCCATGTTTAGTGTAGGAACTATTTTGTCTTGAAAGTTTTGAGGAAAACTAATGAAATTGTTGGAGAAACTCTAAATTTGGGATAGGATTTTCATGTAGAATGACTATGGACAAATTTAGTACTCGAAGACTTAAATATGATGATGTCAAAACGGATTTATGATGAGTAATTTGGCATAATAAAATTCTGGGAACATGTACATAGGGTTTGGAGTAATATTTGGGGATTAATGATAATTACATGTTGATTTGGAGGATTTGACCCCAAAAATATGTTAAGAAACGACCTAAGAGGATTTAGAGAAGTTTAAGAACATTAAAATGCTATTGGTATGATCTTAGGATGAGTTTAGAGAAGAGAAATATTGAGAAAAACGAATTGGGAAAATTTCTGGGCGCAAACTGCCATCTCGTTAAAAGACCTGCCCAAGTCGTTCGAACGACCTCGTTCGAACGAACTTCTAACAAGATGACAGTACCCCTTCTAACAAGTTGGTAGTTCGTTCGAAGCCTTTCGTTCGAACGACCTCGTTCAAACGAGATTTCTAACTAGTTGACAGAATGCCTTTTTAGGCCTGATTTTACTTAAAACTTCCAGAAGACTTATATAATTGAGTGTAACCCTTCCCTTGTTGATTTGTGGATATAGTTATGAGATTTAGAAGTACGTTAAGGATTAAAACTTAGAGTTTTGTAGTGATCCAAATGATGTTTATGGGTTATGATATTAGTGTCTAAAGACTTCAACGTGAGGAGAGTTGATTACTTTAATGTATATAAATCGGGACTTGTAAACGTATAACACTAAATGATGGTATAAGAACGAGAAGTATACATGTATTAATATTTTGAGATATCTAAGTTGTGCGAATGCTTAGTATATGTGGTTACATGTGTATAACATACCTACCATACTTGCTATCATGGGAGGTCGGCGTTCGATCAGGGCCATCTAATCTTTGTGAGCCTACGGGGGATTTAGATTGGTACCTCGAGGACATAGGTCAGAGACGGACTTATTGAGAAGTTAATAAGTTTGATGATCATGGGATCGTAGGTATGTGTGTGACCCATGTGATGTGAACTTTGTTCACCTCCATTATGTGTGATTGTTGTTAATTGAGAATAATTCCTGACAGATTCAGAATGCGTGGTCCTTATGTACGTGATGTACCGGGATTGGATAGCAGAGTATGTGTGCATCGCAGCATAAACTTGGGGTGCTAGTATTGTATATTTATGATGAGAATAATATACTGTTAATTGAAATGAATTGTCATGTATAAATGTGAGTATAAATAATAGCAACGTTTTGTAAAGATAAAATGGAAGATCTCTAGTAATTAGTAGTACTAATATGGGAAACTGTGTAGTAAAGTGAAACACTCTATTTAAAATAAGATGTCGGGAATTGAATTGGGAATCGTATAGTAATGTTAGATTTTGTATTGGACTAGTTAGATATGGGAATAACTAGAATGGGTACCGGTACGATAGGAGTGAACAATTAGTTGAGAGGTGAGGAACTCATGTGAGTGCACACACCATCATGTACTTTATATTCACTATTTAATGATATTAAACACTTGCAATTTTTAAACTGTTTTCACAATCGGGCTCTGACCCGTTTGCTTTCAAATCTATTTTTGTAAAACCTTTTAGGTGCCCAGCCACAAGGACACCAAGTATAGGAGTTTCATTCCGGTGACGTGCTGTAGCTACTGTGGAAGTTACAGGACCTTGACAGTAAACGCCTCCATTTTCGATCTTGACTCTATATTATCAGACTCTCTCATCTGTTGGGCATGTTGCCCTATTTCCTTTTAGAGATAATTTATCTATTCAGTTATTTTAGATTTTGGGTTGTAATTAATTTAGTGATGCGGACTTGGTATTTGTTTATTTCTGTACTCAGATTGTTGTGAGGAGTATTCCTCCAGATTTGTCATTATTTCATGGTTATTCTATTGTGACTATGTTGTGGTGGTTATGTTAGCATTTCATAATCTACTTATTGCATGTTAATCGGGTTTAATTAAAATTGACAACTCACTTTTAAATATTAGGTGGCTAGTAATTGTTAAAATGTATTTCGACAATGTTGCTATGAACGGTACCAACTTGGCATTTTGTATTAATTTAATAAAGGAGTAGCTACCCCGTATTTAATTAGTCGGGGTGTCACAGGTGGTATCAGAGCATCAGGTTCTAGTGTCCTTTAGGATATGTGTAGCTTATTATGCTTCCAGCATAGCTTTCTTTAATGTAGAGCCTTATGTTTAGGATTGTTGATATCTTTGGTGAAATTTCATTCTCCTTCTTCAATACGTATGGTAGTGAATCTTATTTTCAATCGGGTGTGTTCGTGCGTCGAATAATATTGTATGTCAGGCGAAGACAGATAGGCGAACGGCAGGAGGCAAAAGATCAGCTGAGGTTATTTATTATATTAAAGAAGGATGACGGTAGTCGAAGTCACCCATATCATGGCATGGAAGTCCTGGACGGTACCGACAGCCAAGGCGCGACTTGTGACTTATAGGCACAACAATAGTAGGATGTGGGATCAAATTAGACTCACCCAACAAGGTTCAAATGGGAGAAAAAGAGTTAGGTGAAACATTGAAGAGAACCAGCAGTGGTAATACTCGAAATGCGGAGATGGCGTGTGCTAGTCGAACAAACGTAATATATCCAAAGGCTTGGACATATGTCGGGGTCTGGCCAATCGAGAGTGAAAATTTAGGGAAAATTTTTCTTGACTCGTAAGAGCGGAGTTCAATGGTGAGATACAATCACCGCACTTAGAAGGGGACCGTGACGTCGAGAGAAGGCGTGCACGTATGGTTTGATCATAAGTTCCTTAGTTAGATGTTCAGGATGAAAGGCGAAGGTCGTTCTGAACTCACACGAGAGGGCCGGACAGAGGTCACTTTGTGAGAAGAAATATAATTGTTTAGCGAACCCTACACCGGGTGAAGTAGGTGAAATGGAGAAGGGGATATTAAAGGGAGAATTTACATACAAGAAGAATTGCTAGTCCTTCTGGGAGAATTCTGCTTGGACGGTCAAGGCAGAGGGTATTGTCGCGTAGTGTTAATTTGGAGGTAAACATTCCCTCGGGTGGGGAGATACAAGAATCGAGGACTTTATATAAAGTAAGACTGGGGAAAATGGTGTTGTTGAAGCACCACAATGGGAAGACCCAATGGAGAACTAGTTAAACTGATTCGGATAGCTGAATTATTACTGAGCGATGGTGATTTCAGTAAGAGCTGTGGAAATTAGTAGCATGTTTCTTAGGGCCGTCAATGCTAAGGGGACAACGGAGGTAGTCGTCAGAGTCGAGACTACCAACGTCCGAGAGAGGGACCACCTTAACATGATCAGTGTGACCGAAGATAAGTGGAGTATGTGTAGAGGTATTTTGTGGGGAGTGAAACCAGTGCGTTATAAATTTTTCCCGATGAAATAGTAGGGATCAAGGTATTGTGCCTGGCGAGGCCAACAGTTAATGAAATATTTGGTTTGGTACGGACATGTGTGGTAAGTCCAGGAACCATTTGAGCAGTCGGGACGATTGTTAGGATAGAAGTATGAGTTATATCCTAAGATGATGATTCATGTTATTTGTGGCATGAATGAGTTGCTACATTTGTCATAATTGTTATTCTCGCTTGAGAGTCGAGTTTAGTGAGTATATCAATAATTTTATTATTTATAAGAATATTTTCCCTGATAGTGTGGGGGTTACTTTTATTGTCATCAGCGGAGGATGAGTGGGTATATTGATAGCGGTTTATACATTATTGAAATTACTCGTTTTAGTGTTGTGTTATACCAGTATGATATGATCTTATTTATGGTTTTATATATATGATTATACCGATAGTGTGCTGGTATTGCAAGTTTATTGGGATTACTACCTTGGGGTAGCATGTTTTGTTCTGGCAAGGCCCCATCAGTGAGAGGGTCGGACTCGCAATTGTACTCTTGTATATATGTATATGTATATATATATATATATTAATATGTTGTGATTTCAAAAAGGTATAATGGCATCGGATATTTAATCCCAGTATGCGTAGGAATTCAATTGTTATGAGTCGTATGTAACTAGTTTACTAGTCAGCAAAAAGTTAGCTGGTGGTTATAATTAACGCTAGAGAGGCCGTAATGAGAAGAGTGCATTATTTTATCACCCATTAGAGATTTGGGAGTTTATACTCATAGTTGTGTGCCTGGGGACGGGATTTTGAGAACCCCGATTTTAGTTGCATGGTGTATATGGAATGTGATTACCATCAGTGTCAAGAGAAAGTGTCATTCGGAAGGAGTTCCTTATTTAAGTGTCATTGCGGAAGTAGATGTACCTTTGTTAAGAGATGGGAATATAGGGGTACATGTTATGGACTGAGGGCTTGACGGATCCCGATGACTGACAATGCTAGGAATTAGTGTATCAGGGGGGTTCCTTGTTTGGATTTTGCTTTGCGAGACACCCCACGCATGAAACTTAGAGTATGGTTGGTAGTAGGGAGACGTATGAACGTTCGTCTATGATTTGGGTACCTAGATCGTTATGGAAGTAAGTAATTTTAACTAGAAGATAATAAGGGGTAAATTTAAGATATAAGGCCAGAAGAGCCAGTTGTTAGTAAAGAAGTACTGATAATTTTGGTTTTTGTCCGGGTTGAAGGACGCATTGAGGTTAAGGAGGATTTAGGATTTCAAATTCAGAAGCGATTGAGAACACCCAAGTGGTATAGCAACGTTATAAATGCAGCGGCAATAAAGAGTTTGGGATACGTATGAAGCGTATATAATGTTTAAAACCGAATGATTGAGTTATAAGGGGTGTAGACATCTTGATTTGCTAAGGTGTAAATCAAAGGAAGAGGGGACATAGATGGGTGAGATTATTACTTATAGGATTAAACGTCGTAAGAAAAGGTGTAAATGAATATCATGTATAATCAGTGTAGCACGTCCGAATTTGGTGAAAAGGCAGTGGAAAGTCATTTAATAAGGGGAATTTTCTTGAAAAGGCAAATATTTAACTATTGTGGACAAATTGGAGTAGAGTTCTGACCAATCGAATGTTGAGGGTAATTCAAGAGTAAAATAGAATGATGATGTCAATAAGTTTTAAAGGGCCCCGATGTGCACAAGTGGGGAAAGTGCGAGGGTAAAAAATTTTGGTATACGTCGAAGGGAGAAGAGGGTTAGTAAGTATCACTTTACGAGAAGAATTATACGTGAAAGTTGGCATTGAAAGGGGTGTAGTAAGTAGTAGAATGGTTGGGGTTGGATGATGAACCAGATAATTTTGTATCAAGCCGACGATTCCAGGGATGGAAGAGTTAAGTTGGTAAATTTCCTTGAGGGGTTGACAACTTATAGATAAGTAAAGAGTCCCTTAGAATACGTGGGACAGGTTGTCCAGAAGGAGACAAATGACTATATACTTGGGTGATTTACACTATTAGAGAGTGAACACGCCGGTACGTGGTCCTGCGCAGTATTATCCAGAACCAATAGTAGATCCCCGAAATCCCCCTTCAATGTTGAGTAGCAAGAAGTAGTGGAAATAACGTTTCGTCCTGAGGGTTGTATCACCTATAGCCCGAGGTGTAGGCGCAACGTGATTGATGACTGGTGGATTGTACGAAAGAAATTTTGGATTCATTGCGATCTTTTCATTTCCAAATCGGATATAACTAGTAAGTGAGGTGTATTGTGGTAATGGAGAGAAGATACTACCTAATGGTACAGTCGAGGTGAAAGAACCCGTATCTTAGTATAGTAGACAAGGTGCTTACAAATGTTTTATGTAACACCAACAGACTGAAGTGGTTTTCCCTTGTGTAAAAGTCACAAAGCCGAAAAAATAGAGATTTAAAGAATGGGCAAGGGTAGTTAGATGTGTTATTGATCTCCTCCAGGATGGGAGTTTGGTGTTTTGATAAACGCGGGAGTTAATGCGTAGTGAGGTGCGGACTCACAATAATATTGAGATAATGTGGCCAATGATGTATAGGCTATTTTTATTCGAATGTTGTTTAGTATGAGCGCAACATGACGTGCATTTATTGATGTGTAATCTGATAAAGTATCAAGAATGTTAAACAAGCTTGTTGTGAAGCAATGGCTTTAATGATTGGGCCTTTCTTTATATTTTATTTTGAGTACTGGAGGATACCTAATTTTTACAAGTATTCCTTACTTTTCCGAATTTCGGGACGAAATTCTGTTATTAGGGGGGAAGTATGTAATACCCCGTAATTTTATTGATTTTTATTTAAGGGATTAATTGAATTAAATGAGAATTAATTGGAAATTAATCCGGATATAAATACTAGCGAGGTGTGAGTTAGTATTTCATTATTATGTTAAAATTTAATATTTCTGAGTATATATGATAATACATGAGTATTGAAAATATTAAAATTGTCACGAGGCTGAAATACGATAATTTGAGAAATTTAGTTGGGACGCGCGTGTCAGTCGCGTCAGGAACGAAATTATTTAAATTAAAAAGTGAATTTTATTTTTATCAACTGAATGGTCATTTTGAGTGCGCCAATGTGTCCGGAAGGGTCGAAATAGTCAGAAAACACTAGCCGGGGGTTTAGTTTGGGTCCCGGGGCATTTTTAGGCCAAATCGGCAACTTATAAGGGTATTTTGGTAATTTTAAAAATTAGGGAATTAAGACCCACGAATTTTAGTGTTAATTTAGATATTTTAAAAGAGCCACTAAGGCCATTATCAGCCAAAAAGTGAGAGTGGGCTACAGAGGTTTTTGAGAGAAGTTAGAAAGAGGGTAAAGGGTTCCCAAGCTAAACCATCTTCACACCATCAGTTTTGGAAAGGATTTGTGACCGGAAAAGAGGAGAAAATCAACCTTGAACCACCAACAACACATCTGAAGAACGAATCTAAGGCAAGTGATTTGATATTTTTAAGTGCATTGAATATTCCTTCCATGTTTAGTGTAGGAACTATTTTGTCTTGAAAGTTTTGAGGAAAACTAATGAAATTGTTGGAGAAACTCTAAATTTGGGATAGGATTTTCATGTAGAATGACTATGGACGAATTTAGTACTCGAAGACTTAAATATGATGATGTAAAAACGGATTTATGATGAGTAATTTGGCATAATAAAATTCTGGGAACATGTACATAGGGTTTGGGGTAATATTTGGGGAATAATGATAATTACATGTTGATTGTGAGGATTTGACCCCAAAAATATGTTAAGAAACGACCTAAGAGGATTTAGAGAAGTTTAAGAACATTAAAATTCTATTGGGATGATCTTAGGATGAGTTTAGATAAGAGAAATATTGAGAAAAACGAGTTGGGAAAATTTCTGGGTGGAAACTGCCATCTCGTTACAAGACCTGCCCAGGTCGTTCGAACGACCTCGTTCGAAAGAACTTCTAAAGAGATGACAGTACCCCTTCTAACGAGTTGGTAGTTCTTTCGAAGCCTTTCGTTCGAACGATCTCGTTCGAACGAGATTTCTAACGAGTTGACATAATGCCTTTTTAGGCCTGATTTTACTTAAAACTTCCAGAAGACTTATATAATTGAGCGTAACCCTTCCCTTGTTGATTTGTGGATATATTTATGAGATTTAGAAGTACGTTAAGGATTAAAACTTAGAGTTTTGTAGTGATCCGAATGATGTTTATGGGTTATGATATTAGTTTATAAAGACTTCGACGTGAGGAGAGTTGATAACTTTAATGTATATAAATCGGGGACTGGTAAACGTATAACACTAAATGATGGTATAAGAACGAGAAGTATACCTCTATTAAAATTTTGAGATATCTAAGATGTTCGAATGCTTAGTATATGTGGTTACCTGTGTATAACATACCTACCATACTTGCTATCATGGGAGGTCGGCGTTCGATCAGGGCCATCTAATCTTTATGTGCCTATGGGGTATTTAGATTGGTACCTCGAGGACATAGGTCAGAGAAGGACTTATTGAGAAGTTAATAAGTCTGTTGATCATGGGCGCATAGGTATGCACGTGACCCATGTGATGTGAACTATGTTCGCCTCCATTATGTGTGATTGGTGTTAATTGAGAATAATTCCTGAGATATTCGGAATGCGTGGTCCTTATGTACGTGATGTACCGGGATTGGATAGCAGAGTATGTGTGCACCGCAGCATAGACTAGGGGTGCTAGTATTGTATATTTATGATGAGAATAATATACTGTTAATTGAAATGAATTGTCATGTATAAATGTGAGTATAAATAATAGCAATGTTTTGTAAAGATAAAATGGAAGATCTCTAGTAATTAGTAGTACTAATATGGGAAACTGTGTAGTAAAGTGAAACACTCTGTTTAAAATAAGATGTCGGGAATTGAATTGGGAATCGTATAGTAATGTTAGATTTTGTATTGGACTAGTTAGATATGGGAATAACTAGAATGGGTACGGGTACGATAAGAGTGCATAATTAGTTGACAGGTGAGGAACTCATGTGAGTGCACACACTATCATGTACTTTATATTCACTGTTTAATGATATTAAACACTTGCAATTTTTAAACTGTTTTCACAATCGGGCTCTGACCCATTTGCTTTCAAATCTATTTTTGTAAAACCTTTTAGGTTCCCAACCACAAGGACACTAAGTATAGGAGTTCCATTCAGGTGACGTGTTGTAGCTGCTGTGGAAGTTACAGGACCTTGATAGTAAACGCATCCATTTTTTATCTTGACTCTATATTATCAGACTCTCTCATCTGTTGGGCATGTTTCCCTATTTCCTTTTAGAGATAATTTATCTATTCAGTTATTTCAGATTTTGGGTTGTAATTAATTTAGTGATGCGGACTTGGTATTTGTTTATTTTTGTACTCGGATTGTTGTGAGGAGTATTCCTCCAGATTTGTCATTATTTCATGGTTATTCTATTGTGACTATGTTGTGGTGGTTATGTTAGCATTTCATAATCTACTTATTGCATGTTAATCGGGTTTAATTAAAATTGACAACTCACTTTTAAATATTAGGTGGCTAGTAATTGTTAAAATGTATTTCGACAATGATGCTATGAACTGAACCAACTTGGCATTTTGTATTAATTTAATAAAGGAGTAGCTATCCGGTATTTAATTAGTCGGGGTGTCACACATGCAACATGCAGCATGCATGTGTTTTCTTGTATTAGACTACACACTAAGAGTTTCAACACTATCAGATTTTACATGATCTAAATAAGATATAACATGGAGATATGAAATTTAACTTCATAAAAATAAATCACATAAAATCATAAGTGAACCTTAGGGTTTCTTTTTCAAAGAAATAAAAAATGTAGGACCAAAGCCTAAGTTGAGAGTTATTTTTAAAAAAAATTGACAGATACAAACCTATTTAAAAAAAATCAAACGAATATTAATGTTCTTGCTTTTGATTTGATCTATAAATGAGATCAAATCTTGTTCAAGACAAATGGTGTGTAAGGTGTGTGGAAACTCTCTCTCTCTCTCTCTATCTCTCAAAATTTTGGAAGAATTTTGACTCCCTTTTTATTTTCTCAAATACTTAAAATGAAGACCCAAAGGTCCATATTTATAGCAAAGTGAGGTGTGTTGTTATTGGTGTAAATAACCCACACATGGATTGTGCCAAAACAAATACAATCCTTAGATAAGATGTTGATCTAACGCATAGGAAAGAAACATAAAATGGGTCTATTAAAACAGTGACACGTTGCATAACAGCTGGAACACACTATGAAGTAATGCATGACAAATACGCATTCTAAATTGGTCTCAAAATGTTTGCATTATAACAAACTAGGCGACATCGTTTTAATATAACATAAAAGGGTTTTTGGTTTTTAATGAAAACCATCAGTTGGACTAGCCTTAAACTGTGGGATAGTTTTACCAAACAAGGGATAGTATAAACGACCTACGACGTTGTTTTGAACATATACGAAGCCACTTAAAAAAAAAGGTGTTTTTATATGCAAACAACTTTCCAGTCAACAACCCCCGTTATCAAATTTATGCTATAAAATAAAAAAATAATTAAAGAGAAGAATAACCTTGTTAAAAGCCCCCGACATCAACCCTATATTTTCCAATAACTTTAAACCACAAATATAATCTTCTCGAAAAATGGTTGAATCGAAGTAGGACTCAACTAATTAATCTTGATTGAATTCACAATCTCACTAAAAATGAAAAACCCTCAAATATTCCATTAACAAAATCTGTATCAACTCATAAACCAAATAAGGAAACACACAATTACATCAAAACGTATTTTATAATAGTGACTATTTTTTCAGAATCTTTCCATGCTTTGAAGCCGTAAGAGACACTCATATATATATATATATATATATATATATATATATATATATATATATATATATATATATATATATATATATATATATATATATATATATGTATGTGTGTGTGTGTGTGTGTGTGTGAGAGAGAGAGAGAGAGAGAGAGATAGAGATTTTAAATAGTTGATTTGGGTTTATGGTGAAAACAGATGAAGTGATTGGCATGGAGTTGATGGGTGCTATTGTTCTTTTCCTTTTTCGATGGTTCTAAAGAAGAGAAAGCATAGGTTTTAGCCATTATGGAGGAAGGGGAAAGAGTTTAGCTGTGAAGATAGTTTTTTTCGAAAGTAAGAGGCTTCATTTTTATTCAATAAACCCTTTAATTGGGTATGGTAAATGGATATTAGCCCATTTGTGTGGGGTTGAAAAAACTGGGGGTTGTAAATTGATAATTTGGGTTTATATAAAAATATCCTAAAAAAATTGTGATTGTTAATGAATTGACAACCAATAGCAAATATGTATATATTATAAAGATGTGATCAAAATCACATACAACTATATAAATTACGTATCAACTAAGGGCCATGATATGGGTCAAATCACTGTTAAAAGGAAGTGGTCAGCCATGGGTCAATTCATGTACAATCATTTTTAAAATGAGAAGCATAATCTTCTACAACCCAAATCATGTACATGTCTTATGAAATAATTCGGCCAGCATACAAATACTATTACCTTAGGATATAATAATGAGAGAGATCTCAAATACCTTATAGAACCGTACAGATAAAGTGGGCAAGAGGTATTAAACAATAATTCATGCATATATCTCATATATATGTGTGTGTGTGTGTGTGTGTGTCTATATATATATATATATATATATATATATATATATATATATATATATATATATATATATATATATATATATATATATATATATATATAATAGTAAACAAACAAACATATATTCATTCACACGAATAAGATAAAAAATATATATTTAATGTTCCAAATTAATTCTGAAATTTATTTTTATGAAAATATTTATCCACATTAATAAATTTCAAATTAATTTTTTAACTATTTTAGAAATTATCGTTAAATATAACCAACATATAATCATGATATAGTAGGATGCAATGTAGTGTCTTAGGTGTCCTATGTGGTGCAGAAAATAAATCCTATGAGCCAACATGAATAGGTGTGAGACTCCCTTTATTGTATGGCTGAATTCTGGATTCTGAATTTGTTGTAGGCTTGAGTAGGGAGCTTGGCCTAGGTATTTAGACATGACATAATTACATAAAAATATTTTCAAAATTTAAGTCCAACTAGGTGAAGGTCTATATTGCTATAGCACAAAAACAAATCCTAGGAGTTCTCTATAGAGGTACCTTTAAAGGTCGCCTACATGGACCTTTGGCATCAACGAATAGGTCATGTTAACTTTAGATCTCTTGAGAGATTAGTCGAGAAATACCTAGTTTATGTCGTACCATCGCTTTGTAAACCACCTTCCTCGATTTTTAGTCCTTGCTAATAAGGAAAACAAATCAGGATTCCCCATAGAAAGTGGAATACTATTACCACCTCCCTTGTTTTGGAGTTAATACACATGGATCTTATTGGTCCTATGCGTATGGAGAGTATTGGTGGTAAGAAGTATATCTTAGTGATTGGGTATCACTTTTCGAGATATTATATCATTGTATTCCTTAAAGAAAAGTCTAATGATGTTGAGCTCCTAACAACAAAGCGCCTTGTTCTACAGAATTAATATGATGTCGGATTCATTGTGATAATGCTAATGAATTTGAAAAATCCAGATTGGATAGTTTTTGTGATTAACCCATCATCAAATGTGAGTTTTTGACCATTCATACTCCTCAGCAAATTGGGATTTTTTAGGGGGAGAATCAAACAATTCATGAGATGGCTAGATCCATGCTTCTTAGCGGAAACGAACCTAGATGTTTTAAACAAAGGCAATTAAAACCACGTGCCACGTAATGAATAGGGTCTTTCATTGCCCACACAAAATTAACACTCCATATGAGTTGTTGATAGGGAACGAAACCAACATATCATATTTTTGAGTTTTAGGAGTCCTTCATATATCCTTATAAAGCACATTATATTTTTGACTCACTTGAGTCTATACTACATAGGAGCTCATCTAGTTTGGAAAAGAAGACAAAATTTGAGTCATCATATTACCTTCATTGCCTCTTTAAGGAAGTTCAATTGCCTACTCCAGTATAGATTAAATGATCTTCAAGTATAAAACCAACAACACAACACACTAGGATTGCATTTCATAATATTTCATTGCATATATGAGGTGTGTGTGTGTGTGTTTGAAATTGGCTTAAAATGATTTTTCTACACTTAGCTGGAATTTTTAGGAATTTTTAAACATTTAAAATCTATCTTTAAGAAATTGAAATTGGTTATTTAAAATGTTTGAGGTTTAAATTGTAGATATTATTTAAGCCTAAAAATTTCCTTGGTAGAATCCAAAACCTCTTGAGAATACTGGGGTAGCAAATGGGATTTTTTTTAAACTTCAAAACACGTGTTTTATAAGGGATCTTAGCCTTACACATGTTGATTTCTGACGTATGGATTTGTGTTTTCTTATGCTCATATACAATGTTTTGAATCTTGTTCGTTATATCAAATGTAATCAAAGGTCCTTTTGTTTAGGTACTACACTCACATCACAGTTACACAACATCACTTTGTGTTGTTGGTTGAGAGATTTCAATCATTTGAGTCGACGTAAAGACTAAGGAGTAAAGGATCCAAGCTAAAGAACGTTGAGGACCACTTCAAAGCCTTAAAGAAGTCAAAACAACCTAAAGGAGCTGGTATAATTCTTGACTTAGAATAGGTCTATTAGGTGTGTTTAGTTCGTTTAATGCTTATAACCTAGAACTCTATTTTAGTGTTTCTTTTTATTTTGAGGTGTAGAGACCTTCGTGGATGTTTCCCCAATTGGGTGGGGTTTTACCACGTTAAAAATATCTCTTGCATGTGTATTTTTTACTTCTTCAAGCGTAATACTGCATAGCTAGACTTAGTTTTTAATCCTAAAAACTAATTTCAATAATCTGAAATATATTGTTCATAACATTCAAACAAAACTTATGTTCCTATCTTGTTTTTAAAAAGAGTTTCCTCAAAAAGGCAAATCGGATCTTACTTAACTGATTTAACTTTTACTAAACTAATTTGTAAGAGATTTTCAATTCGTATTGGAGTAGTGTACTTGGTTTTCAAAACTATCTAAGATCTTATGATTTTTGAAATTGTTTTAAATAAAAAAATGGCTATGGACAAGAAATTTGAGAGACTGGGAAATTTGTTCAAGCCTCCCCTCTTCGATGGGACTAATTTTCCTTACTGGAAAGTAAGGATGATATCGTTCATCCAAGGGACTTTGGGAGATGGTGCCTTGGATGCTATTGAAAATGGCTATACACACCCAACTAAGCCTGCTACAGTTCGTAATACTGAAAGAATAAAAAAACTCCTAAGCGTGTTCACCAAAGAAGAAAAACATTCCTCCTTAAGTAACAATAAAGGAAAGAATGTCATATTTATATCAGTAAATGAACATAAATTTAAAAGAATATTAATATGTTCAACCTCAAAGGAAGCCTGGGACACGTTGGTCACTGCCCATAAAGCTGACACCCATGTTAAGGATGCAAGACCCAAATGATTATCCAATAATATAATACACTTCTAATGGATGAGTCTGAAATATTTGATGAATTTTACATAAGGTTAGTTGATGTTGTAACGAAATTGCATGCTAATGGTATTATGTATGATAGGAGAGAGATAGTGTCTAAAATTCTAAGATCATTTCCACTTAAATTTGACAAGAAACACTATGCAATTGAGGAGATGGATGATCCTAACCTAACTCAATAACTCCTCTGTAGAAAGCTCAGAACTGTGGAAATGGAATTGGAATTTAAGAAACATCTCTCAAACAATCAAAATAAACACACCAGTCCCAATTTTATTTTTCAGTCTAGGATGAATACACCATAGTTTGTTGTTCCTAATATTGACTTGGACTCTGATGAGGGGTGTGACTTATATAATTTGGACAATCAGATTGACCTCATGTCTAAACATTTTAAGAAAGTTCTTAAGTTTAAAAATAAAATTGCTTCTAAACAAGGGAAGGTTGCTTATCAAAATTTTATAATTACAAACCTCACGAGAGAAGACAAGATAAAAATAATACTGAGAACAATAATAGACCTAACAGAGACCCTAAAAAGATTGAATGCTTTAGAGGTGGTAAATTAGGTCACATTGCCAGCAAATGTAGGGTTAAGTTCAAACACAACATTAACAAGGATAATTTTTGTAAGACTTGGGATGATTCAAGCGACTCTAATGATGATGAACATGAATCATCCAATTTCTTTGACCCCTGTATGTCCTTTTTTTCTCCAAACAAATATAAACCGATGATATGCTAGCAAATCATGTTGAACTTGATGTTAGAATGCCTAATTCTGATATGTCCTGTGTAGTCTTGCTTGCTCCTGATTTATCTGCTCTATGCCTAGATTCTGTTAATATTGTTGGCACTGTTAGTAGTTCATTAATGGGTTGTGTGAGTCAAAGGGAGCGTTTGAATGACAGATTGAATGTGTGCGTGAGTATGAAAAATGAATCTCTAAGGGATAATTCACACATGACACCTAGTGATTCCAAAAATGATGACCTCCCAGACATTCACACATTTTACACCAAAACTCTTAGAAAGAGCACAAAACTTAAAAAGACTATCAAGTAACTTACTGAAAGAATAGAAACACTAAGTCTTATGGTAAGACGGAGTACTGAATATTATACTAATCAATGTTTGGCCTATGAAACTAAATCTAAGGCTTTTATTGATAAAATCAAAGATCTGTCTGAAGAAAATGAAGTATTAGAAAATAAATATAAGGCTACAATGTTAGAATTGGAACAATCTAAAGAAAAAATTTCAACAATCTTCAAAAAATTCTCTAAATTTAAAAATAACTCCAAGTGTTTTGAAGACTGTGTATCTCTAAGAAAAACCAATTTTGATGATAAAACTGGCATAGGTTTCGATCAAAAAACTAAGACACAAAACAAACCTTTGCAAAACATAACATTTGTGTCTACTGGAAAAAGAACTAATGACCTATGTCTAGATTTTCAAGATTTAAAAATTGAATTTGACAAAAAACACAACGGGTCAGATATTTTGATGAAAAATTGTCCTGAACCAAAAGTTGAACCTAAGGCTCAATAGGTCTTCCCCCATATAAGGAAAGGAGATTCATCATTCCAACTTATTACAGTTAGATATAAGGCCAAAATCCAGCATATGAACAAACCTATCTTTAAAGGCTTAGAAAATGTAAAGAAACCGTCAAGCTACCTATATTGTACATACTGTGATGTTTACGAACACTATTTTGAAGAAAAATTTCAAAAATGACTGTATAAGCATGTTTTTCATTCATCAGTTTACAAAAACTGTAATTATTCTAGAAAGAACAAGAATAACTATGTGCTCCCTAAGAAGCCCAACAATAACTCTAACTATACAAATAAGAAGAAATGATCTAAAGCTAAAAAGAAGTCCAAGATCCATGTTTAAACCAAAAGATCACAAACCTTTTAAAACATGAGCCATTTGGGTTAGAAAAGATTATCTAATACCCTAGTTAAAGTGTAATATTATGATTAGTTCTGTAAAAGTTGAACACATTGCTTCAAGTTGGTATTTGGACTCTAGTTGTTCTGAACATATGACCGTAGATGATACTAAACTATTTGACATATCTAAATTTTTAGGAGGAAAGGTTGTGTTTGGTGACGGAGTATCAGCTCAGATCATTTGTAAATGGACACTCCAAGAAAATTGACTACCTATTCTCAAAGATATACTTTTAGTTAAAGGTATAAAAGCTAATTTTTCAAGTATATCACAATTTTGTGACTCCAACCATACAATCATATTCTCTAGATCAAACTGTAAATTTTTTAATGAGAATAGTGATTTTATTCTTACTGGTCTTTGAACTCTAGATAACTGTTACACAGTAAATCTAGATACTGAGATCTGTAATATTACCAAAATGGATGATAATGAGATCTGGCATAATAGGTTAGGCCACATAAGTTACGATAATCTTGGAAAATTAAGCTCCCAAGAGATAATTAGAGGTTTTCCCAAAATAAAACATATTTGAAATGTAGTTTGTGGAACTTTCCAAGAATGGAAAATAGAAAACTGCTCACAAGAAGGTTAAAGACACCCTAGCAACAAAACCTCTAGAGATAATCCACATGGACCTAATGGGTCCCTCTAGAACTATAATCCTTTGTGGTAACAATTACATTTTAGTTATAGTGGATGATTTTACCCGATTCACTTGGGTAGCTTTGCTTAAAGAAAAATCTGAGACTTTTCGTTCATTTTTTAAAATCCTTTTACGTATTGAGAATGAAAAATATACCCAAGTAAATCGAATTCGTAGTGATAGAGGATGTGAGTTTAAAGACCTGGGTATAATAGAATATTGTGACTATTATGGTTAAAAACACGAATTCAATGCTCCTAAAACACCCCAGCAGAATCGTTTAGCCGAGCATAAGAATTGCACAATACAAGAGATGGCTAAGGTATTGATCCATGCAAAGAAATTGCCAAAATACTTTTGGGTTGAGGAAGTTTAGAGAGCATGACATATAATCAATAGGGTTTACCTTAGGAAAAATTCCAAATAGACTTCCTATGAACTTTGGTATAGTAAGAAGCCCAACTTAAAATATTTTTGAACATTTGGGAGTACGTGTTATGTTTGCAAAGACAGAGAACATTTGTCTAAATTTGAAACCTGTAGTGACAAAGCAATTTTTTTAGGTTACTCCTCTAACAGTAGGTCTTATCGTGTTTATAACTTATGTACAAAGTCCATGATGGAGTCAATAAATGTAATAGTGAGTGACACAAATATTCAGAGTAGAACTTAAGAGCCTATTATAGAGGATGAGTTCGAAAATAATTTTACCTATGACTCTCCATAGATAGTTGATTCTTTACCAACTGAGAGCCCCGAAGTTCCTAACTGGATTTCTAAATATCATCCCTTAGGTAAAGTGGTGGGTAATCCTGATGAGCTGTTCGTACAAGATCTCAATTATGAAATATTGCTTATTTTGCATTCTTTGTTTCTCTAGTAGAACTAAAGAATGTGAATAAAGTACTAAATGAATCATTTTAGATAGTTGTTATGCAAGAAGCGCTCGTCCAATTTAATAGTCTTGACGTGTGGTATCTTGTGCCTCGGTTAGAAAATAAAAAGGTTATAGGAACACGCTGGATTTTGAAAAATAAATTAGATGAATCAATAATGATAGCTAGAAACAAAGCCAGATTAGTGGCCCAAGGATACGCTCAAGTTGAAGGAATATATTTCGAGGAGACATTTCTCCTTGTTACTCGCCTTGATTCTGTTCGAGTACTCTTAGAAATAGCCTATCATTTACAATTCACACTCTATCAAATAGATGTTAAATCTGCATTTCTTAATGGAACTTTGACAGAGGAAACTTATGTTGAATAATCGAAATGTTTTATTGATCATCATTACCCAAATCATGTTTATCGATTGAAAAAGGCTTTATATGGTTTAAAGCAAGCCCCTCGGGCCTGGTATGAATGTTTGTCAACCTTTTTAATCCATAACGGGTTTAGATGAGGTGGCAATAACTAAACATTATTTGTTAAATATTTTAACAAACAAGTCCTAATAGCTCAGGTGTACGTAGATGACATTAATTTTGGATCTACCTCCCCTACTGAGGATAAACTATTTTCTGATATTATGCATGGGGAGATCCAAATGTCATTTATGGAGCAGATACAATATTTTTTAGGACTTCAGATCAAGAAAAATTCAGATGGGTTATTTATTTCGCAATCAAAATATGCTATATAGGTAGTAAAGAAATTTGGATTAGAAAATGCCAAAATTGCTAGGACACATATGAGTACCTCAGTCAAACTTTATAAAGATGAACATGGGAACCTACAGATCCAACCCTATATATAAGTATGATAGGTAGCTTGTTATACCTCATAACCTCGCGTCCAAATATAATGTATGTTGTATGTGTATGTTCACGTTATCAAAGTACTCCAAAGGAAAGTCATCTTTTATGTGTCAAATGTATTATCAAATATGTTAACGGGACAATAAACCTAGGAATATCTTATACAAATGACACATCTAGCACAATTTTAGGATACACTGATGCAAATTGGGTTGGCCATTCTGATGACAGCAAAAGCACATCAGGTGCTTGCTATTACATAGGTAATAATTTGGTAGGATGGAGTAGTAAAAATCAAAATTGCACTTTTCTTTCCATAGTCGAATCCGAATATCTAGCAGTTGGAGGTTGTTGCGCTCAATTAATGTGGATTAAGCAAATGCTTAATGATTATAGCATTAAAGAATAAAAACTAACCCTATACTGTGATAATCAAAGGGCAATAAATATCTCTAAGAATCCCATTTAACATTTCCGTACCAAACATATTAAAATAAGACATCATTTTATAAGAT
Organism: Sambucus nigra; assembly: GCA_949130495.1. Lineage (NCBI taxonomy): Eukaryota > Viridiplantae > Streptophyta > Magnoliopsida > Dipsacales > Adoxaceae > Sambucus > Sambucus nigra. The sequence goes on along the minus strand of OX422222.1, from coordinate 90,442,148 downwards.
AATTAGTTTAATCGAAAGAATTGGAGATAACTATTTATCTACTGAATACTAATTAGCTGATTTGTTTACTAAACCTTTGGATAATATACGATTTGAATCATTAAGAAAATCCGTTGGTATGGTAACACCTGAATAAGATTTACCACCTATTCATATATCCTCCAATTACTCTCACGCTTATAATCGGTCTTCAAGGATATAGGGCACGGTCGTTTGAAAAATGATAAAAGATGCCTCATACATCTATTAAATGTAGGAGATCCGTGAAGTGACCCTTTGTGTAATTTCGTGTGATTAATTCATTTTATTCTTCCGCTATGCTTATTTGTGATTATTCACCTTTTATTGTAAAATTCAACTAAAATCTTTCATCTTTTCCTTGAGTTATTTTATTTTCAGGATTCAGTATCATTGCTTTCATCGAATACATTTAGGGTATCGGTCTATATATAATGAGTTATGTATTTTTTCAGTTTTAGTATTTGCGGTATATAGAATTTTTGTATAGGAATAAGTTTTTTTCTTTTGCCTATTATTCCTACGAGTCCTAGATGAGTCAAATGAGATTTTGTCTCATATTTCTGAAGAGGGATATTGAAGCACACTATATTTTTTACTCACTTGAGTCTATACTATATAGGAGAGCATCTTGTTTAGAAAAGAAGATAAAATTTGAGTCATCTTATTACCTTTATTGCCTCTTCAAGTGAGATCAATTGCCTACTCTAGCATAGATCAAATGATCTCCAGGTAGAAAACTAACAACACAACACACTAGGATTGCATTTCATAATATTTCATTTCATATATGAGGTGTGTGTGTGTGTTAAATTGGCTTAAAATTTAGTTTTTTACATTTAATTGGAATTTTTAAACATTTAAAATCTTATTTAAGAAACTAAAATTAGTGTTTTAAAATGTTTGAGGTTTAAATTGTAGATATTATTTCAGCCTAAAATTTCCTTGGGTAGAATCCAAAAGCACTTGATAATATTATGGTGGCAACTGAGATTTTTTGAAACTTCAAAACACACATTTTATAAGGGATTCTAGCCTTACATGTTTTGATTTTTTGGACAGATGGATTAGTGTTTTTTTTATACTCATATACATTGCTTACAATATGGTTCGTTGGATCAAATGTAATCAAAGGTTTGCATGTATTCTTGGTTGATCCTTGTGTCATTAATATAAACCAATCAGAACCTTAATTTTTACGGTGCATTGCGAGCCACAAGATTTGCATTTAAACGGTCAAATAAATCCAAACCTATGATTTCCCTATAAGTTCCTAATCCGTCCACCACCAGTATAAATATAACCCTTCGTCCTCACATTTATAAGCTTTTGAGAGACAAAAGGTATGAGAGAAATAAAGAGAGAGAGAGAGAGAGAGAGAGAGAGAGAGAGAGAGAGAGAGAGAGAGAGAGAGAGAGGGAGAGAAGAGAGAGAAAATAAAAGAGAGAAAAATTCATAAAAACAAACCATACTCTGTCAAAATATCTTTAGAAAATATTTTTGAGAGAGTAAGGGTTTTCTGATTTTCTGGTTCATATCTTCATATCATATTGGTTTTAATCTCTCACTTAACAGCCTCACTAGAACAAATCTCGTTTCTGTTTATAAAACTTGTAGATTCAGTTCATGTGATACAGTCACACATATATATAGGTTGATTTCTAAGTTTAGAAATTATTTTCTCGTGTTGGATTTGCTTTGTATATGTTTTTTTATTGTTTATATCCAACATCTCTATTTTTTTTTACAAAATTGAAATAAGGGTTTCCACATTTCAGATCTTGTGAGTTTTTCATTTTGAAAAACATGTATATAAATAAGATTCAAAGAATACTAGTTTTTGGCTTTCTGAACACAGATTTGAAAATTTTAAGATTTCAAGATCAAACATAATTTCAGTAGTGTGAAAGTTGAATTTCATACTTAGAATATTTTTGTAATTCGTAGGAAATTTCTTGTAATAAGTGTGTGGGAGTACATGCATGTGTTTAGGCACTACACACATCACAGTCACACAACATCACTTAAATAGTGTTAATGGTTAGGAGATTTCGATCATTTGAGTCGACGTAAAGACTAAGGAGCAACAGAGCCAAGCTAAAGAACGACAAGGACCACTTCAGAGCTTTAAAGTAGTCATAACACCCTAAAGTAGTTGGTATAATTATTGACTTAGAATAGGTATGTTAATGTGTGTTTAGTTTGTTCAATTCTTATAACCTAAGACTCTATTTTAGTGGATTTTTTGTTTTGAGGTGTATAGACCTCCGTGGATGTTTCCCCAATTGGGTGGGGTTTTAACATGTTAAAAATATCTCTTGCATGTGTGTTTTTTACTTCTTCAAGCCTACTACATCATAGCTAGACTTAGTTTTTGAACCTAAAAACTAATTTCAAGAATGTAAAATATCTTGTTCATAACATTCAAACACAACTTGTGTTCCTATCTTGTTTTAGAAAAGTGTTTCCTCAAAAAGTCAAATCGGATCTTACCTAACTGATTTAACTTTTGTTAAATAATTTAGTAAGAGATTTTCACCTTATAGATATACAATGCTTAGGAAAGTTCGACTCTAGAAGCGATGATAGAATATTTTTAGTTTATTCATCATCTAGTAAAGCTTATAGGGTGTTTAACCTTAAACGTTCTATGCTCATGGAATTAATAAAAGTCACGATTAGGGATGATGCATCGGATAAGTTTATTGATCACGACCTTGAATGTGATAACAATTCACTCTCGGTGATGATCTCATTATTTACTACACCACAATGGTGGACCCCACTCTTGATATTTAGGACCCACCCTCTTGGGTTCGAAAAAGTCATGACACTTATGATATATTTAGTGGTCCCACACTACGTGTTAATAATTGTGCTCAACTAGAGAATGTGGTTAGATACTTTTGCAACACATCCATTGTAGATCCCAGGAATGTGAAGAAAGCACTCAAGGATGATCATTGGATATGTGTTATGTAATATGAGTTCTTTTAATTTAGGAAGAACAATGTCTGCAAATTAGTCCACCGACATAGAGAGACTAATGTGATTAGTACCAAGTGGGTGTTCAAGAATAAGATGTATGATAATGGAATCGTTGTTCGCAATAAGGCTAGGATGGTCGCTCAAGGTTACAGACATTTTAAGGGTGTAGACTTTGACGAGACATTCGGTCATGTTGCCAGGCTTGAGTCCGTTCGCTTACTACTCGCCATAGCATGTCATTTACGATTTACGTTATACTAAATGGTTGTTAAGAGTTACTTACTTAATGGAATTCTTCAGGTGGAAGTTTATGTAGAACACCCAAAATGGTTTGAACACCCAAAGCATCCGAGACACATCTTTTATCTAAACAAGGCTTTGTATCGTTTGAAAGAAGCACACCGTTCTTGGTACGAGAGTATAATTTGTTATAACTTAGCTTCTGGCTTCAGGATATGGGGAGTTTATATGACATTATTTGTTAGGAGAGAGGGTTGTGCTATCTTGGTTGCCCAAGCCTATGTGGACGACATAGTCTTTAGATCCATATGTTCCCAATATGCTCAAACTTTCAAAGAGGAGATGAAGAGTGATTTTGAGATGAGAATGGTTGGTGAACTCACATTCTTCTTAGGCATCCAGGTGCGTCAACTAGAGAATGGTATATTTTATATCTTAATCTAAATGTATTATGGAACTAATGAATAAGTTTTTTTAGACTCTGCAAATTACTCACGCACACCCATGAGTTCCTCGACTAAGCTTAGCAAAGACACTTTAAGCATTAACGTAGAACAAACAGTTTATAGGAGTATAATAGGTAGAATCCTCTACTTGATCGCTAACCGTCTCGATATAGCCTTTAGTGTTAGAGTTTATGTACATTACCAAGCATCCCCAATGGAGCGTCACTTACTTGCACTTAAATGTATCATCAAATACGTGAGTGGAACTCTTTCTTATGGCATTTGGTATTCCTTTTATACCGATAATGGTTTGATGGCTTATTCGGATGTCGATTGGACGGGGATGTTGATGGTTGTAATAGAACCTCACGTGGATGCTTTTACTTTGGGAGTACTATTGTCTCTTCATTGAGCAAGAAGCATCACTCTATTTTTGTATCCACGACGGAGGTCGAGTCCATCATCGTCAACGGTCATTGCACACAAATCTTATGGATGACTCAAATTTTGGAAGATTATGGTATTACTCAAAGCACAATGACTACTTTTAGTGATAATATAAGTGCAATCCATATTTCTCATAATTCGGTCCAACATTCTCGTACGAATCATATTAGGATTCATAAGAATTTTATTCATGATCTTGTAGAGGAGAAGATCATTTCCTTTAGCTTCGTGAGTATCGAACGTCAATTAAACGACATTTCCACTAAACCTTTAGATATATTTGAGGATCTGAGGAAATCTTTGGATATTTGTGGCATTGATTGAGTTCATGTATTATCTCTAGTATATGGTAATTATCATATTGTTATTTTTTATCCCTATTAGTAGATTGTATTCTTATATTTATATTTTTTGATAAATCAAAAAATAATTTCTTTTCTTTTAGAAAATGTTACAATTTTTTTAAAAAGATTCTATTTTTGATAAAAAAAAAATCAAAACTTTTTTTGTATTTTCTTTTACATTGTATATCGAAGCGCATTTAAGATGTTACAATCACAATTACATTCCCTCCATTCACGTGACTTACTCATGGTGTTGTTAGACTCGGTTTCAATTCTTATTTGTGCTTAAAAATGCATGTGTAGCATTTCGTTGTTCTTTGACGATTACTTTCTTCATGCTAGACTATTTATATATCCTTTATTGGACACATTAACGAACCTTTTGAACATTGTACTTTCTTGTCACATGTCGAATAAGGTGTCGTCATCTCAATCGTTCTTAATAACGATCCAGATGTACTAGGATCTAATTGTGCTTGTAAGAACCATTGCCCAGAGTTCTTTTTCTGAAAGTTTTTAATTTTGTTTATCTAATGGAAAGGGGATACGAAAGAAGCAGTCTTCTTTGTGTTAAAGGTCACCATCGGTAAGAGCCTAAAAATGATTTTAGTACATAAAAATTGAAGTGGAAATGATAATTTTTTTTGTTTCATTGATGCTTAATTAAGACGAGCAATATGATTGCATCAAAAAATTTGAGAGTTTATGCTTAAAATTTGATATTTTAAGGTTGTTATAAGTTGAAGATCAATGGGTTTGCACAATAAACTTCCTTAAAAAATATATATATATATATATATATATATATATATGTGTGTGTGTGTGTGTGTGTGTGTGTGTGTGTGTGTGTGTATGTATGTGTGTGTGTGTGTGTGTGTGTGTGTGTGTGTGTGTGTGTATCTACGTATATATAGATATACCTTTGAAAAATACATGTCCAAATGCATTAACCGTTTTATTTTCAAAAACTTTACTCATCCAGATTAATTTACCTTAATATCTTAAAGACATCCTTTGTTCACACTTAGTATTCCTCACTTTATTCAACACGCTCAGTTCAACACTTAACACCACTACACTTAATTTATCATAATCCATTCCTTTACCGGAATCAACCCTTTTTATTCATTTAGAATATACTTTAGTATTTTGATTGAAAATACCACTTTAACACACACATTCACTGTGTTAGAAGATATTTGTTTATCATTTGGAAACCTTTTCATTTCATGCTTATGCAAATTATGGGTTTAACAATTTAAGTTACATAACCACCCACTTGCCCATTTTACTTTACCCTGTTTATCTCGACTTATGAACATTTATAGATTTATGCATTTATTTGCCCATTTAACCTTTGACCGAAACATTTATTTCATTCATACAAGTTAGGTTGTATTAACACGTTTTCCCACACAAACCATTTCTTGATATGTTCATTATTTCGTTTATCTTTGCTCGAAATCTTTCTTTACCGCATACTTACACGGGCTCCACACCGAAGGCTATGCGTACCATATGCTCTGGCCAGTGATTCAGGGTTTTCACCCAAGGTCTCCGGGCCCTTCTTGCTTACTATCTTATTGCATACGAGTTTTTATGAATCTGTTTAACATTTTATGCATATCCACATCATTCCCCTTCTTTACTTTTACCCGACCGAAGACAAAACCCGGACTTAATCATTCGTTTTAGCATTAACACTTGAAAAATTGTTTGTTCTCCTTTAAGTCCCTTACACACACACGTGATTTCTGCTAAAATCATTCATGCTTTAGGACATAATTCATTTTCACACATATTTGTGTATAGACATTCTTCAACATTTTTATTCCATAAAAATGTTCCACTTTAAGTAAATTACCAATTTACCCTTTGTTTACCTAACTTAACTTAGTTTCTTAACAAGTGTTATTTCTCAAATTTGTTATTAAGTTTCCAACTTAACATTTAACACACTTTTGCCATTTTAACAATTATTTAATGTCACACTTTTGCCCAACTTCCACACTTACCGCTTTAACACTTTTAATACATAAAATATCACCCTTTACACAAGACTACTTTTTTCTTCTTAGAAATTACCATTTCTTTCATTTGTCACACGTAGTCTTATACTCTAAATTATTCACATTCTCTTTACCCTTTATCCCTCACAATTTAAAGACTAAAATTTTCCTTTGTCTTATTTTATAATAAATCACAACAAGACTTTCTTTAAATTTGCCAACATATCTATTATCAAAATACTATAAGTTTATATGCATAGAAAGTGGACTTTAATTACTAAAATCCTATCAATGGGTTAAATGTACCCTTTCTTTTTATACTAATTACAATAACGTACTTTTCAAGAAATAAAGACATTTTGCAAGAAACTTAAAAATATTTATTTCATAAATATTTCAAGAAATTATGTTTATCCAACATTTCATACCTATAAATATCCATTATTTCTTTTTTAATTAGAAATACACAAAACATCATTTCTCACATTTTTATTCCATAAAAATGTTCATTATTTCTTTTTGCTAGAAATACAACAAAATAATGTTTTCTTAAATTTTTATTTCGTAAAAGTGTCCACTTTCAGCTTATTAAGAAAACATATTACAACAATATTTTCTACCATTTTTATTCCATAAAAACGTTTATTTTCAGCTTACTAAGAAAACATACTACAATAATATTTTCTACCATTTTTATTCCATTAAAATGTCAATTTTCAGTTTACTAAGAAAACATCATTATTTTTTACTAACCCTACTCTTAAACTTTCTGAAAAATAAGACTACAATATTTATCAAATAGAGTCTTAAATGTAACAAGAGTAGATTACCCCACCTAAAAGGTCTTGAAAGATGGTGGTGGTGATGGTGAATATGGGTGACTCTCCCACCTCCAAAGGTGGCCCTAAAGGGAGTCACAAAAGCTCCACCGTAAAGCGCCAAATACTCCAAGAAAACCCCATCAAAACCTCCAACAATACCTTCTGCATTTTCTTCTTAAAATCCCTAGACAATACCTCCATATTTCATACCTCTCTTTTATTGATAGTGGGGCAAACTAAGTATATTATGGTGTGTGTAAACTTACTACACTAAGGGGACCGAATATCTACTGGCTTTGAGGAACGAAAATGTTAAGTTATTTGAGAGAAATGGAGAATATGGCTAAGGTTGTGGGAGTTTTCTTCCTCCCCACGCCTCTCTCTCTCTCTCTCTCTCTCTCTCTCTCTCTCTCTCTCATATAAAATAAATCTCCCCCTCACTCTATAAAACGATCCATCTATTTTATCCCAAAATTCCAGGCTCCAAGAGATGGCACCAAATGATCTAAGGATCAAGGGGATGACAGCACAACTGGCAGACTGCCACTCGTCAGATGTCGTTCGAATGACACCCTCCCTCGTTTGAATGACATGTTTCGTGTGACATCCCTTCTTTTGATTTTATTCTCCAATTATTCTACATATTTATCATTTACCCCCCTATATATCATCATATATAATTTAAAATCCAATCATTCATTTTATTCAATCCAATTTGTTACCCACAATTTCCTATAATTATGATTAGTTTCTCCTCATATAAAATACACATATAATTTAGTTAATTTACCGAGGTGGGGTATTACAAACTTCCCTCCTTAGGTAATTTCATCCTCAAAATTCTTATTTTATCCCAATTTATACCCCAATTATTCATGACCAATTTTCCATTCTAAGAATCCTTAACACTATGGTCCGAACCCAATGATTTCACTTTAATCGATCACCATTATTAATCTGGTCATGACAACTTGAAGGTCTTATTACAAAATCGCAAGCATGCCTAACATGTCTATCCAAACAAAGCATCGAGATGATTGATACTCATCAAATATCCTAATATCACCAATGAAGTTATCAACATAAATCATTTCTATGTTAGGATTCACAACCTATGTTTCCTCGAACAATCTTGGATCATGACTATCCTAGGCTGATATAATTTCAACACTCCTCGATACACATATCAAAGATAATCACCTTATTACATAGGTCTACCATGACGATATCTCTCACGAGATCCTTATGCTAACCCAGACTCATTCTAAGCATCACAACACCAATATCCATGAGTGATCACATTCCCAATCCGTACAACCTTTATTAGAGCGTAACATTATCATCATCTAATGTTTTATCAAGTTTCAACATTCCAAACATCATTACGTCACAATATCAGAACGCACGACCAAATCGCAACTAGTTATATCGGTTAACTAACAAACATGCTAACCTAAGGGAATCAACCAACATATGACAGCTATATACAAGAGTGTGAGACCACACATACATACAAACTAGTGTAGAATAAAGGTGCATATGAAGAAAGCGCACTCACATACCATGATGCATTAGCCATAACCGTCCTAACCTATATCACTACTGAGCTTATGCAGCATCACCGAATCAAAATTGACCAACAACCTCCCATTAGCGGGATCAAGAAGACACAAGAATACTATTAATTGGGAGACTGTCGTGTCAAAAGGAAACAATAAATTTTTGACAATGAATCGACCCACACAAAGTGCGAACCCATAATGTATACATGAACTCTACAACTCAAATAAAAAACTTGCTAAGTACCTTAACCTTGCTACGTACCCTGCCTTGGCCTCTTAACCATGATGGGTTCTACTCGAGAATCATCTACTCATGACGGACGAAAGAAATACAAAACCAATTCCTTTGGGAAGCTGAAATGCAAGGCTTCCATCCTTAGAACTAATGCTACCTACCCATCACTAGTAAGAACAACTATCCTAAATCAAGGTGAAGTTACTCCACTCGACATTCAAACATTCAACTCATAAACCATTGCTACTACCCTTAGAGTGGTCTACATGATCCTAATACCTAATCATTCTAACGGAATATAAACATCAAATATAACTCATGCTTAATGATTTCCTTCAAGAGAGTCATTACTAACCATATAGGTAGCACACTTAGGTGCTATAATCAAACCTAATACTTTTATCCTCAGTGCTATCTCTGAAAGCCATGATGGACGCCATCATGTTCTAAGTCTCCCAGGTGCACTTCCTTGAACCTATTTTCAAAATTATCCTCAAAGGTCATATCATGACAAATCTCTTGCAAAAACAATCCGTAGCATCAACTCCAAAGTACTGTCACCAATCAACATGATCTAATCATACTACAACCATCAATGGTCTACCATCACTTATGTAATCTTTGATACAATAATGATTCCCAAAGCCTAATGGGTGACGACATCGAACACATTTATTTCCCTAAACTACTTAGACATCTACTACTAAAAACCATCAGTCATACCATGACCTATGCCACACAATCTTGAGTTTATCACTATGAAATGGAAATCACTACATAAACCTCAATGCGATAATAAATCCCAAGGTTTTGAAGAGAAATACTATCATCGTTGTAATGCACGATACACAACCACGGATTCACTATTACCAGGAAGTGGCTATCCTTCGCATTAATATTTTATTAGGAAAACCTTAGCATATACCTCCAAGGAAATTATTAACACTGAATTTACACACCTATCCAATGTACTAATCCATGGTCAATTTCTTCAAACCACCTTAGTACTTATTTCCAAAGGACATTTCACGCAACTCACGTGAGTACCCAGAATGACAACTCGTAGTTAAATTCAATAGAGCACATCATTTGATTCCCAATGAGTGTTCAACCACTATAACTGAATTGCCAATTGACACAACTATATATGTTATGGAAGGATATAAGATGTCGTACATTTCTTGTGAACACTAAGGAACATGCCTACGAATTCCATAAGGGATCCTATCTCTCAGTGCCAAACTACGATAATCAAATTCTTAAATTAATATCCTCCAGGTTTTTGGTGGGATAAGAGACGTCGAGTATTTCCAAAGAGGGGGCCCACCCTAATGATGCCGCCTGGGGTCCTTTTCTGAAACATCACAACTTAATTACTTAATAACAAGTCACTACAATTTTCTAGGTTCACTCCCAGGTTACTGCAATCATTAAGATTATCTAAATCATCACCATAATCAAGGCACATGAATGGGGACATACTAAACTCAATCCCACAACCAAGGGACCTAACACTTTCTCGCTACGTAGCTAACACTTGTAAATACATTCATGGACCAACAATCATCAATATTTTCACCCATAAGGATACCATCGTATCAACTAAGATTGAATTATCCTCTAGCTTTGGCCCATGTCAACCTACCTGCCCATCGACTTTACCATCACTCACAGCATTACACAAGGATCAAAATTTCCTAATTAACACCTCGATATTGACCTCTGACAAGTGTCACACCCAAGGCTACATATAATTAAAATCACGATTTCTTATTATATAATTATGACGCTATAACATGCAATCCCTACCATTGATTATCCACAATTTGGTGCCACTTGCCCAATGGGTGGTATCTTATTCTAACCACATCCCTAAAGACTCTATGTCAATAAGGTTGGAACACAAACACCTCACACTAAAAACCACGACGTCACCACTCATTGCCTACGTGGACACCCATAAATTACTAATTACACTTTATCAGAAACCCGAAGCGATTTATACAACTAACTTGAATGTATGCCACTTGGAACTAATTTAGTTGTTGTTCTAACCTCCTTGACTTCATCATCGAGGGAACGGACTACAATCATCACCAAACTAGCATGACTGGCCCGAACCAACATCGACGTCGAAAGATTCCCGACCCCCGTGGGTCAACCTGGTCTGGCCCGAGCATTAGGTGTGAGGTGAAATGAAACAACCAATATAATGTTTCTAGTCCATTTTTATTTTAATTAACATTTCACTTAATTCGCATGTGATTCAAATTTCAAGATAAACTACGTGTAGGATCCATGGGAGCACCTCACACTACAAGACAAATGAGTATTAGGGATTGGAGTATTTAGGACGGCCGTGTCATTTTGTCCCTTTCGATACACTAAATAGGATGGTTTTTAATTACTGTCCCTTTTGATAAATCACAAAAGGGACGGTAATTAAAAATCGACCCTTAAAGTGTATGGTAATTTTTAGCGCTTGTTTTCCCTGGGCTAATAAAAGGGGCGAATTTTTAACTCCATCCCATTTGGTATAGCAAATGGGACGGATTTTAAAGACCGTCTGATTTGGTATAGCAAAAGGAACGGTTTTAAAAATCCGTCCCTTTTGGTATACCTTGAATTTTTGGATTTTTTTCCAAACAAATATAAGGGACGGATTTTTAAAACTGTCTCATTTGATATACCAAAAGGGACGAATTTTTAAAATCGTCCCTTTTGCTATACCAAAAGGAACGGTTATTAAAATATGTTCCTTGTGGTATACCTTGAATTGTTAGCTTTTTTCCAAACAAATATAAAGGACGGATTTTAAAAATCATCCATTTTGGTATACCATAAGGTACGGATATTAAAACCGTCCCTTTTGGTATACCAAATGCGACAGATGTTCCGACCCTTTTGGTCTTTAAGTCTATTTTCTCTCTATTTTTTTCACACATATTTCTTTCCCTCATTTTCAATATGACCCGATCTCCCTCTCTCACTGTGCTCTCCTCCCTCATCGATAACTCTCTCCCGTGTTCTCTCTCTCTCTCTCTCGAAGAGAGGTCTCTCTCTATCAGCTCGCTATCTCTCCCCCTCCCCATCCCACCCCTCCCCAACCCAGCCATAGATTCCTTAACCCCTCCACCCCTGCCATAGACTCTCCCACCTCGCCCAAGCCTACCCCACCCCCAACCCTCCCCTGAGCAGCCCACCCAACCCTAGACTCCCTAGACCCTCCACCCCTCTCACAGACTCTCCCTGGTAATTTTTTTCTCCATTAATATATATATATACACACACACACACACACACACACACACACACACACACACAGTTTATATATGTTTTTACAATTTATTATTGTGTTATATTGGGTAAATAATTATTGTTATGATTATTTATTGGGTAAGTTCAGTATTTCCAGATATGTTTTTTTAGGTTGTTAACAATGTAAATAATCAACCTTTTTTTAATTTTATTTTTTTAAACTAAGATTTTGGGTTTATTGTTTTATAAATTGATCTATTCAGGGCCTGACTTCTTATAATTTCAGAAAGTTTTATGAATTGAACTGTTCAAACTGAGATTTTGTGTTTGTTGTTTTATTCTTCTTAAATCCTGATGACAATGGGGAATGTAGGGGCCCTAACTCCTAAGTTCAAAAAGTTTTTCAAATTTCTTTTTTTCAAGTCTTCCAAACTAATGCCCTAATATTTGAATGATTTGACATATGCACTAATTATTATTTGGAGTGTTATTTTCAAATGGGAGCATGAGGCTTCCGTGTTATGCATTTTATGAATAAAAGTATCAAGGCATATGTAAGGCATTGTCGTGCAGACATTCTTTAAACTCATAACTCTTCGCTTTTTGTAATCGTAATATGTTTAAACATAAATCATGGAACCTTGATCTACCTCTATTTACGTAATGTTTCAGTCTTTCACATGTCAGGTTTACAATATCAGTGCAGTGAAAGATAACCACAGTAGTGCCGAACGATTATGGTGATGACATCTTGAGTGCAAAACTTCATTTAGTTGACCGTGTTAGTTCTGAACTAAAGAAACAAACTAGTGTTGATGGGATGCATTTGTGACATCCCGCTTATTAAAATTAGAGGCGGCCATCCCGCTACTCCAATAATTACAGGAATCATAGATGGTCCATTCTTAGCATCACTGTAGTACAATAAGTATACGAGATAACCACCAATTATTTTAGAAAACGGATTGTCAAAATTTATTTTATAAGTTAATGAAAAACATTTAAACAATCCAATTGAAAAGAAGGTGGATATAAAAGAAGACTGTTGTTAGATAATCAACCATATACATCAAAACAACCAAATAAGTTGTCGGTTAACAGACCTTTACAAGCAGGTTACACCGAGTATTAAAGTACAATATCACATTATATAATACACTTATAAAACTTGGGCAACACGCCCGAATGTGTAACCGATCATAACTAGAATATAAAATGAGGGAAGCATCTATATCAAGTATCCCATAACATCCGTAACGTGTTACAGCTCCAAGACACTGGGATAGAAAAGTTAATACGGGCGTCCTTGCGGCGGAGCACTTGGACAAATATAAAATTCATGCAAAACAAGGAGATATAAACGGGTAAGGTCCCGGTTTAATATGATATGGTAACCATGTGAATAAATAGAATGACAGTTATGAACATCAATTTTCATAAATCCTCTTAACTCGCTATCCACAATTTGCAATAATAATAAATATCCTTACCTCTCAATCTAAATGCACAACCTAGCGCAATATCAAATACAGTGATCAATATTCATATGTGCGGGAAAATATAGAAAAATACTACTTAATGAGATTCCATTTCAGTTTGACACCATTTACTTCACAGTTCCTTTTTTCTTTATGAAGCATTTTCAAAGAAATTTATTTCACGAAATGCTTTGCCATCAATGAGATTTCCACTTTAACAAGAATAGTTATAATCACATCATATAACAGTTCTAAGACCATCCTTCCGGGTTCCCCCACTGGATGCTCTCCTAAATAGCTATAATCTTCTAGGGCCAATCACCAAGACCACCTGGGCATCCTACATCGTGTGACGTCGGGAAGCGGCCATATACCTTCGACAATGAGTCATAACCACACCCGAAATTACCTCACTTCGAACAATAATCACATAATATATAATAATCGGTCCTATGGCCGAGGACTATATTCACCCTACATTCATTAGCCAGGGGACTTCGCCTCATGCGCATAACTTCCCCTATGATAGCATTTAGAGAGGTGTGTATATACAAATTATCATTCACAAGTTATTCCCATTTTAAAATATGCATTACGTTTTATCCGGGGACATAAGCGTTTCATGACATATTTCATAAACCACGCGTTTAATATATTTCCACATTAGCCTCCAAGAAACTTAACGACAAAACGATGAGACCCTAAGTATAATATTACTTCAACCCAATTCTATAAGTTCACAGTAACTCACTCTAATTCTCCCTAAACCTAGACTAGTTCATTTATAAAAAGAATCATTTAACTTTATCTAATTTAACTAACTAAATTGATTCCCGAACTAAGCCCTAACTCTCAATTCTAACTTAGGTTCTTAAATAATTTACTACTAGACCCAAATACTCTAGTTTTACTTCATTCAAGAAGGTTCCTAGGTCCCCATCTTCAGATAAATAAGCTAGAGGAAACTAAGCATTTTAGGGTGAAAAACAGGGGACCGGTCGATCGGTCATGAGACTGCGGTCGACTGCGACTGTTTGGTTTTACTTAGAAAGGAATGCAGTAAGCTCATTTTGGAAGGCCCGATCGACCGGTCCTTGGACCACGGTCGATCGCGCTCTAAATTTCTACTTATCAAGGAAAGGAGTATGCCTCCCCCTTAAGTCCCGGTCGACCGGGCTTTGGGCCGCGATCGACCGCGCCTATTAGACCCACGATTTTCACTTCTTCTACAATAATAAATCCAAAAACCCAAACCCTTTATTCTTACACTTCCTTCATTCTCATCAACCAACAACATAACCACAACATTTCTCCACCAAAACAAACCCACATGACCAACTTAAATCATACAAACAACAAGATCCAATGGTTAAACATCAATATTTATCAAAACCTAACATTTGTTCAATTCTTCCAAATACACAACTATCACTATAATTTATACGCATGGAATAATAAATTTTCAAGTAAAAACCTGCCTTAGGGTTGTAGTCTCCGATTTCCTTCTGGTAGCAATTAATCTAAAGCCCAAATCTTCAATTCTCTTCCTTTCTCTCTCTTTTCTCCACACTTATCTTTCTCTCTCCCTCTCTCTAGGTTTAGGAACATATAATTGGGGATAAAAAGGGGGTTGGAATACTTAAACATTCTTTTAACACTACACTCCATCTTTAAATGTTATTACACCATTAAAATGACACGTAACTACATAATTAAGCCATAACCCGTCAAAAGTGCCCGAAATCCAAAATACAACATGGCACTTATTTTGACTATCTCAATTATTTGGGGACTAACCACGCCCTCTGAATTGGCATCCAGGATAACATAATTCATTTTATGATCCAACATCACTTTAAAACATAATTGTCGTTTAAAGCACAACGACGAAATAAAACATAACATGATACTATTTACATTCACTTAATAGTAAATATTATCTTTTAAATCACTTGAAATAATATTTACTCCATTATCCAATATTTTATATAATTACCTCACATGGTAAATTAATATAAAATAAATTACTCAAAAGTAAGGGTTATTACAGCATTTTCGTGAAGGTAGTGCAAAAATAATAATTTTGAAACATACTGAAATGCTTTTATTTAGACTGACACAATTTCATGTCTTTTTTAGGTTCATATTGACAGCATGTTGCATATGCAATTAGCAATAATAAATAGATTTCAGTATTTATGGTTTATTATCCAAGTTATTTTTTTTTATTTGCATAGCCTATGAGTTCAAATCACTGATACAAATAGCTCAAATCATTAATGGGATTCGTTTACTCAATTGTGTAAGTGATTGTTGGGTCTATTCATAATTTATTATTTAGAGGTTTAGTTTATCATTTAGAATCTTTTAGATCACAATTTTCCTTATTATATTCTTTTGGAGAAATTTGGTCATGCTTTTCATTGTGTGTTGTTTCTGTGTGACGCACACAGGTCCCATTGGGAAGGTGATGCCCCCCAAGGGAGAGCGATTTATCTTATTTTTCTGATTTTATAATTATCCATTAGTTTACCCCTTTAGGTGATAGTTTTTATATTAAGTACTTACTTTGATCTACTGTTTATCTAAAATTATTTATTAGTCGTGTGTTCTAATCTTAGGACACAACTTATACAAGGTGTTAATGGAGGCATTCAATATATGTATGAGATCTAACATTTTCTAATTATTTACGGTATTGTGTGTACTTATTTTCTCAATTTTCTTGGTTGCAATAATCAAAATTTCCAACAGTCAGTCAAGGAACTGAAGGAAAAAGAAGAAGAGCTGGAATAAGATTCTATAGTGGGTTCCAAATGCTACAGTAAGCCCGGGGACATTAAATACTAGTAAATAATGAAGGGAAACATTTTTCTATTATTTTATATGATATCTCAAAATGTTATCTAACTTGCTATACAGACTTAATAAACAAAATGTTTTTTTATTAACACGCAGCTATTGCTTTCATCTTCAATGGATAAGACAGTTAGGCTAGGGGACATGGAAACACAGTTGTTTAAAATTGTTTGTGCACAATGATTATGGTAATTAGATATGCACGTGTTATTACAAGACTATTGAACCTTCATTTTCTTATAACGTTCATATGGTTTTTCAGTATACAGTTCAATCCGGTAGATGATGATTACTTCATTAGTGGCTCACTAGATGCAAAGGTTCAAATTTGGAACATCCGCAATCAAAAAGTTGTTGACTATAATGATAATCATGATTTGATTGTTGTTTCTTAATGTACTCTTGATGGCTAGGTAGATATTAAAAATTCAAGTAATTGGGAAGAAGTTAGTAATTTACCAGTTAGATTTAATTTTGAGTATTCCACCATCTTTTAATGTTTAAAAGTCTTATTCAATTGATATTTTGATTAAAAAGAATAACAAGATAAATGTGTTCAACCAACAGAAAAGTTTTTGTGGACACCCTCTATATCGGCTTAGCTCACACTTATAGACGAAACTACTACCTGGCTCGCCTAAGGCTCTCATTTTGGTACGGTGGATTTGGAGGAACAATAGGGACCAACTTATATATGATGTTTCAAAAATTATCTTACATGAGTACCCCATTTCCTAAGGTGAATATGGGAGAAATATATATTAAAATAAATGGACGTATAGACAAGGAAAAAAAATAAAATTTTAACAACAATATTAATTTCAATCTAGTAACCAGAAATGGTTATGTTGACATGTACTAGGGCCTCCTTTAGTCAATTTGTGAAACGAAGTTGGGTAAAGTGCGAAATAAAAAAAAACTTCACTTTGTTCTTTTGTTGATTGTTGTTATTTACTATTAGTTTTCTGAACATGATACAACATGGTAATATGAGGTTTTGATGACAAATGGAACCTATTGGAGTAAAAATATTTTCGTTCTTGTTAAAATCAAAATAGTGAGGAAGGACAATCTTACCCGATCCAACTCGAAGGGTGAAAGCTTAAAACAACCACAAGATGGTCCCGTAAGAGGCAGGAGCACCTCGCACAAGACCAATGTAACTCGTACGAACAGACCACATAGTCAACGAACTCCCAGTTTTTGTATATGTGACAAGAATTTTTAAAAAATTAGACTTGGGCTTTAAAACATTTCGTCAAATGGTAAAAACATAAAATATCCACAAAACGGTCCCGTAAGAGGCACGAGCCCCTCGTACGGGACCAATGTAATAAGTATGAACCAACCGCTTAGTCACTGGACTCCTCGCTTGAGTATACGAGAAGAATGTGAAAAAAGTTAAACTTGGGCTTAAAAACATGTCGCAAATGGTGAAAATGTAAAACATCCACAAAACGGTCCTATTAAAGGCACTACCATCTCTCACGGGACCAATATAACTCGTAAGAACTGACCACATAGTCACGGGACTCTCAATTTGATTATATGATGAGAATTTGTAAATAGTTAAACTTAGGCTTAAAAATATGCCATTAAAGGGTTCAAACGTAAAACAGTCACTGTTGACACCAAATTTAGTCTGCTGACATGGCTCAATTAAGTGGAGACACGTGGCAATCTGCATGGCAATAACAAACACATCTGAACAACACCTTGACTTAGAGGAACTCATTTTCCTCGACCAACTCAAATACTCCGAGCGGTAGGTACTCTCCGAGGAACTTTACTGCACTGAGAAACTCATGGATACCGAGATACTTAGGCGGTCCGAGCAACTTTGGCGGTCCGAGCTGCATCTCGATCAGAGCATTTATTATCAGACAATTAAGAGGATTAAATGCGCATTAAATATTGATTGTTATCATACGGATGTATACGCTTATTGAACATCTATGTATTACCCATTCACATGTACAACCTCATGGCTGTAAATACATTTTATCATCCTCATTGTAGAGGGACTGGAATTTCTTGAGATAAATCCTACCTTGAGAATTTCCAAACAGTCAATAATAACACAAATAGTGGACGTAGGCCATTTGTTCAAGGTTGAACCACTTTAAAAATCTCTTGTCTTATTTATTTTTTATCTGTGATTAAATAATTAGAGATAATCTAATTTTTTACATCAACAGATTGGCTCCGTCTGTGGGAAACGACTGTAATTTTCGTTTTTCACCAAAAATAATTCATCACCAATGGCTGACAATCCTGAATCCAGCAATCGAAACATTGGAAACCCCCCAAATCCATCCGCTCCTCCAAATATCCAAGATCTAGCAGGAATTATGGCCAGCTTAGCTCAAGGCCAGACAGCTATGCAAGAAATAATGCGACAACTTATGCAAACTATCCAGGGTGGAACATCAACCTATTCAGGACAACGAAGTAGTCAAAGAAATACTCATTTACTTTCTTCACGCATTAGGCAAAGCGATTCATATCGCACTGATAAATCTGAAGATTTCTCTTATCAACCGGGTCGAACTTCGTCAGTACGAGCTACAGATACTGAACAACACATCACTCTCTCCCCAGAAAGGACCAGTGCACTAGAAAGTTTGAGTAGGGTTTCTCCTTTTGATTGATTGGGCCCTAGGAAGAATGAAAGTCCTCCTAAGGCTGTGTCGAGAAACTTTCGACGACCATTTGATCTAAGAGAGGGTTCTGCCCAATCACAACCACCTGCTAGACAAGATAGATCCGAGGAAGCTACTTCAATACAATCAATTGCTCGAACCGGTAAGACCGAGGAAGGAAATGATCGGTGGAAAGGCTCTATTCAGAGATTGGAGGATAAATTAGGGGAAATGGCCAAGGCCAAGAATCCTCTACAAAGAACTTTTGTCCAAGGGACACCTTTTGTCCAAGCAATTGTGGATTTTCCCCCACCATCAAAGTTCAAAGCACCTGTTGTGACTCCTAAATATGATGGAAAAACCGACCCTGTCCTTCATATAGAGCAATACCAAGCTGTTGTCGACATCTATGTTGTGCCAGATGAGATGAGATGCAGGGCATTCTCGAGAACTCTTATAGGATCTACTCAAATATGGTACAATAATCTTCCTCGGGGTAAGATTTCAACTTTCTTTCAACTGGCTGAGCTCTTCATTGGAAACTTCTATTTTGGAGCAAAACCTGTTAAACGAGTAGCACACTTGTTAAGTGTTAGACAAAAGGCAGGTGAGAGCACCAGGGATTATATAACTCGTTTCAATAATGAGAAACTCGAAGTTATTGATTACGAGGAAAAGACAGCGATTATTGCTCTGATGAGTGGGTTGTTGCCCAATAAGTTGTACTACACTTTGGCTAAAGATCCACCCAAAACCATGTCGGAATTGATGGCAAAAGCGGCCAAGATCATGAATGCCGAGGAGGCTATGGCTACAAAGAAGAATGTGGATACCAAAGAGACCAAGGTGGAGGGGGATAAGGCCAAAAATAAGGAGCATAAGAATAATGGTGGTGACAAACACTCAAAAACAAAGCCATCATGGGAGGTATTAAAGAAATTTGAAAATTATACTCCTTTGAAGGTAGACATCAATCATGTTCTAGAAGAAATCAAGAACAGCGAGGAGTTAAACTGGCCAGAGAAAATGAAGTCAGACCCTGATAAGAGGAATAAGGCCAAATATTGCGAGTTCCACAAGGATCATTGCCACATGACCAAAACTTGCATAGCTCTTCAGAATGAGATCGAAGCACTCATTAGATGAGAAAAACTGGCAAAGTATGTTTATCGTAAAAATGAAAGAAGAAACAACGACCGAGCAAGAGAGAGGTCTAGATCTCCTCGTCGAGTAGAGGAGAACAAGAAAAGAGACCATGAAGATGATCCAGAAGACGACCCCGGTCTTCCCAAAAGACCAAGGCAGCCAGAACATGAAGTATTTTCAATACGTTTTGGATCCTTTGATTGCAATGTTATTATAGGTGGAGATGCAGGAGGTGGAGACCTTACTGCAGAAAGAAAAGCTTACCCCAATGAGGCTCAAGCCTGTTCATATATTCAACGAATAAACTTGGCTGAAGATGATCGCCCAAGGAAGGTCAACAAAGAAAAACTGGTCATCGGTTTCTCAAAAAATGACCTTGCAGGTGTGTTGTATCCTCCTGATGACCCATTGGTGATCAAAATGAGGATAAAGGAAGTGATGATCTCAACAGTACTAGTTGATAATAGTAGCTCGGCTGATATTATGTTCTACTCATGCTTCGACAACTTAACTCTAAAGTTGTCTCAGTTGGAGCCTTATCATAGGCCCCTCCTCGGTTTTGCTGGCGAGAAAGTCTTTCCACTTGGGACGATTAAGTTGGATATGCTCATTGGTACATGGTCTACTTGTCGAACAGAAAGAGTACGCTTCTTTATGATGGATAAGAATGTTCAATCAGCCTATAACATCATCATGGGAAGGGTAGGATTTAAGAAGTTCGAAGCATTACCATATACGGTACATCAATGCCTAAAATTTCCAACCAATTTTGGAGTAGGAGTTGTGAAGGGTGATTAAAAAGTAGCTCGGGAATGCTACTATTCATCTATCGAGTAGGAAGAACTGGAGGAATCTAGGAAAAAGACTACTACCTATCAGGTGGATGAGGGTGCAGAAATTAAAACATTGGATCCTAGAGACGAGCCGCAACTCGTAAAAGGTCAGGTGGTGGAAGCTACTGAAAACATCATTCTGGACGACGAGCACCCTGAACGAACAACTCAGATAGGTTCGTCGTTAGATGCCTCATTAAAACAGGAGTTGATAGTTTTCTTAAAAATCAGAAAACAAACTTTTGCTTGGAGTCATGAAAATATGCCCGGAATAGATCCAAATTTCTTATGTCACGAGCTCAATGTGAATAAGGAAATCAAGCCAGTGAAGCAAAGAAGAAGAGTGTTCAGCCCCGAGAAGAACCAAGCTATACAGGAGGAGGTCGAGAAGCTCCAGAAAGCTTGCTTTATTGAAGATGTTAAGTATCCAGACTGGTTAGCAAATGTGGTGATGGTGAAAAATAAGAACAACAAATGGAGGATGTGTGTAGACTTCACCGACCTCAACAAGGCATATCCAAAGGATAATTTTCCCTTGCCTCGAATTAATCAACTAGTGGATGCTACCTCGGGACACGAGCTGCTGAGCTTCATGGATGCTTATTCTGGTTACAACCAGATTAAAATGAAACCTGAAGATAGGGAGAGTACTTCTTTCATTACCCTTAGGGGAACTTATTGTTATAATGTTATGCCTTTTGGTTTGAAAAATGCAGGTGCGACATATCAGTGGCTGATGAACAAGGTGTTTGCAGAACAAATCAGTTGCAATATGGAAGTCTATGTTGATGATATGCTGACAAAGAGCAAGAAAGCTGCTGACCATCTAGTTGACTTAGGCCAGACCTTTGATCAATTAGATAAATATCAAATGAAGTTGAACCCGTCCAAGTGCATATTTGGAGTACGAGAAGGCATGTTTCTCGGGTATATTGTCAATCAACGAGGCATTGAAGCAAACCCTAAAAAGATCAAAACTCTATTAGGGCTGCGATCTCCAATGACGAAGAAGGAAATACAAAGTCTTACAGGGAGAGTAGCAGCACTTAACAGGTTTATATCGCGAGCAACTGATAGATGCCTCCCATTCTTCAAAATGCTCCGAAAGACTTTTGAATGGAATGAAGAATGCGAGAAAACTTTTCAAGAACTAAAGAAATATTTGGGATCACCTCCACTGTTGTCCAGACCAGTGATGGGAGAAAGGTTTTATTTGTATCTGGCAGTTTCGGAAAATGCAGTTAGCTCGGCATTAATAAGAGTAGAAGATGGAGTACAAAAACCAATTTATTACACTAGTAAGGCCTTCCGAGGAGCAGAGATCAGATATCCGAAGCTGGAAAAGTTGGCACTGGCACTGATCAAAACGAGTAGAAGAATGAAGCCATACTTCTAGGCTCATACCATAGTCGTATATACCGATATGCCGTTAAGTCAAGCTCTTCATAAACAAGAAAAATCAGGGAGATTGATGTATTGGGCAATAGAACTCGGTGAATATGATATAATTTATGAGCCTAGATCGTCACTAAAAGGGCAAGGAATAGCAGATTTTATAGCAGAGTTCACTTATCCTGATACCCCCGAGGAGTAAAAGCTGAACACCGACCAACCTGTGGATGTCACGGAATCATCAAAATTAAACCCCGATCAACTTAAGTTGGTCGTAGAGAAAGAGGAGAAGGTTGACGAGCAGGGAAGTGTGGTAGAAATGGAGATAAAGGAGCAACAAATATTCCATCGAGGAATTTTGTCCAATAAGAAGTTTGAAGACGAAATACCTATATGGAACCTATATGTGGATGGCTCATCATGCACCTTGGGTAGTGGA
The DNA here is from genome assembly GCA_949130495.1 of Sambucus nigra. Classification (NCBI taxonomy): domain Eukaryota; kingdom Viridiplantae; phylum Streptophyta; class Magnoliopsida; order Dipsacales; family Adoxaceae; genus Sambucus; species Sambucus nigra. Next base: position 90,418,991 of record OX422222.1, on the reverse strand, counting down.
GCTGGGATTGTATTGAAAAGTCCAGACGAGATCGATATAGAATATGCTTTGCGTTTTCAATTTCAAGCTTTTAATAATGAGGCCGAATATGAAGCGATGATTGTAGGTCATAGTCTGGCAAAAACCATGAAGGCAGAGTAGTTAATCATGTGCAGTGACTCCTAGTTGATTGTAAACCAAATGCTTGGTGTATATACAGCAAAAGGAGAGTTGATGATTAAGTACCATGCAAAGGCAATGGAATTGGTATCGGAATTTGTTACTGTTCAACTGGTCAGAATACCAAGAATGGAGAATGCCAGAGCAGACGCTTTAGCTCGATTAGCATCGGCTACTCGTACCAAGATACGAAGAACAATCTCAATTGAAGTTCTAGCTGGTCGGAGCATAGATGAAGATCTGACGATGAATTTTATTACCCTTGATTTAGGGCCATCTTGGATGGATCCCATCAGGGCATATATTGAGGAGGGAGAATTACCAATTGATAAACTCGCAACCAAGCAATTGAAGTTTAAAGGTGCTCGTTATGTACTAACTAATGGAATTCTATACAGACGAGGAATCATAGCTGGCTTGCAGAGGTGTGTACATCCCGCCGAGGTGAAGGATTTGATTGAAGAAGTCCATGAAGGGTCTTGTGGAGCCCATATAGCAGGTCGGACACTTCTGTAAAGAATAATGATGTAAGGATACTACTGGCCAACGATGAGGGCTGATTATATAGCCTATGCTAAGAAATGTGACAAGTGTCAGCGCTTCTCCTCCATCCGAAGAACTCCCCAAGCATTGTTGACACCCATTACTTCCCCTTGGCCATTTTCCATGTGGGGAATTGACTTGGTCGGGCCACTTCCAACGACTAGAGGAAGATTTAAATATCTCGTCGTCGCAGTGGATTATTTTACTAAGTGGGTAGAAGTCGAGCCTCTCATCAACATGACATACGAAAAGGTGTACAAATTTATTTGGAAAAATATCATTTGTAGATATGGTCTTCCCCATGCATTCATCACCGACCCTCGAACACAATTTGACAACGAGGATTTTGCTGCCTATTGTCATCAGTCAAATATCTTGAAGATCCACTCGGCACCAGGCCATCCCTAAAGCAATGGACAAACTGAAGTGATAAACAGAATGTTGCTAAATGGCTTGAAGAAAAGACTGCATGACGCGAAAGCAAACTGGATCAACGAGCTACATTCAGTATTGTGGGCTTATCGTACTACTCCCCGAGCAACAACTGGAGAATCTTCATATATGCTGGAATTTGGAAGTGAAGCTGTTATACCTGTCGAGTTGGGCCTCCCAACACACCGAGTGCTGAACTTCAATTCCCCTGTCAGCGATTTAATGAGAAGGTTAGACTTGGACATGCTCGAGGAAGTTAGAGAAGAAGCAGCCATCAGGAATGCTGCTTATCAGCAACGAACAGCTTTGTTCTACAATAAGAGAGTAAAGAAGTGCGACCTAAAAGAAGGAGACTATGTGCTAAAGAAAGTGATTCAAAAACACAGTAAACCGGAAGCAAACTGGCATGGACCTTACCGAGTTACAGAAGTTGTTCGACCAGGAACGTACAGAATAGAAACTTTAGAAGGGGAGGAGTTTAAAAATTCATGGAATGCAGAGCACCTGCGCAAATATTATCAGTAATGTAAACCCTCATGTAATGCAGTTTCATCAGTATGAATAAAACGCGAATATTCTACCCAATTCTCTCCTTTTGTTGAAATTTTTTCGCAGAATACTAGTGCTACACACTGCTCAGCAAAATCCACCAACTCCGATTGGTCGGGAATAAAAAATATTTCCCAAAAGTTCCAACTCCGGTTGGTTGGGAAGAAAATCCACCAACTCCGGTTGGTCAGGAATAAAAAATATTTCCCAAAAGTGCCAACTCCGGTTGGTTGGAAAGAAAATCCACCAACTCCGGTTGGTCGGGAAGAAAAAATATTTCCCAAAAGTGCCAACTCCGATTGGTTGGGAAGAAAATCCACCAACTCCGGTTAGTTGGGAAGAAAATCCACCAACTCCGGTTGGTTGGAAAGAAAATCCACCAACTCCGGTTGGTCGGGAATAAAAAATATTTCCCAAAAGTGCCAAATCTGGTTGGTTGGGAAGAAAATCTACCAACTCCGGTTGGTCGGGAATAAAACATATTTCCCAAAAGTGCCAACTCCGGTTGGTTGGGAAGAAAATCCACCAACTCCGGTTGGTCGGGAATAAAAAATATTTCCCAAAAGTGCCAACTCCGGTTGGTTGGGAAGAAAATCCACCAACTTCGGTTGGTCGGGAATAAAAAATATTTCTCAAAAGTGCCAACTCCGGTTGGTTGGGAAGAAAATCCACCAACTCCGGTTGGTCGGGAATAAAAAATATTTCCTAAAAGTGCCAACTCCGGTTGGTCGGGAATAAAAAATATTTCCCAAAAGTGCCAACTCCAGTTGGTCGGGAATAAAAAATGTTTCCCAAAAGTGCCAACTCCGGTTGGTCGGGAATAAAAAATATTCCTCAAAAGTGCCAACTCCGGTTGGTTGGGAAGAAAATCCACCATCTCCGGTTGGTCGGGAATAAAAAATATTTCCCAAAAGTGCGAACTCCGGTTGGTCGGGAATAAAAAATATTCCCCAAAAGTGCCAACTCCGGTTGGTTGGGAAGAAAATCCACCAACTCCGGTTGGTCGGGAATAAAAAATATTTCCCAAAAGTGCCAACTCCGGTTGGTTGGGAAGAAAATCCACCAACTCATGTTGGTCGGGAATAAGAAGCTGTCAACTACAGTTGATCGGGAACATTTTAAAGCATGAGTATGTGATAAAAGTCAATCTAATGGCCTAGAATTAAAAAGTGATCAAGCAAAATTTTTTATACTCGTAACATTTTAAATTACCACCAAGTTAGTCGAGAAACATAATATCATCAATTTTGGTTAGTCGTCAAATGATTACCACAAATTCAGGATAGTCGATAATAAGTTTTAAATCTTTTTAACAGATATGCATGCACATATATAAAGTGTTTTACAAAATATCTACAAGACAATGGCAATCAAGATTGCAAAGAAAAATAGAAGTTTTTCATTAAATCCAAAACAAAGTACATTGAGAATAAAATACATAAAAATTATTACATCAGAAATCCTATTATATGGGTATCTTCCCCTCTGCTTTTGAAACAGGTTCCTCGCCAGCAGGAGGATCATCTAAGGCATAAGGGGAATTTATGAAATTAAGGTCTTTGAGCATCCTTATGTTCATCACAGATGGTCGATCGAGTAGGTGCTCGAGGCGAGATATCTTAACACTGGAATGGAGACTGTAATCGCCAAGATATTTGGAAATCAAACACTGAGGGATTGCCCGAGCATGAATCCAGCTCATGTCGAGTTTGAATGGTGGCACTGGTAGGTCGAGCAACCCAGGATTATAGTAATCCCACAAGTAGTGACCCTGTTCCAATTGCAGTACACCCAAGGCATTCAACCACCCTTGTTTGTAACCCTCATTATTCGCATTTTGGATCCGATCATCCAAATGGTAGAGAGACTCATTGTAGCCAGCCATCCAGAATTCTCTGGGCTGCTTGTGGAATTGATAAGTCAACCTTTCCAGCTGCTCGTGAAGATTTTTTACAAAGAGTTCTTTATTCTCCAAAGAAGACTTCTGTGCAGAGAGCTGCTCGTCCAGATTTCGGATCTTCTTGGACATCTCTGCCAGAGCTTTATTCTTCACAACTAACTGAACTGCTTGATTTTCCAGAGAAGCTTGAGTTCTTGCCTCTTCAATACTAAGCCGAGTATCCCTTGCTCGTCCCTGAGAATCTCTTGGTCGTCCCCGAGCATAGGTAGAAGGGCCAGCTCTTTTCAAGGTTTCTAATTCATCCCTCAGGTTGGCATTTTCAACCTCCAAGAAAGAGAATCCCTCGTCGTTCACAGGGACCAAAGCGTTTGAGGTAGAGGATGCAGATTTCAACTGAGATACTTCTCTTTGCAAGTTATTGTTTTCCTGCTCCAATAACTCAGCTATCTGCCTGTGCTCTTCGACCTCAGCCTTCAAAGTTCTCTCCCTCACGTTGTAAGCAGCAAACAATTTATCATATCCCTTATCAGCATTCAGTTGCTGATACTTCTTCTCGTATCCCTCGTGCAAAAGGGTTGTAGATTCCTTATATTATTGTTGAAGATCTTCAAGAGTGCCCTAGAGGTCTTCAATCATTTCATAATACGCTACATTATTGGCCACTGCACGGTCGAGCAGGCACTTCAAATACTGGTAGGCTTAAACTGCTCGTTCTGAAGCATTTGGACCGAGTATATCAACGATTTGAGCATCAGTCAAATCTGCAAGGCCAACCTTGAAATAGTCGTTGCACTGTTTCATCAATTTTGTATCATGAGCAGATAACAATTCCATCCTGGCCATAAACTAGTAAAAAGAAGAGATAGCAAGAATCAATAAGGAGCAAGAGGAAGAGAAACAACAGTATGAATAGGCAAAACTTCAAATTTTATTATATCATAAAAGAGAGGTACATAGTTCAGAATTATAATTGACAAAAATAAACAGAGAGAAAAATCCGAACAACTCTACACCTTCTCCTTATCTCCCAAAACTTTCTTGGGAGGCTGGGACGAGGAGGTAGGTTGCTCGGATGGTACAGATGGTCGCTCGATGGGTACTGAAGGCTGCTCGGTTGAAGTAATGGATGGTTGAAGTTGTTCACAGGAAGGCTGGACTACTGGGGGATGAGGAATTTGATCTTTCATCACCATGGAGGATTCCTCAGAGGCAGCTTCGTCCTCTTCTTCTTCTTCAGGAATTGGAGGGGGGCCAGGGATGTGTCGCTGAAACAGATCAGAATTTTCATCAACCTTCATCTCTTGCAGAGCAGCGACCCAGCCATACCTAAAGTACTTGAGGCTACTATATTCCACTTGTGACATCATGGCAGCCAGACCCTTATTCCACCCCTTATCCCAGCCAGCACTGAAGGACTTTTTTACAGCCAACTTCCTTTTCGCCTTCTCCGAGGAAAGCTTCTCGGAAAGAAGATCCTCGGTAGCCTTCAATTTATTCTCCACTTCTTCCTTCTGACGGCCTACTACACGAAGCTTGTTTAGCTCTTCCTCAGCAACCTTGAGCTTACCTTCAAGCTCCCCAGCATTTTGGAGCTTCCCTTCGAGCTCTTTATTCTTACTTTCTAATTCTTTTATTTTCTTCTCCAATCCCTTGGAGACTTCAACAGCTTGATTTCTCTCCTTCTCGGTCGAATTGAGATGCTTCTCCCAGGCAGCTTTATCATCAACATACTTCTGACGAGAATCTTTCAGAGACGACGTCAGACCCACCAAAGCTTCCTCTACACCTGACAAGGAGCTTGAAGCTTTAATAGCTTCATCCTTCTTCAAAATTGTATTAAAACAGGTTACCAACTGGGAAAAGAAAACAATAGCAAGTTAGTGCAAAGATATAACAGTGGAAAAATGAAAGTTTAGGACAATAATACTTACAGAAGCAATATGACGAGCAACCAATGTGGTAACCATATCCCAAGAGAGATTTTCTTCAATACCTTGGATCTCGGGAATGATCCAAGACTTCACCGAGCTCATGGCAGAGCTCGGGGCAACAAAAGTGGGAACACCACTTCCAGTAGTCGGGGGCTGAGAGATGGATTCAGCCAAATTAACCGAGGAGCTCTTCTTCAGCCTCCTCGGAGGAGCATCAACGGTCTAAACCAAGGATGTAGTCTTATTCGGGGATATGACTATAACCTCGCTTGAAGCAGCGACTTTACTCGGAGCCACTGGGGGCTTCTCGACAACCTTCACAGGAGCAACCGGAGGAGGTGCATCGATTTTTCTTATCCCTTATTCTGGGACATCATGTTTGCTTCTCTTTGCCTCTCCAGCTACAGAGGCAGATTTCTCGAAGAGGGCATGAGCTCTTCTTTTCTTCATTCTTTCACTCAGAGGGATATGTGACTCAGGTGAAGAACTTGCAGAAGCAGGTACTGGTTCTACGTCACTTATCATCGGACGAGCAGTAAAAGACAAGGTGTAACTCTTATACTACAGCAAATACGAAGCTGATCTGATATGCTAGTCGGCAACAGTCTGATGCAAACCCCAGATAAGTTTCAGATGTTTTAAGTTAACTTATGTCTCTTTTGGAGACTTTCTTTTGTTGTTAACTGCAAACAAATAAAAATTAAAATATCAGTGACACATTTTATCAAACACAAAGAAAGTATAATTTCAAAAATAAAGTAAAGTAAAAATAACCTATCCCATTGCCATAGGGAGGGCATCTGGGACGCTGATACACATCATCTCCAGTTAGTGGAACATGTTGCCAATTTTTCATAACAACACCATGCTCGAAATAATCCCTATTGGCATCTGGGAGATTGACCACTAAAGCCCTATTTATAAATCTAGTTTTCAAGTAAAAGGTACTGTCGTTGACAGCCCATCTATAGCAAAACATAATTTCTGGAATTCCTATACGAGTTCCATGAATCTGATTTAATCTATGAACCCCATTAACTATTCTCCATGTATTGGGGGCTATTTTTGTAGGAACCACATCAAAATATTGACAGAATTCTAGACACAAAGGGTTTGGGGGAAAAGAAAAACCACATTCAGCCACGAAGAGACTGGGGAACCAATGTCCCTCAGCCAAACGGAAATAATCTTAAGGTTCAGAAAGTTCTTCCAGAACAACCCATGAAGGAATAGAGAAATCAGAATGAAACTTATCAAGCGATTCAACAAGGTAAACCATGATGAATAAAGGAAATAAAAGAGAAGGAAGAAGATCTTACAGGAAAAGGATGGATCTGTTGACAACGAACAATGAAAGGGATGAACGCACAAGAGAGAGAGAAAATGGAAAACTCAAAGATACAGATTTGAAAAAGTAAAAGACGATATGATTTTCTGCAACGCTTAAATACCTTACCTTGGGAAAAGGTGAAAATAATGATTATAAAGGGAGACGTTTACGCTACCGGCGGCTAAAAGGACAAAAATGGTGCGGATATCGAAGCAGTTAGAAAAATTCGAAAAGTCTGATTCTATGAATTCGAAAAGAAAAATAAATGCAAATAAAACACTTATAAAATCCAGGATGACCATTTAATCCCGCCATATTTCGAGAAGAATGTTCCACACTCCTCAATCTCGAACTGTGAAACATTGGGGGCTTCTGTTGATACCAAATTTAGTCTGTTGACATGGCTCAATTAAATGGAGACACGTGGAAATCTGCATGGCAATAACAAACACATCTGAACAACACCTTGACTTCGAGGAACTCATTTTCCCCGACCAACTCAAATACTCCGAGCAGTAGGTACTCTCCGAGGAACTTTACTGCACCAAGAAACTCATGGATACCGAGATACTTAGGCGGTCCGAGCAACTTTGGCGGTCCGAGCTACATCTGGATCAGAGCATTTATTATCAGACAATTAAGAGGATTAAATGCGCATTAAATGTTGATTGTTATCATACGGATGTATACGATTATTGAACAACTATGTATTACCCATTCACATGTACAGCCTCATGGCTATAAATACATTGTATCATCCTCATTGTAGAGGGACTGGAATTTCTTGAGATAAATCCTACCGTGAGAATTTCCAAACAGTCAATAATAACACAAATAGTGGACGTAGGCCATTTGTTCAAGGCTGAACCACTTTAAAAATCTCTTGTCTTATTTATTTTTTATCTGTGATTAAATAATTAGAGATAATCTAATTTTTTACATCAACAGTCACGTAAGAGGCATGAGCACCTCTCATGGGACCAATGTACTCACGTAATAACCAGACTCTCGATTTGAGTATACGGTGAGAATTTGCAAAAAATTAGACTTAGGCTTTCAAACATTCCGTCAAGGGTTGCAAACTTCGAACAACCACAAAATGGTCCCATAAGAGGCACGAGCACCTCACATGGGACCAATATAACTCGTACGAACTGACCGTGTAGTCGCTAGACTCCCCGTTTGAGTAAATGATGAAAATTTGCAAACAACTAGACCTAGGCTTAAAAATAACCTGTCAAAGGGTGAAAACGTAAAATAACGACAAAACGGTTCCATAAGAAGCACTCGTACAATGCATGGGATCAATGTAAGTCGTAGGAACCGATCGTGTAGTCACGTGACTCTCAATTTGAGTATACGATAAGAAATTGAAAATGGTTACACTAAAGCTTAAAAACATGTCGTCAAAGGGTGAAAACAAAAAATGGTCACAAGATAATACTGTAAGAGTCACGAGCACATCGCACGGGACCAATCTAACTCGCACGAATAGACTGCGTAGGCAACGGACACCCGATTTGAGTATACAACTAGAATTTATAAATAGTTGGACTTACGCTTAAAAACATGTCATCAAAGCGTGAAAACGTAAAACAACCACAAAATGGTCCCGTAAAAGGCACGAGAAAATTTCACAGGACCAATGCAACACGTATGAACTGATCGCGTAGTCACCAGAGTTCTGATTTAAGTATACGATGACAATTCACAAAAAATAGACTTAGGCTTTATAACACTATCGTCAAACAGTCCTGTAAGAGGCATGAGCACCTTGCATGGGACCAATGTAACTCGTAGAAATGAGCGCGTAGTCATCGGAATCCCTATTTGAGTATATGATGAGAATTCGCAAATTGTTAGACTTAGGGTTAAAAATAAGTCGTCAAGGGGTGAAAACATAAAATAGTCACAAAACGGTCCCGTAAGATGCACGAGCACCTCGCACGGGACCAATGTAACTCGTACGAACCAATCGCGTAGTCATCAAACTCCCCGTGTGAGTATACGATGAGAATTTGCAAACGGCTAGACTGGGGCTTAAAAACATGTCATCAAGGGGTGAAAACATATAACTACCCCAAAATTATCCCGTAAGAGGTATGAGCACCTTGCACGAGACTAATGTAACTCGTAGGAATCGATCACATAGTCACGGGACTCCCGATTTGAGTATACGGTGAGAATTTTTAAACTATTATAGTTAGGCGTGAAAACATGCCTTTAAAGGGGGAAATATAAAACAGCCCCAAAATGATCACGTAAAAGACAGGAGCACCTCACTCGGGACCAATGTAACTCGTACGAAAAAGATCGCGTAGTCATCGAACTCCCTGTTTAAGTATATGACGAGAATTTGTAAAAATTTAGACTCAAGATTTTAAACATGTCGTCAAAGGGTGAAAATGTAAAGCATCCACAAAACGATCCCGTAAGAGGCACGAGTATCTCACACGGGACCAATGTAACTCGTATGAATCGACCGCGTATTGACCAGACTCCTCTTTTGAGTATACGCTGAGAATTTGCAAATGGTTAGACTTAGGCTTAAAACATGCCGTCAAAGGGTGAAAACATAAAATATCCACAAAATGGTCATGTAAAAGGTACGAGCACCTCGCACGAGATCAATGTAACTCATAGGAATCGATCGCGTAATCGCCGTACTTTCGATTTGAGTATACGACGAGAATTTGTAAAAATTTAGACTTAGTCTTTAAAACATGCCATCAAAGGGTAAAAATATAAAACAACCACACAACGGTCTTTTAAGAGGTACGAGCACGTCGCATGAGACCAATGTAACTCGTAGGAACCGATCGTGTAGTAACGGGACTCCCAGTTTGAGAATACGATGAGAATTTGCAAAAAATTAGACTTAGGATTTAAAATAAGCCGTCAAAGTATGAAAATGTAAAACATTCACAAAATGGTGTCGTAAGATGCACGTGCACCTCGAACGGGGCTAATGTAACTCGTACAAACCGATCGCATAGTCACCGAACTCTCGATTTGACTATACGGTGAGAATTTGTAAATGGATAGACTTAGGCTTTAGAACATGCCATCTAAGGGTGAAAGTATAAAATATCTAGAAAATGGTCCCATAAGAGGCACGAGCACCTTTCACGGGACCAATGTAACTTGTACGAACCGATCGCATAGTCTCTAGACTCCTCGTTTGAGTATACGACGAGAATTTGCAAATGGTTAGACTTATGCTTAAAAACATATCGTCAAAGGGTGAAAATGTAAAACATCCCAAAAACGGACTCGTAAGAGGCCCGAGTACTTTGCATGGTACCAATATAACTCGTAGGTACCGACCGCGTAGTCACGGGACTCCCGATTTGAGTATACGAGGAGAATTTACAAAAATTTAGACTTAGGTTATAAAACATACCGTTTAAGGGTGAAAACATAAAATAGCCACAAAACAATCCCATAAGAGACATGAGCACCTCGTACGGGACAAATGTAACTTGTAAAATGGATCGCGTAGTTACGAAATCCCAGCTTGAGTATATGATGAGAATTTGTAAACTGTTAGACTTAGGCTTGAAGACATGTCATCAAAGGGTGAAAATGTAAAATAGCCCCAAAACGGTCCCGTAAGAGGCACGAGCACCTCACAAGGGACCAATGTAACTCGTACGAATGGATTACGTAGTCACCGAACTCTCCGTTTGAGTATATGATCAGAATTTGCAAAAATTTAGACTTGGGCTTCAAAACATTCCGTCAAGGGTGAAAACGTAGAGTATCCACAAAAGGTCCCGTAAGATGCATGCGCACCTTGCATGAACCAATGTAACTCGTAGGAACCGACCGCGTAGCCAACGGACTCGCCGTTTGAGTATATGAGGAGAATTTACAAATGGTTAGACTTGGGCTTTAAAACACACCGTCAGAGGGTGAAAACGTAAAACAACCACAGAATGGTCCTATAAGGGGAATGAGCACCTAGCATGGGACCAATATAACTTGTACGATCCGACGATATAGTCACCATACTCCCCATTTGAGTAAACGATGAGAATTTGACAACGGTTTTACTTAGGCTTAAAAACATGTCGCCAAAGGGTGAAAATGTAAAACAACCACAAAATAGTCTCGTAAGATGCATGAGAACCTTGCACGAGACCAATGTAACTTAAGGAAATTGATCACGCAGTCAATGGACTCTCCGTTTAAGTATACGATGAGAATTTACAAACGGTTAGACTTAGGCTTTAAAGCATGCCGTCAAAGGGTGAAAATGTAAAACACCTACAAAACGGTCTCATAAGAGGCATGAGCACCTCGCACAAGACTAATGTAACTTGGGGTAACTAATTGCATAGTTATGGGACTCCCGGCTTGAGTATACGATAAGAATTTACCAACGCTTAGACTTTGGCCTAAAAACATACCATCAAAGGTAAAAACATAAAATATCAATAAAACAGCCCCGTAAAATGCACAAGCACCTCGTACGAGAACAATATAACTTGTAGGAACTGAACGCATAGTCATGGGACTCCCATTTTGAGTATATGATGAGAATTTGCAAAAAGTTAGACTTAGGCATAAAAACACGTCGTCAAATGGTGAAAATGTAAAACAACCACAAAATAATCCCATAAGAAGCACGAGCACCTCACACGGGAGAAATATAACTAGTAGGAACTGAACCATAGTCATGGGACTCCCGGTTTGATTATACGACAAGAATTTGTAAAACTTTAGACTTAGGCTTGAAAACATGCCATTAAAGGGTGAAAACATAAAACATCCACAAAACGGTCCCGTAAGAGGCACGAGCACCTCAAATGGGCCCAATTTAACTTGTACAAATGAATTGCACTATAGCCAAACTCCTGGTTTAGTATGAGACCAGAATTTTCAAAAATTTAGACTTAGGCTTTTAAACATGCCGTCAAAGGGTGAAAACATAAAGCATCCACAAAAGGTCCCGTAAGAGATATCCACACCCTGCACAAAACCAATGTAAATCATAGGTGATGATGCTCTAATCATCACCACCAGATTAAGATGAGATTATGATAAGCACAACCATAGTACAATAATGGAGATGGATATTTGTATATATGTGAGAAGGGGATGATGATAAGAAGATAAACTCAATGATTTAAAATGGTTCAGCCAATTAGACCTACATCCACTATGTGAGTGTGTGAGAAATCCACTAAATAAGGGTATTAATAGCCATGGATACAACACTCAAAAACTATATCTCTCTTCTGCATACAATTGGATAGAGTTCTGTTAGGGTTTTGAATTAAAAGAGATCCATCCCTTCTCATGTAAAAAATGAAGTGCATTTATAGGGCTTGGGGGTGTAGTGTACTGTACTCCCAAAGCATGTAATCAACATGTGCATGAGGAAACTATCACTAAGATGAAGACACATATCCCTGACACGTGGATATAATAATGATGTAGTATTCCCTCACGTGAGGGAATGATCTTGTTATAACAGAGTTGTTCGTGTGTGCATGCCACTTATGTACTTGCATATGCTCGCACTACTTGGTAACGTTCGCTGAGAGATCGGCCTGGCAGGATATGAGGTTCCTAACTCTGATAGGGTTGTCCCATGCTCACAGGCATAAGTATTACCTCGACTGAATAGATCAGGCCGAGGTTGGATTACCGTTGTCACTGTTGTTATCGGTCATGGCAGATGCTCTTGCGATCTCAACTTTCCATATGGATGAGGCTAGTTGAGACAAGGCCGACCCTTATTAGGATGGCCCCGCTAATGACACATGAGGCCCTTATGATAACTCGGCCATGAGATGTGACGCCACTCGTCCTAAGAGTCTAGGGTACACTTTAGCCATGTAAATCACACCTAGCTCTTAGCCTTCTGTGTGAAAAGGAGGTTGGGGGTACATGTTGTTGAATGCGTGATGAGATATCTCTAATATGTTATTTGTATAGGGCATGATACATGAGTCAGTGACATATGTCACTGACCTGATTCGTTGTCGTCTTCCCCAAGTAGGGTTTGGTGGATGCACGTTTGGGGTTTTGTGCCCTCAATGATGGAATTATTGGGAAACATGCATAATTATTAGGGGATATTTAAAGCCCCAAAAATTTTCATTTATCTTTCTTCCCCAAATAACCTTCATGCCTTTACTCATTTTTTGCAAAAACCTCCATAGCTATCGAACTGCAAAAAAACTGCAAGTCTTCTTTTCTCAGGCCATTTCTTGTCATCCTCCCCTGTCTTAAGAGGTTAGGTTTGCTCAGGTACCTTTTTCACTCCAACTTTCTTCATTTCTAGCAATTCTAATCGCGGCTTTAATTTTTCCAGTTGGTATTTTGATTTTTCAATGGTCGTTTTGCCATTGTTAGGAGGTCTCTAGACTGAGAGAGGAGTTTTATTGGTGGTTTAGAGTGTGGTTGGGTGGTTGAGATGAGTTTTTAGGGTTATACTGCAAGTGTATAGGTTTTTAGGTGAACTCCGGTCATCGTCTCTAGTTGGTCAAGTTAGGTTTATTCTTGGTGTTCTTAGGAAAACTTTTCAAATTCCCAAGGTTCGATCCTTGAGGCAACTACAGTCAAACTTTAAGTTGTTTGCCCTTTATTACCTTCTGTTTCACCCAAATGTATCCTTGTCCTTTGGATGCTGCAACCCTTGTACAAGTTAGCATATGACTTCCCTAGCCTGAGAGAGAAGTGCTTTGATAAGATTAGGCAGCTAGAGGAAGCCCAAGCCGAGAGTCAATAGGTCGAGTCATTTCCAGTTCGTCCTAAATTTATACCACCCTTGGCTATAGTAGACCCCCAAGTCGTTGAGACTGCTGAGCCAATGTCAAAGTTTTCTATTGGAGACCCTATGTCCACCTTTGAACAAGCCGAAAGCATGGATTCACACAAAGAGGCTATGGATTATTCCCCTACACAGAGTATAGAGTCTGATGGTGAAGAGGTTTCCTCTCGTATCTCGTCTTCTAAAGGAGACGAGTCATCACATGACTATGATTATATGGAAATATTAGAGCCCATTATTGAATTCCCTCCTCCAATAAATGCCATTCCGTTATCAGCTGTGACTGGAGTTGAGTTTGCTGAGAGGTTCCCTCTCGCTAATCCGAACAACCCCCCGGCCGAAGTCCTGGAAAATAGTAGTGAGGATGAGAGTGAGGTTGATATCTCCATTACCGCCGGGTATGAGAGTTCTGTATCTGAGGCTGATATCTTAGTCTTCAGATACCTTTATGACATAAATCCTACTATTTCTATGACGGTACCTCTTGAGAATGAGAGAGTCATTGATGACCGTGATGGTGAGATCTGCGTCTATGAGCAGATATTTACGTTAGGTTTTCATCTGCCTATGCACCTCATACTCTGATCCATCCTTTCTCACATAAACCATTCATGTTCTCAGTTATCTCCGAATGCGTGAAGAGTTATGATTGGATCAATTGTCCTTTGGAAGGCTGTACATCAAACCGACCTTCCAATTCACATATTCCTTGGTTGTTACACACCATCATCTTCCAAGACTCATCCAGGATACTATCATTTTGTATCGAGGAAGTCTGAAAATAAAATCTTATTGGTGACTCAGACCTCCAAACACAATTGGAAATCCCAATACTTCTTTGTTTTGGGTGCTTGGGAGTTCGGCCCCACCCAAGCATGTGGGATGTCTATGCCTAGAACTCCTCTGAGGTGGGCCAAGGTCCCCATATCGGCCAAAGATGACCAGGGATTTATCCCTGGTTCCTATAAGAAGATTAACAAACTTCGTAGCTAAGGTGATAAAGGTCGTCTTGTGAGGTTTGAGCAACTGATGACCACGTACTACCTTGCTCAAATAGGTCTGGGGGGTGGTCCCCTGACTGAACTTCGTAAGTTATTTTATTATTATTGATAAGTGATGCCTCGTACCTTTGTATAGACGATACACTGATTCTGAGACTTTTATTTTGCAGAGAGTCTAGAAGGATTTTCATACAATCTTTAGAAGATGTCTTCCCCAAACTTGAGCAAGCGTATTGACAGGCATGGCAACAAGGCTGCCCCTCCAACTGTACTATCAAAGAATAATGTCGACTTTAGCAGAATCGATGGTGCCGGGAATAAGAGGAAGGTTCATCAAGCCGATCGAACCTCCACTCGACCTTCCAAAGCTAAGTGTTCCACCGTGCCATCCCTATTTCAACGGACGATGCTCTCACTGCTCATTCTTCATAGCTCAAAATAAGTGACAATAGCGTCATTGGTTATAGTCTGAAGGCTACAGATGCCTTCATCTCCCTCATCTCATAGGATGATAAACATTTCCTTCAGTCCATGGAGATCCCCTTGTTGGCTGAATTCACCTTTCACTGAACTGTCTGGGTATCTTTAAGAAAAAAAAATTCACTTAAATGTTGTCCCTTCCTTTCGTGTGTCTCATACTTAAGTATCTACCTCTTATGTTATAGGGTGTGATTTCTCTTCACCACTTGGCCAACTGGATTCTAAATAGGCTTCCTTTAATCCAAAAGGGCCAAGATGCTAAAAAAGTAAAGAAGGCCTGGAAGGCTGACCTTGACAAGGCTAAGGGGGATTTGAAGAAGGATAAAGATCTGGTCGCCACTCTGAAGGCCGACTATGACAAAGAACTTAAGGCTAAGGATGAGAATATAAAGGCCAACATTAATGCCACCATTAAAACTGCCTTAGCCTAGGCTAAGGACTAAATCATTACCGACTATAAAGTATCTGACAAATTTATGGACTTCGGCTTTGATTATCTGGAAAAGTGCATTATGGCTATTGGACGATGGGCTGCCCTTAAACATGTTGAGACTGGGAGCCTATACCTAGATGACTTCGTAGGCCTTGGTTTTGGTGACCCTCGTCTTGGAGCGACTTTGGTCGAGGTTGAGAATGTTGCTACTGCCCCTATAGAGACCAACCTTTTGGGGGGTACAGAGAACAATGAGGAGCTGGCTGACCATGATGATGGGGCTGAGATCACCAACGTCGGAGTTAACGAGATTGTTCATCCTTAAGGGTTCCTTGATTATCATATTTCTTGTCAAGGAAGTTTGCCCTTAGGGCTTTTGTATTTTGGGAATTTTGTTATCTATAACCTTTGATTATTAATGGATGAATGTTTGCCTTTCATAATTTTTGTATCCCATGTTTGCTATCTTTTGAAGTATGATACCACCAACTAATGATGTTTGAGATCATATCAATATTACTCACACATCAAAATCACTCATACAACCACATCACCAGATTAATGATGTTTCATCTCATATTCACCAAATTAATGATGTTTCATCTCATATTCACCAAATTAATGATGTTTAGGGTCTGAGATCACCAAACGAATTATGTTTCATCCCATATTCACCAAATTAATGGTTTTTAGGGTCTGATATCACCAAACGAATGATTTTTCATCTTATATTCACCAAATTAATGATATTTAGGGTCTGAGATCACCAAACAAACGATGTTTCATCTCATATTCACCAAATTAATGATGTTTAGGGTCTGAGATAACCAAACGAAAGATGTTTCATCTCATATTCACCAAATTAATGATGTTATAATAATGAACCACACCCAAGTGATTTTGAATTTGGACTCACCAGATTATGGTGTTATGTCGTACCCCCTCTCGTCATTTTGAGAGTGCATGGTTGAGCATCGTCTCCTCCATGCACTTTCGTCTCTGCCGAGAGAGGTTTTTTCACCAAGTTAATGATGCTTTGATAATTAAATTAACCCCCTTGGTGTTATTGAAAATCCATGGATGGGGTCGGCCCCTTTCCAGGTTATCATTTCACCAAGGTTGGGTTATTGCTATCTCACCACGAATTATGTTTTATAGATTGAGGACATTTGGACCATATAATTTTATTGATACAAATAAGATATTAGGGAACACATGCAAGATAATTTTCATTTATAGACTATATTATATAACAGAAAAAGAAAAACATACAAGATGATATCCGTGATCTTTTATTGGTAATATCTTCTTAAATAGTCGACGTTCTAGGGGTTGGAGAAGGGTTCTCCCTTTACATTTTCCAGCCTGTAGGTCCCTGGGATGACTTAGTCAGTAATTCTGTAAGGACCATGCTAGTTGGCATGGAGCTTATTAGGTTTCTGCCATGTCCTTTTCAGAACTAAATCTCCCACAGCTATCGGACTTGCTTTGACCCTCTTGTTGTAGAACTTAGTCATCCTCTGTTGGTAGTTTGCTTCCATAACCTATGCATCTTCTCTTATTTCTTCAATTAGATCCAGGTCAAGTCTTCTCTCTTTCTTATTTCCCTCAGGGTCATACGTCTGAATTCTATGGGTGAGGAGACCAATCTATGTAGGCACCACAACTTTTGAACTATAATCTAACATGAACGGGATCTCCCCTGTCGACATTTTCACTGTCATCCGATAAGCCCATAGTACATCATGTACCTCTTCATTCCATGTCCCCTTAGCATCTTCCAACCTTTTATTGATTCCATCAAGAATAGTTATATTGGTGACTTCAGTCTGACCATTGGCCTGAGGTCGGCCTGGCGTTGAGAATAATTTCTTAATGCCGACCCTTTTACAATATTTTCTAAGGAGATGTTCTTAAACTGGGTAGCAAGGTCTTAGATGAGTTTATTAGGAAATCCATATCTACAAATGATGTTCTTACATATTAACTGAAAGGTCTTCTTTTATGTGATCTTGATTATGGCCTCGGCCTCTACCCACATTGAAAAGTAGTTTATAGCAACAATAAAATATCTATAGTTGACCATGTCCCTTGGCAGAGGTCCAACCAAATTGATCCCCCACATTGCAAATGGATATGGTGAGGTGATAGACATTAGAGGTTGACAGGGTTGATGAGGGATGGTGGAAAACCGCTGGCACTTGTCGCACTTCTTTACGTACTCGATCGAATCTTTGGATAGGTTCGGCCACCAATATCCTTGAGTGATGATCCTCTTTTCCAATGATCTTCCCCTAATATGGATTGAGCAAGAACCTTTGTGTACATCCTTAAAAATATAATCTACTTCGGCTGGGTGGACACATCTGAGCAGAGGTAAAAGAAACCCCTTCTTATATAACATGTACCTTAAGATAGAGAACTTATCGGCTTTGTATCTCAACTTCCTTCTTTCAGCCTTAAACTCTGGCAAACTACCCTCTCTGATATACTAAATAAGGGGGTCCATCCAAGACAGTCGTAGATTTAAATTGAAGCAAAAATTCAGCTTTGTGTCATCCTCTACTATGGTCGATCGAGGTAGGATTTTTACTGGCATCGACCTTCTGGTCTCTATTCGTGTGGCCAAGTCTAGCCTTGCCAGAGCATTGGCTCGGATATTATCCAGTCGAGGTACCCTTTTGACTTTGATTTCACTAAATTCCTTCATTATCTTCCTCACCTTTTATAAGTACCTTGCCATTCTATTATTTTTTGCTTCATAAATCCCCAGGACCTGATTAACTACAAGATGAGAGTCTCTATGGACTAAAAGTTGGCCGACGATGCGAGCTCTGGCGAGGGAGATTCCTTCTATGAGGGCCTCATAATCTGACTCATTATTGGAAACCTTGAAAATGAACCTCAACGTGTACTCTATATATGTTCTGTCTGGGGATGACACAATCAGGCTGGCTCCACTCCTATTTTCACATAATGAACCATCAACAAACAAGTTCCACACTACCCCTTTTGAAAATGGCCCCTCTTTAATAACACCATTTCTGAGCAAAAACTTGCCAGCCTCAGTTGTAAGAGGTCTCGACGTGCTTGTCTCAGACTCTGTCGATTCGGTACTAGTTTTGACCGACCTTTCAAGACTGTCTGCTTCTTCACTATCAACTTTAGACCAGGTGAATTCTACCATAAAGACTACTAAGGCCTGCCCCTTGATTTCCATCCTTGACTAATAGACTATGTCATATTCTCCCAGCTCGATGGCCCAGGCCATTAACCTACCCGATTTCTTGGGTTTATGGATAACCTGTCTGAGGGGTGAATCTGTCAAGACGACCATAGTATGGGCTTGAAATAATGTCTTTATCTTTCTTGAAGCATGGATTAGGGCATAGGCCAGTTTCTCGATCTTCGAATACCTCTATTAAGCCCCATAGAGGGCCTTGCTGTTGAAATACATTTGTTTTTGCACACCCTCATTATCTCGTACTATCGTCGCGCTAATAGCCGAATCAGACATGACCAAGTATAGATAAAGTTTCTCTCTTCGGATAGGACAAGAAAGTAAAAATGGAGAGCCGAGATAAGACTTTAGCTCCATAAAGGCTCTCTAGCATTCCTCATCCCACTCAAAATCTTTAATGAGCACTTCAAATAATGGCAAATATTTATCAATGGCTTTAAAGATGAACCTGTTTAGAGCAATCACTAGTCCAATGAGCCTCTGAATGTCCTTGATGGTATTTAGGGTTTTCATTTCTATCAAGGCTTTGATCTTCTCAGGGTTTACCTCTATTCCTCTCTGATTTACGATGAATCCCAAAAACTTACCGTCTCTAACACCGAACATGCACTTCGCTGGATTGAGCTTTATTCTGTATTCATCCATTGTGTTGAACGTTCTTTCAAGGTCGGCCACATGCGTTTCGCCCTTCAGACTCTTTGTGAACATATCATCGACATAAACCTCCATCATATTTCCTATATGATCTTCGAACATCTTGTTTACTAGACGTTGATAGGTGGCCCCGACATTTTTCAGACCAAATGGTATGACCTTATAGCAGTAGGTCCCTTTATCGGTGATAAAAGATGTCTTCTCTTTGTCGGTTGGGTCCATGAAGATTTGGTTATAGACTGAGTAGGCATCCATAAAACTCATCAATTCATGCCCGACCGTGGCATCTACCATCTGATCAATACGAGGGAGAGGGAAGTTATCTTTAAGAGAAGACTTGTCCAAATCAGTGAAGTCCATGCACATTATCCACTTGCCATTGGCTTTAGGTACTTTGATAGCATTTGAAAGCCATTTAGGGTATGCCGCCTCTCTGATGAACTCAACTTTGTCAATCTTTTTAACCTTGTCCCTAATGACAACGTACTTCTCCCTTGAGTATATTCTCCTTCTCTGTTTGGTCAGTTTAGAACCATCAGTGACATTCAACTTGTGAGTCATTACTTTTTGGTCAATCCCACGCATCTCTTCGTGACTCCATGTGACGATGATTTGTCTCTTCATCAAAAATTTGATTAGCTCATCCTTCACCCCTAGTTTTAGGGCTTTGCCAACCTGGATGTTTTTTTTCGATTGGTCCTCATTGAGGACGATGGATTCTACCTCTTCCGCGGCCTCCCCTTTCTTAAGTTTTATCTCGTCTCTAGGATCAAGGGTGTCGATGTTGTATGTGGTTCTTGCTTTCTTGTGTTCCTCTCTTTCCTTAGCTGAGTTAAAGTAGCATTTATGTGTCGATGTTTGGTCACCTTGAACTTCCCCTAACCCATATGGAGTCGGGAATTTTATCATTTGGTGGACCGTTGAAGGCACGACTTTAAACTCTTTGAGAGCTACCTATCCCAATATGAGGTTGTAATTCAAGAAGACATTCTCATCCATCATAAAAAAGTTGATCTTCTCGTCTCCCATTATGACGTCCATTTCGTACATCCCAAGAAGGTGAACCTTTTCTCCACTGAATCCTATTAGAGGATGGTGGTATAGGACGAGCCTGGTCCGGATAAGCCATAAGCCGTAAGTTGTTGAAGCACGGCCAAAACATGACATCTCCAGAGCTTCCTCCATCAACCAAGATTCTCGGTACCTCACTCCCATGTACTCTAGTGGTAATAATGAATGGGTCATCATGAGGAGCTAGGATACCCTTGAAATCTAGTCTTGAAAAGCCTACTATGAGGGTTTATATATTCACTTTCTTCCTCTTCTCGGGCTTAACATCAATAGAGACTGAGTTTATAACCTCGATCTTGGTTATTTCCTTCTCTTTGGTAATGTGCGCCTTACGATCAACCATCTCAGTCTTTATTGGGAAGCTATTGTCCTTTGGTGGGAGATTCAGATCATCGCTATCATCATCCAAAGGGTCATATTACTTTGTTGGAGCGTCCTCTATGCATCTATTATTTCTCCTCTTTTTAGGATTGTCTGGGCCTTGGTCATCTCGACCTCGGCCTGAACCACTCTCATCAACATATTTCCTCAACTTACCAGATTTTAGCATTTTTCTATCTCATCTGAGGGTGAATCATTTATCGGTAATGTGTCCATGATCTTGGTGAAATTCACACTAAAGATTTTTATTTCTCTTGTGAGGAGCAGTCCTCAACTTTTTTGACAACCTAAGAGACCGGTCATTTTTCATCTCATTCAGAATGTTCTCACAGCAAACTATTAGAGGCGTATAGTCTGAACTTATCATCTATTAGCCTTTTCTTGCTATCCTTACCCTTGGACTTTTAACCTTTCCATCGATATGGTATCTCTTTTCTTCATCTTCTTTGGTGGTCGTCGCCACCTCAGCATTCATTACTCTCCTGGTCGTAAGCTAGAAGCTCATTCATGGACTTTGGAGGGTCCTTGGCCAGCTTTTAGAGTATCTTTCCTTTCTGAAGACCTCCCACAAGGGCTATCATTGTGATACTTTATTCATAATCTTTGACTTCCAGCTTCTCCTTGTTAAAATGGGCTATATATTCCCTTATAGTCTCGTCCTTACCCTATTTGATGTACAACATATGGGTCGTTTGCTTCCTAGTTTTTGCCCCAATGAAGAAGTTATGGATAAAACTATTGTCCATCTACTAAAAATTCCCTATAGAGTTCTTTGAAAGGGAGGTGAACCATACGTGGGTTGCCCCTGTTAATATGCTAGATAATTATCGATATCTCATCTCGTCCTAGATTGAATAGATGTCGGAGGCCCATTGATACATCTTCACATGATGCACCTGATATGAGCTCCCATCGTACATCGGAGTAACCACTGACTTCTTGAACTTAGCCGGGGTTGGGTAGTTCAGTATCTTTGCCACAAATGGAGATCCTTCTCCATATCCTCTTTGTGAGGGGTCTTGATTTTTCATGATATCCTCTATTTTGTTCTCCAACCTCTGTATGGACTCAATCCAAGGATTGTTTGATGTAGCGTTGACTTTTATAGGGATAGCATTTTCCATGGCCCCTTCTTTATTGTCTGGCAGAGCTGATCGTTCTATATTAACTGGACGGGTCGAGGGTACCCTTTCAACACACCTAGATCGATGACTGACCTCTTTTTTATCCTCTTGGTCTTGAGGAGGTATGAAATCATCTCTCCTCTCATTTCTTCTTGAGCCGAGAACACTCCTTGATTTGGACAGACGGTTCCTCAGATCTCCCAGAGGGATGATCCTATCAAAGGCCGACCCTCTGCTTAGCCTGTCTAAGGCTGATTGCCTTGGTCTTCCCTCTCGACTTTGCCGATGCTCTTTTTCACAATTCGACTGTAGAGGATGAATAGTTCCCTTAGAAATCTAATACGGTTCTCAATATCCCCTCTCTTCTTCATCCTCATAGAATTCGTCTCCCACCCCATCATCACGGGGTTCTTGACTCTGCCTCCCCAGGCGTAAATGCCTGGGTTCAGCAACGTCTCTCCATCTTTGTTGGGGGGAGATCCTTTTTCGGTGCCGGGGGTGGTCCCCTGGCTTGTTGATCATGAATGTTTTCTCTGATGGTTGGAGTCACAAACTCAGCTCTAGCGCCGCCAATCATGGCTGCTAAATTCTAGTTGAACATATCAAATTGGTTTTGCATTTGTTGTTGGCTAGATATGAGGGAGCGAAGCATAATCGCCACCTCAACCATCTCCAACTGGGGCAGTGCTTGACTAGAGCCTGCACCACCTCCATGTCGTGGTGCTAGTTGATTCTCAGGAGGAGGAGGAGGATGCATTGCCATCGGTGTAAGCTGTTTGAGCTATGAGATAGAGAAGGAGAGCTTAAATGCTCAACAAGAGATCCTTCAATGGTGAAACAACTCCAAACAGATGGAGGACTGGTTAACCACCAGAGACTCTAATGAGTATAAGCTAAAATAGGGAAAAACTGGCTATCTTCATTCCCACAGATGATGCCAAATTAATGAAGTTGTAATCAGCACCACCAAATTAAGATGAGCTTATGAATAGTTTAAGCTCAACCACGGCACAACAATGGATATATATATATATATATATATATATATATATATATATGTGTGTGTGTGTGTGTGTGTGTGTGTGTGTGTGTGTGTGTGTGTGTGTGTGTGTGTGTGTGTGTGTGTGTGTGTGTGTGTGTGTGTGTGCGTGTGTGTGTGTGTGTGCAAGAGAGAGAGAGAGAGAGAGAGAGAAGGGTATGAGGATAAGAAGATAAACTCAACGATTTAAATTGGTTCAGCTTATTATACCTACATCCATTGTGTGAGTGTGTGAGAAATCCACTAAACAGGGGCACTAATGGCCATGGAAAAAACACTAAAAAGCTCTCTCTTTCTCTCTCTCTCTCTCTCTCTCTCTCTCTCTCTCTCTTCTGTATACAATTGGAGAGAGTTATGTTAGGGTTTTGAATTAAAAGAGATCTAACTGTTCTCATGTAGAAGATGAAGTGCATATATAGGTCTTGGAGAGGGGATGGGGAGGTAGTGTAGCCCCCAAGCATGTAATCAGCATGTGCATGTAATACCCCGTATTTTTGGCTATATTTATTTTGGGGATTAATTAATTAAATGCGTATTAATTGATAATTAATCCGGGTTATAAATACTAATGAGATGCGAATTGGTATTTGATTATATGCATATATGGTTATATATGTATTTGGTATTATGAAATTTGTCGTGAGATTTATATACGGCAATTTAGAAATTTTGTTGAGACGCGTGGGACCGCCGCGTCACGGTGTAATATTTTGATAATAAAAGTGAATTTAAAATCTATAATCCATATGGTCGTTTTGAGTGCGCCAATGCGTCCGGAAGGGTCGAGATAGTCAGAAAACACTAGCCGGGGGTATAGTTTGGGTCCCGGGGTATTTTTAGGCCATACCGGCACCATAAAGAGTATTTTGGTAATTTTACATTTTGAGGAATTAAAAGTGACGAAAATTGGTTAATTAAATCTGATGTGGATATTGACCCACTAAGCCCATAACCAACCCATATTAACCCTTTAAGCTACGGAGGCTAACATTAGGTTTACAATCTTCCCCAAATCAAACCCTAGCCACCTTAAGCCACCATTGGAGAAGGAGCTTAGAGAGAGAGGAAACTCTGCAGAATCTTCACCAAACCTACACCAAAGTCAGAAATCAAACCAAGGCAAGTGGTTTAATTATGTTTAATTTCAGCAAATGTTCTTTCCATGTTAGAAAATTCGGATTTATGGTTTGTTCTTGATAAAATATGAAAACCCATGTAGTTTGGAGTTTAGAACTTGAAAATTGTGAAGAGAATTGCATGTAGTATGATAGGTAGATGATTTCCCTTATAATAATTGTGATTTGAAGGAATTAAAACGAAATAAATTCTGGGATTTGATGATGATATAAACCTAGGGTTCATGTTCTAGAGAAATTGGGAAAAGTGTAGAGATTTGTAAATTTGGTTGATGTTATGATGATTCAATCCTTGAAAACATGTTAGGAGATGATGTAAATATGTTTAGGATGAATTAGAGACCCTAAAACGTTATTGGGATGAACCTTGGAAGAGATTAGAAGTGATAAAAATGGTGAAAAACGAATTTGGGAAAAATCTGGGCCGAATCTGGTAGCTCGTTAGAAGCAGTCCCCAGGTCGTTCGAACGAACTCGTTCGAACGAGCTTCTAACGAGTTGACCAGTCGTTACTAACGAGTAGGGATTTCGTTCGATATCTCGTTCGAACGAGATATCGTTAGAAGGGATAATTCGTTCGAACGAACTGGATCTCGTTCGAACAGCCTCGTTCGAACGAGACTTCTAACGACCTGACAGTCCAAACTCGTTCGAACAGTCTCGTTCGAACGAGACTTCTAACGAGTTGACAGTTTGGTCCTTTTTGGACTGTTTTGATTTTTGGAGTCCCGTAAACTTGTTCGAGGATATAGATGACCTTCCTTTATTGATGTGAGGATAGATTTGGGACTTTTGGGTTATTGAGAGGAGTAAATTATATACGAGAGTTATATTCAATGAACCATTTGGGTTGAGACGTGAGTGTCTACTACGATGTGAGGATGAATTATGGCGCGTATAATTACAAACCGGAATAAAATAAATGGTGATAATTATAGTTAGTACGAGAATGCGATATGTACTACGATTAAAATACGGTATTACTAAGACGTGTGTTTACTTAGTATTGGTGTATGGATTGTGTGTATGACATACCTACCATACTTGCTATCACGGGAGGTTGTGTTCGCTTAGGACCCTCTAATCCTTGTGTGCCTACGGGGGGGATATAGACTGGTACCTCGATGAACATAGGTCATAGAAGGACTTATTGTGATATTAATAAGTCTGCTGATCATGGGAGCGTAGGTATGTGCGTGACCCATGTGATGGTGACTGTGTTCGCCTCCACTATTTGTGATTTGTGTTATCTGAACTGTTCCTGAGAGATTCAGAATATGTGATCCTTATGTACATGATGTACCGGGATGGATAGCAGAGTATGTGTGCACCGCAGCTTAGTTCTCGAGGTGCTTGTATCGTATATTTATGATGTGAATAATATACATTTAATTAATGGAAATCCTCATGTTAATATTGTGAACATATTACGGTATTGTTTCGAGATATATGACGAGTTAACTGGTATATATATTGCATATTGAACTTCTGAGTTACGTTAAAACCCTACTTAATTACGAGCGTTATTATGTTAAGAGAACCGAGTAATAAGGGTAGGTCCTACGATAGTCTAGCTAGATACGTTGTCACTTAGCTAGTAGATTGTATCACTCTAGATGGGTACTTACGTTAGGAGTGCACAGTTAGACGAGAGGTGAGAATATCATGTGAGTGCACGTCCTAACATGTATTTTGCATTTAATGTTTTAAATGTTTTTAAAGCACTTGCAGGTTTTTAAAATATAACTCCACATTCGGGCTCTGACCCGTTTGCTTTTCAAATCTTTTTCTTGTAAAACCATTTTAGGTGCCCAGCCACAGGGACACCAAGCATAGGATTCTCACTCTGATGACGAGCTGTAGCTGTTTGTGGAAGCTACAGGGACTTGCTTATAGACGCTTCTATCTTTTGGATTCCAGCGTCGCTATCTATCAGTTGTAGGGCATGTTGCCCATTTCTATTTAGAGCATCTTTTACATTTCAGTTTTCAGACTTTAGCATGTATTGTTTCAGTTATTTATTTCAGTATGGGATTGTAGTGAGGAGTTTTCCTCCAGACTTTATTTACTCTATTGTGATGGTTATTCGTTTTACTTCAGTATGGTGAATGGTGTTATTTATTTCTTCATTACACTTGTTGCATGTTAATCAGACTTAAAGTAAAATTTGGCAACTTGCTTTTTAAATACTAGGTGGTTAGTAATAATAAAATGTTTTCGACAGTGATGCTATTAACTGAGCCAACTTGGCATTTTGAATTAATTTAATAAAGGAGTAGCTACCCGGTATTTAATTAGTCGGGGTGTCACAGTGCATGAGGAAACTCCCACTAAGATGAAGACACTTGTGCTTGGCACATGGATATAATAATGATGTAATATTCCCTCACGTAAGGGAATGGTCTTGTTATAACAGAATTGTCCATGTGTGCATGCCACTTATGTACTTGCATATGCTTGCACTACTTGGTAAGATCCGCTAAGAGCTCGTCCTGGCAGGATACGAGGTTGCTAACTCCGATAGGGTTGTCCCATGCTCACAGGCACAAGTATGACCTCCACTGAAGAGATCAGGCTGAGGTTGGATTAGCGTGGTCACTCATGTTATCGGTCATGGCAGAATACGAAGCTGTCCTTTGCTGAACACGTGATGTTCTTGCGGTCTCGGCTTTCCATATGGCGGAGGCTAGTTGAGATGAGGCCGACCCTTATTAGGATGACCCCACCAATGACACGTGGGGACCTTATGACAACTCGTCCATGAGATGTGACGCCACTTGTCCTAAGAGTTGAGGGTACATTTTAGCCACATCAATAAGAACCGACCGCATAGTCAACGGACTCCCTGTTGAGTATACGACGAGAATTACTTAGGTTTTAAAACATGCCCTCAAAGGCTGAAAACATAAAACTTCCACAAAACGGTCCCGTAAGAGGCACGAGCACCTCGTACGGGACCAATGTTACTCGTACGAACCAGCCGCATAGTCACCGTACTCCCCGTTTGAGTATATAATAAGATTTTTCCAATAGTTAGACATAGGCTTAAAAACTTGTCGTCAAAGGGTGAAAACGTAAAACAGTCACAAAACAGTCCTGTAAGATGCACGTCCACCTCGTACGTGACCAATGTAACTCAGAGGAACCTGATAAGCACCCAAAAGTGTACATTTTATACCCCGAATAAACACATTTTAGTTACTAATTCTCAACAAATTGGGTCTTATATGCTTAGTTATTTATTGTGCAAGCTTGATCGCCGTTTGCGGAGTTCAAACACTTGTTTTAAGGAACATGCGCGTTGAATGGAGCTAAATCCCAATCCATGTCCCTAACCTACCCCGTGGCCTAGCCGAAGCCCACACTGAACTCCGTGTGTGTGTTGTGTTTGCACTTTTATTATTTTTAGATTTTTATTTTGAGTTATTTTATTTTTAAGTTTTATTTATATTTATTTAGAATTTTCTTGGTTTTATTTTCTACTTTTCTATTTCCTTTTATTAGTGTATTTTGATTCTTATTATTTTTTAATTTTTAGACAATATTTTATTTTATTATTATTTTTAGAATTTATTTTTTAGGAGTTTATTTTTAGTTTTATTAGATTTTTAGTCTTTATTTTTATTTCTTTTATTTTATAATTTGAGTTTTTCTTTTTAGGAATTTAATAGATTTTATTTAGTTTTAGTTTTATTTATTTTTTCAGTTTTAAATAGTTTAGTTTTTATGTTTTTTAAACGTTATCAACACATTCACTCACCCACACACTAAATCCAATGCACCCCCACTACACCTAATATTACCTTTCCCATCTTCTATCTCCCCTCCTTCTCTCTCTCCTAACCATCATAACCAAGACCTCCAATTATAGCATCGGGCAACACCCAGTTCCCATTGCTTGACCCCTGCCTAATCCACTAGAAAAGAAACTCTGGCATCTGTCCATCAGCTAGTTCCGACTTGCTGCTCCCAACCTTCAAACCCAGTGGTCGAAACGAAACTCATACCTAGATGTGAACCTTACAACAGACCCGCTACAATTCGACCCACACTCCTATTCAACTCCTATATTTCTAACCCCCAAATGTTAGCTCCGGTGAGATGCCCCTACACTAAAAATAAACTTGGTGACCCAACCTTCATTGACCCGAGCTCCTAAAACTCACACCACCATTTCACCTTGACCCGAGTCCAAATTTGCGTCCAACCCGAAACCAGTTCTTCTCCATAATCCAGAGTTAGACAACCCCTGACTTGAAAAGCCCATTACCCATAAAATCCAACCTCTGCCTCCAACCGTACTTAACACGTGAATCGCCCAAATCGACTTCGGACTAAACCTCCTTAACCCATTTCGATCTCTGCCTCATCCACCTTATAGCTCCAATCGACTTCCACCCGAATTTTCCCAAACCAAACCCATTCCATTCCTTTTTACACCAAAATCGATTCTGCAAATCCTAAATTAAATCAAAGACCAAAGATCCACATGTTTTAAAAGTTCTTTCTACCCTTAACCAAAATACCCTTTCACCCATTTCCCAAAATACCCCCAACACTTCTCCCACATGTTCTCATCCATTTAAGTCCAAAATACCCTTATTACCTCACACATGCTCCTCTCACTATTTCCATGCACACCTCACCTTCCCAATTACCGCTTAGCTCCATGTGAACTATATAAGAAGACTCAAGGTCATTTGAAGACCCATAAAATAATCTAGAAAACCATCTAGGGTTTTAAGGAGAAGAAAGACAGAGTTTAGAGTAGAAAAATAAATTAGGTTAGATTAGAATTTTTATTTTATTTTATTTTATTTTTATATAGTGAGGGAAAATAATTGTTGTGAAGATAAATTTGAGGGTATTTTTTTTAGGTAATTTTGGTTGGATCATTCAAATTGAGGGAAGAAAATTTAATCACAAAGATTGGAGTTCAATTACGCATCAAGAGATTGGGTTTGATTTTTCTCTTCTCTTCTCATCTATTTTAATGCCTTTGATTATTAGTTTGTCAATTTTTATATCATGTTAGGCTAAAATCCCCTTTCAAAGGGTGGGGTGAACCCTTATTTAATGTTATTTTGATTTAATTAGTTTCATTAATTGAAAATTCCAGTTGAATGTTAATTTTGATCCCTCACCCTTAAATTTACGTCTCGAGAGAGGGTAAATGATTTTCGAGAGAAAATTGATAGGGGTTTCTTAAGTGTTCTATTATTCCTTGAATTTTAACTCTAAATTTTATTTTCTAAGATTATCATAAACTTTGATGAATCGATCCTTACGGGTGATTAATTAAAAGTAGTATAGATCTATTTTCTAGAGTTGTGGGGGGTTAAAGTTAATTTTCTAAAAGATTACTATTAAAATTACATTTGCATTGAGAGTTGATTTGTAATTTTGATATTAATTTTGGAGAATTCAAATAATTAAATCAATTAGTTAGAATAGATAGAATTTGTGGTGTAGTCTCACTCCTTGATTGTTCTTAAATTTATTTACCTCACTTTATCTCCTATTTTAGTGTTAGACTTTGTTCATCATTTTTAGTCACCTTTTAGTTAGTTCTTTACATCTTTGATTTAGTTTAGTCTTATTTCACCCTAATCACAAAAATTATATTAATATTGAAAAAGGAATAAAAAAATAGAAAAAGTCCAAAAAGGAAATAAATAAATGAATAACATATTTCCTCTCTTGCATGTTTCACCCTTAGATTTGGATTGATACCTCACTTACCACTATTCTCTAGTTTTGATATATATTTTTGTACATAATTGAGATTTTGGATTAGAGGATCTTCAAACAACGACATCCACATAAAAAGAAACTCTATCAAAGGGCACCATTACAGATCTTTGGAGCTCGAAGCACTTGAGAGGATCCATTTTGTGATTCATTTGTATTGTTTATTTGCATACCCTTTTTCATTTTTTTGAAGGCTTGTATTAGGACTTTATTATGTGTCTCGTATTACGGTGCTTAGAGACACCATTTATTTTTCATATAAATTTGTAATAATCTAAGAAAAGCATGATAGGGATACCGGACAAGGTAGAGATAAGGCGTCAAAAGGCAAGGATTTAGAAGCGTCTCTACCTTGGGTCGGTAGGACTCCTAGGGCCGACTGAGATAGGCGTAATATCCCCCGGTAGACTCATATTATTTATCGCCCCACTGTGTAAATACCATAGGATGTACATATCTAAACCCTCGCGCCTCTCCTGTTAGCGAGTCATTTTTTTTGTGTGACTATGTGCTTTTATTTATTTTTATTCTTGCATTTATTTTCTAATGGTATGATGAATTAATGAATTAAGACCTACACCCGATCATTCACGAGAAGGGATTTCATCACCCGACTCACTCACTTACCAATTGTGTGCTACTCTAGATATCATTAAATATAAAATCAATCCAATAGGTAGCCCAATAGGAGAACATTTTCTCAAATGCGATCACAAAGATAAATTTTGTGATTTTTATCGCCCGCTGATTTAATTAAATTTTGACTAACCCTTTCACTAATTTTGAAGATAAAAATTGGCTATGTGCTAGTTAGGATTTATCCTTGACTTGTGTGTGTCCAATTCAATTTTCGATAGTCGGGTTTTAGTGAGTTCGTTCAAAATTTAAGAGTCCAACTATTTTTCCCACTATTTTCTTCCAAAAAATCGAAAAATATTTTCTTCCATTATTTTTTTAAAAAATCCAAAAATATTTTCTTCCTTTGTTTTTATAAAAATCCAATAATATTTTCTTTCTTTTATTTTCAAAAAGTCCAAAAATATTTTCTTTCCTTTAGAAAAAAAAAGTTCAAATAAATAAATATCTATATTTCTCCAATCATGGCCGAAGAACGTCCCTTACGGGACTACTTTGGTCATTTCCATTTGACACACGACACATGTGAGCGTGATCCTGAGCCGTCTCTTTATGATATCCTTAGTGATCTCACATCTCTTACGAGTATTGTTGATACTCTTTACCCATCTATGCACACATCTCCTATTCCATCACCCTTGGTGTCAAATGTCGATGCGTCGTATACTTTGTCGTGCACCCATTGTTCATATGTCGATCACTTGTCCCATGAGTGCCCATACTTTTCATATCCCTATGAACCCACCATGGAACATGTGTATCCATATGACACTGTTCTGGAATCCACCTCGGCTTATTGTCATGATATATTCAATTCTGAGTGGTGTGATTACCCAAGTTATACGTAGAGGCCTGATCACCCTTTCACGCAATACAAATACCGACCCGATGCTGGTGATCCTAACACATTCCAACAGTTATCATTGCAATAAAGTGCACCCTATCCCGATCAGTTCCCTCACTATTCACCCAATGATTATCGACCTTTTGTCTCTCAAGGAGATGCTTCTCCTGTGTATGACACACTTGATCCCATTACAAACACTTCATACGAGTATTCTCCGTTTTCACATGTCAATAGCGAGTTGTGTCCACCTTAACCACGCCTCCACCCACCAACACTTCACCATCATCATCCACCTCTGCTCTCGAAAGTCTCTTGCAAAAGTTCATCCTCGAGCAAGAGCAAGCCACTCAAATTCAAAATGAAGCCCTCCAATGGTTTGAACAAAGATTAAATGAATTTGAGTGTGCGAACGAGTCGGAGTTCCCCTCAAGTGAACCTGTTGTTTCCCCCATATGGAGTGATGATGATTCATCTTGTGCCACGAATTTTGAGTGTGACCAACCCTCTCACCCCGAGAATCTTGAAGTTGAGACCATTATATAATTCACGCCTTAAGTTGACAATTGTGTTGACTTACCTTTCATTAGTGAGACTGATCTTCTTTCACAGAATCGAAATGAACCCACACTTGAGGTTCACATTACCTCACTCAATAAATCCAAAAAAAATGTCCTAGTCTACACCTATTGAGCCCACCGTGTGTATTCCCGAGGAACCACTACATCCTATGTTAGCTCCGGCTACGACTGCTCACCAATGTCCCGAGATAGCATCAGAGATGGTTCCCACCTATCTTAATATGGATCCTACCCCCATCATATTTGGCCCCCTTGAGCCGAATATTGATGTAGATTCATATATCTCTGATCTTAATGCCTCGTTAGACTCTTTCACCTCATCAGATGGTGATACCTTGGTGGATAAGTTGATCTCGCCATCACTTGATACCACACTCCCTCTTCAGGATGATATTGAGGATAACTCTGAGCCTCATGAGGAGTGTGTGTCTCCCACTCTTAAGTTGTATCATCTTCCTCCACCATTTATCCCACCCGATCCACCATTTATCCCACCCGACCCACCCATTGTCCCTTCCACCCCACCACCTGGTTTGGATCTTGATTTTACACCATGCATGTTCCCAACTATATATTTAGATCCTAACCTAAAACCATCCTCCACCTTCCATGAGAGTATCTGTGATGCTACTCTCCACTTACGTGACACCGAACTTGTTACCCCATGCCCGCCACTCTCTTACAGTGTTGACTTTTTCCCTCGACAGCTCCCTGGTGAGTCACAGCATGACCATTATCATCGTCCATTTATAGAACGGTCGTGAAATTTCTATGAGCACCACCCCATCACTATTTCTGCACCATATTGCCTTCCTCACCAACTTGAGCACCATTATTAAATGACCCTTGTTTCCCTCACCTTCCATCTCAATAAGGCCCGAGATCGATACCTCTTCACCCATACCCTAATTCACACCCGCCCATGGCCCATCGATGCTTTGCATCGCGTGATGCACTTTGCCATATAAGTGAATTGACCCCTTTTAGCCTTTATCCAACAAGGCTGACACTTCAGTCTTGTTTGGGGGTGATTTTCATCACCCCATTTTTCTGTCGCCCCGAGCTTTCATAGTTCTTATTTTTAGGGTGAGAATTGTTCGGTCTGGCTAAAGATATTAAACGCAGCACTACTGGGAGGCAGCCCATGATTTCTTGTATGAGTCTCATCCTGTTTAGGGGTGGTTTTTCACACCACCTAGTGCTTTACAATGTTTATAAACTTGTACACACTTTTTCTCTTATCATTTATTCATGTTTATTTTGGTTTCATCAGTCTACTTCATTAGCGGTTGATTCTGGTAATCTCTTTCCTCCCTTCTGTTCTCAATTTTAAAAATCATTTTACTTAACATCGAGGATGATGTTCCTTTTTGTTTGGGGTGGGGAATTTTATCAAAATCGTACCTCTTTTAAAAAAATTTGATTTTTAAAATCTTCATGCAGCTTCTATCATCTCATTCATGGACGTGAATTTTCTATCATCCATCTTTTTTTACTTTAGGAATCAAGCTAGAGATTTTTTTCCAAATAGATTATGTAATACATAACAAGGCATTTTGAACCATGAATTTCTAGACTCAACAAAAATTTGCGTACGTATCACGTAACTATGGTTTACAGTTGAAGAGTATTACAATTCTCAGGAAAACCTTTAGGATCATTTGTAGAGACTTTAGCTTGTGATATTTTTGCCTTTCACCCTTTCAGAGTGTTTTACGCAATCTCCGAGTCACAAGTTGATTCAACTTCCTTTGGGTCCGCACTTAAATCGTTGTGTGATCTCATTATTCTTCACTAAAAGTTTGTCTTGGTCACTGAGAACGACATCACTTTCGAGTTGTAAGAAACATATGTCTTGAAATTTGTCCCAAATACTAGATTTTCATCCATACACCTACCATTTACGATTTACATCTTCCATTACCTTCCCATATTCTTCCCTATTCACATATATTCCCCACATCATCCATATATCATCTCTATATCCTTCTTTCATTTTTTAGAAAAAGAGCGTTTTTCCCAAATGTAAAATGTCTTCCATGTTAAGAGTATAAAAGAGAAAAAAAATAGAATAATAGAAAAGAAAAATAGAAAAATAGCAAAAGAAAAAAAAAATTTAAAAAGAAAAAAAAAAGAAAAGAGAGAAAATAAAATAATAAGAAAGTTTGTAGTTAGTTTTTGTGTAATAAAGACATTTGTTCTTCAAGCATAGAACACTCTTCATGCTTATCCATCAAAACATCCATCCTACCACCGTCCCATCCTACATTATCTCATCATATCCTTCCCATTCATTTCCTCCTCACCCATAATCATTCATGTTCACCTAGGTGTTCGGGAAAATGAGAGTCAACGTGGTGAATAACTCAACGTTCTCACTATAGTGATTAGCATTCTTTCATGAGATCATTTCTCTTTCAACATGTTCATTATTTCTTATATGTGTGTGAGACGTTTGAACTTACTTACATTTACTCACCTCCTCACACAAAAGAGCAATACACTAACCTAAATCTCGAGAGTTAATTTAAGAGAGCTATATCCCATGAGATTTTGAAGTTGAAGCATTGATTCCAAAAAGGCAATCTATGAATTACTCTTATAATACTCGACCCGCTTTGACTGATTCACACTACACACGTTGAGCTCTAGGAAGGATGTTGATGATACGAGAAATCGTCCACTTCTCATCCTCATATCCGTAAATCATAAGTAGAATGTATATTGAATAAACAAAGCAAGTAAATATAGAGAAAACAAGATATAGAGTGGCTCAACCTCTAAAATAGGCCTACGTCCACTGTGTTTCTCAGTTCTCATTATATGCATTGGATTGTACAATATAATCATGCCTAAAGAGGCGTACAAGTATGAGAATAATGGAGAGTACATGATGGTAATGAGGATTCCGGTGTGCCGGAGAAGTGGCTGTGATGTAGATAAGTAACCCACAAGCTATATGTTGAGGTTGTGTAGAGAGAATCTGTATTGCAGAATCAGCCTCAGGTGTGTGGAATCGGTCACCTCATTTCTAGATGTGGTCCTCTATTTATAGGAGATATGCCCACGTGCTCTGAGCATGTGAGATATATAAAGTCTGGAGTTGCTATAATAGAGAGGGATGTGACTTGTAAGGCAAGAAATGTGGGTGTCGCATCCTGTAATAGGCTAGAGACAAAGGTGTCGCACCCTGTATTGGGTGGCTCCGCAGCGTGTTGAGGAGGGTCGCGCCCTATGATGCAAAGGTCTGCGCCCCTTATTCGGTTGGGCTGCACCTCGAGTTCAGCAGGAGGTCGCGCCCTATGTTGATATGGGCCGCGGCATGTAAGCCTGTGCAATGCAGAATACCATCCGCTGCAGAGTGCTATATTTGTACTATCAATAAGCCCCCAAGTCGTAGTGACAAGAGAATTCTATTGGGGATGCGGCTTAGTTTAGTCTTCTTAGGTGCCGCAGTACTTACATGGCGACGATTCATCTTCCGCACTCTCTTATATAAATTTTTCAGGCCGTGGACTTCATTACGTTTTCCAAAACTTTGAGAGAAAATCGAAGGCTGAACTCAGTTCATCTGTTCTCTTTATTTTTTGGTGATCTTTCCAGGCCATGTGTGGTGGTTCTAAGGAAGATCGAGGTCGAGGATCATTGTTTTCTCCATTTCTAGGTACTTTTCCAACCAACAATCTCTTTAATATCTTCTTAAACTCATGTTTTGCCACTTGTTTTTTATTCTTGCTCATAAAACGATCCATATGAACTCATATCTTGCTGGTACTGAATCCACCTTTTAACATTGTTTGAATCCATATCTGAAATGCTAGAATAAAGTTTTAATCTTCCATTGTCAATCAAAATGGGGCAAATGGTATAACCGTTTGTGTTAGATGATATGAAACGTATAACTGTTCTTGATGCTCTTGAGCAAACTCTTCACCTTCTGGGTTTTCAATATTTTGAACGAATCAACCTTAGATACTAAACTGTTTGAGTGAGTGGTCGCGGCATGTAAAATACCCCTCTAGTATTCTAGGGCTTCCCTTCGCCCATGCAACGATCCAATATTAGTTTAAGACCTAGTCATGGTCTGTATCCTCTTTTGATATGGCAATCAATTAGGCTCTTAGATTTAGGTTCCACTGCATTTTAACTCATAGAATAAGTTGAGGGAATAGCCGCGGCGATATTTGTCGTTTGGGGGTCAAAAACCCCCCACTTGCCCAATCAGCCTCGATGTTTCCCGTTCGTCTTGATATTTCATTGAACCTGTCATGGTCTCTGAGAGGCTTCTCTACCATACTGGCTGCGGCACATAACTATGGCTTGTGCTTTTCAAGTACTGCTGTATCCATATGAGCTTTGACCCAAACAAGTTCTTGAGAGGCTTTAGGGTAAAGCATTTTGGAGCATCTCCTCCTGAACTCTCTTTCGGCCTCCTCTGAGATCAATAGGGCCTTGCCAATTGAGGGATTGCCCTAACTGCGTGACACTAGACTCAGATTCTATGGACACTTCTTCTAGGAAGGATTCTGAGACCACGCAAATGGAAAAGGAAGCCAATTCAAGTAACCAACCAATGGATGTGGAAGATGGTGCCGCGGCAAGGGGTACTACTGCTGTTAGGGACGAACCAACTGGACCATCTGGGAGGGCTGAGAGACCTCTAGTTGTGTTTGATATCCGCAGCATCATGACCTAATATTGGGTCGACCTGGTAGCTGAGGCCTTCAAATTTCCAAAAAAATTGATGTGCTCAGCACCTGCCACGAACCAAAGACCGTGCACGACACTTTTGGACGATGGGGTTTGCTTTCCACTGCATACTTTCATTTACAGGTTGTGGCTGCCAGTTCCTATTCCCATCAGATGAATTTTTCAAACCATAAAATAAGCCCCAACCTAGTTGGATCCCAATGGTTGGAGGGCCATCCTTGTCACGATTGTGCTTATGGAGAATTAATTCAAAAGGGACATTACTCCCGCGGAGTTTTTTCATTTCTACCGACCGAAGGAAAACTCTGTGAAGTTTTTCGGGTACTACTATTTCTCCGTCCGCGACAGGGAAGAGACCCTTTACACAGGGAGGCCAACCAGTATAAAGAACTGGAAGGGGAAGTATTTGTACATCTTCGGAGAAGGGTGGGAGATTCACCCTCAGGATAACGAGAGGGAGAAATCGTTTCGAATGCCGCGACAATGGGGGTCTTCCTCTAAACTAGGTAATTTGATAATAGCCGCATCCCTTCTGTCTAATTGTTCATTCTCTATGCTAACTCTTGAAATGTTTTCTGCAGTTCTTGACAACTTACAATTGAGTAAGTTGCAAGAGAAGAGAGTTGCTGAGGCCGCGACGGTTCTTACCGAGCATAAGAAGTTCAGCACACTTGTTACATATGTAACTATATTTAAAGAAGGGTTCTTTCCCAGCAAGTCCATTTAAAGAGATATGGCCGTGGGAGGTAATAATCTGATCATCAGTATTTATCCGCGGCAATTTTTGTTGACTTCGAATATTTACTGTTTCTTTTCCCTTTTGAGGTGAGGAAGTTGACAGGGAACTTTTGGCCGCGTAGCTGGCAAAGATGGACGGGGACGAAGTCGTTCTAAATAATAATGCGAGGAGCAAGAAAAGGAAGAGGTCCAAGACCAAGGCACCAGCCGCGGCCCCTTCCAGCGATCAGAACCCTCCTACCGCGACCCCAAATATGACCGCGAAAAAAACTAACCTTTCTTCCCCTGAACCCCAAATTGAGTTTGACGATGACATCGGAGCCAATCTGGCCGCGGTGGGTTTGATGTCCACGTCTGATGATCCCCTCCATTCAGCTTCTCCTCTGCCGCTACCTGTAGTTGCGGTTAACGCAAACTTGGCACCTCCTTAGTGCCGCAGCTGATCTAGCCCTAATGGTCGACCGCGACCACAATTAAGACAACCTGACCCTGAGTCCTCGTGGGACACTACCGCTAAGGTTGCGCGAAGAATAAAGAGGGCCCTTGACGCTGCGAACCTTAACAGGTTGGTCGAAGAAGACCATGATGATCTGGAGGATTGTAACCTCCATAGTCTTTTGAGGGTAAGTGTTAGTGTTTTCTCAGTTTTGATTTTACATTCCATACTTTGCTCCTAACTTTCTCTTTTCAGGCCTCGGACGTGATAGTGGCTCAAAAGAGGAAGTACGAGGCCCTCTACAAACTAAAAGAGGCAGGGAAGAGGGTACTCACTACTGACTTGGAAGCTACATGAAATTCCTATTTTGAAGCTAGGAAGTAGTCTGCTTCCGTGGCTCTTCAGGCAATCGAGATGAACTTGGGATCTGCAATAAAATCCAAAGAAAAGGCAGAGGAAAACTTTAAACAGGCCATGGAATCCGTCAAGGTCTCCCAGTCTCAGACCGCAGAAGCTACACAGGCCGTGAAAACTTCCCGTGCCAAGATCAGGCTGCTTCAAAAGAAATATGAGGAGATGGAGGCCAAGGCTGCGAATGATGCCGAAGCCCACGTCACGGCCATGAAGAAAATGGAGGCAGATTATGGCGAAGACCATCAACTTGCCATTGACAGTACTGTGGAGTCATTAAAGGGCTCTAGGGACTTTTATCTCATCAATAACAGGGCCTACCTCTGCGGCTACCAAGAACTTAGGCACAAAATCATAAAGAACTTCCCTGAGACTAAAGAAAAGGTTCTTGCCTGGGACTTGGTGATACTGAGCATCAAGAATGCATAGCTGAGCTTAAGGCCGCGGCTGAAGAGAAAGCCAGATTGAGAGTAGAGGTTGAGGCAGTGGTAGT
The DNA here is from genome assembly GCA_949130495.1 of Sambucus nigra. Taxonomy (NCBI): domain Eukaryota; kingdom Viridiplantae; phylum Streptophyta; class Magnoliopsida; order Dipsacales; family Adoxaceae; genus Sambucus; species Sambucus nigra. Next base: position 90,380,204 of record OX422222.1, on the reverse strand, counting down.
TGATGAGGCAACTGAGACCGCCATGGATGGCGATGAGGGAGAGGATCATGATGATGTAGTTTCCTAAACTATTGGTAATTTTTAAACTCATTGATATAGGGTTGCGTCCCTTATGTTTTTTTGCCTCTTGTAGTGGTTGCGGCCTCTTTGTCTGTTAATTGATATTATCAAGGCTACGACCACTTTTTATTGATTATTTTTGCCTCATTTTCTTCTAGCTTTACCTATACATCTTTGATTGCTTGAACACAACTGTTTTATATTTGAAAATGCTTTATAGATTGAATGAACTTGTTGGACTAATAGATTAAGTCCGCGGCACCATAGTACAAGGCTTATTCAGACTGCACTCTAAATGAACATCCGCGGCACATTTGAGTGAAAACCATCTAATCTGTTAATGGTCGAATCAACATAAATAATATTATGGCACCCTCAAACGTACAGGTCATAGGCTGCTGCATCTGTACACGGGTCGTGACCCTTTCCCCTCTTGAACAAGGCCGCGGTCAGTTACTTAATGCCTGCAACCATATTGTGAGGGATGTGTCACTTGAATATTTGAATTCCTTCTGTTGTATCTTTACTTGGATCTAAATCCAAATCATTACTGCATTAACTCTTAGTCGCTTTGACGGCTGTAGCTGTATTGACAGGGCTACTTCACTCTTTTAGCCCTTTCATCTGACCATGACTTTTGTAGATATACGGGATACTTTCAAGCCTCCCCAGGTTGGGTTATGTTATTAAGCCACCCACAGCTAACATATAGGATACTTTCAAGCCTCCCTAGGCTGGGTTATGTTATTCAGCTACCCACAGCTAACATATAGGATACTTTCAAGCCTCCCCGGGCTGGGTTATGTTATTAAGCCACCCACAACTAACATATAGGATACTTTCAAGCCTCTCCAGGCTGGGTTATGTTATTAAGCCACCCACAGCTATGGATATATATAAAGCCATCCCTGGCTAGATATTACAAGTCTCTCAACTTATTGACGCATTCCAAAAGCTAAGAACGGTCATTGGAAGCCCGTACAGTTAATGACGCATCCCGAAAGCTAAGAACGGGCATTGAAAGCCCTTATGAGTGATGTTGTAGTCCATTTTGGATAACTGCTTTCAGTATTTGCTTTCGCCATTTTCAATTATCTTCAACTCTCGAACAATCAGGCCTCTTGTCGGGTGTTGTGGCCCATTTAGATATTATCGTTCCCGATATAACATGTTGTGTCGAATTGAGATCTGTTTAAGACAAAAATGGTCTTTATAAGATAACATTTCATGAAAATGAGAACTAAAATATGTCACTATAAAAGTGAACTATTTGACTCAAAGGGTCCTAATCCATGTTTGACTTCTGTGATCTGGTTGGATTTTCCCTCCATTTCTGCTTTTGTTAGTCTTTACAAAGTATATAGAATCTGAGACAAAACTAACAGAAGTGAGTAATCTCAGAAGTATTGGAGTAACCAAGTAGGGAATGGGGGTGCAACGTTTGTACTGCTACACGGTATTGCTGTTGAGGCCGCGGCCAGTATGGCACATAGGTGCCCTGCAGTGGCCTTTGTATAATATTCACCAAGGTCGAGTTGGAGACCACCTGAGTCTGTTCCTTGATGTTTTGAAGCTTCTGTAACACCTGCCCCAGTAGAGGCCGCGGCATGTAAAGTAGTTAAACTACCACGCTGCATCCCTACCTAGGCAGTGAGGGAAAATCCTAAAATTGAACCCCGGAAAGTGGGTTTTTCTTCCAAAAACTCGTGGAGAGCATACCTACTAGGGTCTATCCATGAGATAATAACCTCTCAGTGCACAGAATGGCACAATTCTAATGATAAACCCTAGATCATAGGCAAAGAACAACAAAAAGGGAGTAAACATAATCCTTCCCTAATCATTCACCTTTTCGGGGCTAAAGCCCATCATGCTTTTCATCATTATTTAGATGGAATGATATCACAGGGGTCGGTAGAATTGATCAGGGGTCATGAGATGAAGAGCTATAAGCATATCTCAACAAATGAAATACCCATTTAAGGGTGTAAATATAAAATAGAGCTCAATAACCAAAATTTACTCATGGGATGATGATCTAGATGATCCCCATGAATAGAATAAGTTGTTTAAGAACTCAAAATGCAGAGAAACAAGATTGAAATATCTCGTTCCCACAGACAATGTCAGATTGATGATACGAGAAATTGTCCACTTTTTGTCCTCGTATCAGCAAATCATGAGTAGAATGTATATTAAATAAACAAAGCAAGTAAATATAGAGAAAACAAGATATAGAGTGGTTCAGCCTCTAAAATAGGCCTACGTCCACTGTGTTTCTCAGTTCTCATTATATGCATTGGATTGTACAATATAATCATGCCTAAAGAGGCGTACAAGTATGAGAATAAAGGAGAGTACATGATGGTATTGAGGATTCCGGTGTGCCGGATAAGTGGCTGTGATGTAGATAAGTAACCCACAAGTTGTATGTTGAGGTTGTGTAGAGAGAATCTGTATTGCAGAATCAGCCTCGGGTGTGTGGAATCGGTCCCCTCATTTCGAGTTATGGTCCTCTATTTATAGGAGATATGCCCACGTGCTCTGAGCATGTGACGTATATAAAGTCTGGAGTTGCTATAATAGAGAGGGATGCGGCCTATAAGGCAAGCAATGTGGGTGCCGCATCCTGTAACAGGCTAAAGACAAAGGTGTCGCACCCTGTATTGGGTGGCTCCGCAGCGTGTTGAGGAGGGTCGCGCCCTGTTATGTGGAGGGTCGTTCCCCTTATTCGGTAGGGCTGCACCTCGAGTTCAGCAGGAGGTCGCGCCCTATGCTGAGATGGGTCGCGGCATGTAAGCCTATGAAATACAGAATACCATCCGTGGTAGAGTGCTATATTTGTACTATCAGATGTTCTTTGAGTATTTACTTAGCTAAACTCTTTTCTACACTTCTAGCTTGTGTTTCTCAAAATATTTATCTCGTGATGGATTGTGCGATTATTCTACGTCTAATATGAGATTGATTGACATTACAAATAAAGAATTTTGTGGGTAAATTCCCTCCAAACCCTCATGAGATAAAACTCAACCTGTAGGGTAACCTATAGGTTTAAAGGCTTATTGCACATGCTAAGTGCAATCGCAAGTGCCAGCGAGAGTGGTACACTTTTCGTTTCTTATCTTTCTCTTTCTCTCTATCTTTTTTTCTCGAGGACTAGCAATGTTCTGTTTGGAGGTGATGTGATAAGAACCCAAAAATGTACATTTTATACCCCGAATAGACGCATTTTAGTTACTAATTCTCGGCAAATTGGATCTTATACGCTTAATTGCTTATTGTGCAGGCTTGATCTCCGTTTGCGGAGTTCAAACTCTTAATTCAATGCAAATGCGCGTTGAATGGAGCTAAATCCCAATCCATTTCCCTAACCTACCTCGTGGCCTAGCCTAAGCCCACGTCGAACTCCGTGTGTGTGTTGTGTTTGTACTTTTATTATTTTTAGATTTTTATTTCGAGTCATTTTATTTTTAAGTTTTATTTTATATTTATTTAGAATTTTTTGGGTATATTTTCTATTTTTTTTATTTCCTTTTTTAATAGTGTATTTTTATTTTTATTTTTATTCTTATTAGGTTTTAATTTTTAGACTTTATTTTATTTTATTTTTATTTTTAGGATTAGTTTTTAGGAGTTTATTTTTACTTTGATTAGATTTTTAGTCTTTATTTTTATTTCTTTTATTTTATAATTTTAGTATTTCTTTTTAGGAATTTAATAGATTTTTTTATTTTTATTGATTTTTTTTAGTTTTAAATAGTTTAGTTTTCATTTATTTTAAAGTTATCAACACACACACTCACCCACACACTAAATCCTATGCACCCCCACTCAGTGGCGGAGGTACTTTGTAGGGTGGGTGGGCAAGTGCCCCACCAGTAATTTGAATTTTTTTTAATTATTTTGGAATAAAATTTAAATATAACAATAAACAGGGTCAAAACTCAAATATTATATTTACTTAACCTAAAAAAGCCCTCTCCATTCTCAGGAAAAAAAAAACGACTCTCTCTCAACACCTACAACAAAAACCATTTGTTCAAGCTATGCTCTCTCAACACCTTACTTACACCGTTGGTCACCCACCGCCCTCCGCCTCTACCCTCAACACCTCCGCCACTCCTCAAGCTCCTTACTCTATTGCTGTTTTGTTATGTAATGTAGGGACTCCTTCCTCCATTTTACTATTTACATTTGCAATTTTAATGAGATTTGCTATTTACTTTTTTGCTGTTTACATTTGTAATCTTTGCTCATTGATGTTTACATTTCCAATCTTTGTTGTTTACATTTCCAATTTTATTTGTTACCATTTGTTTGTTTTTAGGAATTTTCAATTTTAATTAAAATTGCAATTTGTATTTTTTTTATTTATAATTTAATGTTTGGTGAGCTAAAATAATTTAATGTTTAGTAATGGATTGTTATTGTATTCGATTTTGTTTTATTTGAATTGTAATTGTCTAAGAATATAAATTATCAATTAAAAATTTGTAAAAATATAAAAATAAGTCTAATTTTTTTTCCGGGGAACCACCGTAACCAAGACCTCCAACAAATCCAACCCATCTTCCAATTATAGCACCGAGCAACACCCAGCTCCCATTCCTTGACCCCTGCCTAATCCGCTAGAAAAGAAACTCCGGCATCGGTCCGTCAGCTTATTCCGTCCTGCTGCTCCCAAACTTCGAACCCAGTGGTCGAAATAAAACTTATACGCGAATGCAACCACTACAGCTGACCCGCTACAATTGGACCCACGCTCATGTTCAACTCCTACATTTCTAACCCCCAAACCTTAGCTCCGGTGAGATTCCCCTGCACCGAAAATAAACTCGGTCACCCAACCTTCATTGAACCAAGCTCCTAAAACTCACAATACCATTTCACCTTGACCCAAGTCCAAATTTACGTCCAACCCGAAACCAAGTTCTTCTCCGTAATCCGGAGCTAGACAATTCCTGACTTGAAAAGCCCATTACCCATAAAATCCAACCTCTACCTCCAACCGGACTCAGCCCGTGAACTGCCCAAATCGACTTCGGATTAAACCTCCATAACCCATTTCGATCTCTGCCTCACCCACCTTATAGCTCCAATCGACTTCCACCCGAATTTTCCCAAACCAAACCCATTTCATTCCTTTTTACACCAAAATCGATTCTGCAAAGCCCAAATTAAATCAAAGACCAAAGACCCACATGTTTTAAAAGTTCTTTCTACCCTTACCCAAAATACCCTTTCACCCATTTCCCAAAATACCCCCAACACTTCTCCCACATGTTCTCATCCATATAAGTCCAAAATACCCTTATTACCTCACCCATGCTCCTCTCACTATTTTCATGCACACTCACCTTCCCAAATTACCCCTTAGCTCCATGTGCACTATATAAGAAGACTCAAGACCATTTGAAGACTCATCTAGGGTTTTAAAGAGAAGAAATCGAGAGTTTAGAGTAGAAAAATAAATTAGGTTGGATTAGAATTTTTATTTTATTTTTATATATTGAGGGAAAATAAATTATTGTGAGGATCAATTTGAGTGTATTTTTTTATGTAATTTTGGTTAGATCATTCAAATTGAGGGATGCAAATTTAATCACAAAGATTGGAGTTCAATAACGGGTCAAGGGATTGGGTTTGATTGTTCTCTTCTCTTCTCATCTATTTTAATGCCTTTGATTATTAGTTTGTCAATTTTGATATCATGTTCAGCTAAAATCCCATTTCCCGGGGTGGGGTGAACCCTTAGATTCGAACTAGAGATAAGAATTTCTTAAGTGAGGTATTATTCCTTGAATTTAAACTCTAAATTTTATTTTCTAACATTTAGATAAATTTTGATGAATCGATCCTAGTGGGTGATTAATTAAAAGGAGTGTAGATCTATTTTCTAGAGTTGTGGGGGATTAAACTTAATTTTCTAAAATATTACTATTAAAATTACATTTGCAACGAGGGTTGATTTGTAATTTTGATATTAATTTGGGAGAATTCAAATAATTAAATTAATTAGTTAGAATAGCTAGAATTTGTGGTGTAGTCTCACTCCTTGATTGTTCTCAAATTTATTTACCTCACTTTATCTCTTATTTTAGTGTTAGACTTTGTTCATCATTTTTAGTCACTTTTTAGTTAGTTCTTTACATTTTTGATTTAGTTTATTCTTATTTCACCCTCATCACAAAAATTGTTTTAATATTGAAAAAAGCATAAAAAAATTTGAAAAAGCAAAAAAGTCCAAAAAGGAAATAAACAAATGAATTCCTCTCTTGCATGTTTCACCCTTAGATTTGGATTGATACCTCACTTACCACTATTCTCTAGTTTTGTTATATATTTTTGTAGGTAATTGAGTATTTTTCCAAAGGATCTTCAAGCAACGACATCCACATAAAAAACAACTTTATTATAACCGATCGCATAGTCAACGGACTCCCCGTTTGAGTATACAATGATAATTTGCAAATGGTCAGACTTAGGCTTTAAAGCATGCCATCAAAGGGTGAAAATATAAATCAACAACAAAACGGTCCCGTAAGAGGCGGGAGCACCTCGCACGACACAAATGTAACTGGTACGAATCGACTACATACTCACCGTACTCCCCGTTTGAGTATACGACCATAATTTGTCAACGTTTAGACTTAGGCTTAAAAATATACCGTCAAAGGGTGAAAATGTAAAACAGCCACAAAACGGTCCCGTAAGATGTACCATCCCCTCGCACGGGACCAACATAACTTGTAGGAACTGAACGCGTAATCACGGGACTCCCGTTTTGAGTATACGATGAGAATTCGCCAAAAGTTAGACTTATGCATAAAATCAAGCTCTCAAATGGTAAAAATGTAAGCCAACCACAAAACGGTCTCGTAAGAGGCACGAGCACATTACACGAGACCAATATAACTCGTAGGAACTGAACGTGTAGTCATGGGACTCCCAGTTTGTGTATAAAATGAGAAATTGTAAACAGTTAGACTTAGGCTTGAAAACATGCTGTCAAAGGGTGAAAATGTAAAACAGCCACATAACGGTCCCGTAAGAGGTACGAGCACCTCACGCGGGACAAATTTAACTCGAATGAATGGATCGCGTAGTCACCGGACTCCCGGTTTTAGCATACGATGAGAATTTTCAAAAATTTAGACTTAGACTTTAAAACATGCCCTTAAAGGGTTAAAATGTAAAGCATCCTTAAAGGTCCCGTAAGAGGCATGCACACCTTGCATGGGACCAGTGTAACTCACAGGAACCGACTGCGTAGTTAATGGACTCCCCGTTTGAGTATATGATGAGAATTTACAAACGGTTAGACTTAGACTTTAAATCATGCTGTCAAAGGGTGAAAATGTAAAACAACCACAAAACGGTCCCGTAAGAGGCGGGAGCACCTCGCATGACACAAATGTAACTAGTACGAACTGACTACATACTCACCGTACTCCCCGTTTAAGTATACGACCAGAATTTGGCAACGTTTAGACTTAGGCTTAAAAACATACCGTCAAAGGGTGAAAACGTAAAACAACCACAAAATGGTCCCATAAGATGCGTCATCCCCTCGCAAAGGACCAACATAACTTGTAGGAACTGAACGCGTAATCACTGGACTCCTATTTTGAGTATACGATGAGAATTTACCAAAAGTTAGACTTATGCATAAAAACAAGCTCTCAAATGGTAAAAATGTAAGCCAACCACAAAACGGTCCCGTAAGAGGCTCGAGCACATCGCACGAGACCAATATAACTCGTAAGAACTTAACATGTAGTCACGGGACTCCCAGTTTGTGTATAAAATGAGAAATTGTAAACAATTAGACTTTGGCTTGAAAACATGATGTCCAAGGGTGAAAATGTAAAACAGCCACATAGCGATCCCGTAAGAGGTACGAGAACCTCACGCGGGACAAATTTAACTCGTATGAATGGACCGCGTAGTCACCGGACTCCTGGTTTGAGCATATGACAAGAATTTGCAAAAATTTAGACTTAGACTTTAACACATGCCTTAAAGGGTTAAAATGTAAAGCATCCTTAAAAGGTCCCATAAGAGGCATACGCACCTTGCATGGGACCAATGTAACTCAGAAGAACCGACAGTGTAGTTAATGGACTCCCCGTTTGAGTATATGATGAGAATTTGCAAACGGTTAGACTTAGACTTTAAATCATGTCGTCAAATGATGAAAATGTAAAACTACCTTAGAACGGTCCCGTAAAAGGCATGGGTACCTCGCACGAGACCAATGTAAGTTGTACAAACTGACCGTATAGTCACCGTACTCCCCGTTTAAGTATACGATAGGAATTTTCCAACGGTTAGAATTAGGCTTAAAAACATACCGTTAAAGGGTGAAAACGTAAACTAGCCACAAAACGGTCCCATAAGATGCACGCGCACCTCACACGAGACCAATATAACTCGTAGGAATTGAACGCGTAGTCATCGGACTCCCATTTTGAGTATACGACGAGAATTTATAAAAAGTTAGACTTAGGCATAAAAACAAGGCGTCAAATGGTGAAAATATAAAACAACTATAAAACGGTCCCGTAAGAGGCACGAGCACCTCACACAGGACCAATATAACTCGTAGGAACTGAATGCGTAGTCACGAGACTCCCGTTTTGAATATACAATGAGAATTTATAAACAGATAGACTTAGGCTTAAAAACATGTCGTCAAAGGGTGAAAAAGTAAAACATCCACAAAATGGTCCCGTAAGAGGCACGAGCACCTAGCACGGGACCCATGTAACTCGTAGGAACTGACCGCGTAGTCACCGGACTCCCAGTTTGAGTACACGATGAGAATTCGCAAAAATTTAGATTGAGGTTTAAAGATTATTTGATTACTTATATCTTTTTTTTTTGTCTTATATTGTTTTACAGGTTTATGTTTCAGCGTTATATTTTTTTTCATATGGAACACATGAACAAATCAATGGATTGAGCCAGGTAGACTGTTTATTTATTGTTATTGTTGATATGCGAGTTTTTTTTTTAAATAGAAGTGCGGGATTTTGTGTTGATTAAACCGGTTGGTTTTCATGTATAAACAAAGGGGACTCTGCCAATTTTTTAAAAAAATTGTTGATATGTTAGATTGTTGTTTTCAATTTTTTTTATGGTTGTGCGGGCTTTTATGTTGATTAAACAGGCTACTTTTCATGTATAAAAAAAGGTGAATCTGTCCCCTTTTTTTAATAATTGTAAAGAGTTATTGACATGCGAGATTGTTATTTTTAATTTTTTATGGTTGTGCGGGCATTTATGTTGATTAAACAGGTTGATTTTCACGTATAAACAAAAGAGATTTTGTCGAATTTTTTTAAAAATTATAAAAAGTTGTTGATACGATTAACTAATATATTTGGATATTTTATTTTACTATAATATTATTTTGATAAAATGATTATTTATTGATTAAGGTTGTGAACAAGAAGTTGAAGCGACAAGTTTTTGAGTGTGTCTCCTATATGTGACACTGAGAGAAGTTTTTGTAGCATGACAACTATATTTATCATTTTAATTTAAGGATGAATTTCTTTTTACAACTGTACTTATTAATTAGTATGATTTTGTAGTCATTTAAATATTTTGACTTGAATGTAGTATAATGGAAGAAATTGTTATTGGATACCTTTTTCAATGATGCAGTTGATATATTGTATTTATGATTGGATTATTTGACTTATAATGCAAATTAAACATCATTTATTATTGCAGGATAAAGAATATAATAATATATTTGTTTATGACATTTTTTTAATAATTGAGAATACCTTTAGGGACGGTTATAATCTGTCCCTAATACTCATTTTGCATTAATTGAGAATACCTTTTGGGACGATTGTGTCGTCCTCACCGTCCTAATTAGTCCTGCCAGAATCTAAGTAGTATTAGGAACGGATTAATCGTCCCTAAAACTACTCGCGGGAGTGGGAATTTTTTCACAGGAATACCTTTTGGGACGAAAAAATCCGCCCTAATGTCAAATGTAAAGCGTCCATGAATTAACATTTAGGACGGTAAATCCGTTCCTAAAATATTTTTGACGCCTAGTATAAGGGATGGATTTTTGCCGTTGCAAAATTAATCCCGAATACTATTTTGGGATGGATTTTTTGCTTTTATGGATGAATTTTTACCGTCCCTAATTCTCATTTTTCTTGTAGTGTCGGGCCCAAGTAACTAAAGCTACTAACATAAAAGAAATAAAGTATACTTACCTATAAAACGCCCTCAAAATATGAACCCGCACCTAACTTGCCGTAACAAAGCGAGGGTATGAGCATATGCCTAGTGGGAATATACAAGAAGTATAGGAGCGAACGACATGAAATAATGCTAACACGCTATAACACATGCATGCAAAAATATATATGTATCTAGGTATATATAGATACACCTTTGAAAAATACATGTCCAAATGCATTAACTGTTTTACTTTCAAAAACCTTACTCATCCAGATTAATTTACCTTAATCTTGTAAAGATTTCTTTTGTTCACACTTAGTATTTCTCACTTTATTTAATACTCCCGGTTCAACACTTAACACAACTACACTTGATTTATCACAACCCATTCCTTTACTGGAATCACCCCTTTTTATTCATTTAGAATATACTTTAGTATTTTCATTGAAAAGTACCATTTCAACGCACGCATTCACCATGTTAGAAAATACTTGTTTATCATTTGAAAATGTTTTCATTTTGATACTTATGCAAATTATGGGTTTAACCACATAAGTTACACAACCACCCATTTTTTCACTTTACTTTACCCTATTTACGTCAACTTATGGACATTTATAGATTTACGCATTTACTTGCCCATTTAACCTTTTACCGGAACATTTATTTCATTCATCCAAGTTAGGTTGTATTAACACATTTTACCACACAACCCATTTCTTGACATGTTCATTATTCCTTTTATCTTTTCTCAGAATTTTTCTTTACTGCATACTCACATGGGCTCCACACCGACGGCTATGCATACCATATGCTCTAGCCAATGATTTAGGGGTTTTCACCCAAGGGCTTTGAGCCTTTCTTACTTACATTTTGGTTGCATACGAGTTCTTATTAATGTGTTTAACATTTTACACATGTCCACATCATTACCCTTCTTTACTTTTACCCAACTGAAGCCAAAACTCGGACTTAACCGTCCGTTTTTCCCACTAACACTTGGAAAATTATGTGTTCTCCTTTAAGTCCCTTGTATACACACACACACATGATTTATGCTAAAATCATTAACGCTTTAGGACTTAATTCATTTTTATACATATTAGTGTAAAGACATTCTTTAACATTTTTATTCCATAAAAATGTTCCACTTTAAGTAAATTACCAATTTACCCTTTCCTTACTAAACTTGCAACTTAGTTCTTTAACAAGTGTTATTTCTCAAATTGGTTAGTGTGTTTTTATTTAAGTAATTTGAGGAATTAATTAGGAAAAATACGTTTTAATTAAATTACTTTAGTGAACTAATTTAATGCGATTAGATAATAATTAGGACTATTAAATATTAATCGAGAGATAGATACTGATCAATATTGAATTATGATATTTACTAAGTGTGAATATAAAATAATTGATAATTATGGTGATGAGGCATAGCGAGTGATATGTGCGTATTTTATTAATTGTGGTCATACGGCATAGCGAGTGATATGTGCGTATTTTATTTTATCTCATCCGGAGTCGCGTGTAGACTATGTTGAGGTGAGAAATGAGAAATATATTTTAAGGGACTTGGATGATAATTTACAGGTCACAAATGATTCCGGATGGCTTGAAATAGTCAGAATAATGTATCTGGGAGAATAGTTTGGGTCCCGAGCCAATTTTGGACCAAACCGGCACCTAGTAAGGGAGTTTCGATCATTTTATAAAAAGAGGTTAAGGGGCCTACGAAATTTAGAGCCATATATCTGATATTTAGATATTGGAGTTAGGTCTCATAAAACAAAAAGGTTAGAGAGGCTATTAGAGAGAAGAGAGAGAACCTATTTTCAAAGCTTAAAGAGGAATTTTATAAATGGTGAAGAAATCTTGTATCTCAAGGCAATCGAAAAGGAAGATTGGAGAAGGAAACAATCAGTCATCAACCAAGAACCACGAAATCAGATCAATCAAATAAGTAAGTGTTTATTGAAAATTAAATTAATGTTATAATACTCATGTGTAAGATTTTCATGAATAGATTGATTTTATTGAAAAATCTTAAATGAAAGGCATCAATTGATCACATGTTTGGGAAGAATTGCTTTTAGTTAGGGTTTAGATCCGTAGAGAATCATAAATCATAGGAGTTTTTATTATTACTACGGATTTTAATATGGGTTTTAAATTGAACGAAATGGATGAACACAAAACTAGATTTATAAAAGAGTTTTGGGGGTTGATTCATTCTTGATTGATTTCGATGAAGTTTTAATGTGTTTGAAACATTGGAAATCATCCTAACTCATATAGAAATAGTTAGGAATAATCGGATGTAAATTTGGTGAAGAATGATGTGTTTTGGGTGAATCATATGGTGTAAACGATGATGTAAAATAGAGAGCAGAAGTTACAGAAAAATGTACCGGTCCGGTCCTAGGAAGCCGGATCGGTTCGGTGCTCTAAAATTTTGAAAATTACCTTTTTTTTGTATTCCTAAATGGAGGTGGTGAAAAATACTTAGGCACTTGTGAAAATAATATGAGACTTATTATAGTATAGTCGACCTACGATGCGAGTACGACTTCGTCTTAGAGAGAGAATTAAGACGGAAATGAGATTTGGTTAAAGAAATCCGTAATTAATCAGAGAGATGGATAAAAAATTATGGGAATCTAATGAAACTATGTACATCAGTAGAGTAGAGATGGTAACGACTGAATTTATATAAGGAGGGGTAATGAGGACCCTTAGAGTTGTGTGAAGACTCTTATAGATACGATAGTGAGATAAATCGTAAAGTAAATTGTATGGCGAATATGTGAGAGATATATACTACGTACAAACACGTATTGTCGGGTTGTGTGAATACCTAAAGTATAATATATATATATATATATATATATATTGGTGATCGAGGTGTGATTCCGAGCCAATATGAATCACTATTAGTGAATGAGGGAGTATTTCGAGCCAATAACCCCGAACATTTTATACAGGGAGGTGATTATATAGTATATGTTTATAGTATATATTTTTGTGCAATGAGAGTAGCACACCGAGATGGGTTAAAAAGCTGTGGGAAGCCATTCAAAAGATATCTCTTTATGAAGATGAGGTCGAATTGTTATGGAAAAATAGAGCGGATCTTTACTCAATTGAATGTTGAGAATGTATTGCACGTAAATAGGATGTTGATGACTATGGGGAAAAAGAAAACTACCCAAGAAGTGTGCTAGTTGCGAAAAATGCATGGGATATAACTTTTGGCATACCGGGGGAAGAAGGGGAGTATATGGTACCACATAATTTTAGATATCATAAGTGGAAATTGGTGTGGGCTGAGACGTAGAGAGATTTTCTCTGAATGCACCACTCATAGATGGAAATGAGTTGGTTCGGGATGAGCAACCAAAAATTTTGTACTAGGCCGATGATTCCAGTGATGGAATGGGTAGACAGGTTGGTAAAGAAGGATTTTCTCCGGTGCAAGGTGCCCCCAATATTGTAGTGAAAGGGATGAGATCTTGCAATCCCACCTCTAATAGGGATTATCAAGAAGTGATGGGGACGAAGTTTTATTTTGGGCATATTGTATCACCTATATCCCAATGATTAGACAAAAGGTGGTTTATTATGTTGGATTATGCGAGTAGTGAGTGTGGTGCCTTGTAAGGTAATTAAGGGGAGAAATTATTGTTGGTAGAATTATGTGTAATAACTACTACCACTTTATCAGGATCGAGTTGCCTCTTAAATTTTTGTGTGTAAAGCCTTGTCATTCACCCTCTGGTTGATTAGAGGTGTGGGAATAACTAGATTTTTGGATTGGTCATGTTTTGGAGTTTGTTGTTGAGAGTGGAGTGAACCACAAATTATTTTGGGTGGAATTTGACTGTCGTAAGAGTTACGTCGCCGTGAACGGAAGTTTTAAATACTGACATGAGTGGTCATAGGTTATCATAATTTCTCCCATGAAGGGATTTTTGAGTTCCGATGAATAAGGGTAGTTGGAACTTAAGGAGGTGCTACCTTTTCTCAATATGGAGACGATAGAGCAAGTATTGAGATCACATAACTGATGGAGAATATCAGTACGTAGTAAATTGAGGAACCTCATTGATAAACAGAGTGATTAAGCCTTTTGATATGTGGGTACCACTAGCAGGTGTATAGTGGAGTGACTCTTAAGTTTGTATGGTTTGAATTTGGGTACTAGAGGATGTCGTGATGTTATAGATCCTATGTTTTAGTATCGGTCTTGCCCTAATTAAGAGGACAAAATTCATTTGTAAGGGGGAAAGTATGTAATACCCCATATTTCTGTGTATTTTATTTAATTAATTTGAGGAATAAATTAGGAAAAATACATTTTAATTAATTTACTCGAGTGAACTAATTTAATGCGATTAGATAATAATTGTAACTATTAAATATTAATCGAGAGATAGATACTAATCAATATTACATGATGATATTTACTAAGTGTGAATAGTAAATAATTGATAATTATGGTTATACGGCATAGCGAGTGGCATGTGCATATTTTATTAATTGTGATTATACGGCATAGCGAGTGATATGTGCGTATTTTATTTTATCTCACTCGGAGTCGCGTGTAGACTATGTTCAGGTGAGAAATTAGAAATATATTTTAAGTGACTCGGATGATAATTTACAGGTCACAAATGATTCCGGATGGCTTGAAATAGTCAGAATAATGTATCTGGGAGAATAGTTTGGGTCCCGAGCCAATTTTGGACCAAACCGGCACCTAGTAAGGGAGTTTTGATCATTTTACAAAAAGAGGTTAAGGTATTTGATATTTAGAGATTGGGGTTAAGGCTCATAACATAAAAAGGTTAGATAGGCCATTATAGAGAAGAGTGAGAACCTATTTTCAAATCTTAAAGAGGGATTTTGAAAATAGTGAAGAAATCGGGTATCTCAAGGAAATTGGAAAGGAAAATTGGAGAAGGAAACAATCAATCGTCAACCAAGAACCACAAAATCATCTCAATCAAACAAAGGCAAGTCTTTATTGCAAATTAAATTAATGTTATAATACTCATGTGCATGCCTTTCATGAATAGATTCATTTTATTAAAAAAATTTGAATGAAAAGTATCAATTGATCACATGTTTGGGTAGAATTGCAAGTAGTTAGGGTCTAGATCTGTAGAGAATCATAAATCAGATGAGTTTTGATTATTAATATAGATTTTAATGTGGGTTTTAAATCGAATGAAATGGATGAACACAAAACTAGATTTATAAAAGAGTTTTGGGGTTGACTCATTCTTGATTGATTTTGGTGAAGTTTTAATGTGTTTAAAACATTATAAATCATTATAACTCATGTAGAAATAGTTAGGAATAATCGGATGTGAATTTGGTGAAGAATTATATGTTTTGGGTGAATCATATGGTGTAAATGCTTCAGAAGTTGCAGAAAAACGGACCGGTCCGGTCCTGGGAAGCAGGATCAGTTCGATGCTCTGAATTTTTGAAATTTACCTTTTTCTCTTTTATTCCTAAATGGACATGGTGGAAAATCCTTAGGCACTTGTGAAAATAATATTAGGAGACTTATTACTGTATAGTCGGCCTAAGATGGGAGTACGACTTCGTCTTAGAGAGAGAATTAAGACAAAAATGAGATTTGGTTAAAGAAATCCGTAATTAAACTGAGAGATGGATAAAGAATTACGGGAATCTAATGAAACTATGTACCTCAGTAGAGTAAAGATGGTAACTACTTAATTTATATAAGGAGGTGTGACTAGGACCCTTAGAGTTGTGTGAACACTCTTATAGATACGATAGTGAGATAAATCGTAAAGTAAATTGATGATCGAGGTGTGATTCCGAGCCCATATATATCACTATTGGTGATCGAGAGAGGATTCCAAGCCAATAACCCCTAACATGTGATACATGGAGGTGATTATATAGTATGTGTTTATAGTATATATTGTGTGCAAAAAAAGTGTGCTTAATTCTATATTGGGATCGATGATTATCCGGACCAATACATGGAAGCTGGATTTGGGGTCGATGATTATCCGGACCAAATCAAAGATAAATTATATTGGGGTCGAGGAGTATTCGAACCAATATACATATGCATAACATTTACCTTGGGGTCAAGGGATATCCGGACACTACACCAAAATGACAAAATTGTCACCTTTCAGCCGGCCACCCTTGTCAAGGTCATTGACCATGACAAAAAACACGTTTTTTGTGTCACAGTCATTGACCTTGACACGACCGTGACAAAGAATTGTCACGGTCAATGATCGTGACAAGTCTATGACAAATTCACTTGTCACGGACTTGTCACGGTTAATGATCGTGACAATTCTTTAAATAATTGTCACGGTCAATGACCTTGACACGACCGTGACAACTTCTTACTCCTTCTTTTTTCCCTCCCGCCGTTCCCTCCCTCTCTCTCTCTACGCTGCTCTCTCTTTCTACTTTCAGGTTTATTTCTCTCTCTCTCTCTCTCTCTTCCATTTATATATATGTTTGTGTGTATATATATGTGTGTGTGTGTATATATGTGCGTGTGTGTGTATGTGTATGTGTGTGTGTGCGTGTGTGGGGGGTGGGGCAGGGTGGGGGTAGGGGTAGGGGGTGGGGCAGGGGGGCTGCTGTGTGTGTGTGTATGTGTGGTGGGTGGGGGGTGTGGGGGGAGGTGGGGAAGGGTGGGGGGCTATTGTGTGTGTGTGTGTGTGTGTGTGTGTGTGTGTGTGTGTGTGTGTGTATGTGGTGGGTGGGGGTGGGGTGTGTGTGTATGTGGTGAGTGGGGGGTGTGGAGGGAGGTGGGGGTGGGGGTGGGGGTGTATTTGAATTAACCCATGAATTTGTATTTTTGTATTTGAATTAACCCATGAATTTATTTTTGTATTTGAATGAACCCATGAATTAACCCATGAATTTGTCAATTTGTTTGTGGGGGGGGTGGGGGTGGGGAGGCGGGGTAAGTCAAGGTACCATTGCAATTCTCTTAATATCGTGTTTTGATGATTCTATGAGATAATATATATTGTTTCAAGGCTAACTCATTGTAGATAAAAACATTCACATAGTAAAATTAAATTGAATCCATCCATAGATTCTATAATTACATTCACTAAAATATAATTAATAAATGAAACAGTTTTAGATGAAAGTAAATTAATAATTAGTGCCCATTTCATATGAAAGTAGGATTGCCCCTCAGTGTAAATTAGTAAATTAATAATTCTATACGTTAATTGTTAGTTTAATTGATGAAATGAATTAATTGAGTAGATGAATTAGAAGGAGTACGGGATACACATTTGTTGTTGACACTGTTGTTGGATTATTTTGTTTAGTAAATGTTTGGTTGGTTAGTTTTAAAAGTGGCATGACCACTGGATTATTGTCCATATGGGGGTTGGATTTTTCAACTTTTTTTTAAAATTACTATGTATATCGAACAATATATATATAATATGATAACTAAATGAAACATACTTGAAATTAAATATAGTGCGCATAGATACTAGCCTTCTAGTTCTTATGCGTACGCATTCAATAGCCCTTAGACCCGTTCGAGAGTCATTACCCCTGTAATGAGATCTCTCGAATTGTCCCGTTTGGACAGTTTGAGACTGTATAATTTTTGTATAATATTCTTATTGGCTTAAAGTTGTTACTTTTGGAGGAAGTTCTGCAGTCGTATCTTAATGTTCTCTGGGTACATACTAGATTGACAAGTGTGACTGTTATTTCAATTGATCAATTGAAAGTTCCTTTTGTCCCCGACCAACCTTCACAACAACCTTCAACAAGTAGAATAGATTTAGAAGGGGACGACGTAGATCATAATATGTTAGAGGATTTAGTTGATGATGCGTACGGAGTTTATGAAGAAGAGGAGAATGAGGTATAAATCGATTCATGCTTGTGTGTATAACTGCATACTATACCGAAAGGAGTATGAAAATCTCGATCGTTGTCCGGTATGCGATGAACCTAGATATGTCCAATCTACTAGTAAGAAAGGCACAAGCTCAAAAGTGACTCAAAAAGTATTGAAATATTTTCCTGTTGGGCCTAGATTAAAGCGATTTTTCACAGTACCATGGATTGCAGAGGAAATAACTTGGCATGCTAGGGCAGAAGTAGGGGTAATATCATGCGTCATCCTATTGATTCTACTGCCTGGCGGAGGATGAATTTTGAGTGTCCCGATTTTGCTCGAGAACAACGCAACATTCATTTGGCTATATCAACAGATGGTTTCAATCCATTTGGAAATCTAAGCACCAATCAGAGTGTATGTCCAGTGATCCTATCCCCACTCAACCTCCCTCCTTCATAGTGTATGAGACCTGAATTTTCGATGATGTCTTTGTTGATACCTGGGCCAAAGGCACCAAGTGATGACATTGACGTCTACACGGCTCCTTTGGTAGAAGAATTAAATGAGTTGTGGGAAGAGGGTGTGCAATCATTTGACTCTTTTAGAAAAGAAGAGTTTAAGCTGAAAGCTATGTTGATGTGGGCAATTCATGATTTTCCAGCTTATGGGACATTATCCGGTTGTGTAGTATATGGTTATTTAGGGTGTCCTATTTGTGGAAAGGAGACTGAATCTCTTCGTCTATCCTCTAGCTTAAAAAATGTATACCATCGCCACAGGAGGTTTTTACCCCCAGCTCATAGTTTCAGATCTAAGAAAGGTTCCAATTTTTTATTGGGCGGAGTTGAACATAGGCTACCGCCGAGACAGCTTTCGGGTTCAGAAATTAAAAGTAAATCTTCTGAATGTGGCCCTAATATGCCAGGTAAGAATCCCAAATTTAAGAATGTCAAGCATAAGAAGACCCCAACTGGGAATGAAACTGAGATAAGAAAGGCATGGTCTCAGAGGTCAATTTTATTTGACTTGCCTTATTGGAAGAATAACCCGGTGCGCCATGTATTGGATGTGATGTATGCAGAGAAGAACTTCGCTGAACATATTGTGGGTACTTGCCTTAGGGGGAGTCATTCGAAGGATGGAGAAAATGCACGAAAAGACCTTAAAACGTTAAAACTTAAGCCACAACTATGGTTGAAAGAAGATAGTAGGGGAAGGACAATAATTCCCCCTGGTGCATTTACTTTGACGAGTGGGGAAAGGAAGGTGCTTCTAGACACAATATATAATTTGAAGGGCCCATCTACTTTTTCGTCCAACTTTCAAAGGATTGTGAATTATGCTACTCATGATTTACATAAGTGTAAGTCCCACGATTGGCATGTGATCATGCAATTGGTTCCTCTATTGTTTAAGCACTGTTTCTCCAAGCACAAGGATTTGTGTAGGGCTATTATGCAAATTAGTATTACCTTCTCCCTCTTGTGTGAGAAGGTAGTGAATCGAGAACACATAGTGGCCGCAAAATTGGCTGTGATCGAAGAGGTTTGTGTATTGGAGAAGTACTTTCCCCCAGCATTCTTTGACATAAGTGTTCACTTGTTGGTACACCTATGTGACGAGGCACTTCTTTGTGGTCCAGTTAGATATCGGTGGATGTATCCGTTTGAAAGATTGATGAAAGTTTTTAAAGATTACGTCAAGAATACGCGATACATTGCAGGATCAATTACAGAGGAATACATAACCGTGGAGTCATCAATATATAGTCGGGAATATATGCCTGACTCGGCCAGCGTTGATGACACTGATGAATTCATCGATGATGGTGGTCATGTGATGGGAAAACGAGTGAAATTAACGAGTTTGCAACATGAACAAGTAGCTCGTTATCTATTTGACACACATGAAGATGTCGAAGAATGGAAAAAGTAAGTTTCGATTATTATAATGTTTAACATTATTTTAGATTATTTTATACATGGTTAATTTTGTAATATGCAGAAAATATAAAGCATGTGAGAACAATAAAAGACGAAAAACAATGGTACAATCAGACAGCGAATTTAGGCTGTGGTTGACACAAGAGGTAATTATAATGAAAACAGTCGTTATATAACGTTACATTACACTCAAATTTTACCACTAATATAAATAATTTATCTATATTCTCAGCTCCTAAAGACGGGTGATGCGACATCAAGGCTTGCTCGTCTAGCCACTGGACCCTTGTTCGTGGTACAAGAGTACAAAAAGTATCGATTGAACGGTTACATTTTCGATGCTAAAGTGTACGAGGAAAGTAAAAATGTACAGAACTCGGGAATTTCATACAAAGCTCTTACTATCTTTCGAGCGAGCACAAAAGATAAAAACCTCGTTGAAGTTGAAATGACTTACTATGGTGTAATCCAAAATATATTTGAATTGGATTATATAAGCTTCAAAGAGGTTGTATTTTACTGTGACTGGGTAAGAGTTGAGGATAAAAATGCTTGTAAAGTTGATCATGTCACCAATTTGATCATGGTTAACTTGTCCAAGTTGAAGAGCAACGACCACGTGAGCGATGAGACGTTTGTTTGTGCATTTCAAAAGGTTAAGCAAGTGTTTTATTCGGAGTATATCAACAACGAGCCGTGGTCAATTGTCCAACGCGCTCCAAGGCGTCTAAATAGTAGTGTGGATGACTTGGCTGCTCCTACCGACTATCAATCCATTTTTTATGATAACCCGAATTTGAAACAATTTTTCAATTTGTAATAAATATTTCAATTTGTACTGAAACATCCATTTTTAATGTTTTTAATTGATTTGCACTTTATCATTTTCACTCTTGTGTGGTGTGCGTGTGTGGAGAGGAGATTAATACATAAATATTCCAACTACATCTAAGTTTTGTTTATACTAATCCATGAATATACGCTTCTTACCTTTAATAGGTGATTAGTACATAGTTATTTTGGGTGTCCTATTTGTGGAGAGGAGACTGAATCTCTTCGTCTACCGGAACACTAAGAAATGCCATAATCCTATGGAGTTATGCTCTGCAAATTCCTCCCAACCGTTATGTAGACAAACATCACCAGTTGATGTTGTCAATTCCACTTTCCATACCCCACCACTTGGAACCTCTAGCAAAACATGGGAGACCATTGAAAGGTGAATTGACAACTTCAACTGCTGATTTTTGGGTACACAACGGTTGGAAGGAATTTGCAGCACATAACTCCATAGGATTATGGAATTTCTTAGTGTTTAGATATGAAGAGAATTATATTTGACACGATTTTCCGGGGTACATTAGTTGGAAGGAGGTGCCATATGAGCTCAAGTTAGCTATTTGGGTGACACTACAGGTAATGTATTTATATTTATATGTCAATTTCGATTTCGATTTCAATTTCGATTTATATTTATCTATATTTGCGGGGCGGATACTAATTTTACTTTATTTCAATTCAGGGGACAGGGAGTGGCCCTGAGGGTAGGCCACATATGCTCGATACTTATGTGGCTATTCGGAGGAGAAGGGAAGGATAAGGAGGTGTCCCCGAGCGTCGTGGTACAAAATCTCTTTTCCAGCTAAATAGTTTGTAGATTTGAGATAATTGATGGTGATGTTGTTTCTTCTTAAATAGTTTCTATTTTGAATATATATTTGCATTATCTTTAGTTTGTTTGGATATATGATGTTTGAACAGGTACAACGTTGCTATAACAGGTACAAATATACTGCTGGGCAGTGGCAGTGGCCATACTGTCGCTGGTAATTTTTGACACGATAACCCGTTTATGGTAATAACCTGAAATGACCCGAACATGACGCGATTAGATTGTATATATTTAAGAGTATCCAAACCTTATACCCAAATAAAAATCAACGCGACCCGAAAATGACACGACTAACCCGAATTGCCACCCCTATTGCCCAGCAGATTTTTTTTAAATTCTGCCAAGAATTGTCACGATCATTGACCGTGATAATTTTTTTTTAAATGGTCAAGGCTTTGTCACGGTTTTTAATCGTGACTAGACGTGTCACGGTCATGGCCCGTGACATGACCATGACAATTCTAACGAACTTGTCACGATCATTGACCGTGACACGTTCGTGACAAAAAAAGTTGTCTCGCCCCGACTTATCACGGTCATTGACCTTGACAAGTCCAACTTGTCAAGGTCAATGACTGTGACAATAGTGCAGATTTGGTGTAGTGGGACCAATGTAAATGATAGGATAATTGGGGTCGATGATTATCTAGACCAATATCCATATAGTATATATTGTGAGTGAAATATATACTTCATGATATTTTACTTATGTGCGAAAGTAAACTTGTAGATGATATATATATAGATATACATCTAAATGGTAAATTAAGTAGAGAGAAACTTAATTTCAAGAGTAATAATAGATTGGGAATATTTACAGTGAATAAAGTAGTGAAACTTAATTATGGAAGTTGAATGATGTTAGATATGAAACGCAATATGAATTAAGTAGTGAGACTTGATTATGATGATGAAATTTAACATATGTGAATGTTATATAAAAAAGGAAGAACATACGAGAAATGTTTATAATGAAGCGTGCTATATGGGAGCTACGGGAGAGTAGACTTGATAAGATTGGTTATATACTTTAGTCAAGATAGCTTGGGTTTTATAGCTAGGTGGGCTAAGTATAGAACGTTAGGTGTGCACATTAGATGAGAGGTGAGAAAACTCAAGGGAGTGTGCGCAAACCTAACATGTGTAATCAATAACCGATTTTAATTGCGATAAACCACTTGTTAAATCTTTTCAAACGTTTTGAGTACTAAATCTTGCTATAAAAATATTTTCAAAACCGTTTAGGTGTCCAGCCACATGGACGCCATACTTGATGGTTTCATTCTTGGGACTCGAAGTTGTAGCACTATGGATGCTGACAAGACTTTGAGTAGCCGTTTCTTTCATTCAGATCTAACATAGGATGTCACTCTTGTATATCATGTTTGGACATATAGTTTGTTGTCAGTTTTATAGTTTCAGTTTTGTATCAGTTTTATTTTGTAGTTTGGACTTGGATTATTACTTGGTTTGAGTTGCTTTTACCGATTGTTTATTCGGCATGCCTTTGATTCATTTACATATCATGATGGTTTGGATTCTAGTATATTGTGAATGTTGTTTTAGTTTTTGAACTATTTATTTATTATGTTTAATTAAAAGGATAAAATTTGACATCGTCTCTTTTGAATACTAGGTGGTTAGTAAGTTTTAAAAGTTTTCGACAGTGATGCTAAGAATGAACATGATGAGATTCCTTTTTAATTTGATATAGGACTGATCACCTGGTATTATATTAGGAGGGGTGTCATAGATATTAAGTTTACAACTTAAGATTTAAAACACTATAGCCATTTTAACACTTGTTTAATATCACACTCTTGCCCAGCTTCCACACTTAACGCTTTAACACTTTTAATACATAAAATATCACCCTTTACACAAGACTACTTTTCAATCTTAGAAATTACCATTACTTTCATTTGGCATACGTAGTCTTATACTCTACATTATTCACATTCTCAATACCCTTTATCCCGCACCATTTAAAGACTAAAATTTCCCTTTATCTTATTTTATAATAAAACCCAACAAGACTTTCTTTAAACTTGACCACATATTTATTATCAAAATACTACAAGTTTATATGCATAGATAGTGGACTTTAATTACTAAAATCCTATCAATGGGTTAAACATACCTTTTTTTTATACTATTTACAACAACGTACTTTTCAAGTAATAAAGACATTTTGCAAGAAACTTATAAATATGTATTCAATAAATATTTAAACAAATTACGTCTGTCCAACCTTTTATTCCCATAAAATATATGTTGTATCTTTTTACTAGAAATACACAAAACATCATTTCTCACGTTTTCATTCCATAAAAATGGTCATTATTTCTTTTTGCAAGAAATGCACCAAAAGAATGTTTTCTTACATTTTTATTCCATAAAAATGTCCATTTTCAGCTTATTAAGAAAACATACTGCAACAATATTTTCTACTATTTTTATTCCATCAAAATGTCTGTTTTCAGTTTACTAAGAAAACATACTACAACAATGTTTTCTACCATTTTTATTCCATAAAAATGTTTATATTTAGTTTACTAAGAAAATATCATTATTCATACTTACCCTACTCTTGAACATTTAGAAAAAATAAGACTACAATATTTATCAAATAAAGTCTAAAATATAACAAGAGTATATTACCCCACCTGAAAGGTCTTCAAAGATGGTGGTGGTGATGGTGAAGATGGGTGACTCTCCCACCACCAAAGGTGGCCCTAAAGGGAGTCACAAAAGCTCCACCATGAAACCCCATCAAAACCTCCAATAATACCTTCTGCATTTTCTTCTTAAAACCCCTAGAAAATACCTCCATATTTCATAGCTCTATATTCTTGACAGTGGGGCCAAATAAGTATATTATGTTGTGTTTATACTTACTACACTAAGGGGACCGGATATCTACTGGCTTAGAGGAATGGAAATGTTAAGAGAGTTGACGAAAATGGAGAAGATGGCTAAGGCACTAGAAGTCTTCTTCCTCCCCGCACCTTTTTCTCTCTCCCATATAAAATAAATCAGCCCCCTCACTTTATAAAATGATCCATCTTCTTTATCCCAAAATTCCAGGCTCCAAGATTTAGAACCAAAAGATCTAACGACCAAGGGGATTACAGCACAGCTGTCAGACTGTCCCTCGCCAGACGTAGTTCGAAGGACTGAAGACATCGTTTGAACGACATGTTTTGCGCGACATCCCTTCCTTTTCTTTTTCTTTTATTCTCCATATTTATCATTTACTCCCCTTATATATAATCCATATATAATATTTAAATCCAATAATTCTCTTAATTCAATCCAATTTGTTACCCACAATTTCCTATAATTATGATTAGTTCCTCCTCATATAAAATTCACATATAATTTAGTTAATTTACCAGGGCAGGGTATTACAGGACATAAGGAACGTAGTTATATCACATCATTAAAGAAAATAAGCTTAGAATGCGAAACACATGCTATGTAACAATAAGCAGAGGAAGAGGATATAATTATGGGATATGAATCACATGATATAACATATAAAGTCACAAATGATAAATAATGATATAATAAGACATAAATATAACAACCATCATCAATATTTTAGCATAAATACTCAAAATGTACTAAACATCAAGTTAAGCATAACGAGTAAAGAGTGTAGGATATAAAATATACTAGTTGATAAAGAGATACCCAATGAGAATATCAAAGAATATACATCTAGATGAGAATGAGAAGATACGAAATGGGGGATTTAGGATTATAATCCTACCACAAAATATAAACATGATTCTAGATACCAAATGATAAATCATGATAAGACAAGTGTATATGAAATATGTCTAATAAGCATCCAAAGGTAAATCATGGGTAATATCATAAATATCAACCACCATGGATATATAACACACTAAGATATAATGACATTTCATTCTAGTATCCTATAAAATACTATCAAGACAAAGATGACTACAACAACGTCGAAATAAAATGTATCATAGTGTCCCATATGTGAAAAATATGATATATATATATATATATATATATATATATATATATATATCAAAGTCAAATGTAATACCACACACTCTAAAGACCTGAATAAGCAACATCATGTCTAATGTCAATTAAGACAAACTAGAAAAAGTATATACCAATAAAACTATCATTCAACAAAGAGCGATATCTGGTAGTACAGATATTGCACCACCTACCGTGGAAGGAAGAATACCACTATTATCATCTATTGGTCGCGACCCTAATTCCTATTGAATACATAAATGCCTTACATACATGCCGCAGTCCTTAACATATAGGTTGCACCTATTCTCTACCTGCCGTAGCCTTGAACGCACAAACTATGACTGCATTACAAGATATATGCCACGGCCCCTAAGCTCATTAATCAGTTGGCCGCAACATCTCTCATCACAACAGGAGTACAATGCCTACACCTATATATAGGGGTCACACCTCGAGATGGGGGAGATTCATTTCTTATACCAACACTTAGCTCAGAGTTGATCATTTTCTCCACGACGCTCTCCAAACCCACTCGGTCCAGCTTGAGGGATACTCACCGGCATCACAGCCATCTCTTCGGCACACCGAAATCCTCATAAACATATATTCTTTTCTATTCTCATGCTTGTACACCTCTTTGGGCCAAATTACCATGTACAAAACAACATATATAATGAGAGTGTGGCACAAAAGTGGACGTAGGCTCATTTTTATAGACAAACCACTCTATATCTTGTCTTTTATCTCTCTTTACTTGCTCTATTTTCTTATTATGCACTTTATACTTGATTTGCTGGTAGGGGAATGACAAAGTGGACGATTTATCGTATCATTAATTTAGCACCGTCTGTGGGAAACGAGGTATTTCAATCTTGTTTCTCTATGTTTTGAGTTCTTAAACACCTTATTTTATTCACGGGGATCCTTTGGATCATCATCTCTTGAGTAAATTTTGGTTATTGAGCTCTATTTTATATTTACACCCTTAAGTGGGTATTTCGTATATTTAGATCTGCTCTTGGGCCTTTATGACCTTAGATATATTTTACATACCCATGTGATATCATTTCATCTAGATAATGCTAAAAATCATGATGGGCTTTAGCCCCGTAAAGATGACTGATTAGGGAAGGATTATATTTACTCCCTTTTTTTTGTTCTTGACCCATGATCTGGGGGTTGCCATTGAAGTTGTGCCGTTTGTGCACCCTGAAGGTATTCTCTCATGGATAGGCCCTAGTAGGTATGCTCTCCACATGTCTCGGGAGAAAAGCTCAGTTCCTGGGTTTCACTTTCGGGATTGTTCCCTTCATTGCCTAGTTAGGGATGCGGTATGGTAGTTCAACTACCTTCCTTGCCGCAACCTCTATAAGTGCGGTTGCATTAGAGCAACTTTAAATCTTCGGGGAATGGACTCAGGTGGTCTTCAGCTCAACCTTGGTGAAAATCATTCAAAGGCCACAACAGTACACCTATGTGCTTCACTGGCCGCGACCTCATCAGTAATCTCATACAGAAGTGCAAACGCTGCATCCCAACTTCCTACTTTGTGAATCTAATATTTCTATGATTACTCACTTCTGCTAGTTTTCACCCAGATTATATATGTTGTAAAGACTAACAAAGTAGAAAATAGAAGGAAAATCCAGCTAGAGCATAGAAGTCAAATATGAGATTGTATAATTGTACAATCACCTCAACCATCTCTATGATAGTCATGCTTTACTCCAAACTCAGGTCAACTATTTGACCCAGAGGATCCTCATGCTAGAGGTCGCGACCTCAACCAATATGCGGCACCCATGATCATTTCCTCATAAACCTTCGCTACCGCGGTAGTACCAGAAGTTCCATCCGCAGAAGCAGTATGCAAGAAACACAAAACGAAGGCAGAGAAGGTAGAAGAGAGCAAGAGCTCTAGGGCCTTCCCGATTGAGGACATCTTGGAATTCATAAAGGGGGATAAGCTTCTCAGATGGACAGAGAAGGTAAGGGCTCTACCCCACTAAAGGAACAAATCCATGTGGTGCAGATTCCATCTGGACCACCGCCATGACACTAAGCAGTGTTATGCCTTGAAAGATGAAATTGAGAGGCTCATAAGGCAAAGGATGCTCCAGCGGTTCCTGAAGGATGCCTAAGGGACCAGCCTAGTCAGACAGAACACATTCCTCTTTTTTTGCCCATATTTATGTTTCATCTATTTCTGTACTTAGTGAACTCTTTTTAATAGTTCTAAGTTAACTTTGTATTTTCCTAGCAAAGTCATGATTATATGAATAGATATATGAAATCAAGTTCACTTGATAGTGCCATGTTTCGATTCTCATTTCCATTAAAGGTTATATTATAAAAGACTCTTTGTCTTAAATATATTCTAAAGGAGAAAATTTATATCTAAATGGGCTCACAACGCCCGCCATGATGCCTGATTATCTGAAAGTAAGTGATAATTGAAAATAGGGAAAGTAACTATTGAGAGCAGCTATCTAAATTGGTCTGCAACATCACTCATAGAGACTATATTTCAACATATTATGGATACATTCTTGAAAGCATTTATCAGAAAGCGTTATTGTCCGTGGGGGCTTACAGTGCCCATTCTTAGCTTTAGGGATGCATCATTAGCTACAAGGGCTTACAATGCCCATTCTTAGCTTTCGGGATGCGTCATTAGATGCAAGGGCTTACAATGCCCGTTCTTATCTTTTGGGATATGTCATTAGCCCAGGGAGATTACTCCCCCCAAAAAAATCATTAACTTGGTTGATAGAGATAAAGCATCATTAACTTCCTGATCTCACATTAGCTTGGGGAAGCTTCATAATACCTAGCCCGGGAAGGCCTGAAAATAACCCACGGGGGCCGAAGACTTAATTGTCTGTGGATAATCCTATTGCAGCCTGGGAAGGATTTATATATATCCAAACATGGCTTGGGGAAGCTTTATAATACCTAGCCTGGGGGCTTGATAATAACCCAATCGAAGAGACTAAAGGAAAGCTAAAAAAAATGTAATCAAAGCGACTGAAAGAAGTTGTGACGTTGACATCATGAAGTGTGCCAAAGCTACAGAAAAAGGATTACCCCAGTATGCTATCATCAAATGTTAGGGGTCTGAAAGGCAACGCAAACCTATCAATGTGTTCGCAGCCATTAAAGAGTCCACTCGTTCATTTAGAAGATGCAACAGATAGAAAGAGTGGACATTTGTATTGCCAAAATGTCACGGTCGGGTTACAAACCAGTCGCAGTCTCAGTATTACAGCATCAAGACTTGGAAAAGTAATGAAAAAATTAGTCAAAGG
The DNA here is from genome assembly GCA_949130495.1 of Sambucus nigra. Classification (NCBI taxonomy): domain Eukaryota; kingdom Viridiplantae; phylum Streptophyta; class Magnoliopsida; order Dipsacales; family Adoxaceae; genus Sambucus; species Sambucus nigra. The sequence continues at coordinate 90,351,098 of OX422222.1, read as the reverse complement.
CAAAATGTAACAGGACGTAACCTATTCTGAGGAACCCCTTTTAAATGTAAGCGCGGTGGTCCAAAGACTTAATTGTCCGCGGCAAGGGACTTGTTCCCCAATGTCCACTACACATAAGAATACAAATGCAGCGTACTTCTAAAAGGTGCAAGAGTTATAATTCTACAAAATTCAATAAAGGTGTGACGGCCCTATTCAAGAAGAGACTACATCCTATCCTCAAGGTTGCAAACATTTCTGTGGCATCAATATACAAGAATACAAGTGGAAAATCTAAGGTGCATAAAATAGGCTACAGCCTATGCGAATAAACCATTTATACTATGTTATCACGGCCTTATGCGCAATTACAGTTACCGAAGAAGTTTTGAAATCTACTAAACATCTATACAAATAGAAAGGAGTATAAAAAGCATTGCAAGTGTTGAAGCATAGGAAGAAAATGGAGATCATTTAAATAGAAAGATCGAAGGCTAAAGCCTTGGTAAAAAATGGAAGTATTAAAGTTATACAGACAAGAGGCCACAACCTTGATAATGAAGTGTAATGTCTAAAGGGTCGCAACCCTATGTATATGTCAACAAAAATCAATGAAATTAAGGGACGCAACCCATGTTCAGAGAGTTAGAAATTTTAAGAGGCAGCGACATCATCTTCTTCACCTTCTTCTCCTTCCGTGGCTATCATGATCTCCTCATCAGCTATCGCAGCCTCCGCCTCAGCCCTTAACCTTGCCCTCTCTTCAGCGATGGCCTTCATCTCTGCCACGCAGGAAGTATGCTCAGCATTCCCAATGCCCCAAGACTTAATTATATCCGCGGCATCTGCAAAGTTCTTTACCACCTTATATCTCAGCTCTTGGTAGCCGCAGATATATGCTCTATTGTTAATAAGGAAGAAGTCTGAGGAGCCTTTATATGACGCTACAGTGTTATCAATGGCTAATTGAAGGGCTTTGCCATGTTGTTTATCTTTCTTGTAAGGGTCGTAGAATGATCTTCCACCATCTTTTTTATCACCACGGCATGGTCCTCAGAATCACTGGCAGCCTTGGTCTCTAATTCCTCATACTTCTTCTGAAGAAGTCCTAACTTACTATTTGCAAACTCCGCGGCCTTGGAAGCTTCCACAGCCTGATCTTGGGCAACCTTGAGGGACTCCGCGGCTTGCTTGAAATTCTCCTCAGCATCTTGCTTGGCTTATTCCGTAACCTTGATGGTGGCATCCGCATTCATCTTACATAACTCGAGAGCCTTCGCAGAAGACTTCTTTCCAGTTTCAAAGGAATCAACCCTTGCCTTCACTATATCAGCATTGTGAACGCTGTCCGTGACCTCCTTCAACCTATAGAGGGCTTCGTATTTCCTCTTCTGTGAAATCATGACGTCCGCGCCCTTCAAAGAGATTTAAAGTAAGATGTAAAATATGAAATGTGAAAATGAAGCTGAGAAGGTACTTGCACTTACCCTCAACAGACTGTAAAGACCATAATCTTCCAAGTTATCGTGGTCTCCATCCATGAGTCGATCAAGGTCCGCGACATCTGGGACTCTCTTCATCCTACGGACATCCCTCGCAGTTGTGTCCTAAGAGTTTCAGGGTTGGGCTACCTAAGCTAGGTTCACGTATGACCATCAAGACAAACACTGGCACGACACTTAGGAAGTGCCAGGTTGGCATTAATAGCAATAATTATCGGAGGAGGTGAATTTGAATGGATTGGAGAACTGTCGCGGCATTCAATCTTCTCAGACGTTGACATTAAACCTTCCGCGTCCAGATGAGCCCCAATATCATCATCAAAAGTACAATCAGGCCTCCCTTGAGGGGATAACTCCTCATCTTAGAGTAAGGGAGCGGTAGGAGTAGTTTGATCCGTAACTTGATTTTGGGGTGCGACAGGCTCAACTTGGCCACTAGGGACGACTACGACAGGAGCCTTGGACTTGGTCCTTTTCCTTTTCCTTTTCCTCTTCCTAGCAGTGTTATTGAGGAAAATCGCGTCCTCATCCATATCATCAAGCTGAGAATCTAATAGAGATCTATCAATATCCTTACCTGAGAAGAAATAAAGCAAGGTCAATATCCATGCTAAAAGCAATTGCCGTGAAATAAAAAATCAAATAATAGCATTACCTTTAGCACCCATCTCGTTAGGAATTGACTTATTGGGAAAGAAGCCTCCCTTGTAGATTGAAGCAGAGGTTACAAGAGTGTTGAACTTCTTCTTGTCAGTAGGAGCTCCCGTGGCCTCAATGACCCTCTTCTCTTGCTGCTCACTTAGCTATAAATTGTCAAGAGCTGAAGAAATGTGGAGAATAATATACAACTATAAAGAGGGTACGCGACTATAATTCAAAAGGGAATTACCAAGTTTGGACGGACACCCCCACTGCAGCGGCATCCTAAAGGTTCGCTCTCTCTTAGTCTCTTGGGGGTGGATCTCCCAGCCTTCTTCAGAAATGTAAAAATATTTTCCCTTCTAGTTCTTTACACTAGTAGGCCTCCTAGAATAAAGGGTCTCACCTCTGCCGCGGACAAAAAAATAATAGTACCCCACAAATTATACGAAGTTTTCCATTGGGAGGTATAAGTGGAAAAACTCCGCAGGAGTAATGTCTCTCTTGAATTTCGTCTTCCATAACACTATGGATGCATGAATTTCACTCTATCCATTAGGATCTAATTGGGTTGGGGCTAACTTCATCATCTGGAAAATTCTTCTAACTGGAACGGGGACAGGTAACCGCAGTCCATATTTGAAAGCATGGAGGGCGAAGCAGACCCCATCGTCAACAATTATCGTGCATGGCCTTTGTTCCGCGGCAGGGGCTGAGCACATCAAATTTTCAGGAAATTCAAAGGCTTCAGCAACTTGATCCACCCGCTCTTGGGTCATAGTGTTGCGGACACTAAGTGCAGTGTCACACCTCGCCTAATTAAATACCGGGTGATCAGTCATTTATTAAATTAAAATCAAGGTGAACGGTTGGTTAATTCTCAGCATCACTGTCGTAAAATAATATTTCCAATTTCAACACCCTAAATAATTAAGCTAAATGTCAAAACAATTTAAAGTCTTATTTTCATTTTTTTAAATTCCAATACGAAAACCTCTATTAATAACCAACAGTTTAAGAATCACATAAACACTAAGGATGGTAATTAACACATAAGAATTAAACCATCTAGATAAAACAAACCATGTTTAAGACCCATAAATGAAATCATCCTGACAAGAGTTAACTCCCAAGAAGTACTGAATACTGGAAATATAAATAAACATAAATCTTTGACAAATCTAAATGGAATAGGAAAACGGGCGACACATGACCTAACTAAGTAGAACTAAAGAAAGAACAGAATCAACGACGAGGTTGTCTAAAGCAAAGGCCTGCAACTCCCACATAAGCTGCAGCTCATCCATCCCAAAGAATCTATGCATGACGCCCCTGTGGATGGGCACCTGTAATACATACATATATATATATATATATATAAGAGAGAAAGAAATGACAGAAAACGGGTCAGAGCCCGAGTGTAAAATAGTTTAAAAATAGTTTAACAAGTATTTAAATTGCTTACCGGCTAATGCGACAACCATGTTAGTATGGGAAACTCTCTTTAGAATCCTCACCTCATCTAGTGTGCACGCCTATCGTTCTACTGATCTCATAAGTCTATCTAACTTATTCCCATGAAGTTTATCTCGAGAAATACCAAGGCCATGTTATTTAGTTTTAGAAAATCAATCTCTTCCATTTTCTTACGTTACTTAGAACCACTCAGTATCATTACAAAATTCGCAAACACTTGTTATAAAGTTGAAGCATTTATTCATTACTTAACTACTTATACGCACAGTAGAAGGTTTCCATATATAAGTATATATATATATATATATATATATATATATATATATATATATATATATATATATATCAATCACTCATATAATATCTGACATACTCTGCTATCAAGTCCCCGTATCACTCATACTAAGGGAAATACTAGTTCGGAATCACTCTCGAACTGTATTAACACAATACACATACAAATGGAGGCGAATCATAGTTCCAAGTCCTAAGAGGTCAGGACATACTCTCACGTCTCTTAGCACCATCTGACTATAATTTTCAGATAGCCTGTATCGTGGATACTATCTTCTAGCGCACGAGTCAATATCTCCCATAAAGGTCCAATCGAGATAAAATTGTCTCGACGCGGAAACATCCGTGATAGCAAGTAGCTCGGGTATGATTTTTACACAGATACATAATATATGCATAGTCACACAGTCATATATATATATATATATATATATATATATATATATATATATATATATATATATATATTCACGTTTTCCAATTTAGGTTCGCCCACGACCCATAATTATTATTATCCGTTCTTAGCACAACTTTTACTCAACTATCTCGCATAACGAAATCGTCTCTTTTATTCTCATTTATAATTTATTTCATACTTACTTCTCATCTCTTGAAGTATTCCATCTCACTAAGTATAATTTCAGTTGGTATACCCTCACTTACCTTCTGGTCTAAATCTTTTACGAGTCTCAATCTTTTAATGAACGTATGCACAATTTCCTATGTATGGATAACTCTCCGTTAACCCACAATTCCATCCCATATTAAATTTCACTCAACGGAGTCTACCTAGACCTTATTGGTCCTCTTCATAACCCATTATACTCTATCAACAATAATCAAGGGTTCTGACGTATTTAAATCGGATTAAACAAAAAGGGGGAAAATATGCAGTTTTCCAGGAGGGATCGATCGATCAAGCAGTTCTTGCCCAAAATCTGCAAAATTCATCCTACCGGTTTCATCCAAAACTTGTCTCCAAAACGCCATTAATGATCCCTAAACTCCCAAACAAGAGTACTAATAGTCATATATACCTATATGCATGATTTCCTACGTGAAACGTGTTCAAATTCATCAAAGGTGTTGAATTAATGGGGTAAATTAACATAATTATCAAGAGCCCTAATTTTTCATGAAACATCCATTCTTCTAATTCTTTTCCAAATTTTTTGCTTCGAAATTCATACAAATTCGTGGGTAATCCTCTACATATGATTGAGATGTCCATAATATATTTATTTCCTCTAAAACATGTGATTTAAATTCTCTAAATTATCAAATTCCTTCATGAAACATGCTTTTGTTAATCCTAATCTAACATGGGTGGAACATTAACTAAAAATAAAGCAAGATAGATACTTGCCTGGAATTCAAGGGTTTTATTTGTTGATGAAAGAGATATGGTTGCGTTCCTCGTCGTGCGATCTACGTTTTGGTGGTGGTGGTGGCGGTGCAAACGAGTGAGTTCTAGGCCTTGGATTGCTTGGAAAACTCTCCACCTTCTTCTCTAATGGTCGTTCTTAGGTTCTGTGATTGATAACCCTAAAAGACAACTCCTAATGGATGATATATCCTAGGAAATTTCGTGGGTTTAATTACCTAAAAATACAAAATGTCTATAATACCCTCTCGGGATGTCAATTAGGCCTAAAAATGCTCCGAGACCCAAACTAAACCCCCGTGTACACTTTTCTAACTATCTCGACCCTTCCGGACACTTTGGCGTACTCGAAATGACTATATGGGCGACTTATAAATTATTCACTTTTATAATGATAATTTAGTTCCGACACGACATAGGCGTGTCCCGACTTAAATTTCCATAATTGTCATTTTATTCACTCGTGACAATTTTAATAAAAATCAATCGTATATATTACTTTACTCATCTAGTAATATTCAACAAATTTTCAATAATTACTAACTCATGTCATGCTAGTAGATATTAAAATAAATTTTCGAATTAATATTAAATTAATATCTCAAATTAAATTTAATAAATCCTCAAATTTAAAAGCCATAAAAATACGGGGTATTACATAAAGCAAGAGGTCTCTTCACCCTCCCAGAAGTGCCAGTAAGTGCGTCCCTAACCTCAGATGTACCCACTGTCACGGCATTCTCATTTATGTCCATTGGTTGGTTGCTAGAATTGACCTCTTCCTCCATGGCCGTAGAGTCTGGGTTTGAATCTGAATCTAGTGCCACACAGTTGGGGAAATCTTTTAGTTGGAAAGTTCCAATTGATTTCAAAGGGCGCACGGAAGGAAGTTCGGGAGGAGAGTCTCCAAAGTGTTTGTTCCAAAAGCCTCTCAAAAATTCATCTAGGTCAAAGTTCATATGGTTGCAGTAGTACCTAAAAGGCAGAGAGTCCGCAGTTAGGTGCCGCAGCCAATATGGTCCTAAAAGGTCTCTCAGAAGCCGCGACAGTATTAATGATATGTCCGATTTAAGGACTAAATAAAAATGATTACGAAAATTGACCAAGTATACCAAGTGTTGGGTTCTAAAGGCCTAGAAGTTAATTGTTGTCGTGGCATATTGTTTTGGGGGATGGAGGTGTTATCTTCTTACATGCCGTAGTCATTAAACTATGGGATAAATGCCGCAGACTCTAATATGAGAACCTAAGGAAAAAGGAGTATCCTATCAAACAAGAGCTACTATAGGCCATAGCCAAATATGTACATGCCACAACCTTTACTTACTGCATGCCGTAACATTATGTTTAATGCCTGTCGCAGTAACATTTTGTATACTGCAAATGTTTCTTAAACAAATCAATATTTGAAGGTTGCATTGATTCAGGACAACCCTAAATTACTAAAGGGATTTTATCATGCCGCGGCCACTCACTCAAACATGTTAGTATTTAATCTGGGTAAATTCAAATATCAAAGGCTCTAGAATGTAAAACGTCTCTCTCAAGAACGAAAGGTAAAGTCAGAAACCTAGAAGTCTACAATTGTATTCAAGAGCAATTTTGCAACAGTTATTTTGCAATTGAAGTTATAATGAGTACTCATTCGAGAAAGATCAATTCATGGAGAAATTGACAGATATATAATAATTCTTGGAGTTATTGCAATTGAAGTTATAATGAGATCGAATTTTCAGTCAAAAACTCAAGGTTCTAGCAATCTGTTGGGGTTTTTCTCTGAAAATCATGCAATAGAAAATGAATATCAGAAATATTTCTATCAATACCCAAATTCCAGATATAAATTTAAATTCAATACACAGAAAACCGAAGCAGATGCTCAAAAAGTGTGAAAATGGTGGGGAAATTACCTGGAAATAAAGAAACCACCAATGCTCAGCCTTGAACAACCTTCAACCGCCTTAGAACAACCACTCGCAGCTGCTAAAGATCGCCAAAAAATGCAAGGAGACAAACAGACAGAAATTCGCTCTCGATATACTCTCAAAGATTTGGGAAACGTAATAAAGTCCACGGACGGTACAATTTATATAACAGGGCAGGGAAGATGAAGCGTCGCCTTAGAAATACCGCGGTAACTTGAGAAGACTTGATTACTCAGCCGCAACCCTAATTGCAATCTCTTGGCACTACGACTTGGGGGCTTATTGATAGTACAGATATTGCACCACCTTCCGCGGAAGGAAGACTACCACTATTATAATCTATAGGCCGCGGCCCTAATTCCTATTCAATACATAAATGCCTTACATACATGCCATAGTCCTTAACATATAGGCTGAACATATTCTCTACCTTCCGCAGCCCTGAACATACAAACTGCAACCCTATTTACAAGATATATGCCGCGACCCCTAAGCTCATTAATCAGCTGGCCGCAGCATCTATCATCACAGTAGCAGTACAGTGCCTACACCTATATATAGGGGTCACACCTCCAGATGGGGGGAGATTAATTTCTTACACCAACACTTAGCTCAGAGCTGATTATTTTCTCCACAACGCTCTACAGACGACTCGATCCATCTTGGGGGCTACTCGCCGGCGTCGCAGCTATCTCTCCGGCACACTGGAATCCTTATAAACATGTATTCTCTTCTATTATCATGCTTGTACGCCTCTTTAAGCCAAATTACTATGTACCAAACAACATATATAATGAGAGTGTAGCACCAAAGTGGACGTAGACTCATTTTTATAGCCGAACCACTCTATATCTTGTCTTTTATCTCTCTTTACTTTCTCTCTTTGCTTATTATGCACTTTATACTTGATTTGCTGATACGAGAACGACAAAGTGGACGATTACTCGTATCATCAATATCGCCAAACATGAATTTCAAATGAATCTTTATAAGAAATGTGCAAGATATATTACATGGGGAAAACTAGAGTAAGACGAATATCAAATTATACCAATTGATCTTTAGTAACTTATCTCAACAAAGGGTTTTACATGGCATAAAATCCTTTATGCACTAAGAGAACAACTCCAAGATCCATTTTTTATAAGTAAAATATATAAGCAATATTATCACACTTACCAAATTCGAGTTGTAAGTCCAATGTTAATAATAAAGAAAAATTATCTATAAAATGCGAATAACATGAGATCTTTAACCAAGAACATAAGGTTGCATCTCGATTGTGAAAAAAAAAATGAACACCATTGAGTGAAAGGTTTAAGCTTAAATACAATTATAATAATGAATAATAACATATGGAACGAAAATCTTTTACTCAAGTGAAATCTTTGATAACTTTTTAGTATCATTTTCAATTACCACTTTTCGTCCATAAAATCATCTGACCATGCCCTAGGTGATTGTTTCAATCCGTACAGTGTCCGTTGCAACTTATAAACAACTTCAGTGCTTGAGTATACAGTGTACCCCAGTGGAATATCCATGTAAACTTCCTCCTCAATATCACCATAAAGAAAGTCATTCTTCACGTTGAATTGATGTAGCGGTCAATCTAAATTTCCTAGTATAGACAATAAGACCCTAACATTATTAAGTTTGCCCATTAGAGAGAAAGTCTTTTGGTAGTCTATGACATAAGTTTGTGTTTATCCTTTTGCTTCCTACAAGCCTCGCTTTGTATCTTTGAATGGACCCATGCGCCTTATGTTTATTGGAAAACACACATTTTCATCCAACTTTTTTCTTCCTCTTTGAGAGAGGAACGAGATCCTAGGTTTTATTCTTTTGTAGCTCTTCCATTTCTTTTTTAATTTCTTGAGTCTATGAGGATCTTCTAAGGCTTATTTCACTCAGTAGGGGACATAACATGGGGGGCTCTTGTGTACAAATGCTCTAAGAGGCTCAAATAGTGTCTGAGTGGTTACATGATTGGCAATTGGATACTTTGAGTGTTTTTTTCATTATAATCTGCTGAGTATCGAATTGGTGGCTTTCCCCGATTATTTTAGAAAAGTAAGTTATAACCAGTAGGAGTATCTAAAGCATGAATGGAATAAGGTGTCAGTGAACTTACTCCATGAATATTTTTAGGAGATGGGTCATCTGGTACAGAGGACAGAGAGGTTGTTCAAGATACGTTTCAGATTCAGATTCAACTTCTTCAGGAATGTCGTTATCATCTCTTTTACTTTCCTCCCGAATTAGCACTTCATTTCATTCACTCGTTAACTCGCCAAATGATTATCATTGTTATTGTTTGGATGCAACTTGCACTGCGACTACTTCAATTCCTGGGCAGTCCTACCAATTCTTATCTCCATCCCTTATCTGCTCCTGAAAAGAAGAAGTGGATATCGGTGAATAGAAAAAACATTCAGACTCCAAAAACATAACACCCATAGTGACGTAGGTACACTTAGTGGTATGATTGTAATAATAATATCCTTTTTTATGTGCACCATACCCCCAAAAAATACAACGAACTGCGCAAGGATCAAGTTTAGTGCGTTAATTTTTATGGAGGTGAACAAAAGCGACAAAGCTAAATATGTATAGAGGAATCAACAACATAATAGACAACGCAATATGATTGGAAATAACCTATAATGGATTCTTGAAATACAACACCTTTAAAGGCATTCAGTTCAATAAGTGTACTGTTGTAACTACGGAATCATCCCAGTATCTACTTGCACATTTGCTCCGATCAACAAAGCACACGTCATCTATAATATATGTAGGTTCTTTCGTTCGGACATGCCATTATGTTTTGGTTTTTGAGTATAGGCGATTTCATGAAAAAGGCCATTGGTTTGAAAGTAAGCTTGAAATTATTTATTGACATATTCTCCACAATTATTAGTTCGAAGAGTCTAAGGTTTGGATGAAAACTGAGTCAATCATATCATGAAATGACTGAAACACACCAAGCACCTTGTCACTATGTTCCAACAAGTACAACCAAGTCATTCGAGTATAATAATTTACAAAAGTCATAAACCGATGAATGACAGAAGTAGTGGTAATTGGGGAGGGTCCCCAAACATCGAAATGAATCAAGACAAAAGGACTATCACTTTTATTCAATCTCATTTGAAAAGGTATACGATGACTTTTAGCCAAAATGCAAGTATCACATTTAAAGTCTAAATCGTGCAAGGTTATGTGTTGCACACTATTAGCTCTACGAGAACTGAAATCATCCATGTAGTATAACCCCCTTCTCTTAGTACTACACGCAATACTCTCCTTTAAGAATATCTTGAAGCATGCAAAAAGTAGGATAAATTATAGAAACAAAATTTAGTTCTTTATTAGATTGACCTACAAACATCAATTTATTTGAAAGACACTGGACTAATAAAATATTGGACAAAGAGAGTTAGGATGATAAATTCACCATTCCAGTCCCTATAACAGGATATGTTACCTAATTATCATTAGCAGTACTAGTCCGTCTAGGTTGTGTAATCTTGACAAAGTCATTTGAGGAGAACGTCATCTCGTCATTTACGACCGAATCAATTATCCATCCATTATAACCACCTTGGTTATAACTAAGTAAATCATAGATGTTGCTACCTTGATCAGTGAGAGTGCTTGACTCATATTTACGTTCTACCTATGAAATAATAGATAATTGGGGTTCTATATTTACCAAATATGCCTGTCCCAAGCCACCAACAATCTCTCGTTGTTTTTGTGCCTCGAGTTTATTCCACCATTTTGAATACCCATGTAACTTTAAGCAGGTTTCACGGTATGTTTTGATGTTCCCACAATGAGTACAACCTCCTAATTTTGTTTATCCCTTAGCCTTTATGGGTCGGGCCTTTGTGTTTAGACATTTAGGCTCAGAGAGAGAAAGGTGCTGATGGGATGAGGGAGGTGGGTTGTGAGCATGGTTAAATATCAATTTGGGGATGCTTAACGGAAACAGTATCGGGGCAACGTTATTGGGAGTATTCGACACGCGTTGAATTCTGATTTGTGGATAAGCCTGTAACGACAATACGTAATGGGTTCGATAAGTTGAAAATCTGTTATGAATCAGCGATACATAACGCTATCGACCAATATTTAAAACCATGGTTGTGAGGGTTGGGGTTGGATGTGGGTGTGGCCGCCTTTTTTTCGGCAGCTGAATAGGGGTGGAGTATTTAGTGCTGGGGATTTGGATATTTAGGATCCGTTTGGTAGAAACGAAGAAAAAGTGAAAGGAAGGAAAGTGGGGGGATATAGTTTTTACAAGGAAAGGAAACTTTTTTTTTTGTTTTATTTATTGTGGAAGGACAATAAGAGGGAAAGTAATAATATTCCTACCTTGTCTTTGGTAAGAAGGAAGGAACAAGTCAAATTTATGTGTTTTACAAATTGTAACCCTAGATTAAAATATTTTAATCAATTTAAAATGTTATGGAAAAAGTATAATGTTAAATAATGTCAATATGAGTAAAAAATGCTATCATCATTCTGTTTCCTTTCATTTTTCCTCCCATTTTTGAAGGGATACAATTTGATGGTTATGAGGGAAAATGAATCCTTCCACATTTCCTCCTCTACCAAACAAAGGAAATATTTACTTCCTCTATTTTCCTTCATTCCACTTTTCCATTCTATGAATTCTACAAATTGGACCCTTTGGGGTTGGGTTTTTTGGGGGGTGTTAACGAGCCCCCGATAGGAAGATAGTTTTATTTTTCTTCTTTTATAATTAATAGTTTTTGTTTTCTTTCGAGATTTAAAAAAAATCCCAATATATATCATTTTTATTAGTTTTGAACGTATTACTGTGTTTTGTGATTTTTTTTAAAGTTTTTGGTTTTTAAATACATTTTTCCAAGTTTATAATTTTTTTGTATTACAATATTCTAAAATTCTTTATTTTAAAATAATTTCTCTTTTATTTTATAACTTTTAAAAAAAATTAATCTGTGTTTTTTCATGTTTGTTTCCACATGTCATCATTTTACTGGGTACATTGCAAGTGTGTGCCATGTCATAAATCGTATAAGTTGCCACATAAGATTTCCATTAAGTTGGAGTAATGGTGCTAGTGTCAATGGTCGAATTGGTAACATTATTGTAATTCAGGATTTTACCACGTCCAATTGAAACAGTGCTGTATGAGTTACAAATTACAATTAACTTTAGGCTTTACGTTATTTTTTTTACTATTTGTGTAGGGGGTTTCATTAATAATTATGGTTTACGTAAGATATTTTTTAATTGAGAAAATACAACTACGCTCCATAGACAGATAACACCACCAAAGTTCACTCCCATTTTCTCTTTTCTAACACTCTCTTAGAGCATGTCCAATGGTGGACATGTACGAAAGCTATAATTGCAAACTGAAAAGTGGGTTTTGCTCTCATCATATACAATGGTGAATGAAGAGAGATTTGTAAGGGAGGTTCCTACGAACTTATATTGTTCGTAGGAAATGGAAAAAATTTCTTACGAACAATATAAGGTCGTAGGAATATATAAAAACTCAGATACCTAATAAAAAATGTTTCCTACGAACTTCATTTGTTCCTCGTAGGAGTTCCTACGAACTTCTGAAGTTCGTAGGAAATTCCTACGAACAACTGAAGTTCGTAGGAAGCATTTGCAAATTCAGTAAGCAAATGGTAACTTTGCAAAACACCTACCATTTCCACTGCTGAATTTGTTAATTTGAGTACACCGTTGCAGGCCTACCGATTTGTAAAATTACCCTTTCCTTCGTCTTTTAACATCACCACTACGGATGTTCTTACGGGCTATTTATCTACCTAACAACTTTCGGGAGTATTATTATGGAGAGAGAAAATAGAATAAAACATCAACTCATATTCGTATCCATGCTTCTTAGTTCTGCCCCACCCCTAAGGAATTACACTAAACGAAAAAAGAAAATAGAATAAAACATCAAATAATCTATGTTTTAATTATTTTCCCAACTCTCAACAAAACAGAACTCTTTTAATTTTCTTTTCAATTTTGTAGCTACTTAATTAACATAAAAGATGTATAAAAAAAAGTTTAGATGATCGAACTATAAAATCCTTTTTTCCAAAGATACATCACACAAGGACAATCTGAATATTGTAAAACAAAGCCTTTTACTTCTAAGCACATAGTTGGATGTTGGAAATGTCATATGAAATATAATGTTCCACCACTAAGTCACAAATTACAATCTAAGCTTTGAGTGTATCCATCTTCGCAAATTTCTCGAACTCTCATACATTATCTAGGGCGTACATGAGTAATCGATTCATCGTCGACAGATAATGTCAATGACTTGCCTTTAGAATGATCCGATTCCAACCCTTTTGATATTTGTAACTCGGTTCTACTTGGATGGAAGAATGGAGGTTGTTGAGGCACGGGGAGAGTAACAGAGTAACTGTTGAGCATTAGAACTATTGACGCCATTGAAGGCCTCGCATCCACATCTTCCTGAACACATAATAAGCCGATATGGATGCATCTCATTACTTCATTTCTCGAATAAGTATCCGTTAGAGTAGGATCCATCAACTCCAATGGTGTCCCATCTTTCCACCGTTTCCAAGCCTGCAAAAATATTTCGAGCATTTAAAAAAATGTAGAAATGTTATTTATATCAAATAAAGTAGAAGTACAAATATTGCTTTGACAAAGGGAAACTTTAATGCATATATGGTTCACACTCACATAGCACGAAAGGTCCTCGGCTCGGCCTGATATATAAAAACAACTGTTCTTTCTACCACTAACGAGCTCAAGAACTAAGACGCCAAAACTGAACACATCGGACTTCACAGAGAAGTTTCCATGCATGGCATACTCTGGAGACATATAACCACTACAAGCAACCACAATGAATTTAAAAATGTATAATTAGCATCTATTAAATTTACATGTTCAAAGGTTACCAATGCAAGTCTTGATATTCCATCTGGATGATACTAGTAAGAGTTACTTTTGCCCCCATTTGGTTTGGAATGAAATGTTTTTTTTACTTGGGTAAAGGTGCCGTGCAAGCTCAAAACTATTTGGCTTTCATCTAGGTGAAAAATATTTCTCAAGCACAATGAAGTTTTACATCAAATAATATTTGAAATATCAGCAATACACATTATTAATGCAAATTATAGAAAAGAGAAGATCAAAGGGCTTAAAAACTTACTATGTTCCAACAATTCGACTCGTAACCCCTTGAGTTTGATCCACACCAAAAATCTTTGCCATTCCAAAATCTGAAATTTTTGCATTCATTTCCTCATCTAGCAGAATATTGCTGGCTTTGAGATCCCGATGTATAATTCTTAACCGAGAATCCTCATGAAGATAAAGCATGCCTCTTGCAATTCCTCCTACAATTTTGTAACGTCTTGACCAATCCAATAATCTTTGTTTTTCGGCATCTATGTTCAGGCAAATAAACTTTCAATTTCTTGCACCCAAAAATATTAAATGCACACCAAGATCATAGATTTTGACAGACGGAACATTAATTCTAGTCATTCAAAGTGTATAATATTTTAACACCAACACATATAATCAAACCTTGCACAGATCAGAGACATTAGCAAGTGAGTAAACTCAAAAGATAGCATTATAATTGAAGATTTCTGTTCAGAAGAACTAACCAAATAGAAAATAGTCAAGACTTTTGTTGGAAACATATTCATAGATGAGTATTTTTTCATCTCCTTCAAGGCAATATCCCAAAAGCCTCGCAAGATTTCTGTGTTGAAGCTTTGCCACCACAACAACCTCGTTCTTAAATTCTCTGGCGCCTTGTCCCGAGCTTTTGGACAGCCTCTTCACCGCTATTTCTTGTCCATCGGCAAGAGCACCCTGTGAATACACCGCGACAAATTATAAAATAAGACTTGCATTCCATATTTCTATGAAACACAACTTTAAGAGCTACTTTTTCCAACTTTGGGCTCCATTTTATTTTGGATGAATAATATTTGAGAAATTCTGAGTACGCACCCTATATTTTGCAACATACTTTAAGTATACATCCCAGTTTAAATCCTGTGAATTAAAGTACCTTGTGCCAAATGAAACTATTTTAAATGTGGGGTGGAAACTCAATCATGGTGCAAACCCAAATTTTAAATGCTTCGAGTTTCCATCCTTCTGATTAATATCATCCTTCGGATTTGGTTTATGAGTCCCTGCTGAGTGGGATATCAGCCATTGGATTTTTACTAGTAGCTGACATGCAACTGCTGCGACTCAAAACATAGGTTGCGTACTCAAAGGATTCAAATGTAGGACCAACCTCAAATTATCATGCAAAACCTAGGGTACAAACTTAGATATCCAAAGCTATTTCAACCCAAATGAAAGAAGGGCCTTGAGATTATTGGGTATTTTTTGAACTTGTCAGGTTTAATTAGCACACATTAATTCTACAGCATTTTGGTGTTTTCTTACCTTGTAGACAATGCCAAACCCGCCTTCTCCTATTTTGTTATCCCCAGAGAAGTTGTTTGTGGAAACTTCAATTGTGCCCAAATCATATTGCAAGGACTGTACTGTTGTAATATCATTCCCAACTATACAAACAAATAGAAACTGTTGAGACTAATAACTGGCACTACTACAGAAACAAACAGGGTATGAAAGTAATTTGCATTAGATAATCAATAGAAGTTGTTTTTATAACAAAGTACCATTATCTTGTTGTATAGAGTTCTTTTTCTTTGCTTTTCTGACTAGGTAACAATAGCCCAATGCTAATAGCACCAATGCAACAGCTATTGGAACAACAATGGCAATGATTGTTGTGGATGAGCTGTTACCTCCCCCTGCATAAGAAAGGTGTTTAATTCAATGATGAAGAGAATATTGAACTTCTCCTAATACTAATTCACAAAACAATTCAAAATTAATTAGCATTTCTATTAACAGTTTACTCAATTCTACTTTATGTGTCACTACTAGAATCCGCATATAAAAGTTTTATACATTTTCACAATAATTTGTCTTTAATGTAGATAATCTTCATTTTATTATCATGACATCTTGATTTGCCTCCGCTCAACAGATTTTTGCTCCAATAAGGTTCATTTCTATAACTTGACAACATTTTAATGTCTTGAAGAAAGTAAGTGTATCAACTGAATGATTTCACTATAGAAGATAAGTTTAAAAGAATCAAAGGAATAAAAAAGTTTGTGATAGTCCAATTAGTGTTTGTTTTTTCTTTTTTGTTTTTGTAAATTTTGAAAGGGTAAAAAAATATAAACCTTTTGTTTTCATACAAGACAGGTGAAGACTAGACATTTCTTAATTTCCTGTCGCTTGAAGAATAATTAGGGTAAAACTTTAGTAGAGAGAATTTGACAGCTAGGATCATCTCAACATGCGTTGATGTGGTTAGCAAGCTAACTATGCTATGAAGATCGTTTGATAATGACGAGAAGGTTCAACTCACATTAATTTTCCCTATGTGCCAAAATAAGAGTGTTTTAAAGTAAACCTTTAATTTTAATGTAATCAGTGGACAAATGAAGGCTTATTCAATTATAGAAGAATTTGGCACATTAATTTTTAAAGGGCCCGTTTGGTTGCGTAAATTATTTAATTTTATAAATTGATCAATTTGAAATGAATAGATTGTCGATATAATAATTTTAAATGGGTTTAAATATAATTTGTGATGTGTTTGGAAAAAAAAATGGAGTTGTTTACTTTTGATGTGTGTGTGTGTGTGTGTGTGTAGAGAGAGAGAGAGAGAGAGAGTAGTATGGTGAGAGGTACTCTATGGGAGTGGTATATTGAAGATTCATGTTGTAATTATAAATTGTGCAATTTCAAGCTTTTGGTGAAATGAGCTAATTTAAATTTTTGTGAATCAACATGAATTGGTTCATTTTTGAATTTGTTCATTCTTGTAACCAAACACTAATAATAAGGCAATTCATGAATGAATTAATTTTAAATGGGCTAATTTAGAATTTTGGAGACAACCAAACAGGCCCAAAAGAAATATGATAACGTGTATCCTTGTGTCACATATTTTGAGTCTCAAAGTAATAAGTACGATGATTTTACATAAGTATATGTGTCTTCTTAATTATATATGAAAACCTGTTCCTACTATTTTTTAGTTATAATAGCACACAACATATCTTATCAATACCCTTTTTAAAAATGCCTTAGTGTTTGGTGCATTTGGGAAGCCCCCAATGTACAATCTCCAAATGATTCCATTATTTTTTCAATGGCTCAAAGTATAAATAAAAATGAAAAACAATAAAGCAAAAGGCCTATTGACTTTGACTATTGTAAAGTACTGAAGAACAAGATTAGATGCATGCACGTGTTATCCTTTACGATATTTCAAAATAACTTGATTATAATAAGTTTGCCATTTACCTGGCTCCGTTTGAGAAGCTGGAGGTGGCGCGGGCGAAACTAACCTTCGATAAAACGGATACAGCTCATATCTAATATAACAACTTGCAATCGAAACTCTAGCCCCTTGACTCCCCCCACAACAATTCGGCAACTGAGCTATTGCCACTCTAAAACACCTATTACAATCAGCCCCACTCAAGTCCGGGGTACACTGCACCAACCCATACAGACTTTCCAAACTAGTAAAATTGGCCTCTTGGGTAGCAAACCCCCTAACAAACTCATCATCTGGCAAATCATTTGAGGCCAAATTAGCTAAATCATTCATAGTCACCCCCAAAACTCGTTGAAACCGAGGTTCTTCCGTTACATTCCCCGTGTTATACATGTACACCCTGGGATCCTCATCCATGGTGCCAAAAAATGACTCGTTTGAATAACGTACAAAACACTCATCGTACCAAATAATCCCATCTTTTCTCCCTGGGCACCGGGTGGTTATTTCGGTCACGGCTGTGGTGACACAGTCACGGCATATGTTCGGTGTGACATCACCGCGGCAGAGGGAGAGGGCGTAGGCTATGTTGGGTGTTACGCGACCGGATGTCACGTTAGCAAACCAGTAGTTAGCGGTTTTGGTTTGGTTGGTTTGGGAGGAAAGAGCAGAGAGGGTGATGTTGAGATTGGATTGAAAAGTGGTGTTGGGAGTGTAAGTTGAAGTGTTGGAGCCACATATATGAGCACTGTATGTTGGGGTTTTTTGAGATGTTGTAAAAGAAAGAAGACCTACGGAGATAAGTAACAATAACATAGTTGATGAAGATCAATATGCTTGTTTGGGAGCCAGGATGGAAAGAGATATGGTCATGTGTTTACGTACGCACTGGAATTTGTTGTGGGACGTAATGTAGGAGAGAGAGAGAAAGAGAGACCGATAGAGATGGTGAGTGGAGAAACAAATATCTAGGGATGGTTACGGGCTACTGCTGTTGACCATATTCCAAATATAACTTTTCAATTAGACAGATGGCGAGTGGAGTATTCAATATCACTATTTATATAGATATATAGATATAGATAGAAGTATGTCTAGCAGGGCCTATACGTTATTAGACAGATGTCGAGTGGATTAATAAATAGGTTTTTACGGTCTAGTCCTTAGACTAATAATTTTAGATAAAAAAATCGGTGAACTAAATTTTAAACGATTAGGTCCAACATATAAATATCCCCATTTTAAAAAAATCATAAACCTAATCGGCTATTGGAGTTTGCTCTGCAACTAACGACTATTCTCCGAAATCGAAAATAACATCAATCTTATGCTTTGATCGTCTGTCCTATAATCGATTACAGTGTTCTTATTCGATTCTACCTGTATCACTTGGCTCGATCATTTGTAAGTTTATCTTTATCAGCAGTTGATTTTTCTATTTTCGATCGATTACAATAAATATATGTCCTTTGTTTTAATTCAAGAGACTCATTGTAATATTCATTCATGTGATTGAATAGCTTTTTATACGTTATATATGTATATATTTTTAATTTGTGTTTTTTATGCATTTATGTTTGAATTCTTCATAAATAAGTTATATTTATCAATATTTGTAATTCTTAGTTGAATGTGCTGAATGAATATTATTGATATTTCATTCTAATTTTAAGAGTCCTTGATTTTCATTTGGTATTGAATCACTTATTGATATAGGTCCGCGCCAGCTGAAACAACCAGTTCGATATCAGTTTTCAAAGTACACGCAATGTTTATAAAGTACACGTGATTAATATTTGATAATATGTTTTGGTTTATTACTTCCTGTATAGGTTTTTAAAAAGTGCCTGTAAGTTTATATTAATTATAAATAAATATTTTTATATTTCATGCATTAAATTATTGCACACATTTTTAGAATTGTTGACCTTGAAGTAAATGTTTTTCGTCTCTGTTTTACTGCAGGACATTATGGTAAGTAGTGTAATAGCAAGGTGTTGTTATTTGGATAATATGGCTTGTATTGAAATATTTGAAGATAGCTCATTAGATTTCATATGCAATGAGTTGTGTATTAGGTTTACTAATTTGAGAAGTGGGAGTTTTTCATTGAGGTATTCATTTGGTGATGAATGTCGGTTCATGTTGGTTTGTGACAACGATGTTTGTTGTATGTTGCGGTCCCAATTGATCGTGAAAGCTAATTTCATTTTGATATATGTCATTGATTCATTACCATTTCCATGTAATACAAGAGATGAAGGGGTTGACTGCTCTAATCGAATTTTTGAAGGGGTTGAATGCAGTAATACAAGGTCTGAGAGGGTTGACAGTGGTGATACAAATACACAGAGGTTAGAGTCTTTATCATCAGACACTAAAAATGATTTTAATAGTTGCATTGAAAATGACTTTTATCTTGGAGGTGTGGAGTCAAGTAAGTCGAAAGTCTATCTTTCGAATGATTGGAAGACTTATATAAGTCATGAGCAGCAGTGTTTTGAAGGAGGTGTAGTGGAATTTCGGGATAAATTGCGAAAGTATGACGTTGAGGTTGGGTTCAAGTATGTGTATTTGAAGAATGATAAAACTCGAGTGACGGCTGAATGCTCTAAAAAGACTACTGAGAATTGCATATGGAGAATTCATGCTTCATTATCTACAATAAATGGATACTTTTACATACGTTTAATGAATAATGAGCATACATGTAGAGGTGTCTTTCGTAGTCCGTCAGCCAAAATGATAGCCTCCAAGTTGGTTTCAACATTGGTAGCTGATGATCTTAGAGATAACCCGCTATTGAGACCAATTGATGTAATTAGAGATATGAAGAAGAATTATGGTCTTGATATAGCTTATCAACATGCATGGCGTGCGAAAGAGATGGATGTTGTTGATATACATGGTGATGAAAAGGTTTCTTATGCATTAATGAATAATTATCGTGACCTTCTATTGCAGTATAATCCTGGGTCGCATTGCATCCTTGACGTGGAACATGAGAGTAAAAAATTCAAGAGAATATTTGTAATGTTTAGAGGATGTATTTATGGATTTCAATACTGCAGACCTGTTTTATTTCTTGATGGTGCCTTTTTGAAGAGCCGTTACCGTGGAACAATACTATCAGCTACTGCAAGGAATGGGAACAATGGTAAATGAATTTTAAATATTTTATTGTGTGTATTGCATTGAAATTTTGTTTGTTCCATTCCATAACATCAAAATGCAAGCATAAAAATATAAAATACCTTTGAAGGTTTTTATTTTAGTTCACGTGTACTTTTCATTTTTCTACGTGTATTGTCATGATATGTCTTATTATGTGTAATACTAAGTAAAGTACACGCATAGTGCATGTAAAGTACACGTGAATGTTTTTGTTAATGTCACGTGTACTTTTCATTTTTATGCGTGTACTTTGATAATGATGACTTTATGTGTAGTAATAAGTAAAGTACACGCATTTTACATGTCAACTACACGTGAATGTTTTTCTTAATTTCACGTGTACTTTTCATTTTTATGCGTGTACTTTGATGATGATGTTATGTTCAATACAAACTAAAGTACACGCATTTTACATGTCAAGTACACGTGAATGTTTTTCTTTATTTCACGTGTACTTTTCATTTTTATGCGTGTACTTTGATGATAGGTGTTGTTATTTAGAAATAATAAAGCAAAGTAAATGTTAAAAATGTAAAGTACCTTTGAATGTTTTTGTTTAGTTCACCTGTACTTTACATTTTTATGCGTGTATGTTGATGTTAGTCTTGTTAATAATAAAGCCAAGCAAAAGATTGATGAGTAAACGTGCATTTTATTATGTGTACGGTACATTTTTATGCTTTGTCTTGTTATTTACAAACAATTTAGATTAAACACAATATATTTCCCATGTGTTTTAGGGTCTACGCCAGCAGCATCAATATACAAAGTATTGCACATGGATATGTTATTTATTTTAATTTTAATATATTTTTTAAATTTCAGGACTTTTTCCTGTTGCATATGCTGTTGTTGATTCCGAAACCGAAGATAACTGGATGTGGTTTGTAGTCAATTTGCATAGTGCAGTAGTTGAGCAATATCGAAACATAACATTTATATCAGATCGAAACAATGGATTACTTGAAGCTGTTTCGAGGGCCTTCCCGTTGTCGGCACATTCCTACTGTATACATCATTTACAAGGGAATATAAAAAAGAAAATTCGTGGGAATTGTGCTGGATTTCGAAAGAAAATTGTTAAAGATTTTTTGTCTTGTGCATATGCTGTCTCAGTAGATGTATTTCACAAGAATATTGAAGCATTGAAGAAGGAAGGAGGAGCTGCTATTGCCGATTTCATTGATAGTTTGCCTCCCGAGAATTGGTCCTGTGCATATTTCCCTGGTAAACGGTATGGTGACATGGCATCTAGTGTTGCGGAGTCATTCAATTCATGGATATTGGAGGAAAGGCATTTACCAGTAATGAATATGCTTGATAAATTGAGAGTGAAGATTATGAATTTCAATGCAAACAAACTTGTTGAGTCTGACACTTGGGCAAATGAGCTATGTCCTTTTTTTCAAAAGTTACTGAATGAAAATTGGAATAAAAGCCGACATTGGACTATTAGTCACTCAAGTCAAAATGTATTTGAAGTTCATTCAGAAGTGCGAGCAACAGTTGACTTAGGAGAAAGGACTTGTTCTTGTAAGAGTTGGCAGATTAGATGTTTTCCATGTTCTCATGCTGTTTGTGTTGTGCGGAGGAAAGGGACCAGTATTTATGATTATATTGAGGAGTTCTATAAGGTATCTTTCTACAGAAAATCATACTCGATACCTATAGTTCATCTTCCTGATTTGATTTCCTTAAATATTCCTATTCCTGAAAATCCATCTATCCTTCCACCAATGACTAAGAGACCGACAGGCAGGCCAATAAATAAGAGAATAAAGTCTTCTGGTGAGATCACAGTAAGGGAAGTTACTTGCTCGAGGTGTAGTAAAATGGGTCATTACAGG
Source organism: Sambucus nigra (assembly GCA_949130495.1). NCBI lineage: Eukaryota > Viridiplantae > Streptophyta > Magnoliopsida > Dipsacales > Adoxaceae > Sambucus > Sambucus nigra. The sequence continues at coordinate 90,328,467 of OX422222.1, read as the reverse complement.
TCTACTTGTAAGGAACCCATTTGACTTTTTTATTCATAATTGGTCCCATTTATCAGTTGTGGATGGTCAGTTCAATATACGTATACTTTATAAAAGCATGCGTGTACTTTACTTAATGTACGTGCATGAAGTACACGCATAATATAAATATAATGTGCGTGTACTTGATGAAATGTGCGTGTACTTTATGAAGTACACGCATTGATAAGTAAAGTACACGCATTTAAATATAATTGTACATGCATGTTTTAGAAAACTACACGCATATTGATATGACAAAAATCTAATTCAATATACGTGTATTTTATGTATTCTGCATGTAATTTTATCAAGTAGACGTATATAAATGCATGTACTATTTCGAAAATGGTTTTTGACATTACAATCTGCTTGTACTTTATAAAAGATATTTGGGTCACTCATATTCTTAAACTCCTACGGGTATTATGGTCCGCGCCAGCGTCATTATTATACAACTACTAGTTGTAAGCCCGCGCGATGCGCGAAAGAGGCGCAATGTACGAAACATAAGAAAAAATATATCTAAAAAATTTGTAACAAAAATATCCATCTTATTTACATTTGCATTGAAGAGCGAGGTTTTAATTAAAAATACAACTTGTAGTTATTTAATTACAACATGTGGTGATATAAAATATTATAATTTAAAAAAATATCATTTCGAAAAACCATTTCAACAATATAATGCACTATGTAGTACATATATTTCTAATGCTCGATGATTAAATAACTACATTTTCTATTATAAATTGGACCAACATCAATGTTAATTGTAATAAAATTCTTCTTAATGTTTATTGTGATTATATGAATGGCCATAGGGTAGTGAGACGTGGAACCATTCCACTTTATTTTTCATTACAAAGAGGGATGAAAAGAGGGAGAGAGAAGTACGTTGGAAATAAAGAGTTGTCACTTTTGAGGAAGTCAAATACTTGAAAATCGTAAATGAGTTCGTTGGAAATCAAAGAGACAGATTCACAAATAGAGACACCTTTAAGATAGTTGAGTAATAATTACCCAATGCCACTTGTCAGTAATAATTATCAATAAATGATGTGCCACGTGGATAGGCTAATTTCAAAGCATAATAAATGCCCTCTTTTGCATTTTAGAGTATATAGAGATTTCAATCTGCTTGTACTTTATAGACTATGCATGTACTTTATAAAGTACACGTGTAATATATAGAGTACACGCATTTATATAATGTCTTGAGTACACGCATTATTATACCATTATTTCAATAGGCGCGTACTTTATATATTACACGTGTACTTTGTATTGTACACGTGTAATATATAGAGTACACGCATTTATATAATTTTTTTTGATGAAATGTTATAAATGTTAAAATTTTTAACAAAACACGTGATCATGTTTATAAGGGTTCACGTGTACTTTACTATATTGGATTATGAAATAACTCAGAACACATTCATGAAAGAAATAAATTTTTTATTAAAAACAAAAAAATAAAGTACAATTTTTTAAATAAAGAAAACTGAAAAAACTAAACAGGGTTCTAGAAGGGATGTTTGTCAAAGGCATCCAGCGTGTCAGGGAGAGAGTCAATGAAATTCGACCAGTGTCGAATATCTTTTTCTATGACAGCTACAAGGCCTTCATGGAGAGCCTTCTTCTCCTTCAGCTTTGCGATTTTCAGGGGAACTTCCTTTGTATAGAAATAAATGAGTTCTTCATGGGTTTGAGGAGGGTCCTTATCCACATCAAATAAATCTATGGGATTGGGTGGATGTCCAGAATAGCCTTCCCTCACATATGTTTGAAACTGCTCAAAGGCAGTTTCATATGAGGAAATATTTTCCTCAATTTGCCTTATTTTTTTTTATTTCTTTCATCCCTCTCAAGAGTTTCTCGCAAGTTTTCTGCTGGAATAGCCATTATGTAATCTTTACCCTAGATGTAATTGTTAAGAAAGGAACAAATATTACTCTTTTATAGGAAAAAGTGAAAGTTATTTATTTCTTGACCAGAAGTAGTTGGGAAGTGAGTAGTTGAGCTTAATAAATTGATTTTGGTTATTGTGTCCTTAATGAATTCTTCAAAGTAGTTTTCAATTAATATAATAAATAATTATTATATTAACCACTGCGTGTACTTTAGTGAAAATGCGTGTACTTTGGATAATTAATTGTACTTAGTAATTATGACTTGTATTTTTCTTGAAAACTAATTTTACATTGTTTCATAACAATAAGATTGTTTGTCTAAACCTTACGTGGATTGTGGTCCGCGCCAGCGGGAAAAAACCATTTTGGTATGTAAATACAAATGTATGTACATACCAAAATATCACATGTATTTTGAAAATACACGTAATATTTTCAAAGTACAGGTAAGTATTGGTATGTAAATTTTGAAATATCAGGAATATCAAGTGTACTTTCAAAATACACGTGTATTTTGAAAATACACGTTAAATTAAACTTGTACTTTCAAAATACACGTGATATTTTTCACGTGTATTTTTATAATACACGTTTATTTTCAAGTGTATTTTGAAAATACACGTTTATTTTCACGTGTATTTTCAAAATACACGTGAAAAATTCACGTGTATTTTGAAAGTACACGTGAGTATTGCTATGTAAATTTTGAAATATCAAAATGACACATCCAACAACTGTGCTAGGTTTTGAACTTGCTGATTTGTCAAGTGAATGTATCAGAAACTCATGCACAGCAGATGCCAAATCATATTTATTCATTTCCTCAATATTTTCAATGTATTTCACCAAAATTCTCCAAGGGTGAAGTTTGAGATGGAAAAAACCATTTTGGTGTAATAAAATATTGTAAACAATAACCAATATAACACAAAACAAAATTACAAATATATGTTTTGAATTAGAATCACAATTTATTGATGTTTCTTCCCATTTCGGGGGAAGAAATATTTTGACAGAAGAATTTCCCTGAGTACATATGCTCTTTGTTTAAGCATGTCAGGGTCTTGAAAGAATTTTTGCATTTCTTTGTTTCTGCTTATTTGCCCAATATAGTACATGCAGAACACCCCACAGTCAACCCTGAAATTACAATAAAACAAATATAAAAATTAGAATGATGTGATGAAATTTTTTGAAAGGATACAAATTAGTAATTTTTAAAAATAAAGTTTTTCTTACCCATTATATTGTTTAGGGCATTCGTGATCTCTTATTAGTTCAAATTTGAGATCACTTTGCAACAAAAAATCTACAGTCCTTCTTTCTTGCTCTGTCAATGGATCATCATCCATTGTAAACTCATTTGGGGTGCCTTCCTCAAATTTCCTCTGAATTTTGTAACCATTGTTTTTCATTGTTTCTGCTTCAGTCTTAATTTCGGACACTGATTTTTGGAAGACAGAAAACTGTGAAGAAGACAAATATTTAGTGTATACAAATAAAAGAGTATATGAAGATGAAAGAGTGAAAAGTACACCCATAATATAAAAGTACACGCATATTTTATTTTTTCATATCACGTGTATTTTAAAATATGATGGGTGTACTTTGCCTAATGTGTTAAAAGTACACGCATACTATTAAAGTACACGCATTTTTTATTTTAAAATATCACGTGTATTTTATTATATATGATGCGTGTACTTTGCCTAATGAGTTAAAAGTACACGCATAATATTAAAGTACACGTAACTTGTATTGGTTCATTTCACGTGTATTTTAAAATATGATGCGTGTATTTTAAAATAAGTTTAGGCACTAACCAATTTTTTTGCATCATCGAAGAATGTTGTGTTCTTTTCCATGTCATTCGGTCGGAGGGGATCCATGTGGACCACTTTATTTTCTTTAGTGTATATCACAAATAATGTGAAATGTCCTATACTATGTCTAAGTACAATGAACAAATTATTACAACTGCCTAAGTATTCAAATAAATCCTTGTATAATTCCCCCTTCTTATTGACTCCGTTTGTTTTACAAGCTTCTATCTGAATAAAAATTATAGACAAGTGTTAATAAGAAAAACTGAAATATTGTTTATCAAAACTTTCATTTTATTCGTACTTACCCAACAATAATCAGAAAAAGTGTGTGAGTAGGAGAGCCCTTCCTCTGACAATTTTAATCTCAATACTTCGCAAAAGGCAAGTATTATCTGTTTCACACAATATAAAATGGTGAGGAAATAATAATGTTGAAATTTAATGGATGTCTAATATTTGGACTACATACTTGGCTTGAAATTTCTTGATTTTTGAGGACTTCAAGTAAATCTTCCCATGGGACATACGAAACCATCCCTTGGAAAATAAACTCCCTGCATTTTATATAATCAATACAACAATAGTATAATAATATTAACCTTATTCTTTTGCACCAAAAAAAATATAAATTAGCGAAGTGATAAATCATAAAACAATAAACTTTACCCTGGCTCAGCAATTTTAATAAACTCTTCAATCTTTTTCTTCGAAGCTTCATCAAGATATTTATATACTTCGATTGCTTCAAGCTTGACGCGAGTTTCCTTAATTTTTTCAGCTATTGTTGTAGGGCCTTTTCTAAGCTTTGACTCTTTTGGTTTCTTCCTTGGTTCAAGCTTTTCGGTTTCGTCGTCAGCTTTTCTTTTCATCTGACCTCTAGTAAGAGGTCCTTTTCTTTTGGATATTTTGGGGCTGCCCTCAACTTTCTTTGAGGCTAATTCAATCTTTAAACTCGAAATTTCGTCAAGGAGTTGTTTATTAATGTTTTTCTGATATATTTAACAAGGAATTTTCGATTGTTAGCATTTTTTGAAAAAATGATTGATTTTCACTTACGTGTATTTTATATAATACACGCGTGTATTATATAAAAGTGCGTGTATTTTATAAAGTATAAAGTACACGAGTGTATTATAAAATACATATACTTTATAAAATTTATAATATAGCTAAAATTTATAATAAAATTAAGAAAGTGTAGCGTGTAATAAATATCTATTGTATTTTATAGATACCTGGTCAGCTTTTTTCAATTCTGATTCTTCAAGCATTTTCTTCAACTCCGAAATTTCGTCATTAAGGATTTTATTATTGTTTTCCTGTAATACAAAAAAATGTTACATTTTAAACAATGCATTATTTTTAATAAAATAATGCATGTAGTCTTCATTATATCTAATATCAAATAAAACTTCATTAAAATATTATGAAATAAAACTGCGTGTACTTTGAGAAAACTGCGTGTACTTTAAGAAAACTGCATGTACTTTGAGAAACCTGCGTGTACTTTGAGAAAACTGCGTGTACTTTGAACGTGTACTTTAGGAAAACTGCGTGTACATTAGAGGAAAACTGCGTGTACTCTGCATTCAAAAGTACCTGTTGAGTTCTTTTAAACTCTGACTCCTCAAGATTCTGCCTCAAAGTCATCTTTTCTAAGTCAGAATCTTTCCATTGTTGCAATGTATCATCATACTTTCTTTTTAGATCTTCATTAGTCAGAGACAGATATCCATTCTTTTGTTCCAAAATTCGTGTTGATTCTTCCAAATCTTTAATTCTATCTGAGTCACTCATTGTGACTTGATCAAGCTTTTCTTTTAAAGAATTGTTTAACTCAACTAGTTGGGCATTTTCTACCTCCAACTTATTTAATAACTCTTTTTCCTTCAAAAGGTTGGAATTCTCCACCTTTAAGTTCTTCACTTCCTCATGGGCTTCAAAAAGTGAATCATGATCTACCTGCAACTGTACATTCAAAATGGCACTCTCCACCTCCAAAGAGGTCACCTTATGAAGTGCAACATTAATGTCTACAGCTGCTTTAGATAGTTGGTTATTTTTTTCCAACAACTCCCTTTTCAAAACAACAATTTGTTCCTCCAAATTAACCTTTGGTTGATCTTTTCCCTTCTTTTTCTTTGGAGTCACAATGTTTTTAAGGGGAATATTCCAACCATGTGAAAACTCATTGTCATCAATATCTTCAGCAACATTGTTTGATGATGAATCAGCATGTATAGGACTTTGTGTAGATATGTTCAAAGAGTAACTTGGCCCTTCAAACTGAGATTCCTTTTGTACAGGACAGTCCTTAGAAGCTGGTTTACTTGTAGCCTGCTTCAAAGTTGCTGTTGCGATGTCATTCTTCACAAACCATTGTTTCAAAGACGACAACTTCCACTTCAGGAATTTTGGAGTATTTTCTTTATACTCTTCAACAGGAGAAATGATTTCAAATTTCTCACATGCCCAATACTGAGATCATAAAAAAAAAATGAATTTAATACGTGTAATTGACAGAAGATATAACAAGAGTATTTTGAGAGTACACTGGTTATATTTACAAAACATAGTACACGTGTACTTTGTAAAATACAAGTGTCCTTTCACATGATATAAGACGTGTATTTTGAAAATACAATTGATATTTAGCGTGTATTTTCAAAATAAACGTGATATAAGACGTGTATTTTCAAAATACACGTTAAATATAAATTGTATTTTGAAAGAACAAGAGAAAATATCACATGTATTTTGAAAATACACGTAATATTTTCAAAGTACAGGTAAGTATTGGTATGTAAATTTTGAAATATCAGGAATATCAAGTGTACTTTCAAAATACACGTGAAAATAAACTTGTATTATCAAAATACACGTGAAAAATTCACGTGTATTTTGAAAATACACGTTAAAATAAACGTGTACTTTCAAAATACACGTGAATTTTTCACGTGTATTTTGATAATACACGTTTATTTTCACGTGTATTTTGAAAATACACGTTTAGTTCACGTGTATTTTGAAAGTACACGTGAAAAATTCATGTGTATTTTGAAAGTACACGTGAGTATTGCTATGTAAATTTTGAAATATCAAAATGTTTTTTTGCTCACCGGTAGGAAAATGACACATCCAGTAACTGTGCTAGGTTTTGAACTTGCTGATTTGTCAAGTGAATGTATCAGAAACTCATGCACAGTAGATGCCCAATCATATTTATTCATTTCCTCAATATTTTCAATGTATTTCAACCAAAATTCTCCAAGTGTGAAGTTTGAGTTGGAGAAAAATAACGTGTTCAAGAAGTGGAGACACACAATTTTAACAAAATCAGCAATTCCTTCATCTGTCTCCAATTCAACTGATTTCTTCAAACCATTCAAAATTTATGACTTTCCTATTCTTTTTAAGAAGTATCGTGCTTGAAATCCAGATTTTGTAGCAGTATTCGGTCGCTTTTTCAGTTCTATTGATTTTAAACCCTCCACCAGGGGTATGCCAAATATTTCACTAATATCTATTGGCATTATTGGACTACTGCTCTTCATACGGAAACTTTTGGTTTCCGTATTGTACAACTCGATAATTGATAAAATATTTTTATCCGTCTTCTTGTGGTCCACTTCTACTACTTTCTCACTGTAGTAGGCATTGAAAAGCTCCCAAAATGGAGTCTTCTTAAGAAGTTCAATATGGCTATTGTTTATTTTATCCTTAATCTGATGCAAATCATGGAGAAATCTAACAATATTTGACCGATATTGGTCATTCTTCTTTGCAGGACGTTTAGCTTTCAATGCCACAGTAGAACTGGAACTAGAACTGGATGAAGAACTATCATCAGAACTGCTCTTTTTTTATTTCTTTCCTCTTCTTGCTTTCATCTTCATTCCCATTATATTGATCTATAAACAAAATTTAAATTACTAACCTATAATTATATGTACAAAAAATAAAATACATGCGAATTAGAATAAAAAATAGACTAAAACAATAAAATACAAGCGTATTTAACAAAAGTACATGCAATATTCTCACAAATAATGTATACAAGTCTCATCAAAATACATGCTAAAGGCGATAATATATATCGTCAGTTTCATGGTAATACCTAACAGAGGTTGTTCGACAAGTGAAAAACCAAGATTCTCTACTCCTAACATATTCAGTAAAGAAGTGATACAATAGTTGAATGCTAAAAGCTCCAACATTATCAAAACCCCTTAAGCAATACTGCTCAATTCGTTTAGCTAAATCCTTCGCTTTCGATTCAGTTACTTGAAGCTGTTCCACATCAAAAGTGCAGTAAATGTCTTCATAGTAGTAGTAGAAACCAAGTAACCTTTTAGCTCTATCGTTAATGCGAAGGAGAAAGCGAATTTCGTCTTCATTAGTACTATTCACTGTCAATGTGAAAGGTTTTGTATTATTAAGATCTTCGAACGTGCAAGCAGTAGTTTTGTAGTTGAACATGCTTGATCGTACGATTCCTAAACAATAACACAACAATACAAAATAGTACACTCATAATACACATTAGTACATGGACACTGGATTGAACAAATTGAATTTCAATGTTCGTGTACATGGACATTGGATTCAAATGCAGCTGGCTATTGGACAAAAAACACTCTTAAATATTATGAAAATAATAATACTTCTTAAAAACTCATGGAAAATAAATCAAATGCCGCTGGCGCGGACCAAAATAACATAGGATTGATGAAATATGGATTTGAAATTAATATTCTATAGAGTACAGGTATAAAACATAAAAGTACACGCATAATGAATTGAGAAATACAATTTCAATGTGCGTGTACTATGTGTATTTTGCGTGTACTTTTATAAAGTACACGCAAAATACACATAGTACACGCAACACAGGGCTTGTACATGTAGATATTCTATAGAGTACACGTATAAAACATAAAAGTACACGCATAATGAATTGAGAATACAATTTCAATGTGCGTGTACTATGTGTATTTTGCGTGTACTTTATAAAAGTACACGCAAAATACACATAGTACACGCAACACAGGGCTTGTACATGTAGATATTCTATAGAGTACACGTATAAAACATAAAAGTACACGCATAATGATTTGAGAAATTCATTTTCAATGTGCGTGTACTCTGTTAATTTTGCGTCTACTTTTAAAAAGTACATGCAAAATACACATAGTACACGCAACACAGGGCTTGTACATGTTCATATTCCAATCCATATGATGAATACAATGTTTGATTTCATCAGTCCATATGAAATCATACATTCTAAATATATGATGAATAATACGCATGAAAAAGAAGAATGTGATTTCATCAGTCCATATGTCTACAAATTTATACATATGAGAACACAAAATACACAAGGACAAAAAGGTGATAAGAGAATGTATACATACTTGTTAGTGCTGTTTGGAAGAATTTGATTTAGAAATGTAAAATGTAGAACTTCAACGATTAGGTTTTGAAAGAAGAGAGCTAGGGTTTTGATTGAAGAGAGTTAGGGTTTTGATTGAAGAGAGTTAGGGTTTTGATCGAACAGAGTTTCTAGAGCTTCGATCAGGAGTATTTATATGTTGTTGTTAACCAAAATTTGATTGAGAAATAGAATCGTCTTGGGGTTTTGATCGAAGAGACGATACGATTGATACAAGAGAGAATACGATGTTTTTGGCGCTTCGTTTTCTGAATAGTGCGTGTTTGTTCTACAATGTTTTTGGCGCTTCGTTTTCTGAATAGTGCGTGTTTGTTTTAATTTCGGGGTATTTATATGTTGGACCTAATCGTTTAAAATTTGTTGGGCCTGGTTTTTTTGTCCAAAATTGCTAGTCCAAGGACTAGACCGTTAAAGCCCCATTAATAAATAGTAGTATTTTAAAGGCTATATTTTGTAAAAAGACCTTTATACTCTTTTAAAACACACCGATCACGTAGGACACCTGTTTGATTTTAATTTTTTATTTTTTTTACAAGACGGGCTATTTTTAATACTCATCAAACATAAGTATTATTCACTGAAGAGTTAGAATACCATTATATAAAGAAAATTTCAAGGGTCAAGTTCATTGGAACAATTTTGATAGTTCAATCACAACTAATTATTTCATATATTTTGTTTGTTTCTTAGCCTTCCTTCCTTTAGTTAAGTTAAATTGAACAAAAAAAGAAATTAGGGAAAAATGTTAGAAAATTGTATACAATGAAAAGTCGAATAAAAAAAATTAAATATATTTGTTAAGTTTATGTGTGGTCTTACGTGATTGATACTCATTAAGAAATTAATTAATAATAAATTTACAAAATAAATATTCTTTTCTCTCTAAAATGCATACATAATCACAATAATAAAATTAGAGTATGTCGATGATTACAATATAAAAAAATAAAATAATAAAGTGTGGTGATAATTATTGTGCAACACAAATAGATAAGAAAAAAACAATTACCAAGTAAGAGCAAGGAACGTAAAATGACAATCACACAACAAAGGATGTACGTGGTTCATCAAAGATGTGCCTACGTCCACGGTGGTGCAGTCGGTATTATTTCTATATACTCCGGGGAGTGGTTACAGAGAATACAACTTGTCCTTTGCCCCGGACCTAGGGTTTAATATATACATGTACATTTGGGTGAGTGGGGGTGTTGGATCCCCCCACGTCTTCCATCTCTCCCTATAACCTCCCTTAATGGGGACGTGAGAAGAGACCGGGTCATAGTTAAATAAGAGATGGGGGGTCTAGACTTTGGGCCGCCAGAATTGGGCTACTCGTCCAGGCCCATTATCTTAATTTTGGGTACCCACAATTGCCCCTAAGTTTGTTGGGCCATGTATTGGGCTCAATAAATTTAAATGATCAGTCATAATGGCTTTTTTGCTCATTGCACAATTCTTCGAGAGTTGTGAAGCTGATTCTGGCGGCACCCGCTTCGTATTTTGTGCACTATGATTAGCAACACTTAAAGGTTTTCTGGAATAGCCACTTTTCGACCGTCGTTTCAATCTTTCCTGCACTCTTCCATTCCCTGTGAGATATAGCGCTTCGTACTTTCTTCTCTCAGTCTCCATTCCCATTGCTTCCTTATCGTTTGGGCTCGTGCTTCTTCATCGTTCGAGTCAAACTTCCATCTTGTAAGTTTTCTGTGCCTTTTCTTTGTTCTTTCTCTTTGAATTTGTAGTTTTCTAGGGTTTTTCAATGGTGAAGATTGGGTATAGGTCGGTCTATGAATTTAGGAAGTTCTATAACATCCCTGAGTGGGTAGATATTGAGTGTTGTGCTCCCCCCCCTAGAAACGTTAGAGAGATAGAAGATGCCCATTGGATCCACGTTTTGTTGCTTTCCCAAGGGGGGACTCACTTTTCCTCCCAACGATCTGTTCTTGCACTTCTTTGGCTATTTTAATATTGTTCCTGCACAATATTCGCCCAATGCGTGGAAAATAATTAATGGCGTCCATAGAATAAATCAGTTGTATGGTACTAGGTTAGGGCTCGCCGAGGTCTGTTTTTGCTATACTTTTTCTCGAACTAGCTCTGGTGTCCTCTATCTCAAAGCTAGGAGCCCTGACAGGGTATTGGTAGTAAATCTACCTGATTCCCATAAGGACTATTGGCAAGAAGGTTTCCTTGTTAGAAACTGGCAGTTTTCTCCCCAATTTGAAGGGTTGAGGTCTGACAGGTTCTCTGTTCCCTTTTATGGGGAAGAATACATAGGTAGACTTTGCTCTGTTCTTTCAATTTTTATTGATTTGTGCTCTTTATGATTCTTGTTTGCTTTTCTTCCACAGAGAGGTCAAAGAACTTGGAACCCGCTCTCAGCGAGGTTCGTCTCTCGGAGTTGGTCAAGGCGTGGAATATCAAGGAGCCTTTGGGTGACAGCGAGCATCCCAGGTCTGCTGCTTTTCTTCTTGAGTACAAGAACGTTGGCTCCAGTTTCATAGCAAGGCTTGTGGATACTATCCCCAAGTTTGATACTTTTAAAGCGACTGCTGCAGATCCTATCCAGTTGGACGAGGAGGAGAGCAGCTCTGAAAGTGATATTGTAGGTGCTGTAAGCAATTTGGGTGGAAGGAGCTCCAATAGTAGCAGTTCCTCAGAACATGGGGAAGTTTCTAAAGATCGAGAGTCGTCGAGCACATCTAGTAGTTCGAGCGAGGAGATGGCTCCTCCAAGAAAAAATTTAATTCGGGATGATGATGATGATGAAGACCATATGCTTCTAGCACAGAGGTCGAAGAAGCAGAAGTCTAGCTCTGGGGCCGTGGCTACTGGTTCTCGATCTTCTGCTCAAGAGCAGGAGAAGAAGAGGAAAGAAGAAGATCAAGTAAGAGAGAGAGAGAGAGAGAGAGAGAGAAAGAAGGAGGAGGAGAGAAAAAAGGTATAGGAGAAGAAGAGGTCGGAGGAGAGGAGAAGAATAGATAGGGAGAAGGAGGAAGAGAGGAGGAGGATGGAGGCGAGGACGAAGGCTGGGCAAGCCTTGGTCCCGGTGTCTGCTCTGCCTGAGGGGGCTTCAGTCGCTATTTCTCCTCAGCTGGCCCCCGCGCTGTTCGAGAGAGCAGTCCTCCCTACTGATCGCCAAAGGGCGCTGGGGTCTGATCAATTGGCCCTTTAGGCTAGCCCGAGGCTAGCTTTGGTAAGATTTTTTCTTTTCTCCCATGTTTTGATGAACTTAATTATTTCCTTCCTCTGATGTTGTCTTCTTCTCGTAATTTGTGACCGACTTTGATGTGCTCTATCGTTCTCGTGATGAGCTGGTGAAGAAAAATAGCGAGCGGGAGAAAGAAAACAATGCCTTGAGGTTGAAGGGTGCAGAGCTCGAGGCTGGTTTCAAAGCCGTCGATGCTGCTCGGATATCATCTGATCTGGATCTTGCTACAACCAATCGGGAGAAGGACGCAGTAGTAAAGGAGTTGACAGAGTTGCGACAAGCCTATGACCTGGTTTGCTCGAGTAAGCTGGCTGTCGTGGAAGAGAACAGAGTGTTGTCTGAGGAGCTGAAGAAAAAGGAGTATGAGGCGATTACTACCAAGGAAGACTCATACAATTCTGGTTGGAGTGCAGCATACGAGGATGCTGAAGTTCAGATAGGCTATATTAGTCGTCTGAACTTCAAGAAGGGCTGGAACAAGGCCCTCATAGCTGTCGGAGTGGATGTTGCATCTCCTCTGTTTGATGAACACGACCCAGGACCGAAACCAGTTGTAGATGAAGCCCCTGCCCCAGCTATTGAAGGTGTTGACCCTGTCCCCCAGACGACCCCTGCTGACGTTTCCCTTGTTGTGGCGATAGAGATTACCCCTGCTGAGGGCGGTGCTCCTGCTGATGCTGACACAGGGAAACAACCATCGACCTCTGGGCAACCTGAGGTTGCTAACTAGTTATCTTCTAGGATTACTTTGTATTTTCGCTTTTTATGTCTGTAAACTTTCTTTTTGCTATTTGATGTAATTTCAACTCTTATTAATGAAAAAGCTTCTTTTTCTTAGTGCACTGATTTGTCCTTTTCTCTCCCTTGCCCCTTTATTGCTTGTAGTTGGTTGATGTTGATGATTACATTCCTGCCACTTCCTGATTGGGAAGGATGATGGGACCCGATTTAAGCTCCGAAGTTCGCAACACTTTTGTTAGGATCTGTAAGTCTCTGCAATTGAGGAACAAGCGCTTTATAGAGCAAACTGAGCTCATCGCCAAGCTGAAGGACAGGCTTCAAGAAATGGAGGATATCGGTGCCTCAGTCCAAGAGGAAGTTAATGCGCTGAGAGCGAAGCTATTAGAGGCTTTTGAGATCAATCAGGCCGGGGAAGTGCTTCAGCAGGAAAATGAAGCTTTAAGGAGAGAGGTCTTGCGTCTTAGGGAGCATGCGCCGAGCATCGCTCCTGTAGTATTATAAGGCTCATCTTCGTCGCGAGCTAGGGCTGGCTCAAGTGACGTTCCTCCTATACTGCGGGGTTATACTGGTCCATCCGTTCCGCGAGCTCGTAGGAGCACCAGGAGCCGAAATAGGGAAACAGAAGAGCTTCGAGATAGGGAAATGGAAGAGCTTCGCGGCGATGTCCAGCGAGCATATGTGATCGCTGCTGGGCTTCAAAGGGATGTTACTCGGTCGCGGCACCTGTTTAAAAAAGGACCTCGACATGTATGGGCCGACGATTACGATCAGGGCTGGCAAGATGCTCCGACTAGGTTGACAGAGTTTGAGGAGCTCACCTTCATCAGGGGATGGTTGAGTGCATTGAGGGAGATGCAAGTTCCAAGAAATTCAATGCTCTGGTATCGCCATGAAATCTCCCCCTCCACACGGATGCCCAATCCCTTTCGGAGGGATGATCAGTGGATACCTATTGATGCCATCCCTCGGCTGCTGCTGGAGTCGGATGCCAACGAGGTTGAGGAGGATTTAGCCCCTCATCCCGATGACGGCCGACGAGCCCAAGTGGCTGACTAACTTGCTCAGAGGCCTCATCCCTATTAAGATTTAGCTAGTAGTTTCTCTGTGTATTTTTTGTAGTGTAAATGCTTTGGGCGAGCTCATCGACTAAACATGTATCACCATTATTGTAAATATAGTGGATTAATAAAATTTATGTTTTGGGCTAATTTAGCCGACTAAACAAGTGCATTATTTTCTCCAAGTTCTTATTCCTTCGTAATCTTCTAAGTTTGTATTATCACGCAAGTGTCCTCCCAGTCCAGTATAACATCATGATACCATTGTGCCCCACTTTACCTTTTAGGTCATGTCGTCACACTCCCTTAGGCCTAAGTGTGGCAATTGGCGAGGACACACCCGTTGTTGGATATTCCATCCGATCAGGATTTTATTTAACCAAAGAAGGTTTGGTGACCATTTAGATTTAGCTCTATCGTTAATGCGAAGGAGAAAGCGAATTTTGTCTTCATTAGTACTATTCACTGTCAATGTGAAAGGTTTTGTATTATTAAGATCTTCGAACGTGCAAGCAGTAGTTTTGTAGTTGAACATGCTTGATCGTACGATTCCTAAACAATAACACAACAATACAAAATAGTACACTCATAATACACATTAGTACATGGACACTGGATTGAACAAATTGAATTTCAATGTTCGTGTACATGGACATTGGATTCAAATGCAGCTGGCTATTGGACAAAAAACACTCTTAAATATTAACAAAATAATAATACTTCTTAAAAACTCATGGAAAATAAATCAAATGCCGCTGGCGCGGACCAAAATAACATAGGATTGATGAAATATGGATTTGAAATTAATATTCTATAGAGTACAGGTATAAAACATAAAAGTACACGCATAATGAATTGAGAAATACAATTTCAATGTGCGTGTACTATGTGTATTTTGCGTGTACTTTTATAAAGTACACGCAAAATACACATAGTACACGCAACACAGGGCTTGTACATGTAGATATTCTATAGAGTACACGTATAAAACATAAAAGTACACGCATAATGAATTGAGAATACAATTTCAATGTGCGTGTACTATGTGTATTTTGCGTGTACTTTATAAAAGTACACGCAAAATACACATAGTACACGCAACACAGGGCTTGTACATGTAGATATTCTATAGAGTACACGTATAAAACATAAAAGTACACGCATAATGATTTGAGAAATTCATTTTCAATGTGCGTGTACTCTGTTAATTTTGCGTCTACTTTTAAAAAGTACATGCAAAATACACATAGTACACGCAACACAGGGCTTGTACATGTTCATATTCCAATCCATATGATGAATACAATGTTTGATTTCATCAGTCCATATGAAATCATACATTCTAAATATATGATGAATAATACGCATGAAAAAGAAGAATGTGATTTCATCAGTCCATATGTCTACAAATTTATACATATGAGAACACAAAATACACAAGGACAAAAAGGTGATAAGAGAATGTATACATACTTGTTAGTGCTGTTTGGAAGAATTTGATTTAGAAATGTAAAATGTAGAACTTCAACGATTAGGTTTTGAAAGAAGAGAGCTAGGGTTTTGATTGAAGAGAGTTAGGGTTTTGATTGAAGAGAGTTAGGGTTTTGATCGAACAGAGTTTCTAGAGCTTCGATCAGGAGTATTTATATGTTGTTGTTGACCAAAATTTGATTGAGAAATAGAATCGTCTTGGGGTTTTGATCGAAGAGACGATACGATTGATACAAGAGAGAATACAATGTTTTTGGCGCTTCGTTTTCTGAATAGTGCGTGTTTGTTCTACAATGTTTTTGGCGCTTCGTTTTCTGAATAGTGCGTGTTTGTTTTAATTTCGGGGTATTTATATGTTGGACCTAATCGTTTAAAATTTGTTGGGCCTGGTTTTTTTGTCCAAAATTGCTAGTCCAAGGACTAGACCGTTAAAGCCCCATTAATAAATAGTAGTATTTTAAAGGCTATATTTTGTAAAAAGACCTTTATACTCTTTTAAAACACACCGATCACGTAGGACACCTGTTTGATTTTAATTTTTTATTTTTTTTACAAGACGGGCTATTTTTAATACTCATCAAACATAAGTATTATTCACTGAAGAGTTAGAATACCATTATATAAAGAAAATTTCAAGGGTCAAGTTCATTGGAACAATTTTGATAGTTCAATCACAACTAATTATTTCACATATTTTGTTTGTTTCTTAGCCTTCCTTCCTTTAGTTAAGTTAAATTGAACAAAAACACAAATTAGGGAAAAATGTTAGAAAATTGTATACAATGAAAAGTCGAATAAAAAAAATTAAATATATTTGTTAAGTTTATGTGTGGTCTTACGTGATTGATACTCATTAAGAAATTAATTAATAATAAATTTACAAAATAAATATTCTTTTCTCTCTAAAATGCATACATAATCACAATAATAAAATTAGAGTATGTCGATGATTACAATATAAAAAAATAAAATAATAAAGTGTGGTGATAATTATTGTGCAACATAAATAGATAAGAAAAAAACAATTACCAAGTAAGAGCAAGGAACGTAAAATGACAATCACACAACAAAGGATGTACGTGATTCATCAAAGATGTGCCTACGTCCACGGTGGTGCAGTCGGTATTATTTCTATATACTCCGGGGAGTGGTTATAGAGAATACAACTTGTCCTTTGCCCCGAACCTAGGGTTTAATATATACATGTACATTTGGGTGAGTGGGGGTGTTGGATCCCCCCACGTCTTCCATCTCTCCCTATAACCTCCCTTAATGGGGACGTGAGAAGAGACCGGGTCATAGTTAAATAAGAGATGGGGGGTCTAGACTTTGGGCCGCCAGAATTGGGCTACTCGTCCAGGCCCATTATCTTAATTTTGGGTACCCACAATTGCCCCTAAGTTTGTTGGGCCATGTATTGGGCTCAATAAATTTAAATGATCAGTCATAATGGCTTTTTTGCTCATTGCGCAATTCTTCGAGAGTTGTGAAGCTGATTCTGGCGGCACCCGCTTCGTATTTTGTGCACTATGATTAGCAACACTTAAAGGTTTTCTGGAATAGCCACTTTTCGATCGTCGTTTCAATCTTTCCTGCACTCTTCCATTCCCTGTGAGATATAGCGCTTCGTACTTTCTTCTCTCAGTCTCCATTCCCATTGCTTCCTTATCGTTTGGGCTCGTGCTTCTTCATCGTTCGAGTCAAACTTCCATCTTGTAAGTTTTCTGTGCCTTTTCTTTGTTCTTTCTCTTTGAATTTGTAGTTTTCTAGGGTTTTTCAATGGTGAAGATTGGGTATAGGTCGGTCTATGAATTTAGGAAGTTCTATAACATCCCTGAGTGGGTAGATATTGAGTGTTGTGCTCCCCCCCTAGAAACGTTAGAGAGATAGAAGATGCCCATTGGATCCACGTTTTGTTGCTTTCCCAAGGGGGGACTCACTTTTCCTCCCAACGATCTGTTCTTGCACTTCTTTGGCTATTTTAATATTGTTCCTGCACAATATTCGCCCAATGCGTGGAAAATAATTAATGGCGTCCATAGAATAAATCAGTTGTATGGTACTAGGTTAGGGCTCGCCGAGGTCTGTTTTTGCTATACTTTTTCTCGAACTAGCTCTGGTGTCCTCTATCTCAAAGCTAGGAGCCCTGACAGGGTATTGGTAGTAAATCTACCTGATTCCCATAAGGACTATTGGCAAGAAGGTTTCCTTGTTAGAAACTGGCAGTTTTCTCCCCAATTTGAAGGGTTGAGGTCTGACAGGTTCTCTGTTCCCTTTTATGGGGAAGAATACATAGGTAGACTTTGCTCTGTTCTTTCAATTTTTATTGATTTGTGCTATTTATGATTCTTGTTTGCTTTTCTTCCACAGAGAGGTCAAAGAACTTGGAACCCGCTCTCAGCGAGGTTCGTCTCTCGGAGTTGGTCAAGGCGTGGAATATCAAGGAGCCTTTGGGTGACAGCGAGCATCCCAGGTCTGCTGCTTTTCTTCTTGAGTACAAGAACGTTGGCTCCAGTTTCATAGCAAGGCTTGTGGATACTATCCCCAAGTTTGATACTTTTAAAGCGACTGCTGCAGATCCTATCCAGTTGGACAAGGAGGAGAGCAGCTCTGAAAGTGATATTGTAGGTGCTGTAAGCAATTTGGGTGGAAGGAGCTCCAATAGTAGCAGTTCCTCAGAACATGGGGAAGTTTCTAAAGATCGAGAGTCGTCGAGCACATCTAGTAGTTCGAGCGAGGAGATGGCTCCTCCAAGAAAAAATTTAATTCGGGATGATGATGATGATGAAGACCATATGCTTCTAGCACAGAGGTCGAAGAAGCAGAAGTCTAGCTCTGGGGCCGTGGCTAATGGTTCTCGATCTTCTGCTCAAGAGCAGGAGAAGAAGAGGAAAGAAGAAGATCAAGTAAGAGAGAGAGAGAGAGAGAGAGAGAGAGAGAGAGAGAGAAAGAAGGAGGAGGAGAGAAAAAAGGTAGAGGAGAAGAAGAGGTCGGAGGAGAGGAGAAGAATAGAGAGGGAGAAGGAGGAAGAGAGGAGGAGGATGGAGGCGAGGACGAAGGCTGGGCAAGCCTTGGTCCCGGTTTCTGCTCTGCCTGAGGGGGCTTCAGTCGCTATTTCTCCTCAGCTGGCCCCCGCGCTGCTCGAGAGAGCAGTCCTCCCTACTGATCGCCAAAGGGCGCTGGGGTCTGGTCAATTGGCTCTTTAGGCTAGCCAGAGGCTAGCTTTGGTAAGATTTTTTCTTTTCTCCCATGTTTTGATGAACTTAATTATTTCCTTCCTCTGATGTTGTCTTCTTCTCGCAATTTGTGACCGACTTCGATGTGCTCTATCTTTCTCGTGATGAGCTGGTGAAGAAAAATAGCGAGCTGGAGAAAGAAAACAATGCCTTGAGGTTGAAGGGTGCAGATCTCGAGGCTGGTTTCAAAGCCGTCGATGCTGCTCGGATATCATCTGATCTGGATCTTGCTACAGCCAATCGGGAGAAGGACGCAGTAGTAAAGGAGTTGATAGAGTTGCGACAAGCCTATGACCTGGTTTGCTCGAGCAAGCTGGCTGTCGTGGAAGAGAACAGAGTGTTGTCTGAGGAGCTGAAGAAAAAGGAGTATGAGGCGATTACTACCAAGGAAGACTCATACAATTCTGGTTGGAGTGCAGCATACGAGGATGCTGAAGTTCAGATAGGCTATATTAGTCGTCTGAACTTCAAGAAGGGCTGGAACAAGGCCCTCATAGCTGTCGGAGTGGATGTTGCATCTCCTCTGTTTGATGAACACGACCCAGGACCGAAGCCAGTTGTAGATGAAGCCCCTGCCCCAGCTATTGAAGGTGTTGACCCTGTCCCCCAGACGACCCCTGCTGACGTTTCCCTTGTTGTGGCGATAGAGATTACCCCTGCTGAGGGCGGTGCTCCTGCTGATGCTGACACAGGGAAACAACCATCGACCTCTGGGCAACCTGAGGTTGCTAACTAGTTATCTTCTAGGATTACTTTGTATTTTCGCTTTTTATGTCTGTAAACTTTCTTTTTGCTATTTGATGTAATTTCAACTCTTATTAATGAAAAAGCTTCTTTTTCTTAGTGCACTGATTTGTCCTTTTCTCTCCCTTGCCCCTTTATTGCTTGTAGTTGGTTGATGTTGATGATTACATTCCTGCCACTTCCTGATTGGGAAGGATGATGGGACCCGATTTAAGCTCCGAAGTTCGCAACACTTTTGTTAGGATCTGTAAGTCTCTGCAATTGAGGAACAAGCGCTTTATAGAGCAAACTGAGCTCATCGCCAAGCTGAAGGACAGGCTTCAAGAAATGGAGGATATCGGTGCCTCAGTCCAAGAGGAAGTTAATGCGCTGAGAGCGAAGCTATTAGAGGCTTCTGAGATCAATCAGGTCGGGGAAGTGCTTCAGCAGGAAAATGAAGCTTTAAGGAGAGAGGTCTTGCGTCTTAGGGAGCATGCGCCGAGCATCGCTCCTGTAGTATTATAAGGCTCATCTTCGTCGCGAGCTAGGGCTGGCTCAAGTGACGTTCCTCCTATACTGCGGGGTTATACTGGTCCATCCGTTCCGCGAGCTCGCAGGAGCACCAGGAGCCGAAATAGGGAAACAGAAGAGCTTCGAGATAGGGAAATGGAAGAGCTTCGCGGCGATGTCCAGCGAGCATATGTGATCGCTGCTGGGCTTCAAAGGGATGTTACTCGGTCGCGGCACCTGTTTAAAAAAGGACCTCGACAAGTATGGGCCGACGATTACGATCAGGGCTGGCAAGATGCTCCGACTAGGTTGACAGAGTTTGAGGAGCTCACCTTCATCAGGGGATGGTTGAGTGCATTGAGGGAGATGCAAGTTCCAAGAAATTCAATGCTCTGGTATCGCCATGAAATCTCCCCCTTCACACGGATGCCCAATCCCTTTCGGAGGGATGATCAGTGGATACCTATTGATGCCATCCCTCGGCTGCTGCTGGAGTCGGATGCCAACGAGGTTGAGGAGGATTTAGCCCCTCATCCCGATGACGGCCGACGAGCCCAAGTGGCTGACTAACTTGCTCAGAGGCCTCATCCCTATTAAGATTTAGCTAGTAGTTTCTCTGTGTATTTTTTGTAGTGTAAATGCTTTGGGCGAGCTCATCGACTAAACATGTATCACCATTATTGTAAATATAGTGGATTAATAAAATTTATGTTTTGGGCTAATTTAGCCGACTAAACAAGTGCATTATTTTCTCCAAGTTCTTATTCCTTCGTAATCTTCTAAGTTTGTATTATCACGCAAGTGTCCTCCCAGTCCAGTATAACATCATGATACCATTGTGCCCCACTTTACCTTTTAGGTCATGTCGTCACACTCCCTTAGGCCTAAGTGTGGCAATTGGCGAGGACACACCCGGTGTTGGATATTCCATCCGATCAGGATTTTATTTAACCAAAGAAGGTTTGGTGACCAGTTTAGATTTAGCTCTATCGTTAATGCGAAGGAGAAAGCGAATTTCGTCTTCATTAGTACTATTCACTGTCAATGTGAAAGGTTTTGTATTATTAAGATCTTTGAACGTGCAAGCAGTAGTTTTGTAGTTGAACATGCTTGATCGTATGATTCCTAAACAATAACACAACAATACAAAATAGTACACTCATAATACACATTAGTACATGGACACTGGATTGAACAAATTGAATTTCAATGTTCGTGTACATGGACATTGGATTCAAATGCAACTGGCTATTGGACAAAAAACACTCTTAAATATTAACAAAATAATAATACTTCTTAAAAACTCATGGAAAATAAATCAAATGCCGCTGGCGCGGACCAAAATAACATAGGATTGATGAAATATGGATTTGAAATTAATATTCTATAGAGTACAGGTATAAAACATAAAAGTACACGCATAATGAATTGAGAAATACAATTTCAATGTGCGTGTACTATGTGTATTTTGCGTGTACTTTTATAAAGTACACGCAAAATACACATAGTACACGCAACACAAGGCTTGTACATGTAGATATTCTATAGAGTACACGTATAAAACATAAAAGTACACGCATAATGAATTGAGAATACAATTTCAATGTGCGTGTACTATGTGTATTTTGCGTGTACTTTATAAAAGTACACGCAAAATACACATAGTACACGCAACACAGGGCTTGTACATGTAGATATTCTATAGAGTACACGTATAAAACATAAAAGTACACGCATAATGATTTGAGAAATTCATTTTCAATGTGCGTGTACTCTGTTAATTTTGCGTCTACTTTTAAAAAGTACATGCAAAATACACATAGTACACGCAACACAGGGCTTGTACATGTTCATATTCCAATCCATATGATGAATACAATGTTTGATTTCATCAGTCCATATGAAATCATACATTCTAAATATATGATGAATAATACGCATGAAAAAGAAGAATGTGATTTCATCAGTCCATATGTCTACAAATTTATACATATGAGAACACAAAATACACAAGGACAAAAAGGTGATAAGAGAATGTATACATACTTGTTAGTGCTGTTTGGAAGAATTTGATTTAGAAATGTAAAATGTAGAACTTCAACGATTAGGTTTTGAAAGAAGAGAGCTAGGGTTTTGATTGAAGAGAGTTAGGGTTTTGATTGAAGAGAGTTAGGGTTTTGATCGAACAGAGTTTCTAGAGCTTCGATCAGGAGTATTTATATGTTGTTGTTGACCAAAATTTGATTGAGAAATAGAATCGTCTTGGGGTTTTGATCGAAGAGACGATACGATTGATACAAGAGAGAATACAATGTTTTTGGCGCTTCGTTTTCTGAATAGTGCGTGTTTGTTCTACAATGTTTTTGGCGCTTCGTTTTCTGAATAGTGCGTGTTTGTTTTAATTTCGGGGTATTTATATGTTGGACCTAATCGTTTAAAATTTGTTGGGCCTGGTTTTTTTGTCCAAAATTGCTAGTCCAAGTACTAGACCGTTAAAGCCCCATTAATAAATAGTAGTATTTTAAAGGCTATATTTTGTAAAAAGACCTTTATACTCTTTTAAAACACACCGATCACGTAGGACACCTGTTTGATTTTAATTTTTTATTTTTTTTACAAGACGGGCTATTTTTAATACTCATCAAACATAAGTATTATTCACTGAAGAGTTAGAATACCATTATATAAAGAAAATTTCAAGGGTCAAGTTCATTGGAACAATTTTGATAGTTCAATCACAACTAATTATTTCATATATTTTGTTTGTTTCTTAGCCTTCCTTCCTTTAGTTAAGTTAAATTGAACAAAAAAAGAAATTAGGGAAAAATGTTAGAAAATTGTATACAATGAAAAGTCGAATAAAAAAAATTAAATATATTTGTTAAGTTTATGTGTGGTCTTACGTGATTGATACTCATTAAGAAATTAATTAATAATAAATTTACAAAATAAATATTCTTTTCTCTCTAAAATGCATACATAATCACAATAATAAAATTAGAGTATGTCGATGATTACAATATAAAAAAATAAAATAATAAAGTGTGGTGATAATTATTGTGCAACACAAATAGATAAGAAAAAAACAATTACCAAGTAAGAGCAAGGAACGTAAAATGACAATCACACAACAAAGGATGTACGTGATTCATGAAGCTCACGTAGCACTTGCTCGATATTCCCTGGGTGAACGCATTAGAGGTAGGGTCCGGAGAAGGATCTCTTATACAAGTTGCCGTCTGGTGATAAGTGAAAGAGAGCATCTTTGACTCTTATTTGGTGGGCAGCTTTCTTGTCATCTGGGAGCGTGCCATCCTTCAAATAGTCCCTTAAGGGGTCCATCCAGCTGGGAGCTGATCTCAACTGGAGCACTTGTTCCACGTCTGGTGGTTTGCTATCGCGGATGCTTGGATGAGTGAGGAAATCGATGGGGATGGTTCTTTTTAGGTTAGAGTCAACTGCCGAACTCAAGGCTACGAGGGCGTCAGCATGGCTATTTTGCCCTCTGAGAAACTACTAGACCTTGATCTCTTCGAAGCTCGCCATTAGTTTTTTCACTAAGGCGAGGTAAGCTTCCATTCTTTCATCTTTTTCATTATAGTCTACACTTATCTGATTGGAAACTAATTGGGAATCGCTGAACACTTGTAAATGTTTTTCTTCTAAAGTCTGCGCCTTTTGGAGGCCGGCTATCAAAGCTTCGTACTCTTCTTCGTTGTTGGAGGCTACAAATCCAAGCCCGATTCCTTATTCAAGGATTGTTTTTTTGGAGTAACGAGGACAATGCCTACCCCTTCCCCCTTTGAGTTGGAGGCTCCATCAACAAATAGTTTCCAGGTTTCCTCTGTTTCTTGGTTCTCCTTTTGCGTTGTTGGTTGAGGTTGGTTGGAAAGTTCCTCGCCCGTGAATTTTTCTATGAAATCAGTAAGGATTTGCCCCTTGATTGTGGTCCTTGGTTGAAATTGGATGTCAAATCGCTCGAGCTCGACTGACCATTTAGACAGCCTGCCCGACAAATCCGCTTTCCTCAGGACTTCCTTAAGGGGGTGCAATGTAAGGACGATGATAGTGTGGGCTTCGAAATAGTGCTTCAGCTTCCTCGAGGCCACCACTAGTGCGAAGGCGAGCTTCTCTGCTCGGCGTTAAGTAGGGTCTTGCTAGCGTAATAAACAGGGTGCTGGATTCCTTCAACCTTGCATATTAACGCAGAGCTGACAGTGTGGTTGGAAACGGAGAGGTACGGGTACAAAGAATCTGCTTGCCGTGGTATGACGAGCAGTGGTGGAGAACTTAAGTAAGCGTTGAGCTCGATTAATTCTTACGAGCAATCTGGGTTCCATTCTACCGTTTTGTTCCCCTTCAGAAGTTGGAAGAAAGGCTTGCATTTCTCGGAGGATTTAGAGATGAAGCGATTTAAGGCAGGGAGCATACCAGTGAGCTTCTGTACGTCCCAAATTGTTCGAGGTGGTTGTACCCTATTAATTGCATCGATCTGGTCGGGGTTAGCCTCTATGCCTTTTTTACTGACCAAGTACCCAAGAAATTTTCCTGACTGGACACCGAAAGAACACTTGCTTGCATTAAGTTTCATTTGGTACTTCCTGAGGATTTCGAAGGTGTTTGACAGGTCTGAGAGGTGATTTTCTTTCTTCTTACTTTTTACGAGCATATCATCGATGTAGACCTCCATGGTGTTTCCCATTTGGTCCTTGAACATCTTGGTGACCAGCCGCTTATAGGTTGCCCCGGAATTCTTGATCCCAAAGGGCATGACCCTATAGCAGTATAGCCTAACTGTCGTGATGAACGCCATTTTGTCCTAGTCTGGGGCATATAAGGGGATCTGGTGATACCCTGAGTATGCGTTAAGAAAACTCATCCGCTCGTGAGCTGCAGTGGCGTCTACTAGTTGGTCTATTTTTGGGAGGGGGAAACTATCTTTAGGGCACACTTTGTTGAGGTCAGTGAAGTCGATGCAAACTCTCCACTTCCCGTTGCTCTTCGAAACTACTATTGGGTTGGATAACCACTTGGGGAATTGTACTTCCCGTGTGGATCCTGCATCCAGCATTTTTTCAACTTCTTTTTCTACCGCTTTAGCCTTCTCGGGTGCAGTTCGTCGTGCCTTCTGCGTGATTGGTTTGAAGGTGGGGTCAGCTGCAGCTGATGACAGACCATACTAGGATCGATTCCAGGCAGCTCGTATGGTTCCCACACGAAAACATCTACGTTGCATCTCAGCAAAGTTGTCAATTCCTTCTGTTCCTGGTCGGTGAGAGATGCTCCAATCAAGAAGACTCTATTACTGTCGCCATCTCCAGCCGTAACTTCTACCAGGTCCTTGACGACCCGCTCGGAGGGGAGGAGCCTGGTCTCCTTTACTCCAGGTCTTCCGTACTTTAATTGCTATTTAGAAGGTGTTAATCCTTCTTCCACTGTCTCGCTGGACTGATCGGCCTTCCTTTCTGGCTTTGGTCAGATGGCTCCTATGAAGCACCTTCTTGCCATCGCTTGGTCGCCATGGATCTCCATTACTCCTCGCTTGGTTACATACTTGAGTTTCTGATGGTATGTTGAGGAGACTGCCTTCATTTCATAAAGCCATCCCATGCCGAGGATGGCCTGGTATGGCGAGTCGATGTCAACTACCAAAAACTCGATCATCTTGGAGACGTTTCCAGCGCGCACCGGCAGTACAATCTTTCCCAAGGGCATATTTATTTTTCCATCGAAGCCAACTAAAGGGACAGTAACTTCCTTTAGGTCGTCGACGCTTAACTTCAATTTTCTGAATAGGTCGAGATATATTACTTCGGACGAGCTTCCTTGGTCAACGAGCAACTTGTCGACGTTAAAGTTAGCTATCCTGAGGGTAATGATCAGAGCATCGTGATGTGGGGTTCTCACTCCCACCAGGTCTTCATCTGTGAAAATAATATGCTTGTTATATTTGACGTCATCTGCTCGTCGACGCTTTCCTGACTGCGACTTTGCTGGATCGATCTGAAAGGCCCGCATTACCGCTGTAAGTTTCTTTATCTCCATTTGAGCTGAATTTCCTTGGATCTGTTTGGCATCAGATGCCCCGTGAATTACCGCGAACTCATATCCAGCGTCATCCTCGAGCACGTTGTTAGGTCTCACCTCTCTATTGGCAGCCACTTTCTCCGTCTTTTTCTCCACAAACTCGTTCAAATGCCCGGACTGGGCCAGCTCCTCGAGGTGAGACTTAAGAGATTTACAATACTCGGTCTTATGTCCTCCCTCTTTGTGAAAATCGCATCTTAGCGCATTGTTCCTCTTCTAGGGATCTCCTCCCATTTTCCTGGGCCACTTGATGAATGGCTCGTCTTTGATTTTTGTGAGAATATTGTAAATTGGCTCTCTGAAGACGGTGTTAACCGCCTGAAATGCTTTCGCCACATCGTTATTGCCTCCGTTTTTAGAGCCATTTTTTCCCCCATTCTTTCCTCCTTTCTTCTGGTTTTCAGTTTTGTCATTGCCCTTGGTAGTGAGTTTAGGTCGACCGTTTTCCCCTGTATTGAGGCGGGTGACATCTTCCACCTTAGCGTACTTCTCGATACGAGCCATTAGGTCGTTAATAGTCATAGCCTCCTTCTTTGTCAGGGACTGGTATAGAAGGGAAGAACTGGGTAACCTGATTTTGAAAGAGGCCACTTCCACTTGCTCCGAGAAATCCTCGACCTCATTGAATAACTCCCAGTACCTTTTTGCGTAGTCTCGGAGGGTTTCTTGAGGCATTTTCTTCATTGTCAGCAAATCATCCATCCTTTTGGGATGGGAGCTGCTAGTAATGAATCGGGTTGTAAAGAGCTCGGCCAGGGATTTGAAACTCCTGATGGACCGATGGGGGAGTCTTTCGAACCATTTTTGCACCACATCATGCAGGCTCGAGGGGAAAATACAGCACATCAGTGCATCCCGGTGGTTTCAGAGGGTCATGGCCTGCCGGTACTGCCTGACGTGATCGATGGGATCAGTCTTACCGTCATAAATCTTGAACCTTGGAATGGCAAATTTCTTGGGGGCTTCTTCTTCTTCAATTTCCCTCATGAAGGGTGACTTCATCTGGGTTTTGAGAGATCGCCTAGCGAGTTCTCTGGTCGATCTGGTACCGTGGTGGGCAGGATGTTGGTCCATCTCCCTGTGGACCAGATTTCGTATGTTCTCGTTGCTGCGAGTAGGGCTCTGGTAATGGCAAGCTTTTCGCAGCTACTCGCGGAGGTCGTCGTCTGACTCGTCTCCTTCCACCTTCTGAGATCCTCACCTAGGGCTCCTTCCTCGGCTGCGAGATTTTCTCGCCTGAGGGCTAGGATTACGGTATGGACGTCTCCTATTATCATGATGAAGCTCTCTCTCCAGTCTTTCCAGTTTTCTTTTCAGGCGAGAATTCTCAGCCTCGTGTTTGCGAGAAGACTGCCTTTGCTCATGGAGCCTTGCCTCGTATGCATCAATCAGTCTGGATATCTGCGTGGATCTCGCTGGTCCTTGGCTTTCTTCTGAGGCTAGCCTTTCTAAGCGAGCCCTCTGATCTGAACGTCGAACTTCAGATCTAATCCTGCGAGAAGCAGGTGGTTCTTGAATATCCCCTGCCTGGGTAGCATTGCTAATGTGACCAGACATTTGAAACTCCTTTTTTTGGTGTGGGCTCTTCTCAGGGAAAGATGAACGCTTCCCACAGACGGCGCCAATTGTGGTGACAATTATTGTGCAACACAAATAGATAAGAAAAAAGCAATTACCAAGTAAGAGCAAGGAACGTAAAATTACAATCACACAACAAAGGATGTACGTGGTTCAGCAAAGATGTGCCTACGTCCACGGTGGTGCAGTCGGTGTTATTTCTATATACTCCGGGGAGTGGTTACAGAGAATACAACTTGTCTTTTGCCCCGGACCTAGGTTTTAATATATACATGTACATTTTGGTGAGTGGGGGTGTTGGATCTCTCCACGTCTTCCATCTCTCCCTATAACCTCCGTTAATGGGGAAGTGAGAAGAGATCGGGTCATAGTTAAATAAGAGATGGGGGGTCTAGACTTTGGGCCGCAAGAATTGGGCTACTCGCTAGGCCCATTATCTTAATTTTGGGTACCCACATAAAGAAAGAAAGAAAAAAGAGTACGAAGAACTAGTAGAAAATTCTTACCATTATTGGAAAAATTAAGAGACTGGAAATCAAGGATTGGGAAAGTCATTGGACAATAGCGAGGCCAATCCGATTTTATTTGAGAGGGATGAAGGGACAATTATGTTCTTTTAGTTTACAACTAGAGAAGATAAAGTAATAAATTGGTGTTTATTGAATGTTTGTCACGTGTGAAGTTCACATTGCGAGTGTCGATTATAGATATACACTATAGATGGATACAAGTAAGAAAATCTCCAAATTATTGGTATATTTATGTTCCCCCAAAATATTAAATTACATTTTTGCTATCTAGAAAACTGTGATTTTATGATACTACATTTAACCCTTGGTATTCCAAAGCACATTTAGTCTACCGGCACCCACTCTTGTAAGTACAAAGGTTGACCTCTATCAGATCACTATCTGGCTCCAAAGACCGCAGTTGCTGTGGGAAAGGGACCATTGTATTTTAGCACACCACAATCACCTCCTCACACCTCTGTGGAACATAGTTGTTTCGACCTACCTCTCGTATCGAGCTCGGGCACCTCAACACTAGTTCCCCATCATTTCTGACGCTCATAGTAGACCTCTATCAGGATGGAAATGACCTCCTAAGGTCATGTAGCCCCTTTTTCGAAAAGGTACTATCACAACATACATCAAGATCATCTCAGGACCAACTAATGGCATTTTCAAACCTCCATAAGTCCGAATGAACACTTGCAGCATGTCTAGCGGGGCAGGTGGAAAGGAGAACATGATTTCACTTACCACCACCGCTAATCTCCACTTGCATCGAAGGCTCCCATTCGCATTAAATGCACTTAATAACGAACTTACACCATGTACAAAACCTTTGACCACACTCCACCACCTTTTTGACGCCGTTAGACCTCAGAGATATCACAACCATGTTGTGATAGTCCACCCATTCTCTCTCCAAGAGTTTGCATATATATATAAGGCCTGGGAGAGTTTGAAGAGAGGGTTCAAGTCATCATACTTCCATATAATAAAGGTAATTATCTTCTTCAAGTGTTATCTGTAGTTTCATTTTCTCTCAACATATTATTGTGAGCACAAATCCATAGTTTGGATCCCATAAAACTATCTTTTACATTATATCCTTTGTTAAGCACTAAATCAATACTCAGGAACCCTTATAAAAGTCTGTCAATTAATTCCTATGGTCCTATGGATTGTGGACCAATGTCGCAAGGACCTCGGACTCTCTTGGCCAAAGCCTAATAGGTTCCTTGGATTGTAATAACTCTTTTGTGATGTAATAAATAGTACAACACCCTTTGATAGTGGACATATACCCTCAGTTTAGGTCCGAACCATTTTATGTATTTGTCTTATACTTTGATACTTATCCTCTTTTACCTGTATGGGGTTTAAATGGGAGCACTTGGTCGAGTCTGAGGTCATTTACGATTTCAAAACCTGCTAGTTTGGCGTCGTTTGTGAGAGAAACAAGCTCCATTTCTTTCGCATACCAACTTTTTCTTTTGCCAAGATAACATCCAACGTCAAGTTGGACCGTTCTCTTAAGGATATATAGGCTCATCAAAATTAACTCTAAAAGAAGTTAGCTTCCATTCTCATTATGATTTATTTACCCCCCCCCCCCCTAATGGTTGATGGACTGGTTGTACCAAACATAACAATACCAGGGAGAACCACGAGCCCCAATTAGAGGTATAAATGATTAAGAAAATGTGCCTAAGGCCCCCCAACGATTAGTAACCCACATTCATGTCAAGGACAGGTTATCACTCCCTGAAGATCAATCTCAAGGTGTTTCTAGGGTGGGTAGGCCATGGGATAATGAAATCACAAAGATGCAAGATCCATTAGGGAAATTCCTCAACCAGTACAAGATGCAAAATCCTAACAACATTGAGTTGGCTATCCAAAAGACTCTCTATCAATTATCTAACGACATTTTACATTACACTACTCCCCTTAAGCGGACTATATTTACTATTGTATTGTTCAATGGGTTTAAATATTCCATAGACCCCTTGGAGACCTACAGATCGCTTATGTTGCGTTAAGGGAAACTTGAAGGCACTGGTTTGCAAAGCTCAAACTAGATATCATTACAAGTTGAACTAAGATAGTAAGATCTTTTGTCATCCACTTTATTAGGGCACAGAAGATGAGGAATCAAGTCACTTCTCTCCTCCCCTTAAGACAAAAGACCGACGAGTCTCTTTGGGAATATTCTAAGAGATTAAACCAGGAAGATCTTCAAGTTGATGATCTGAATGACACCATTTGTGTG
The DNA here is from genome assembly GCA_949130495.1 of Sambucus nigra. Lineage (NCBI taxonomy): Eukaryota > Viridiplantae > Streptophyta > Magnoliopsida > Dipsacales > Adoxaceae > Sambucus > Sambucus nigra. The sequence goes on along the minus strand of OX422222.1, from coordinate 90,297,836 downwards.
GCAACCTTCATCCCATGTCTCCCCTATAAGGACTTGCTGAGGTATTTCAGTAAAAAAAAACAAGATCTATGATTGGGCTACTGTAAAGGGCTTAAAAGTATATTAATTAAGATAATGCAATCTCAGCAAGGCATGCCATAGCCACCCACTCAATAGTGAAATAATAAAGAATTTTTCTCTCATCTTGGGTAATCCTCCGAGGTTAGAGAGGCCAAGAAAAATAAAGGTGGAGGAAAAAATAGCGTGCCTCCAAAGGAAACATATTTCACCGCACTTACAACCACCATAAAGGAGGTATTTGCAACAGGGAAAGATCAATATATTTTTCTTCCTCCAAATCCCATGAGGACTACTTAAGGAAAAAAAAGAAGATAAAGTACTATTTATTAGGCATAAATTCTTCTTATTTATCCCCATAATTTAGAGGCTTTTATTACCCCATGTGGTGTAAATTGAGTTAATTTATCTCATATCCATGTTACTAACATCTTATATCTAGTGCATCGAGTTTTTTATATTTATCTTACATTTTGCAGGTATTGTATGTAAGTGAAGAAAAAAGAAAACTCAAAATCAAGAAAAAAGAAATAAAGAAAAGCCAAGGGTAAAAGAGTAATTTTACATCCAAAATTTTGATGCAAAATACAAAGAGAAGTCGAAGACCTTGAGTCCACAAGCGCGTAGGAAAAAACGACATCCAAATCTGAGTCCCGAGTGAAAAGTTAGGAAGCTTCAAAGTTGAGAAGAAATCAAGGAAGAAAAGATGGAATTTTTTTAGGATTGAACCGGTTTGCTGTTAATGTCAAAATTTCCCTCGCTACTGGAATTTCGAACCAGTTAGCCCGAGTAAAGAAGGAAATTCGGAACCGGTTCGGCGTGACGAATTCTGAATTTTTATTTCTCAAAAATAAAAGTTTTGCATGGTGAAAACACTAAATAAAACGTGTGAGATATATCCTATTGGAATACCGGAGATTAGGGAGTTAGTTTTTACAGAGTTTTGAGACATTATTGAAGGCAAGAACCCTATGATCAATCTTCTTCAACAATTGTTCATCTTTTACATTGAATTTAAGGGTTTTTCTTCAATACAAGTATAGTTTCATTATTGCTTTCAATTTATCTCACCTTTTTGTCTTATGATTCATTATTTCCTAGCTATAATTATTTTTTACATGTTTGATTGCACTTTTCATGTAAAAATGATTTCATGCAACGTAATTATCATGATTAGTTGTAGTTATACCATGTCAAGCTAGATTTCTAAAGGGTTGGCGTATATGAATCCAACCTAGGTAATATATATGGATGTAAAAGTGAATAAAAATTATATCTTCATTCAAAGGTTTGAACTTTATCGAGATAAAGGTTGTAGGTCATTTAATAATCGGAATGTTTAAGGGTGCACCTGACTTCTTGATAATTTATCATCCTCGTCAAATAAATTTTTTGATTTGATATTGTGCAAAGTAAAGTCCTCATATGTCAAATTCTTAGAAAGTGTTTCTTTTAGAATGGAGAATTAAATATTTGAAGCTTTTATGTTTAATGCAATTACCGATGGTTCGGGGGAGGGTATCCTGACTCTATTTTCTCTCATATATTTAAAGTTTAATTTAGATCTTCTTGCATATGTAGTTTAGTTATTGCTTCAATTCAAATTGCAGTCGTTGATAGGTAAAATCACACTTCATCACCCTTTTCTTCTTTTTTCGAGTCATTAGTAGGGTTAACCAATCTTCCTATTAGTCATCACGAGCTTTTATCCTATTTCATGAGTTCGACACTTGGTTTATCGAATTTATACTTGATCGACCAACTTACACTTGAGTCAATAGAACCACGCACTAGAAACACTTTTTAAGTCCCTTCGAGTTTTTGGTGTCGTTGACGGGGTTTAGGTAGACTTGTAGGTTAGGTCGATTTAATTCAAAAATTTTACTCTAATTATTAAAAAGCAAAAAAAAATCATAAATCAAAAATTTTAAAAACATTCAGAAAAATAAAAAATAAAAAAAATTATAGCATCTCTCAAAGTCCTTTCATGCAAAGTCCGCAACAAACTCCTCAATCGACTCCCACCCGTATTCATGAAAATTATGTAGAAGAATACGACCCCGATAGTCCACACACTCCTAACGCTCTGCAGTTTTGGGTTCCACCTCCTACACCATCCAATTCCATTACGAGTCACAATTCTAGGGCACAGAGTGAGTATATCGAGTCATTTGGAAAGAGAGAGATGTCGGATCACACTAGTTATGGTAGGGGTGAAGGTGAGGTACCGTATCGTCCTATGAGAGACCTTTTATATCCCGAGCGAATTGTCACTCCGAGATGCATTCTACTTTCGTGCACTGCAGGACAATTTCACTTTCAAAATGGGATAATCAAGATTCTTCCCACCTTTCACGATTTGTATTCGGAGAAACTATACCTCCACATCCATGAGTTCGAAGAGGCATGCGATACGTTTAGCGATCAAGCTTGCACTCAAGACGTCGTTCGCCTAAACCTTTTTCCTTTCTCTTTTAAATGATAAAACTACGACCTAGATATGGTCTTCATCACTAAACTCAATCGTACCATGGAGAGATATGCAAGCCAAATTTATTTTGAAATTCTTACCCCAACATAGAACGAATTCCATCAAGGCTAAAATTTTAACTTTTAGACAATAAGAAAATGAGTCGTTCGATCAATGTTGGGAACATTTCAAGGAGGTAGTCAACACATGCCCACATCATGGGTTTGAGAAGTATCGATTTATCTCTTTCTTCCACCAAGGGTTAAGTATAGCTTCCAAACAACTCGTTGAGGCTATGTGTGATAGATAATTTTTTTGGTCAAACGATAACGATGTAGAGGCCGATCTTAAGTATGTCACCGAGACTACTCAAGCATGGGACACATCCGAACCTAACACCCAAACCCAGGCTTGACAAACGTCCACTGCTCCTTCCGCATTCAATCTCTATGAATTGGAAAAGGACGCCGAGTGGAGACTTAGAGTTATCCAACTTAAGAAAAGATTGGAGGATGTAGCTGAGTCACGGGAAAGAGACTCGATCTATGAAAGAAATGGTGTGTGCCATTTGTGAGGTGGGCCATTCAATAAAGGAATGTCCGACGATACCCGCCTACAAAGTCATGCTCTATGATCAAGTGGAAGTTTTAGAAAGATTTAAAGGAAATTTCAATGCCCCTCACGGGAATGCGTATAAACCTTCATGGAGGAACCATCTTGGGTTTAGTTATGGGTAATAAAATGCCGCGTTGAATCCTAGTTCACATGTTGCTCCTCCTCCACAACCACCTATGCACTTTCAACAAGCTCCACATATGAAAGCACTACCTCCCGCGCCGTATATCACCCCACCGAGGAGAAATTTTGAGGATATGATAAATCAATTCATACAATCTCAAAATGCAACCAATGCTCAAAATACCCCAATGTACATGCGAGTATTTTAATATTGCAATCATCTTTGAGTATCTAAGAGAAGGGTAAGTTTCTGACCCAATGCCAAATACCTCCCCAAGGTCAACCTAGTGTTAGCTCTACATCCAACGACCATCAAGAGCAATGTCAAGCAGTCACCACCTTATGAAGTGGGAGAATTATTGATTTGTTACCTCCCCCACATGATGAACCTAAAGATAATGAGGTTTTGCCCAGCACGCAAGAGGCCAAAGATGCCCCTGTTAATGTCAAAAAATGGATTTGATCCAAATTTATAATCATAGATAAAATATATAATTATAATGAATTAATCAAAGAGAGACACAAGATTTTAAAGTGGTCCCTCTATGTAAGAAAGCCTACGTCCACTGTTATGATATTGATTTTTAAGATTACCGAAAGCTAAGTACTCTTATAAATAAAAATATCCTAGAATCTGTTCTCCCTTCCTTTCTTTGATGAAAGTAATACAACGTATTTATAGTAACCCGAAGATGAAGGGTTATAATTTTAAGGGTTGGAATGCCTTTATGCATTTTAGCATTTACACCCGTACATAATGAATATAACTGTTGGTTATGTGACCCACGTGTGGTAAGACCCTTGGTATGGTGGCGCTTCATTGGTATTGATGGTCTGTATTCTTTATATTGGTCGACGTGTCTATCGCGCTACTATATGCTTATTGGGATTTCTTCCACGTAAGAAGACATTTGTCCACTTTTTATTGGTTCATGTAGGTGGATAATTTTTGGTATGAACAGAAGCCCCCAATACTTTATTCTTTATGCTTTTGCTGAAAGGATGGAGTATATTTCTTTCAGAGTTGGTCGACATTTGCCGACTTATGGGAGTTATACAATTGTTTCTATGTTTTTTAGTTTTACAATTGGCATTTTTGTAAATAATTTGAAAATTAGCGAACCACCAAAGGGTAAATGGGTATTTTACACCTTTCGTATTGTGAAGACGTCGGAATGTCAATCGTCGATACAGAGTAATCATTTCTTGCATGATTTCCCAGGTAAGCTATAAAAGGTGAGATTTTGCCGTATTTTCTTTAGCGAAACCTTTCAAGCTTTCGAAGTCTACTTCTTCCCCAAGTTCTCTGTTTTAGGTTTTTCTTTGCTTCCTTCGTTCACTTCAGTCTTCATTTTACTATAAGCATTCTTCTCCTCTTTCATTTTGCTTTCTTTCTTTCTTTCTTTATTATAACCATGGTTTACATAGTACATGGGTATTCCTTAGAGGAATTTAGATGGGAACAAAATATCCCTGATTGGGTTGATTTAGAGATGCCCTTACCACCTGTAGATGTGTTTTCATTGATTGAAGGTCACTAGATTCCTTTTCTCTTCATTGCTGAGTGTGGCTTCACATTTTCTCTAATAAGTTTTATTTTGAATTTTGTCAGTATTTTGATGTTGTCCCGACTAGGATAGCCCCCAATACCCGAGGGTAGTAAATGGGATTCATAGGCTGAATCAAATTTATGCAACCCATATTGGCATCCCTGAACTGATGTTCTGTTACAAATAAGTTACCAGTGACAATATATATTATTTGAAGACTAAGTTTATGAATAAGGCCTTAGTTGTGATTTTTACGGACCTTAATAAGAATTAATTTTATAATGGAGTCATTGTTAAAAATTGGCAACATACTCCTTTACAATCTATAGAAGTGTATGATGGGCCACAGGTGCCGTCAAGTGGGTCATGGCATATGCTATCAATTTCTATAATTGTATCTTTATATTCATTATTTTCCAACTCTCTGATGATATGTTAACTAATCACTTCTTGTCATGTTTCTTTTTTTTACACAGTTAAGGGCAAGAAGAAGTGTCTTAAAGAAGGGGACGTGAACATTCATGAGTTGAAGTTCCTTTGGAGCATCCATCAGCGAATTGGCAAGGAACACCCAAAAGCTTCCGCTTATCTGCTGCAGTACATGAGTTATATAACTTCATTTATTATTTGTCCCACAAATTCTAGAGCTGTTGATCCCATAAATCTCAAAGATGAACCAATCCCTACTTCCTTTACTGAACAATCTACTGGTGCAGACAAGGATTTAGGAACTTCTTCATCTTTTGAGTCTTTGGACATTTCATCCATTCTTTCCTCTCCACTTGGTGCCCTAGGGAAGAGGAAAGTCCCTGACTTGATCACTGGAGCCTTATCTCCTCCTGCCAAAAAGGCTGTTGTAACAACTAAAAAGTTAGAAAATGTGTCCAAGGCTTCTGAGAAAGAAAAGGTTCCTCAAGTCATCGTTCCAGAGGAAGTAAATATTTTTGCTCCTCAATTTAGGAGGTTGAAGAAAAGCTTTCCTGAGAAGTAAGTTAAGAAGGGCTTTGCTGCCGACCAGAAGTTGGTCGAGAAGGTCCAGGAAGACTTTCGTGTTATTGAGTCATCCTCTATCACTATTCATACTGGTGTTGCCAGGAAATTAATCAAAATTGGTACCTATTTTGCTGACAGATCAACTCTTGCTCCTCTATCCAGACTAAAATTGCCCAAAAATTCTTGCCAAAGTTTAGCAGTGGTAACCGTGTCTTCTTTATCGATTGCCTCTGTGTGGTTTTTTTTTTTGATGCTCCATCTAATCTGATATTGTTCTGTATGCAGTTTTTAGCAAACTTTAATCAGATTCTTACGAAGGACGAGCAAGTCCGTTCTTCTGGTGAAGAAGTTAAAAAGGCCCTTGAGGGTTTGAGGAAGTCTGTTAAGGCTTCAAGGCAATTATTGGAGTCCAAGCACAAGACTTGGGATGAGGTGATTCAGAAGGACATTAATAGAGCCACTCTTGCTGGGGGAAAGTTGGTTACTGCCGAGACTAGTTTGATGGCTTCTGAAGGCAAATTAGACATTCCTGAGGCTAATTTATCATCTGTTAAAAATAATTCCAACTCGGTCGAGGAGAAATTAGCTACAAGTGAAGGTCTATTGAAAGTTTCCAAGGAAAAAGATGCTTGTTTATCCTCTGAGTTGGTCGCCGAGAAGGCCAAAAATAATAAGCTTAAAAAAGACTCATTCAACAAGGGCTAGGACAAGGCATTTTTAGAAGCCTCTACTCAGATAGAGTTAGTGAGAAATAAATCCTTTAAGGATGGTTGGTCAGAGGCACTTAAAGAGGTGGGCACCCCACCAGAGTCTGAACTATTTTTTAGGCATGATCCAAGTTCTCCTCCTAACTTGGAGGACGGATTTAATAATAAAGAAGGATCTAGGGAATCTTCACTTCAGCCGACTGGGTCTACTTTGATGACCATGGATGAAATTACCCTTCTGTCTATAAACCTTCTAGAAGCAGTGCTCGGTGCAAGGAGAAGGTTTAACTCCTTATTCTTTTCTTTCGTATTTCTCTATCATGTAATAGGACATGGACAAGCTATAACACCTTTTTGGTTATCAATGAAATCATTTGAAGTTTCCTGCTATGTGTGTTGTACTTATCATTTTTTCTGCTCTTCTATCTTGGTTGAATGAATTCTCATATTTGTGTTATAGTTGCTTAGTAATTATATTTGCATACTTATATTTGAAAATTTCAATTTGATTCTAGGAAGAAGGCTATAGTTTTCACTAAATTCGACCTACTCAAGCGGAGTAGAAACCTTTTGGAAGCTAGACATGTTGATTTATCTGAAGAAGACTTGATCAGCATACTTGGTCCAGATATGTTTGAGCAAGCTAAAGAAGCATATATTCATGTATATGGTTTACTGAGCAGGGCTATGGCAAATAATGCTTCTTATTATGAGATGATTGGAGACTTACAAGAAGACCATAATAAAAGTAAAGATTTACTGCATGCCGACTATGAATCCAAGTACAAGGAATTGAGTGAAGGTTGGGGTTTTGAGGAAAATATGGAAAAATATGCTTTCATGTATAGGAGATAAGAATTCTTTTCGAGGCATGAAGTTGATGAAGCCAGGAATATTGCCAAGATCTTGGAAGAATAGAGTAATAAACTCCTGAATGAATTCGACACCTTGAAATAATCGTTTGTCAATGGTGTCGATGAAGGTGCCTATTTTTTGGAGAATGAGAATGCCAGGCTAATTAAGGAACTTGAAACTCTGAATAAATCCAAACTTCTGGATAAAAAATGACGAACCGACCAATTGGAGATGAGTTGAGGACTTAGAAAATGTTAGTCGACCAAACTGCACAGCTAAAAGCTAAGAGCCAAACTATTGCTGAATTGTCTACAAAACTAGAAGCTAAGGACAAAGCCATTATTGACCAATATGTATAGTTGAAGATGAAGGATGATGTTTTAAAGAAACTTAAACATCAAGTTGAAAGGTTAACTTTTCAATTTCATAAAAAACCCAGAGAGGTGTAGATGGAAGGCTACAAGGAAGCTCTAAGCCATGTAGATGATCACCTTGCTCAGACCCATCGTAAAGGCTATAAATGGGGATGCACCAACTTCTTGGCTTTACTAAAACATGATCGTAATAGCCAACTGTGGAATTGGCAAGATCTTGGTCTATTAGATTGTGATAATCCTCCCTTCAAGTTAGACACCTCATGGATCCTTATTGATGATATTCCCCAATGCCAAATCACTAAATACTTGGGAGACTATGACTTACACGATGTTTATGAGATAGTTCTCCCTCCTTATCTGATCAATGCACCGAGCAATAACGAATGTTGAGAGATTTTAACTTTATTAATTCTCCCTATGCTTTGGATGATCCTCCTATTGGAATGGAGAGAGTGCAACAACCTCAGTCGATTTCCAAGGCTCAAGGAAAGCATCCTGTTGAATAGCTCTTCTATTTTTGTTTTGTTTATTTAAACGTAATATATTTTATCCAATGAACCATTGTATATCTTTCTTGCAAATTGGAGATAACATTTTTATCAAAGCTTTGATCTTTGCTGGATTAACTTTAGTTCCCCTTTAATTGACTATGAATGCGAGGATCATTCCTTCTTGGTCCCCGAACACACACTTGGTCGGATTCAGCTTCATGTGATGCTTTTTCAGGTGGTCAAATGTCTGACTGAGATCACTGATGTGATCTGAGGCTTTCTTGCTTTTTGTTAACATATCATCCACGTAAACCTCCATGCTCTTGATATTTTCTCTTCAAAGACCTTGTTCACAACCTCTAATACGTCTCTCCAGGATTTTTGAGCCCAAAGGGCATTACGTTATATCCATAAGTTCCTTAGTTGGTGATAAAAGTTGTGCTTTCCCTATCCTATGGTTTCATCTTAATGTGGTTATACCCAGAATAAGCATCCATGAAGCTTAAAAGCTCATGTCTTGATGTAGCATCCACTAATTGATCAATTCTAGGCAAGGGAAAGTGGTCTTTTGCCTAGGTTTTATTCAAAATCGATAAAATCCACACACATCCTCCATTTATCATTCTTTTTTTACCATGACAACGTTGGCCAACCATGATGGCGACTTAATATCTTCAATAAATTGGGCTTTTTGAAGCTTCTCAACTTCCTCTTCGATAACTTGATTCTTCTTCGGACTGAAAACCATGCGCCTCTGCTTGATCTGTTTGGCATCCTTATTGATGTTGAGCTCATTACAGAGGAAATTGCGATCAATCCCCTACATATCCTCATGGCTCTAAGAAAATACATTTATACATTGCCTTAGGAACATAATCAATTCCCGTTCAAAGATTGGATGTAGTGTTGAGTCGATCCGTATAGTTCTCTCTAGTTTGTCATTATCCAGGATAATTCTTTTAGTTGCTTCAATAATCTACCCCTTGACTAATTATGTCTCATCTCGAGGATCTAAAGTTTCAACTTCAGACTCACTGTTGGGCTCAGTGGTATCTACCTAATAAGTGGTGGTCTTTTCTTCAACTCAATCAAGCCCTCCTAATCGACTGAGGAGAAATAACATTCTCTGGCCACCATTTGGTCACCTTTCACAACACCTACCCCGAATTGAGTTGGAAACTTCAAGCATTGATGGATTGTGGATAACACAACTTCGAACTTCATAAATCCTACCCTACCGAGGATCAAGTTATAGGCAGATTGAACATTTTTATCCATCACAAAAGCATATTTTCTCAGTATGGCTTGTCTGCCAGGTGTTGAAGAAAACTTCTAGCTTGATTGTCCCAAGAGGGTAAAACTTTTATCCTAAAAAATCTATTAATAGCCTATGGTAAGGTTCCAATTGGCTGAGCTTCAAGTCCAAACTCTGAAAGCAAGGATAAAACATAATATCTGCCGAGCTTCCAGTATCAATCAAAACCTTGGTGATGACGGCATCCCGGGTCCTAAATTTTATGACCAATGAATCATCATAAGGATAAAGTACCCCATAGAGGTCGCTCTTGGAAAAGTCGATTACCACTTTGTCTTTATTGACCAGCCTGGGCCGATCATCTTCGATCAGATTGATTCTATGGATATAAGAACAGGCCTTTGTCTTATTCAAGTACGCTTTTCTCTTCGCAATATAGTCACCTCCTCCTGCATCGCCACCTATAATTACATGATAATCAAATGAACCAAAAATGATCATAACTACCTCACGCTTTGGTTACTTAGGCTTCTTCGAAAGGTTGGGATCATCTTTATGATTTCTCTTCCTGCCATATATGGATTTTCATAGAGAATTTAACCTTCCTCTTGCTTTTCTTCCTTCTCACTGATCAAGAAATTTATTCAGTTTTTCTCGGCGGATAAGAGATTTTACTTCATTTTACGAAGTGATATAGTTATTTGTTGTATGGCCATGATCCTTGTAGAATTCACAATATTTAGATCTGCCCCTCTTGTTAGGGGGTGCCTTCAACCTTCCAAGCCATTGAAAATCCATGTTGTGTTTGATTTCCTCTAAGATATTGTGAATACTAACATTCAATGGAGTATAAGTTCCATATTTTTTGAGCTTGTCCTCCTTTTTTGGCTTCTTCTCCTTTTGATCATTTTTATCAAGCTTAGTAGTTGGACTCTGTTTTATAGCCATTACTTTCTCGGCATTCATTATCTTTACTTCTTTAGCCATGAGCTCATTCATGGTATTAGGAGGATCTTTAGCTAGAGTGTAATACATCTTCTCGGGAAGAAATCCTCTCATCCGAGCAGTGATGGCTGTTTTCTCCTCGTGATTGACCACTTAAAATTTCTCATTGTTAAAAATTATTTATTATTCAATAAATTAGTTAACTTGTGATTGTAATACCATAGATTCCACTATTGTACTTAGATATATTGATCTAAGTTTAACATTAATTATCTGTGGTTGTGATTATAATACCACAGATTTTACTATTTCACTTAGATATATTGATCAAAATTTAGCATTAGTTATTAGCGGTGACTAAGTGTATGAGGAATATATGTTTGTATTCCAATGACTAGGAATGTTTACATGTCTTGCAGCATTTAACTTAGTCGGGTAAAACTTGTTTATAACTATTTTCATTGTATACCAGGTTTTATCGGCTTCTTGTTATTGATTTGTTAATGACGAAGTCATACATAAAGTAAATTGTTCTTGCTGACTAAGCATTTTAGATTGTATTCCTGTAATTTACTTGGTCGGATAATACTTCTTGTTCGTGACTTGTTTATATAAAGCCATACATGAAGTAATAATTATTTCTTGTCCGTGACTTGTATGTGCAAAGTCATACAAGAAGTTTGCATTTGAGCGAGAAACAATTGTGCCTCCAGCTATTGGTGCATCTCGAATTTGATAAATTCAACCTGATTAAGTATGTTCTGCTGATCGGCAAGAGATGAAGACCAAGAGATATTATGTGCCTCCAACTGTTTGTGCATCTCAAATTTGATAAATTCAACCTGATTAAGTAATCCCTTCTGATCGGCAAGAGCTTAAGACGAAGAGACATTCGGTTGAATTTTATAAATTCAACTTCATTAAGTATGTCCTGCTGATCGACAAGAGTTGAAGAGCAAGAGACATTCTTGCTTATTATTTCTAGGGTATGTATATCATCGTATTCTGAAGAAAAAAAATCAACAAAAATTAAAGGTAAGAAAATCAAAATTTTATTGAAACTTGAACAATATTTGTAAGGACACAAATTTCTAATTGAGTCCTTTGTAGTTTTTGGCTCAATTCCGGACAAAAACGTTTGAGTCATAGGATAGAGTTCATTGATCATCCTTCAAGCCTATGACGTGTTTGTTGAAGGCGTAGCGGCCAAGAGTATAAGGCTTCATCAAATTGCCAAGTTTAAAGTGCCTAGTTTCTACGTCATCAACATGTTTCCATTGCTCCTAAGGTATGAATGCATTTTACTATATATATAGGAGCTTGAAACATTTTATATTGGGTGAACGTTTATTTAAAACTGTTATTTAATTTCGGAAAGATTTCATTTAAACTTTAATATAAAGTATATAAAGTTTCTGGGCTAAAAATAGAATTTTTCAAACTTTCTGGAAGTTCGTTCTAAGAGTCGTTCGAACAAGATTTTCGTTCGAACAATAAGTCGTTCGAACGAGTTTGCAAACGAGTTCCCCAAAAGGCAACTGGAGTGTCGTTCGAACAAACATGATGTTCGAACGAGCTTCCAACGAGATTTCTAACGAGTTCACACTGGAACTTCGTTAGAAGTCTCATTCGAACGAGATTTCGTTCGAACGAAAATGTCGTTCAAACGAGATTTGGCGAGAACAGGTATTTCGCAGTTTTGAGCAGTTTTTGACCCACCTTCCCACTTCTTTTCCCACTATATTTTGACAGAACTTCTTAAGTGCGGAAATGAACTTTTTCTAATTAACTTTTTCACTATCCTACAACTCCTAGAGAGAGTTTTGAGAGTTCATCTTTCCTAAGGAAAAGTTCAAGTTTAAGTGTTCATTTTTCAAGAAAAATCCTTTAAACACTTTATTTACACCCAATTGTTGTTTATCCAAGCTTCCATATATATATATATATATATATACATTGCTTGGAGTTTTGGCACCGGTTTTTCATCTCTACCGTTTGAAGAAACGTTTGGATTTTCTTCTAAATCCCACAAAGAAGAAGGGCTTATTTTGCTGCGGCATTCTCTTGTGGTGAAAGGCACCATGTGTGGTTGACGGTGACCATATAAAGTCCGATCGGTGGATTCTGAGACCGCGGTGGAGATCTGTGGTTATTTGCTAAGCAGAGGTATTTGCAAGAAGACACGTTGGGGCTTGAAGGAGTCGAGTCGAGTGTTGTAAGTCATCTTTCTTGTAATTGTAATTCCTTACTTAGTGGATTTGAGGCTAGGGCCGTCCGAGGTTTTTTCCCGTTGTGAGTTTTTTCTCGTACATCGCGGCGTAGTGGTTTCATTGTTTATTTTATCTTGTGCAAACTCACCTAGAACGCATGCTTAGGTAATTCAAGATAAAATTTGGTTTTAATCACTACATGTTTAGTTTGGTGCTAATTTAAATATTGGGTAATGTGTAATTAATTCAAGTCATTAATTTAATGTGTTAATATTTGGTTTGGCCTAATTTGAAAATATTGAAAATATAACTTAGGCAAATTTCTAGGACTTGGGTTAATTAATTGTGTTTAAGTGAAATTAAATTAACATATGTGTGTGTTCCATCATATTTCACTTTAAGTTGTGTTTAATTTTAATTTTGAAAAAGAAATTAAAATTTGGTATTTCTTTTATTGAACCATTCCTATCGCTTTCGCATTTATAAAAGGAAATTACTTTTGAATTTTAAATTGGGGGGCATATTGTTCAAATAATATTCATATAAAAGAAAGAGCATAAGAAATACGATAGTAATAATCCCTTGAATCAGTGATAGTACATTCGAAGGTGTTTACCGTTTTAGAGGTTTTTGAATTCTTCTCCTTCCAAAGTCTCAATTTGATATGTACCTGGTCAAATGACAGCTAAAATGTGATACTGGTCATGCCAATTAGCCTCAAGCTTGTTCTTCTTCTAGATGAACTTTTTAAGAACATAGTCTCCTTCTTTGAGTTTGGTCAGCTTGAGCCTTTTATTATAGAAGCGATCAGTTTTGTATTAGTATACAACGTTTCTTAGGGCAGCATCATCTCGAACTTCCTCCAATATATCTAAATCTACTTGCAACATCAAATCACTAATTGGAGAATAAAAATTCAGTACCCTTTAAGTTGGTTGGCCTATCTCGTCCGGTACCATGGCTTCAGTCCCAAATGCAAGCATGTAAGGCGCCTCACCCGTTGCTGTTCTTGGTGTTGTTTTGTATGCCTAAAGAACATAATATAACTCATTAATCCAGCGGCCCTGAGCAGTATCAAGCCTTTTTTAGTCCGTTGAGAACACTCATATTTGTTACTTCTATTTGACCATTACTTTGCGGATGGACTGGTGAAAAATGAAGTTTTTGGATTTTAAACTGGCCACAATATGCTTCAAACTCATTATTATCAAATTGGGTTCCATGGTTTGTAATGAAGGCATAGGGCATCCCATATCTGCATATGATATTCTTCCAAATGAATTGACAAACTTCTTATAGGTCACTCTACCAAGGGCTCTAACTCCACCCATTTTTTGAAGAAATCAATAGCAACAACCAAATACTTGAACCTGCCCTTGGTGGTCGATAATGGGCCGACTAGGTCAATGCAAATTTATTGGTGCTAGAGCAACATTGGGTGCTTTATGAATGGTAGAGAACTTCTGGCACTTGTCACACTTTCTTGCAAAGGCTTTACAATCTTCCCTCATAGTTGCCCAGCAATATCCTTGAGTGTTGATTCTTTGAAGCAATGACTGACTAGCTGAATACGATCCACGGGAACCTTCGTTCACCTATTTAATCAAGTCTTCCACTTCCACTGAATGAACATAGCGCAACAAGGATATTATTAATCCCTTTCTATATAAAACCCCTTTGTCCAACAAATATCTTGTTTCTTTATATCGAACGTTTTGGCCTATTTGGGATCAGGTGGTAGGATTCCATCATAAAAAAACATATTTTCTTAGTACGGCTCATGGTATAAGTGCCAAATAACACTTCTAGCTTGAATGTCCTAAGAGGGTAAACCTTTTCACCTAAAAAACATATTAATGGCCTATGGTAAGGTTCTAGTTGGTTGAGCTTTAAGTCCAAACTCTGAAAGCAAGGGTAAAACATAATATATATCCAGCTCCCATTGTTAATCAAAACTATAGTGATGACGAAATCCTAGATCCTGAATTTGACGACCAATGGATCATCGCGGGGATAAAGTACCCCAGAGAGGTCGTTATTGGAAAAGACGATTACCAGTGTGTCTTTATTGATCTTCTTGGGCCGATCATCTTCGTTCGAATTGATTCTCTAGATATAAGAATAGGTCTGGGCCTCATTCAAGTATTTTTTTCTCTCTGGAATATGGTCGCCTCCTCCACCATCACCACATTTAATTACATGACAATCAAATGAACCAAAATTGACCATAGTTACCTCACTCTCAGGTTGTTTAGGCTTCTTCGGAAGGTCAGGATCATCATCATAACCATCTTCACGATTCTCTTCCTGTCATCTCTGGATTTTCATGGAGAACTTGACCTTCCTCTTACTCATCTACCTTCTCATCGATTAAAAAATTTGTTCAGTTTTCCTTGATGGATAAGAGATTCTACTTCATTCTTCAAAGCAATACAATTATTTGTTATATGTACATGATCCTTGTGGAATTCATAATATTTAGATATGTCCTTCTTAATAAGGGGTGCCTTCAACCATTCAGGTCGTCGTAAATCCTTATTGTGTTTGATTTTCTCTAGGATATGGTGAATTCTAACACTAAATGTAGTATAAGTTCTATATTTTTTGAGATTATCCTCCATTTTTGGCTTCTGCTCCTTTTGATCCTTTTTATCAGGCTTAGTAGCTGGACTCTGTTTTACAGCCATTGCTTCTTAAGCATTCATTATCTTTCCTACTTTAGGCATGAGCTCAGTTATGGCTTTAGGAAGATCTTTGTCTAGAGTGTAATACAACTTCTAGGGAAGTAATCTGCTCATCAGAGCACTGATTATTATTTTCTCCTCATAATCGACCACTTCCAATTTCTCATTGTTAAAATGGGTGATTTAATCCCTGGTAGTTTCCCTTACATGCTTCCTTACGCTTAAGAGATGGGCTACTCTTTTTACTAGCTTGGATCCAAAATAAAAATTTCTAATAAATAACTTTGCAAGCTAGTTGAAATTTTTAATTTATCCTCGAGGAAAGTTATTGTACCATATCTAGAGAGAACCTACAATGGTACTTGAAAATGCTTTGTATCTCATCTCATCGGGGACTGAATAAATGTTAGCGATAGCTTGATATTGCTCAATATATATAACTAGATAAGTTTTTCCATCATATTTCGGGGTCACCACAGGAGCTTTAAACTCAGATGGAGCAAGAAAATTCACAATCGCTTAAATAAAAGGGGATCCTTTAACAAAACTCCATTGTAAGGGATTATTTGCTTTCTCCATCTTTCTTAGCAATTCTTTCATCCACTGGATTGATCATTTCGATGAAGGATTGCCTGCATCAGATTTGTGCGAAGCAGCTCGGCTATCACTACACCAAAAATAATAATTTGGCACACCCTAATGTTGAAAATCTGGCACAGCTTAAAAGTCTGCCAAGTTCTGGCATGATTTAATAAGAATCTGACACACTTTAAAATCATGACAAAACTTGACACTGTTTAAAAGTGTGCCAAAATTGAACTCACTTACTAAAATATAAATACTTTAAAAAAGTACTAGTTCCTCTCTCCTCTCTCCTCACACCCCACTCCCACTCAAACCCATTCCCGTACACCCAAACGAAAGAGACTAACTCCAAATCGACATAAGAAATTTTCCTTCCCTGGTTATCAAATCCATCGATGTATACCTTTCTTTTCAAACTCCGTCTTTGTACGTATCGCTATCAAAATCTTGACCTAGGGTTTCTCAGAATCATGGGATTCACGATTTGGGTAAGCTTTTCTGATTAGCAGTGATGGATTCAGATAGATTTATAATGGAAAACATTATATTCTGGATAAGTTCCTAATGTTTTTTGCCTATTAATCTTATGAGTGGTGATATATTTTCTATGTTGTTTACCTCTTAATATGATGTATTGATGGATTTTCTATGATTTTATGATTTTGGTGTAGTGATAGATTTATTCTCAAGTATATTCTATTTTGGATAATTTTTTTTTAGAAGTGATAGACGCCATTCTCTTTTATTTATTTTTTCATTTAGATAAGTTTTTCTTCACTTTCATGCCTTTGCCATGCATGATATTCGCTTTCAGGGGAAGCCATTGAGAGAAGAACCATCTCCTACAGGTTACCATTGATTCTTGCTTGTCTCTTATCTCTGTAAGGATATTTATTTGTACAAGCTTAAAAAATATCTATGAGGGACTAATCCCATTTTTCTATATTTTTATTTATTTTTATTACTTTCAACATTATTGCTAATTCAATTTAGTTTGGGGAACCGGTGAATATTACCATATTTGTGAGCTATTTCATTTACTTAAGGTTGTTTGTATGATTTTAGACATGGCTATTGGGTATTGGTTTAACATTTTTTTTTGACAGGGTAGTGTAACATAAGAAAGTCTTAACAAGGACGATAGTGCCGAGAGGCTCTTGATGTTATCCCAAAATGAGTCATAATACACAATTTCTTGCACTCTTGTTTGCCTAATATATGGATATACTTATAGTTTTAATTTACTATTTTCTACTTGACACTTACTGAAAGTGAAATCCATTTATCGACAGGTTATGTATCATTATAAATGAAAAAGAAAATAGTTGGATGACTATGGTTATTGGTTTGGTAGCTTTGGAGTTCATTTTCTCTCGCTATAGTTAATGGTTGTGTGGGCGAGCATTTTAAAGTAAATTTTTTTAGAAACTAAGTGGATATAGGTATTAGCTTCAGTGCGCCCGTGCCAAAGTACATTTGTTTAGGAACTACGTGGATTTAGGGATTAGCTTGTGTGCGCACGTGTGCAAAAGTACATTTCTTTACAAACTGCGTGGATTTATTGATTAGCTTGCGTGTACGCATGGGCTAAAGTACATTTGTTTAGGAACTACATATATTTAGGGATTAGCTTGCACGTGTGTGTGTGTGTGTGTCGCGCGTGTGTGCACGTGCCAAAGTATTTTTGGGATTAGCTCATGTGTTCGTGCGTGCTAAAGTACATTTTTTTAGGAACTATGTGGATTTAAGGATTAGCTTGCACATGTCTGCGCATGTGTGTGCTTGTGCGTGTGTATGCGTGCACTTGACAAAGTACATTTCTCTAGTTGCATGCTTGTATATGTTTAAAAAATAAACTATTGATGCTATTGTGGTCACTCTAGCTAGGGTTGGCTCTAGACAAGGTCACTCTTCCCTCCCACTAGCAGACTTCGTAACTCTCAGATTGTTTTAACAGTGAATCTTGTTTATTTCCAATGTCAGACCACCAGATTCTGTCTAAACAACATTTATATCTCAGATTACCTTTTTTTCCTTTATGAGCATTTTTCATTTACAATGTATGTGTTGATTTCTTTATGGCTCACTGCATTTATGTATTTTGTTTTCATTGACAATTTATTGTACTATTTAGTCAATTTTTTGCCATGCTACTAATTGTTGGTCTTATTGCATATACAAAGCATATGTTTTCTGTGGTATATATGTTGGCATTAGTGCATATACCGTACTATATGAATTGTGATATTAATCAAACTACAATATGTTTATCATATCTTTAACTCTGTTTCTTCTATCACCGTCGTTGAATTAAGAATATTGAAGTTGTTATGTTAATGATTGGCAGGTTTACTCAAAGGTTTGTGGAGAATCTTCTATGGAAGTTCCCACAATTGATGTAAGATTCAAATACATTTCTTCCTTATAATTCTTCACAATTTTTTTTCATACAGAGGTTGGCAAGCCGTTCAGCTAAAGACTAACAATTCTTAAAGAAACAAATATTGTAAAATGTTCTCAGTTTGTGGAAACTAATGTATTATGCTACCTCAACTATTTTTTTTACAATATTTTCACCAGACTAGCTCTACTGGAAGGTTCCATAGCGGAAGCTTACATCGTTAATGAATGTATGACATTTTTCTCAATGTAGTTTAAGAAAACTTGTTTTTACTTTATGCAAATCCCCCACTAACCATATACTGTGATTTTGAGGATCCAACCATCAATTAGTTGTAAGCCCCAAAGTTGTTACATATTTTTGGAGGATCCAACCATCGATTGGTTGTAAGCACCAAAATTTTTTCCATTTGGGTCGACATGCTTGTACAACCTTAGGTACACTCATATTTTTCTGACATTTTGAATTATTTCTACATGCTGGAGTGATTTACATTAAGAATGATGCATTAGTTCATTTAAGATAGGACTAAGCAGTTGATTCCATGATAACTGAAGAAGTACCATACAGATTAGAATAGATAGATTCCATGCATTAGTTCAAGCCTACTTATATCCACCTTGGGCTCCATAAAAATTAAAATAGATAGATTGTACATTTTGCAAAATTACATTGGTTAATAGGTGTTTTTCAATCAGATTCTACTTAAAAAAACTTCCTTAGGATCTTTGGAGGCCCATTATTATGTAAATATATTATCTTGATTAACTTGTGTTTTTTCATATTACCTAATGGTTTTTACTTCATCTTGTTAAGGTATTTTTATACCATTTAGAGGCTCCTGAATAAATTTAAGGTTATCACAGGGCTGGGAGCAGAACTGTGAAAGAGCATCTTGAAGGTTGCATGATAGGATAAGTCTGTTTAAGATTAGGTAGGATTTTTATTGTGAAGTGAGTTATAGTTGGAAATTCAAGTGTATTGGAGAAGGTGCATCATTTTTTCTATAAAAGACCATAAGTACCATAACACAAATATGCTCGAAGTTCCTATAAATTGGTTAGAATAGAATAGTGGGATTGGTGTCATGAACATAAAATGGTAGAACATAGTTGCGATTAGATATGGGAAAATAGAATCGAGAATAAGGCCAATATGTAACAATAAGGCCAATAGAATCAAGAATAAGGCTAATAAATCTTGACAAAGGAGGAAACCAAGTGGTATTCATTTTGGCAAAGTTAAGAAGCCAACTATGCTATGCACACCGTGTCCATCTCTCCCAACAATAACAAAATAATACAAAAAAAAACTAAAAATCTATTAAATTTAAGGGATCGAGCAGGCCATGAAACTGACATGCAAAGTTAGAACCTACAATCAACCTGCTAAGAAATTGTTATAACATAATGGATCTTCACCTATATCACATTAACTCATCACATTTTTTGTTATTGGCCCCAAACTTAGACATCATCCATTTTTCAGAGATCCTATGAACATGATGCCCATATCATCAATTATTCTGCACCATCTATCCTTTATAATCTCAGCATAAGAGGAAAATAAACTTCTGAAGTCTGAGCTATTCAATTTCAATTATGTCCTTGAAATCTCAAATTCTCTCCTAACATTGAGAAAGTCATCGTATAGACTGTATTGAATATTTGGACATTTTTTGTTGCCATAATCAGTTATGCCGACTTTATATTTTTTTGTCAAAATTTATAGTTATGTTGCCATAATCAGTTATGCTGACTTTCACATTTTTTTGCTTCCATAATAAGTTATGCTGACATTTTTTTACCGCCATCAATGAGTAATTTTGTTCTGCGGATTCTGCCAGGGACCATACCGCAAAGGCTCCTTTATGAGGGACAAGTGGTCTTTTTTTTGGCGAATTTCAGTTTAACTCATATTTTAGGTTTAGGATGTTCTTCATTGATATTTTGTGCCTCGTTTTATCTCCATGTAAGTTTTGTTTTAGTGAATCACATGTATTTGTTATTATCATCATATTGTTTCTTTTTTGTTTATATGCATTATCACAGTATGCAATACTCTCATGTTTGTTCCTGAGGCATGTGATATCTTTTCTTAGAATGTTCCAATCATTTTCTTTCATTCTCTTTTATCATGCGATGGTTCATACCTAATATGGAATTTATTATAATCTATGAGGAACCCATATTGATGATCTGTTACGAGAGACATTCCAATATTTAACTTTTCTTGAACGAATGTGTCGGTGTTTTCCTTTTTGATTTACTCTATCCTTCATATGCATTTTCTGGCATCTAATTCCTTTTCTAAAGTGCATAAAGTCGCTGAATATCTTTGGATGGGTTATGTTTTTTTTCTATTATGTTTCCTATTCTTTTGATGGTGGATAGGTAATCATCATGAACAATGTAAATACTTCTGTTGGTAACACATCGGTTGGGGAGGAGGAATATGCTTTGTACGAGAAATCTACCATCACAGAGATTCTAAAAGGAATTACTTTCCAAATAACCACAAACTCTTTCTTCCATACAAATACACACCAGGTATGGAAGAAAAAAGAAATTAAACACACTAATAATTGCTACTTTCCCATAAAATTTTGATAATGGCTTGCTTTATTTTTCACTTTTCTTCTTGTTGATACAATTCATGGTTGTAAATGTATAAGTTCATAATTAAAATGCTCCATGACATATATCTTGTGAAAGCTAGAAATGATGCGAACGTATAAACGCAGGGATTGTTACTCGACATCATCTTGTTCTACAACTTCATAGGCTTGATGAAGGAAGAGAATATGTAGAATTCACTTACCTCCCAAGAAAAAGGTTCACTGATTTTGGTACAACTTGTGTTAATATTTCTAACTGATTTTGGGGAAGCATTGCCAGGAGTTAGGATACCGAAATTTAATTAGGTTGAGCTCGTTTAGAAAGTATGTAGTCAAAAAGGTCCTATGTGAATATTTATGGATGTACTTGAGTTCATTTTATGTTAGATTATTGTGAGACCAAAGCAAAAAAGTGCGTGCACATTTGCCTTAGAATCATGCATGCGGATCACAATCATTTGTAGTCGTGATGTCAATACAT
The DNA here is from genome assembly GCA_949130495.1 of Sambucus nigra. Taxonomy (NCBI): domain Eukaryota; kingdom Viridiplantae; phylum Streptophyta; class Magnoliopsida; order Dipsacales; family Adoxaceae; genus Sambucus; species Sambucus nigra. Next base: position 90,276,420 of record OX422222.1, on the reverse strand, counting down.
GTAATGCATTTATTAATTTCTAATTTGTTATATAGTTATCAAATTGATTTTACCTTACTAAATTTGATTTCAATTTATGTGTCATAATAATATTCTTAACATTGTTCATATTAGGCATGTTTCACCCACATCATCAACTAGTATGGTTATATTCTTTCATGCATTAATTTTGAATTCAGGATCATGAAACTGATATGAAACCTAGCATCGTGGAATTCTTCAAGACATCTCATTGGAGTTAGAGAAAGGGTGATTTGATGAATGATAAGTTCAAGGATACACATGTATGTTTCAGTTCTTTCCCCCTTTTATCCTTTTTGTATTTTATAAGACAAACCTTCTAATATAAGTCGTCTGACACTTCAACAGTCATAACATAGTCTTGGTCTCATATTCCAGAGCTGAGAAACTTGAAAGATAAGATATCGTCTCATGAACAACTAAATGCCGCTCATGAACAACGCATAACAATTCTCTTAAAAGTTGCACCATTAAATAGAAAAATGGCCTGAAATAGCGGCAACAAGTAGACAAACGTAAAATATCTTACTTTATGAGCTTATATAGTTAAATTGGTGGAAGGGATTTGGTGGTGGTTTGGTTTTGGAATTTTCTGCTCTTATTGAGTTATTTTAAATGTTAAAACATGTTGGATTTAATGAATAAACAAATGAAACTATGTCAAAATTTTTTAAAATCAATAAACGTTCTAAATTGATTAAAAACATGCCGTTAGAAGATGAAAATCCAAAACGGCCCCGTAAGAGGCACTATTACCTCGCACGGGATCAATGTAACTCATAGGAACTGACTGCGTAGTCGTGGGACTCTCAGTTTGAGAATATGATGATAATTTGAAAATATCTAGATTACGCTTAAAAATTAGTCGTTAAATGGTGAAAACCCTAACCAACACCCAAATGGCCACGTAAGAGGTATGGGCACATTCTCATGGGACCAATGTAACTTGTAGAAACTGATCGTGTAGTAACAGGCCTCCCGGTTTGAGAATATGACGATAATTTAAAAATATTTAGATTATTGTTAAAAACATACCGTTTGAGGGTGAAAACTCAAACTAGCCCCCAAACAGTCCCGTAAGAGGCACTAACACCTCGCACGTGGCCAATGTAACTCGTAGGAACTGTCCGTGTAGTCACGGGACATATGGTTTGAGAATACGATGATAATTTGAAAATATCTAGACTTTGGCTTAAAAAGATGCCGTTAGTGGGTAAAAACAAAAATTAGACCCCAAATGGCTCCGTAAGAGGCACGAACATCTCATATGGGACCAATGTAACTCATTGGAATTGATCGAATAGTCGCGGGTCTCTTGGTTTGAGAATATGACGATAATTTGATTATATCTAGATTAATCTTAAAAGAAAGTCGTTAAAGGGTAAAAACCCAAACCAGCTTCTAAACAGCCCCGTGAGAGGCACGAACACCTCACACGGGACCAATGTCACTTGTAGGAATTAACTGTGTAGTCACGAGTCTCCTGGTTTGGAAATATGATGATAATTTAAAAATATTTAGATTATTGTTAAAAACATGCCGTTTGGGGGGGAAAACTCAAACCAGCCCCCAAACGGTCCCGTAAGAGGCACTAACACCTCACACGCGGCTAATGTAACTCGTAGTAACTGACTGTGTAGTCAAGGGACATATGGTTTGATATTACGATGATAATTTAAAAATATCTAGACTCTGGCTTAAAAACATGCCGTTAGTGGGTGAAAATCGAAACTAGACCCCAAATGGCCCCGTAAGAGCCACGAACACCTCATACATGACCAATGTAACTCGTACGAATTGACCACGTAGTCAAAGGTATCTCGGTTTCAGAATATTACGATAATTTAAAAATATCTAGATTATGCTTAAAAAAATCCATTAAAGGGAGAAAACACAAATCAACCCCCATAAGAGGCACGAAGACCTCGCACGGGATCAATGTGACTTATAGGAACTAACCGTGTAGTTACGAGTCTCCCGATTTGAGAATATAACGATAATTTAAAAATATTTAGATTATTCTTTAAAACATACCGTTTGATGGTGAAAACTCAAACCAACCCCCAAACGGACCTATAATAGGCACTAACACCTCGCATGGGGCCAATGTAACTCGTAGGAACTGACTGTGTAATCACGGGACATATGGTTTGAGAATACGATGATAATTTGAAAATATCTAGACTTTGGATTAAAAACATGTTGTTAGTGGGTGAAAACCCATACTAGACCCCAAATGGCCCCGTTAGAGGCATGAACACCTCATACGGGATCAATGTAACTCATAGGAATTGACTGCGTAGTCATGGGTCTCTCAATTTAAGAATATGATGTTAATTTAAAAATATCTAGATTGGGATTGATAACATGCCGTTAAAGGGTGAAAACCCAAGCCAGCCCCCAAACAGCCCTGTAAGAGGCATAAACACTTTACACGTGACCAATGTAACTCGTTGGAATTGACCTCGTAGTCATGGGTCTCTCGATTTAAGAATATGATGATAATTTGAAAATATATAGATTAGGCTTGAAAATAAGATGTTAAAGGATGAAAACTCAAACCAGTCCTCAAACGGTCCCGTAAGAGGCACTAACTCCTCGCATGGGACTAATGTTACTCGTAGGAGATGACCACATAGTCACAAGAATTTCGATTTGCGAATACAATAATAATTTTAAATCGTATATACAAATTTTCAACTGGAATAAGATTTTTTTTAAAATTACTCTGTTACTAATATCATCTCCTTTTTGTATCTTATTTTTTTGCAGGATAACAGTTTTTCGTTAGCTTTTATCCACGTGGAACACACGAAGTCAATGGTTTACAATAAGGAGATTATTTACTTAATGTCGTTAATATTCAAGATTCTATTTTTTTGTGTTATGATCGTACGGGCTTTTGTAGTTTTATTGTTAGCTTTTATGGCTGTGTGGGCTTTTGTAATTTTATTGATATATTTTATGGCCGTGCAGGCTTTACATTACGCATGTTTTATATTAGAAGGTTTTAGAATGTCTAGAAAAGGGAGGAAACTCTGCCCCATTTTTTTGGTCTGTGAACTATTAATAATTGTAATAATTTAAAGTTTGTATGTACATTAGTTTATCAACAACTTTTGAGATTCGTAATTTGTGAATTTTCTTATTTTCAAATAATTAATTTTTTTCTTTGATCCAAAAAATTTAGCACAGTTCAAAATTGTGCCAAAATTTTATCAAATTTTGGCACAGTTTTGAACTGTGCCAAAAGAGTACCAAAATGTAATCAACCTGGCACAGTTATAAAGTGTGCCAGAAATACCAAATTCTGGCACAGTTTTAAAGTGTGCCAGAAGTGTTCCTGTTTGGTCAAATTTGGCACACTTTTAAACTGTGCTAGAAAAAAATGGCCATTTTGGAACACCTGATTCTCGAACAGTTCAAAACGGTGTCAGATTTGATCTGGCACAGTTTTAAACCGTGCATGATTCCTATTTTTGGTGTAGTGTATCCCGACCATGTGTCTGCGCTAAGTTTTCTTCATGAGAAGTTTACTCGGCATGTTCAGATCATCAGATGCTTGATCATAACCTGACTGAGGCTTCACGATAGTCGGCTGGACATTGAGTGTCCCTAGACAATGTTATGGTAGAGTTTCTATTTGCTCAGGGTCCCAAAAGGTCAAAATGTGAAGCTTTGCTCAATCTTTTCGTGACACTGGGCCTTTCAGGAGGGAAAGAATGTCCATCATAGAACTCTGAGGATCTAATTAATGAACTAACTCTTGGGTGATAAGTCCTATCAATTGATGATCTTGAATAGCTATGTCGGCTATGCCTAGGAGGTGGAGGCCTCATTTTTCTCCTTAGCAAAGGAGTTTCTTGCTTCTCAGACAGGGCTAGAGATCTGGCTTGTAATGATTGAGCCAGTTGTTTCATGGATTTTTACGTAGTGTCTTATCCCCCTAGCAATATGGGCCAGAATCCCATTTTGGTCGACTGCTATAGGTGGAGCAGACGGAACGGTCTACTTGCCTTCTTTCTTGGCACTGGGCTCTGAATCATTCATTATTCCTTAAGCAAGGGCGTATGAGATTAAGAATGGTAATTAGACACACGTTCCCACAGACAGAGCCAATCTGTTGATGTCAAAAAATGGATTTGATCTAAATTTATAATCATAGATAAAATACATAATTATAATGAAATAATCAAAGAGAGACAGAGGATTTTTAAGTGGTTCGGCTATGTAAGAAGCCTACGTCTACTGTTATGGTATTGATTTTTAAGATTACAGAAAGCTAGGTAATCTTGTAAATAAAAACATCATAGAATCCATTCTTTCTTCCTTTATTTGATGAGAGGAATACAACATATTTATAGTAACCCGGAGGCGAAGGGTTAGAAAGTTAAGGGTTGGAATGCCTTTATATAGTTAAGCATTTACACCCGTACATAATGAATATGATTGTTGGTTATGTGACCCACGTGCCCTTGGTGTGGTGGCTCTTCATTAGTATTGATCGTCTGCATTCTTTATATTGGTCGGCATGTCTATCGAGCTACTGTATGCTGATTGAGATTTCTGCCATGTAAGAAGACATTTGTCCACTTATGATTGGTTGATGTAGGTGGATAATTTTTTGTATCAATATCCCCCTTAAATGAAAGTGATAATGAAGACAACACTAGTGGGCCCAAAGTCATAGTGAAACCACCCACTGCTATGCCTTTCCCTCAACGGTTGGTTACACCTCAGAAAGGGGTCTCTCGTGACGATGTGTTGGATGTATTTATGAGAGCAAAGCTGAATTTACCTTTTCTCGATGCCATAAAGAAAATTCTTGCCTATGCTAAAGTCCTTAAGGACTTATTAACGGTGAAAAGAAGGCTAAATATGAAAAAAAGTTTTCCTAGCACAAAATGTGAGCAATGTTCTACTTAATGACCTCCCGCCCAAGTTTAAAGATTCGGGTGAACCTACCATCTCGTGCATCATTGGAGAGAACCAAATAGAAAAGGCCTTACTTGATTTAGGGGAAAGTAGTAACATTCTCCTTTATTCGATAGATAGGCAACTAGACTTGAGGGGCCTCAAGCCCACCTCGATCACTTTCCAGCTCACAGATCGTACAGTGAAGATACCTTGATGGATTATTGAGGACGTGATAGTCCAAGTGGACACATTCTACTTCCTGATAGATTTTCTCATTTGGGACACGAAGACCTCCATCCCCTCGACAAAACATATTCCCTTCATCCTAGGATGCCAATTCTTAGCCACGGATAACGCATTAATTAACACTCGAAATGGGTAAATGCAACTCACATTCGGGAACATGACCCTTAAGATGAATATTTTCAGTTTCTCCAGGCAAGTGGGTGAGGAGGACGATTTTCACGCGGTAGATCGTATCGAAGAGATAGTAGAGGAGCACATAGAGGAAAAATCGGTGGGGATGCCTTAGGAGTGTGCCTTATTTTGAGTAATGAGAGTGATGGGACATACACCGACTTCGAGAGGGGGGTGGAGGAGTTGCGAGCAATATTAAATGAGAGAGCGTCGGATGAGGACGTACAATATGTGAATTGGGTTTCTAGATTTGAGGACTTACCACCAAGGGCGTCGAGCACGATTCCACCCAACGAAAAATTCCCCCCCTAAATTAAAGAAACTACCTTCCAATGTAAAATATGCTTATTTGGGAGAGGAAGAGACATTTCTTGTTGTTGTCTCCTCTAGCCTAGATAAAGAGCAAGAGGTAAATTGTTAGCAATTTTGAGGAAGCACCGAATTTCTTTTGGATGGATCATTACGGATTTGAAAGGTACAAGTCCCCTGATTTGTACCCATAAAATCCACCTCGACAAGGATGCGAACCCCTCTAGGGAGATGCAACGGCGATTAAACCCCACTATGAAAGAATTAGTGAGTGCGGAGATCATTAAGCTATTAGACGGGGGTATTATTTACCCAATTTTGGATAAAAAATGGGTGAGTCCTATCCAAGTCGTCCCGAAGAAGTCGGGAATGACTGTGATCAAGAATGCTAATGGTGAGCTAATTCCTCAACGCACCACCATCGGGTGACGCATTTGCATTGACTACCGAAAGATTAATGACAACATGAGAAAATATCATTTCCCGTACCATTCATTGACCAAATGCTAGAGAGAGTAATGGGACACCCATTCTATTGCTTCCTTGACGGTTATTTAATATATAACCAAATTGAGGTAGATGTGCTTGATCAAGAGAAGTCGACTTTCACATGTCCTTTCGGTACGTTTACCTATAAATGTATGGCATTTGAATTATGCAATAACCCCCAACGTTTCATAGGTGCATGCTTAGTCTCTTTAACGACATGGTCGAAATGGGCCTTGAGGTTTTTATGGATGACTTTAGCATCTTTGGCCCCTCTTTTGACCTTTTCATTGTGAACCTTAAAAAAGTACTAGCCCGTTGTGTGGAAAAGAACTTGGTACTAAATTGGGAGAAGTGCTATTTCATGGTTACCAAAAGAATAGTTCTTGGCTACATAGTGTCGTCCAAAGGAATTGAGGTTGATAGGGTGAAAATTGATGTCATAGCCAATTTTCCCCCTCCTAAGTCACTAAAGGACGTGCACTCTTTCTTGGGCCACGAGAGTTTTTATCGGAGGCTTATTGAGGATTTTAGTGCTATTACTAGACCATTGAGAAACCTCGTTATGAAGGATGTCCCCTTTGATTGGAATGAAGCATGTCAAAGTGCTTTTGAAAAATTGAAAAGCACTCTCGTTTTCACTCCCATTATGCAAGCTCCGAATTGCTCCCTTCCATTCGAGCTCATGTGTGATGCGAGTGATTATGTTATAGGGGTTATTTTGGACCATAGAAAAAATAAGAAGGCTTGTGTCATCTACTATTCTAGCCGAATGCTAATCATACTGCAACTCAATTACTCCACAACGGAGAAAGAATTACTAGATGTAGTTTTTGCCCTAGATAAATTTCACTCTTACCTTATTGGTTTGCCAATCACTTGCTTTACTGATCACGCGGAGCTTAAGTATATCCTTTCCAAAAAGGATGCTAAGTCGTGCCTTATAAGGTGAATCCTACTCCTACAAGAGTTTAATCGCTCCATAAAAGATAAGAAAGGAGTAAAAAACGTCATCGACGACCATTTGTCCTAGATCTTGTCCAACGTGTTTAGTGATCCCATACCCATAGACAAATATTCTCTAGATGAGTAGTTATTTTCCACTTCTTCTCTCCCCTAGTTTGCGGACATAATGAATTACCTTATCAAGGGAGTCATTCCTTCCGATTGGACACCGCAAGAGAGAAATAAGTTCCTCACTTGGTCGCGCATGTTCTTTTATGATGATCCATATTTATTCAAATATTATCGGACCAAATCATCTGAAAATGTTTTTCGAATAGAGAGATTACTAGCGTAATTCGCTTTTGTCATACGGAAGCTTGTTGAGGCCATTTTTTGATGAATAAGACGGCCGCTAAGATCCTTCAAAACGGTCTCTATTAGCCCATAACTTTTTCAGGATATTAAGTCTTATTGCAAATCTTGCGATAGATGCCAAAGGATAGGAGCCATCACCCGACGAGACATGATTACATTTACCCCCATACTCATCATTGAGATATTTGATTGTTAGGGTATTGACTTCATGGGTCCTTTCCCTCCCTTCTTTGGTTTCTTATACATCCTCATCACGGTAGACTATGTGTCAAAATAGGTTTAGGCCATAGCTACTAAGACTAATGGCAATAATGTGGTTATTAAGTTATTGCGAGAACACATACTTTCTCGCTTCGGAGCTCCAAAGTTAATTATTAGTGACAACAGAAAATAATTTTGCAACCGTCCATTTGCAAAAATTATGATAAAGTATAGGGTCGTCCACAAGTTTGGGATGACTTATCACCCCCAAATGAGTGGGCAAGACGATTTGGCCAATTGTGAAATCAAGAACATTCTCGAAAAGACCGTTGATTCTAATCGAAAAGATTGGTCTCTCCGATTAAACAATGCGCTATGGTCTTATAGAAACGCATATAAGAACCACCTTGGGATGTTACCATTTCTCTTTGTGCATGGAAAGCCTCTCCATCTCCCCGTGGATCTAGAACATAAATAATCTTGGGCAATCAAGAGGTTGACCTATAATTTGGACAAAGTCGGTGCAGTACGAAAGCTTCAATTGAATGAGTTGGAAGAGATGCGCAATGTCGCGCATGAAAATGCAAAGCTATCCAAAGAAAAAATGAAACTCGCACATGATAGAATTATTCGACTAAAGGAGTTTCATTCGAGTGAAAAAGTGTTTCTATACAACTCACGTCTACACTTGTTTCCCAATAAGTTAAGTTCGCGATGGACCGACCCATTTGTAATGAAAGAAGTGTTCCCCCATGGAGCCGTTGAATTGGAAGATCCAAAGGGGGAGAGACATTCAAGGTTAATGAACAATGCCTAAAGCCATATTTAGAGGCATGTGTTGAAGAAGCCAGCATCATTTGGTTTTTCGGACCCCGTTTACGGGGTTGATTGAGAGTGAAATGAGATGTCATCGCACCCCCAATGCGTATGGGATGATTCTTATGTACCACAGTAAATTATTTAGGTAGGTTGGTTAGAATTCCGTAAGTTACGAGTCAAGAAAGGTAAGGACCAAAAATGTGCATCTCGAGAGAGTTTACTGCGAGGCAAAGTGAATTTCCGAGGTTTTCCAAGATAAAATAGGAGTGGGAGTGTTTTGGGAAATTTTTAGAAAAGTGAATTTTCGAAGTTCCAAAACTTATTTTTTTATTGATGCTAAGTTAGGGGGCGTACTGGAATTCCAAACTGGCTCGCCTTGGTTACACTATCATGGCTGAAGCGGTTCTCTTTCTGATTGATTAAAAAATTTAAGGGGCCCAAAACGGTTCACCCTTGTCCTAACCGATTCGCTAATAGCCTATGTAAATTCGTCCATTCCTTATACATCCCCCTTTTCCTCCACATTCATTTCCCTCCAACCCCATTTCCCTTTACATCCATTCCATCCATTTTTTTTCCTCCACACCCATTCCTTTCACTTTTCTTCCCTCTAATTTTGCCACACCTCCACCTATAAATACACCTCCAATCCCCCTTTTCATTTCACCCATTTCATCTCTCCTCACTCTTACTCTCCCTAAATAAATTCCAAAACCCTCTTCCATATGGCCAACAAATAATTAGCCATGAAATACGATTCCACCGAAGTTTTACATGATGGTGATCACCCCTACTGCTCACCCCAAGAAAGCATATGGTGGGAAATGTTTTTCTCTCCCACCTGCACCATTCACATAGAACACGAAGTGAATTAGGATGAGTTACCATAAGATGTCTCTGCTATCTTTCACCGACTATGGTGGAGGCAATTCTTAGAAACTTCCGGAGACAACGTATGGCTTTACGAAGTGAACACCTTTTATGGAACTATCGTCAAAGTCAACGAAATACCTATGAAGACTATGTCGATGAGACGCTTGTCTGTCTCACTCTCAATGTCATCATCAAAAAAATGCGAGCCCAACGGGTGCTCGACCCCCAAAGATATCATGACCCCTCCGTGAGTAACCCTATTCTGAAGAACCAATGTATCGAAGGCATCTCCCCTAATCATGTTTGGGCCCGTGAGACCTTTCTAGTGGGCAGCCTAGATGAAACTAGACGGCTGGCCTTCGTGATCACTTACGGATCCATACTTCAAACATCAAATAACTAGGCGATCCGCATTCGTTTGCATGGTAATTTCCTCTACCATCTCCTTGGAAATGCGAGCTCCATTCACCTCACCCGCACTTTTTATGTGGAAATCATTCATGCCTCAATGGATCATAAAGGCAAGGCCACATTCCCCTACACCCGCTTCATCACTTCACTTCTAAACTCCTAAAAGATACGGGGATTCAACCACCACTAATGCAGACACGACTCCCCAAGCCCATTGGACAAGAATATCTTACTCAACGTGTGTGTGGCAAATGGAGGTAGTGAGCCCATGCCCACTGACGGAGGATGATGTTGACATGGGGGAGGGGGACCCCAAGTACAATAAGGATAATGACTCTGACTATGAGCTGGAGGGAGAGGGTCTCACTCGCCGCATTGCGAATAATGGGTTTTTAACTGAGTATCGGGTGAACTAATAAGCTTATCACCGAGACACTAGCATGATGGCCCGTCTACAAGCGAAAATGTATAAGATCTAAGTTGGGTCCAATGTCGCTATCCCAATATATTTTTACGATCCATATGATCCCAATGCTCCCGGCCCATCTCACCCACCCCTGTAGTAGCCCCAATATTGTTGATTGGTTGTTTGGTTTCACATATGTAGTTCTTCGCTTTTGGGTCTTTATTAGCCATTATTTTTTTGGTTACGAAACACTATGTAATCTCCATCCTTTATCTTACTTGTACTTGGTCTTTATTATAACAAAAGTTTCATTTTGCCCTTTGTCTATTATTTTTTTTATGCACCCTTGTTTTGTTTAGATTTCAGTCCTTTTGCAAAGTGACTTTGCAAAATTCTAAGTTGGGGGGGGGGGGGGGGGGGGGGGTACGCATGCGCTTTAAGAATTTCAAAATGCCCAAATTTAAAAAAAATTAGAAAATTTCAAAAAAGTCGAAAATATTTTTCTTCAAAAGATATAAAAATTAGAATTTAAAAACTGCAAAAATATCACTAAAATTTTGTTTAAAGTCTCAAATTGTAAAAAAAAATTCAAATGCACAAAGCTGGAATTTACAAAAGATAGAAATTGTGTGAAAATCGACGACTTAATGAATAAATGTAGAGATTAATTAACCCGGTGAGATTTCTAGCCTATCACTTGTTGAGAGATTTTAAATCAACCCGAGTTATAATTAACTCAAATTTCATTTCAGTGTTTTAATAAGCCGCTGAAGATCTCAATTCAATTGTTTTGATAGGTTACAGGAAACGTGCGAGATATTGTCTTGAATACGCGCTAAAATATCTTTAAATTAAATTCATCTTGAGACGCATATGTAATAACCCGCATAATTTTTGGGGTATTTTCAAAATAAAGAGGAAAAATAAAGTTTTTGATAAAATTATTTTTATTGCTCAAATATGTTGGTTATTATTTTTAAAGGCGAGGATTTCAAACGGTTTCGAAATCGGAGTTAAAACGGATTTTAAAGGATTTTTAAATGTTTTTAACTCTTGGAGTTGTTTCTGCTTCCAACTCTTCATTTCTTTGACTTATTTAAAGGAGTCTTTTGGCTTCCAAATTTTCATTTCTTTGCCTTATAAAAGGAGTCATGGGCAACCCTTTTTAACCTACTTTTGGCACAAATTTTGGCAGAAAATATATTTTATATTCCTCTTATTTTTATATACACATTGGCCCTTGAGATTTGTGAGTTCCAACCTTAGATTAGAGGTGTTCTTGGGGATATTTTGTTAGAGGTTCTTGGAGGAGCTTCTATAGATCTTTTGTGTTGATCTTGAGGATGTGATCATTGGTTTCTCATCATGGTTTGAGGTATGTGGTTTTACACAATATGCTCCTTAAATCTCGCGAGTGTCATTCTCTTTGAATTCTTGTTTAATTGAACTCATATTTGAATTGATAAATTCATTGAAATCTGGAAAATAATTGTTGAAATTATTTTGATTCATGTGGTATCATTATATTGTTGATGAGCACGTTGTCATGAGATTTTAATATGGCACGGATGTTGGGCACCCGCCAAAATTCCTGTTTCCCAGGCTATGGCTTGATAAAGCATATACGGATGTGGTGAGGCCTGGTGACCCGGTTAAAGTGTTATTGAAAAATTTATTGATCAATGCTTATGACATTTGCATTTGATTTGCATATTCGTACTCGTGTTGTTACGCTTTATTCATCGCTAACATATATTTGTTGAGCATATTTCCTGTCGTATTGTGTACTTCCCCATATTTTCTTTTAGTTGGTAGGTTAGCGTGGATTGGAGCAATATGGACCAATTGGGATGATTTTAGCGTGGATTATTTTGGGAAGAATATTTTTGGGAAAGATTTGTATTATTTTGATGTATAAAGCTTTGGAGATTTGTATTTTATTTTCGAGTTAGTTGTTGTATGTAATTAGAGAGACTTGTTGTAATTGAAGAGATTGAGATTAGTGGATTTATATTATTGTGGGTTTATTTAGATGCTCTATACCTTGTCACTTATGGATTTGGATTTATTTTATCGCATTAGCACTCCATTCGCTCTCCCCGGGCGGGCGAGGTGTTATAGCATATGGTAAAATATTTAGTAATTCGAACAATCAAGTAAGCCCTCGTTTGTTTCCCCAAAAATATTAGTCATTAAATGTTGTGAAAAATTACCCCTTTGCAATCCATTTTGAGCCGAATAAATTTTTCCATTTTCATTTGTAAACTCGAAAAAATCCAATTGGCCCGGAGTTTTGAAAATTGAAAAAAATCATCAAAAGTTCAAAGGATGAATAAAAATGGGTAATAGAAAAAAATAAAAGAGAAAAACTCAAAAAAGTTGCAAGAAAAGAAAAAACGGAAAAAAGAAAAAAATGAGCAAAAGCTCGAAAAAACACTAACGGACATCATAAGAACATTTTTCCAATTTCGAATGTCCCGACCCTTCCTAATTTTATCCAATACACCTAACAACTTGGAAAAGTCATAACCGAGTCCGAATTGTGAAATTAATTGCAGTGTGGAGAGGTAAACACGAAAAGATAAGATGAGAGATTAATTAGTGTGAATAAGGGACGATGTTTCCCATTTTCTAATGACCGTAATCCGTTGGCGAGATCTTTTCACATTAAATATTTCATCTTTAAAAATTGTATGCATGAATTTATGTTCCATTATATTTACTTTTTAAATCACGCAAATCGGGAGAAAATAGCCACATTCTGAGCGATTCGTTTGTTAGAGTATCCCATGAGAATTGAATTAAAACAAATTTTTGGGAAAGTAACGTAATTATCAATCGATAAAAATTAGCGGTTTGATTTTTGGCTTTGCACACACACACACACACAATAAATTGAGACTCTTGAATATGAATTTATGGGGACTGTTTTTGGAGAGCTTAAATTGTACAATTTTTAGGTATTTTGATTTTTCTTTTGTTAAAAAAAATGAATTTTGCGGGTATATTCACTGTAAACCCTAACGAGACACAACTCATCCTATTGAAGTAACCTAGGGGTTTAAAGGCTTGTTGCATACTCTAAATGCAATCGCTTGCCCGCAAAAGAGATATTCTATCCCAATAAAATGTTTGCTAAGTGTTTTGACCTTGCTTTAATTCTTTTAAATTGCTTGGGACAATCAAAGTTCTAACTTTGGGGGCTTTGATTAGGCATAAATTCTTCATATTTATCCCTATAATTTAGCTTCTTTTATTACTCCATGTGGTGTAAATTGAGTTAATTTATCTCATATCCTTGTTACTGATATCTTCTATCTAGTGCATCATCTTTCATTTATTTCTCTTACATTTCGCAGTTATTCACTACACCAAAAATAATAATTTGGCACACCTTGATATTAAAAATCTGGCACAGTTTAAAACTGTGCTAAATTTTGGCATGGTTTAATGATAAGCTGGTACACTTTAAGACAGTGACAAAATTTGGCACTGTTTAAAAGTGTGCCAAAATTGATGACACCTCACTAAAATATAAATATCTTTAAAAAAATTAATCCCTCTAACGTTTTTGGGTCTCACCCTCTCTCTCCTCTCTCAATAACAGGCTCCCGCTCTTTCTCTCTTGCTCAAGCAAATCCCATCTAGCTTTTACCGCTTCTGCCTCTAATAGGTGATAGAGTCTCTCGATATCTGTCTCTGTAACTCACAGCCCTACAACATAGGTATGCTTGGTGCTTTTCATTTTTTCTTTCATACATTTGTTTCCGTTTGTTGTTGATTTTCATGTTGTGTTATTTTGTTGTGAGGTTGAGAAATTAGGGTTTGATGGGGAATAAGTTGGGTAGGAGGAGACAGGTAGTGGATTAGAATTACACCAGGCCTCAGGGTTTGTATCAGCATAAGGATGTGGATAATAAGAAACTTAGGAAATTGATACTCGATTTTAAGCTAGCTCCTTGCTACCCTGAAGATGATGAATGTGGATGTGCTTTTTGTTTTTTTCTGCTTGACAGATCCTTGGGATAAAATGGAGGTCGGCTTGATCTGTAGGGGAATAGGAAAGCCTAACTTTACTTCGATAATGGAATTTTATATTTAGACATTAGTTTATTTTTCTTATCTGGATAATTGTTCAGTCGTTGATTGAATTAGAAATTGTTAGGATATTTATTATTAATTATCTATAGTATTTATCTTAAGTTAGGTATTTTAATCCTAGTAGAATTAGGTTTATGAAGCCTAGAAATAAGGTTAATCTTTGATGTCACCTTTATGATGAATTGAGTCATGAATTAAGTTTTATTTCAATTTAGTTAAGTTCATCATCTTTACATTTATGTTTTAGGTCCTACACCAGACAGAGCAATGGTCTAAGTTCTATCTTTGGTAATTATAGCGCAACTCATCATGTCCCTTATGTTTATTTCCATGTCAATGTTCATATTTCCTCATTTGAATTTCCCCATAAACTGAGAAGATTTTGTGTGACAATTTCTCTAGAACTTGGTAAAACTTTGAAGCTTATTACAACATTGCCTCATTTACTAATATATTAACTAGTTTTGTTGAGTTGGTAATTTAATTTTTATAATTATTTTTATAGCGATTGAAATATCTTAAAGACATACGATAAATTATTCAACTTGGAACTCGTTTAACACTGTTGCAAAGATCTGTGATACTGCCATTGAATGTATTCTATTATCAAGTGTTACGAGTTATATATATCTAGAAATTTTATGTCTTTTTACCTTTCTTAAATCAATGATTTTATGAATAGGTGTTAATCATTGATGATGAAAGTGTGGATTGAACAAAGAGTAGCTTTTGACTTTGTGAGGATATACTCTTTAGACAAAATAAGGGTAATTTTTCTTGGAAGAAATTATGGTAAGGGAGAAGCTATAAGAAAAGTGAGTCCAATCTCAACTTACTCATTCACTCGTGATATAGTTGATGATGTTTTGCCTGACTCTAAAGAGGACACCTGATGTTTTTGCCTATCAGATCTTCACAGTCGCCAAAGAGCATCATTTTGGGGATCTATTTTCTTCTGATTCAAGTCTAAGAATTCCAAAGATGCCAGTCGTGCTATTTATGGTTCTCGTGCTCTTCTTTATGACAAAGCTCTAGCTACAGTTAACTATTAGTTCCCCTCACTACTTGAAACTTTCATTTTCTTTTTCATTGGCTATTTTTTATTGAATATAACAGAAGTATTTGGAAGCTCTTGATAGGTGAATCTTTTGGTAGGTTCATTTGTGTTATCATTTTGTTGCATCCCCTATTTGGATATCACTAATTTTTTGTATTTATTGTACTTTTAAGTCTTGACCGAGGAAAAGCGGTTGAGATTCTTGTGAAGGATCTAAAGGTGTTTTCCTCTCTTAATGAAGAACTTTTCAAGGAGATCACCCAACTACTTATACATGATAATTTTAGGTACTAAAGCTATCATTTATCATTCTTGACGATTGCGGACATTAATAATCAAAGGCACTATAGTTTTTGGCAGGTTATTTTAGTTAATCCCACATAATCCCCAGAAGATGAAAAACACTATTACACATTTGTTAATTACAAATCCTCTAATTTACTTAACCCCCACATATTTTGAAGACTAAAATACCTATTTAGATGAGTCACCTTATTTGTTGAGAAGTGAGTCTGCCATTGACAATTCACTAAAACTCTTCCAAGTCTAAGACATATTCTCCTACTGCCATCCCTTTTATTAAACTAGGTGAATCTAGGTCCCGAGTACACAATGTCCAAGGGGAAGAAACTGCAAAAAATTTGAGGTATTCCTGTAGGGGAAACCTCTATATCTTAGTAGACTTGGCATAAATGAAAGAAATTTGAACTTGAAAGAAATTATAGATATAGGTAACTTAATAGGGGAAACCTCCCCTTTCCATTGATTTGGAGTTTTCCTTGGATAGTTATATAGTCTGCTTCACTAATCTCCCCTATATCTAGAATGCCATGAGGCTGCTGGGGTTCAATAAGATGATTTTTATCATTTGTGTTCATCTTTTCCCCTATTTCATTTTCTTCAATGATTTGTATTTGACTTGTCTCACTTCCTTGTGTATTTTTCCAATGCATCACCAATTTGTATACTGTACAATTGTAGAGATTGAATTTCACTAATTATTAATTCTCCACTCGTAAAAATTGATGCAATGTTTGTCGTCACCACCATCAGATGAAATGTTCTACCAATGTGGCATATTTTTCACTCGTTCTTCTCAGACCTATGGAGACTTTGATACAAAGGTTTTTTCTGAGCCGAGCGTGTCTCACATCATTCTTTATACAATTTTTCTTTCGTTATATCCCATGGAGAATATGACTATGGTTATTGAGTTTTATGTGAACTTATTTATTTATTTATATAACTCTATGGTTATATCCTCCTTTGTTTGTGACTGGGACATTATCTTGACATAGAATGTTCTCTCTGAGTACCAATGGTTTTCTTGCATTGACCAACCTCATTTCCTTCCCCACTACTTTCTCTATATATGTGGTAACACGTGAAATTCATTTGTATTTCATCGAAAAATCAAAAAAGTTAGGGAATATGTCAAAAACCCAATCATCTCCTTTTCATTTCTTTCTTCCAACTGATAAAAACCGAACTGTTTTTTAATAAAATTTTAAACTTAATGAAACGCACCTTAAAAGGATAATGTTGTGAAAAATGGACCATCACTTTTTTTGGCTTATCTTTTCCGGGACAACTACAAGGACAACGTATCTTATATACTAAGAGATATCATGAGTATTTAAGACGCTAGGAGGTTCCAAGTCTTTTTAAATTCTAGGCGCAAGCCTAAAGCAATGGTGCGCTTGACCCAACTATGACACATTTTACAGAAAATGCATACAATTGAATTTATTGTATATTTGTAACAAGAGTGATGTTGAATTTTAAATTTGAAATAGTGTAAATCGCAGTTACAATAATTTCAGAGCAATCACAACCATTTGAGAGCAATAATATGCAAGAGTATTTGAATTGAGTTGAAATATATAACAATTTCAGAGCAATTGTAGCAATTAGGAGGAGCCGGTTTTATCTGGAACAATACAAAGCATTAAGATAAAAGCAACAATAAGCGAACTCTACAACATTCAAAGTAACAAAAGAATCACCAGAAAAAAACTCAACACATTAAGAAGCCGTAACGTTGCTTGTATCTCAGTGTATTTGATCACTTACAGTCGAGCGAATTTGCTAATGTACAGTTAATGTTTAACCAGAATTGCAACCAATTAAACGCCGACAAATTGAAATCTAAGTTTACAAAACATTTTCCTAACTTTTCTTCTTATCTCGTACTTTAGTTTGGTATGTGAGCGTAAGGGCATCATACAATGAGCTTTAGGAATAGTAAATATGATGATGTGGTGTGGAGAAGAAAATATCTTGAGTAATCCAATACTTTGCTTGTTTAGACTCCCCTTTTTATAGTGTCCGTGTTACGATTCACCTCACTGAGTTCCTTGTACCCTAACTCGGTGAACTTCAACTTCAATTTCTCCAAAACACATTACATATAGCCACAAAGACAGTGAGGTTTGGTTCTCGTATATTTCGGATGGATTCAAATCTAGAAGCTGCTACTGGATTCCTTAGTGTTGACTTCCTTGCTGCTACTACTGAAGCTGCTGCAGCTTACTTCTCTAGTTTTAGCACCTTATGTGCTACATATGGTAGAGGGGGGCATCCATTTTCAAGAAATTATTCTCTGTTTCCATTTTTAAGAAATTCTTCTGAAGATGTTGTAAAAAATGACTAGGCAACTCTAAGTGCATCAGAATCATAAATGAATTGTACTATTAATTCCACCACAGCCCAAGACCTATGGGAGTTCTCTGAAAAATTATCTGGTCAATATGCTTTCTAACAAAAATAAAGAGGTGCTGGATTTGTAGTCGTGAATATGCATCATAACTGTTATATAACTATTTATATAAACTGCTATATAACAGTTATATAAACTGTTATATAACAGGTTATATAACAATTATATAAACTGTTATATATCAGTTTATATAACAGTTATATAAATTGTTATATAACAATTTATATAACTGTTATATAAACAAGTTATATAAACTGTTATATAAGAGTTATATAACTATTATGAAACTGTTATGCAACTTCTTTGTCTTGTGCCCATATTATGTATCTTAAGGAAACAAATTTGTTTGTTTTGCAGCCACAAATTTGTTGGCTTTGCAGCCACAGATGATTGTTTTATCCAAGGAACAACTAGAGTATGCAACCATATATGCTTTTGCCTCTTGATACATATATGATTATTTGAAGAGCCTCTCAGATGATGCTAATAACAAAAGTAAGGAGAGGGCATACTATATATTTGTGATATTAGCTTCATTGTTAGTACCGTGAATAATATGTTTATGATATTTACAGAGAAAATTTATGATAAGTTTTTATGAAACATTTTGTTGTCAGTTACCTTGCATAAGAAAATTTGGACATGGAGTCAAAACTTTTCACATCATATTTAAATTAGTAGAAAGTGGAAATATTTTCTAACTCTTACTTCAACTTGCAAGCTAGGAATATGATTAACCACAATTCCTAAAACACAGATCATTACTAACATATATACTTCAAATCATGACACAATATGAAGCTTTAGTTCTTGAAATGACATCCCATTATTAACCACATGTTACTTCTTTCTTCAACTTATATTATGATTTCACGGGCCTCTTGGTTTGAGAATAGGACGATAATTTGAAAATATATCGATTAAGCTTAAAAACAAGTCGTTTGAGGGAGAAAACCCAAACCAACTCCCAAACGTCCCCGTAAGAGGCACAGACACCTCGCACGGGACCAATGTAACTTGTACGAACTGACCATGTAGTCACGGGCCTCCCGGTTTGAGAATATGATGATAATTTCAAAGTATGTAGATTAGGCTTAAAAATAAGTCGTTTGAGGGTGAAAACCCAAACCATCCCTCAAACGGCCCCGTAAGAGGCACGAACACCTCGCACGGGACCAATGTAACTTGTACAAACTGACCGTATAGTTGCGGGTCTCTCGGTTTGAGAATATGATGATAATTTGAAAATATCTAGATTAGGCTTAAAAATAAGTTGTTAAAGGGTGAAAACCCAAACCAGGCCCCAAATGGTCCCATAAGAGGTACGAACACCTCGCACGAGACCAATGTAACTTATAGGAACTGATCGCGTAGTCGCGGGTCTCCCGGTTTGAGAATGTGATGATAATATGAAAATATCTAGATTAGGCTTAAAAATAAGCCGTTAATGGGTGAAAACCCAAAATAACCCCCAAACGGCCCTGTAAGAGGCACTAACACCTCCCACGGGACCAATGTAACTTGTAGGAACTAACCATGTAGTCACGGGACTCTCGGTTTAAGAATATAACTATAATTTGAAAATATATCGATTAAGCTTAGAAAAAGCCCCTAAAGGGTGAAAACCCAAACCAGCCCCCAAATGTCCTCGTAAGAGGCATGAACACCTCACACAGGACCACTGTAACTTGTACGAACTAACCGTGTAGTCACGGGCATCCCGGTTTAAGAATATGGTGATAGTTTCAAAATATGTAGATTAGGCTTAAAAACAAGCCGTTTGAGGGTGAAAACCCAAACCATCCCCCAAACGGTCCCGTAAGAGGCACGAACACCTCGCACGGGACCAATATAACTTATAGGAACTGACCTCATAGTCGCGGGTCTCCCAATTTGAGAATGTGACGATAATTTGAAAATATGTAGATTAGGCTTAAAAACAAGCCGTTAAAGGGTGAAAACCCAAACCAACCCCCAAACGACCCCGTAAGAGGCACTAACACCTCGCACGGGACTAATGTAACTTGTAGGAACTGACCATGTAGTCACGGGCCTCTCGGTTTAAGAATATGATGATAATTTGAAAATATATCGATTAAGCTTAGAAAAAGCCCTTAAAGGGTGAAAACTCAAACCAGCCCCCCAAATGTCCCCGTAAGAGGTACGCACACCTCACATGGGACCAATGGTAACTTGTACGAACTGACCGTGTAGTCACGGGCCTCCCGGTTTGAGAATATGACGATAATTTTAAAATATATAGATTAGGCTTAAAAACAAGCCGTTTGAGGGTGAAAAACCAAACCATCCCCCAAACGGCCCCGTAAAAGGCATGCACACCTCGCAGGGGACCAATGTAACTTATTGGAACTGACCGCGTAGTCACGGGTCTCTCGGTTTGAGAATATGACGATAATTTGAAAATATATCGATTAAGCTTAGAAAAAGCCCTTAAAGGGTGAAAATCCAAACCAGTTCCCAAACGACCCCGTAAGAGGCACGAACACCTCGCACGGGACCAATGTAACTTATACGAACTAACCGCGTAGTCGCGGGTCTCCCGATTTGAAAATATGATGATAATTTGAAAATATATATATTAGGCTTAAAAACAAGTCGTTAAAGGGTGAAAACTCAAACCAGCCCCCAAACGGTCCCGTAAAAGGCACGAATACCTCGCACGGGACCAATGTAACTTGTAGGAACTGATCATGTAGTCATGGGCCTCTTGGTTTGAGAATATGTCAATAATTTGAAAATATATCGATTGAGCTTAAAAACAAGCAATTTTAGGGTGAAAAGCCAAACCATCCCCCAAACGGCCCCGTAAGAGGCACGAATGGCTCGTACGGGACCCATGTTACTTGTAGGAACTGATCACGTAGTCGCGGGTCTCCCAGTTTGAGAATCTGATGATAATTTGAAAATATCTGGATTAGGCTTAAAAATAAGTCGTTAAAGGGTTAAACCCAAATCGGCCCTCAAACGGACCCGTAAGAGGTACTAACACCTCACATGTGACCAATGTAATTTGTAGGAACTGACCGTGTAGTCACGGGCCTCTCGATTTGAGAATGTGACGATAATTTGAAAATATATCGATTAAGCTTAAAAAAAAGCCCTTAAAGGGTGAAAACTGAAACCAGCGCCCAAACGGCCCCGTAAGAGGCACGAACACCTCACACATGACCAAAGTAACTTATACGAAATGACCGCGTAGTCACGGATATCCTGGTTTGAGAATATGATGATAATTTCAAAATATCTAGATTAGGCTTAAAAACAATCCGTTTGAGGGTGAAAACCCAAACCAGCCCCCAAACGGCTCCGTAAGAGGCACGAACACCTCGCACGAGACCAATGTTAACTTGTACAAACTGATCGCGTAGTCACGAGTATCCCGATTTGAGAATATGACGATAATTTGATAATATATGGATTAGGCTTAGAAACAAGTCGTTGAAGGGTGAAAACCCAAACCAGCCCCCAAACGATCACGTAAGAAGCACTAACACCTCACACGAAACTAATGTAACTCGTAGGAACTGATCAGGTAGTCATAACTTGCGTAAGATTTTCAATTTTAGAATATAATAATAATTGCAACTCCTATATGCAATTTTTTTACCTTGAGTAAGCTTTTTTTATAAATTACTTGGTTACTAATATCGTCACTTTTTTGTATTTTATTTTTTTTGCAGGATAACATTTTATCGTTAGCATTTATTCACGTGGAACACACGGAGAACTCAGTGGTTTACAACAAGGGGTTTATTTATTTAATGGCGTTAATATTCATGATTCTATTTTTTGTGTTATGACCGTGCGGGCTTTTGTAGTTTTATTGTTAACTTTTTTTATCGTGCGGGCTTTTGTAAGTTTATTGTTATATTTTGTGGCCGTGCGGGCTTTATATTACGCAGGTTTTATATTAGTAGGTTTTAGAATGTCCAGAAAATAGAGAAAACTCTGCCCAATTTTTTTTATGTGAACTACTAAAGACTTGTAATATTTTGAAGTTTGTATATAAATTAGTTTATCAACAACGTGCAAGATTTGAAATTTGTGAATTTTCTTGTTTTTGAATAATTAATTTTTTTTTCTTTTATCCAAAAATTTGGCACAGTTTTGAACTGTGCCAAAAGTTTATCAAACTGTGCTTAATTTGGAACGGTTCAAAACTGTGACAAAAGTGTGCCAAAAATATCAAATTCTAGCACGGTTTAAAAGTGTGCCAGAAGTGTTCCTGTTTGGTCAAATCTGGCACACTTTTAAACTGTGCCAGAAAAAAATGGCCATTTTGGAACACATGATTCTGGCACAGTTCAAATCCGTGCCAGATTTGATCTGGCACAGTTTTAAACCGTGAAAGATTCCTGTTTTTGGTGTAGTGATTGTATGAAAGCGTAGAAAAGAGAAAACTTAAAACAAGAAAGAAAGAAAATAATAAAAGTCAAGCGCAAAAGAGTAATTTTACATCCAAAATTTGAATGCGGAACACAAAGAGAAGTCGAAGACCTTGAGTCCACAAGCGCGTTGGAAAAAACAACATCCAAATCCAAGTCCCGATTGAAAATTTAGGAAGCTTCAAAGTTGAGAAGAAATCAAGGAAGAAAAGATGGAATTTTTTCAAGATCAAACCGGTTTGAAAATAATCGAACCGGTTTGCTATTAATGTCAAAATTTGCCTCTCTACAGAAATTTCGAACCGGTTTTCCCCAGTAAAGAAGGAAATTCCGAATCAGTTCGGGGTGCCGAATTTTGAATATTTATTTCTAAAAAATAAGAGTTGTGCATAGTGAAAACACTTATAAAAGGTGAGAGATATATCCTATTGTAATACCAGAAATTAGGGAGTTAGTTTTTACAGAGTTTTGAGAGCTTTTGAAGTCAAGAACCCTAGGATCAATCTTCTTCACCAATTTTTCATCTTTTACATTAAATTCAAGGTTTTTTTCAGTACAAGTATAGTTTCATTATTTCTTTCAATTTCCCTCACCTTTTTGTCTCATGATTCATTATTTCTTAGCTAGAAATCTCTTTTACATGTTTGATTGCACTTTTTACGTAAAAATGATTTCATGTAATGTAGTTAACTTGATTTGTTGTAGTTATACCATGTCAGCCAAGATTTCTAAAGGGATGGGGTACATGAACCCAGCCTAGGTAAAACATATGGATGTAAAAGTGAATAAAAAGTAATTCTTCATTCAAAGATTTGAACTTTATAGAGATAAAGGTTTTAAGTCTTTTAATTTTGTTTGCCTTAGGTCACCGACATGTTTAAGGGTGAAAATAGCTTCTTGATAATTTATCATCTTAGTAAAATACAATTTATTATTTGATATTGTGAAGAGTAAATCCCTCATATGTCAAATGCTTAGAGAGTGTTTGACGTCTCTCATAATGTAGAATTAAATTTTGAACCTTTTATGTTATATGCAATTACCGACGATTCGGGGGAGTGTATTGTCACCCCCTAACCCCACTAGGATATAATTAACTAAATAGTTCACAAACCACATTTATTATTTATTTATTTAGTAATACATATTGAAACAACTTCAAGGTTAAAAGGCGGACTACTAAAAATCCAATCATTTTAAGGAGACATAATTTAAACGGAACTCAAATACCATTTAACTTAATTACAACTAGTACAATGTATAAAATAAAACTAATAAGAGCCCAATATTATTTACTCAACCTCCTAGACCTGGCAGTGGCAGTTTCAGAACCTAAAAATGTAAACATATAAAACCATGAGTTTAAAAACTCAGTGAATGTACTACATCTCTATATAGTAAAAGTACTATTTTAACATCTCAATATATATCCATCTCTGTGACAAATTAGGCCATATACATATCTTAAGTTAATAAACCCCACATCTCCTGCTCGTAGGCAATAATCATATCCATAGGGTTTAATAACCTAACATCTCCTAAATTGCATAGCAACTCAACATATCTTGACTTTTATAAAGCCATAACATCACAACATCTCTTGAATTTTAACAAGCCATAACATCTCAACATCTCATGACTTTTATTAAGCTATATCATCTCAAAATATAATACATACACATCATATCCATAATCAACTCAGTAAATACACTCACATTGGGTTGTTAACTATGTATTCCCGTTTCTTTCTGGTGGAGTTGAACTGGGTTGATTTGACCTTACACCTGTTAATCCAACTAAATCAGTACTGAATCTCAATCATAAGTATTATTTTAATATATCTATTTAAATTTCAATGACTATACAACAACAATATAATTCTACTCAAGTCACATTCCATAAAACATGTGTAACGACAAAACAGTGGTATACATGTTGATAAAGTTATGGACATTCAACTGTAGAAAATACCTCATAAAGAATTTATAACTAAACCCAAGTAAATATTAAAGCATACATCTCAATGTATATACACATTGTAAGAGGGTACTTTAGATTATATATGGAGGCGTAACCCCTATTGAGTATGGTAATGACAAGTTAGTTGGACAAAGCTTTGAATAAATGACAGAACATATAAACATGAACCCAATGAAGATAGACTCAGCATAGGCTCACAAAGTCTCTCGTGTATAACTCAGGGAATAATAATGAACTTTAGAAGTGGCTTAGCTAGAGGGAGAGAGAAGTAAGCATCGTAGATACACCTTGGTAGGCAGGTAGAAAAACACAAAACACCCTCAAGAATCTCTGTCAAGTATTAAAAGCTTTGTAATAAAATGACAATAGTGGTGAGTAAACTCTTTGGTTTTGCAATAACTTCTGAACTCTCCAAAAGTCTCTCCTTTCCTCAAAGGTGGTTGGGGTCCTTAAATAGTCCTCCACACCACCCTCGAGGCAACTCACTCATTAAAACTATGAAAAGACATCCCTCATACTTTATGTCACAACATTAAATGCCTGATGCACTAGTTGTCTCCACGTCATAAACATTAAATTCCCAGACATGCCTTTTGCCTAACCACTGTGTGTCAGGGGGCTGTTGTCGCAGAGGTGGCTCACCAACTGCCTGACAGCCCCAAATACCACGGTGGTTTACTCAAGTGCAGGCCTGACATTGTTTAACTGGCTAGTGACATCACCTACAGTAGATGTGACATTAAGTAGAGGGCTATTTGGTTTATAACTCAACGCCCGATGGAACTCCAAGCTGCTCCGCTTGAGGTTCCACGGTCAGGGTCCTTCGGTGTTTTACCAGGTGTATCTAGTATGGTCAGGACAAGCCCCAACGGTGCCTTACTTCTCAAACCTCCAAACCAGGTCCCTCTAAAGTTCCCACGGTGAGGTCATTCGATAGAGCATGAAAGATCTCCCAGGCCCTGCCAAGCCTGGTCTCTCGCAAGTACCGTTTGACCTCATACAAACTCTTTTGTTATTATCGTTACGTCATTACAACCGTTAAAGCTTACAGTCATCAATAATGAAAATACAATATGACTAATACAACAAGCTAAAATATGAGCTGCTACGCCGAGCTGCCTTGTTGAGTTGCCATGCTTGAGCTACCTCGGTTGCATAATCTCAAACACTGTTGCTAACTGGGGATTTGTCCTTGATGTCAAGATTAACTTCAAGCCCCCTCTACACACATGAAACATGTACTCAAAATACTCTTTGAAAAGAGCAGATAAAAACATTCTTTCATGGGGTATCCAATATGGCCTCAAATTATTGTCCTCCACACTTAACCATCCCATATTCATAAATAGTACACATATAGGTGTCCAAGCTTATCAATATGAAAACATATCTGTATATACTTTCCGTTACAAGTGACGGTGTAATTTTTCAAGCTTCCTAGATCAAGTTATGGCCATTTCTTTACAACACAATAAATCTTCCCTACAAACTCCTCTATTATTCCTTCAACTTCCAAGAATTTTCATAATTTTTATACAGCATAACTTTCCATGATTTTCAACCCATTTTCAATAAACATACCTAATAATACATAATTAAAGTTTCATAATCTTTTGACTTCATTTGCTATATCAAAAGCTTGACCAAACTCAGGGTATACCAAAATTAAATATCCAAACAGCAACTATATACAAACTTGAAACCATCACCAAGGCCCAAC
Source organism: Sambucus nigra (assembly GCA_949130495.1). NCBI lineage: Eukaryota > Viridiplantae > Streptophyta > Magnoliopsida > Dipsacales > Adoxaceae > Sambucus > Sambucus nigra. The sequence goes on along the minus strand of OX422222.1, from coordinate 90,250,257 downwards.
CACAAGGAGTTAAATTATATTTTTCGGATATGATATGAATATATGAGTCTACTTTCATATTCAATTGGAATTTCCTAATTCCAGTAAGCAAACAAATATATATATGCAAGTTTGAATACAAGGGGTTTCAATACAAACCAATATGGCCTATAAACACCACCTACCTCACATATGAACCAATACATATTATCACAAAGGGTGATGGAATTTTAATCGCTAATTCACGATTTATATACTTTGAAATAAGTATAATACAAGATTAAAACAATATTAATCACAAAATTATACCTTGGAAACACTTTAAGGATTTCCTTGGAATTTCCCTAGCTTTTCTTGTAATCTTTCTTCCTTAAACTTCCACTTTCTCTTTCCTTAAGCTTAAATATCTCAAAACTGAACCTAGGGTTATATTTTCTGAAGAAATAAGTTAAAGGGAGAGGTTTAAGTCGTCCAAGGCTTCCTCCCATGCCCACTAATCACATTAAACGACTTGGTTTACTAAAAGACAATTTTCCACTTAAAGGGAATGGACAGATTTGCTCCTTATTCGTAAATTCGGCCTAACTTCTTACTCGAATATCTGTTTGATGCACCGTTTGTTGTTTTACAACCCTAAATAACATGTATACAACTATCTAGCTTTCACCTCAAGTCAATTGTAATGTTATATGGGTCAAAATTAGTCTTAATCAGGAACATTTCCATCGAAAATAGCAAAATTTTGTGTTCGTACATAACTCGACATTTCATTATTTATTAAAGTAGGATTAGACTAAATATAATCACTTAACATTAGTTATAATAATAAAACATTATTCATATCACATAATATAAGCATGATTAAAATATAATTTATCATAATTATATCTGGGTTGTCATAACTTCCCCCCTAGAAAATTTCGTCCCCAAAATTTAATATAATGGTCACTTACCAAACAAATGGTGATATTGTTTCTTCATGCTATCCTCCATTTACCATGTTGCTTCTTTAATTCCATGGCTCAACCACATAACTTTAACTAAGGTAATAACTTTATTTCTCAATACTTTCTCCTTACGATCAATAATTTCCATTGGTTCCTCGATGTATGAAAAGTCTTCCTTTAGTTTAATTGGTTGAATTTTCAACTGATGAATTTTCAACTGATGAATTTTCAATAATTTCAATAATTTTCAACGAAGCATCGATACGTGAAACACATCATGTAAACGAGATAAATCTAGAGGTAATGCTAATCTATATGCCAGTTCCCAATTCTTTCCAACACCTCATATGGTCCAATGTATCTTGGACTTAGTTTCCCTTTCCTTCCAAATCTCATAATGCCTTTCCATGGTGAAATAAGTAGGAATACAAAATCCCCCTTTTTAAGTTCCAATGGATACTTCCTCTTATCTGCATAAAATTTATGCCTTCTTTGCGCTATCTTTATATGTTCCCGAATCATTTTGATCTTTTCAGTCATCATATCTATTAATTCAGGACCCAAAAGTTTCCTTTCACGTACTTCATCCCAACACAAAGGCGTTCTACATAGCCTCCCATATAAAGCTTCATATGGAGCCATACCAATGGTGGAATGATAACTATTATTATACAAGAATTCCATCAATGGCAAATGATCATCCCAACTACCCTTGAAGTCAAATACACAAGCTCGTAACATGTCTTCTAATATTTGAATCGTCCTTTTAGATTGCCCATCGATTTGTGGATGAAATGCAGTGCTGAACTTCAAACTTGTGCCCATGGCATTCTGTAAACGAGGCCAAAACTTAGAAGTGAATGTTGGATCTCTATCTGATACAATTGACACCGGTGCCCCATGTAAACGGATAATCTCATCAATGTACATACGTGCATACTTGTCAATAGTGTAAATGGTCTTAATTGGAAGAAAATGGGCCGACTTTGTCAATCGGTCTACAATCACCCAAATAGAATCATTACCCCTTTGGTGACCGTGGTAATCCTGTAACAAAATCCATCGTTATATTCTCCCACTTCCATTTCGAAATAGGCAATGACTGTAATAATCCTGCCGGCTTCTGATGTTCCTCTTTCACTTGCTGACATACTAAAAATTTAGCTACAAATTCTGCAATCTCACGTTTCATATTGTTCCACCAGTAATACTCTTTCCAATCTCAGTACATTTTGGTACCTCCCGGATGCATAGAGTAAATAGAACTATGTTCCTCTTCCAATATATCATTCTTTAAGGGTGGATCATTCGGTACACAAATCCTATTTTTATAACACAGCGATTCATCATTCTTAATTTCAAAGTCACTCTTTTTACCATCTAAGACATGTTGTTTCTTCTTCTCAAGGAATGGATCACTGACCTGCAAATTTCTTATGCGTTCTGCCAATAAAGTTCTCACTATGACATGTACTAATAAGCCTCACCTTTTTAAAAAACTTAATTCAATGCCCATCGATGCCAAGTCAAGTATATTTCCCACACGTGCACACCGTATGCAACCTAGAATCCCCGATGATTTTCGACTCAAAGCATCTGCTACCACATTGGACTTTCCTGGATGATGATGAATGGTACAGTCATAGTCTTTAATCAGCTCTATCCAATGCATCTGCCTCAAATTCAAGTCTCTTTGTGTAAATAAATACTTTAAACTTTGATAGTCAGTGAAAATTTCACACATCTCTCCATATAAATGATGTCTCCATAATTTTAAGGCAAAAATAATAGCTGAAAGTTCTAAATCGTGTGTAGGATAATTACGTTCATGTGTCTTCAACTGTCTAGATGCATAAGAAATTAACTTTCCATGTTGCGTGAAAACACAACCCAGACCCTGATGTGAAGTGTCAGTATAAATCACAAAACCTTCTCCACTAGATGGAGCAGTGAGAACTGGAGCTGATACTATCCTATTTTTTAACTTTTCAAAGTTGTGCTGACATTCATCACTCCACACAAATTTCACTTCCTTTCGGGTTAATTTAGTCAACGGTAAGGCTATAGATGAAAACCCCTTAATGAATCTTCTATAATATCCAGCCAATCCTAGGAAACTCCTTATCTCCGTTACATTTCATGGTCTCTCCCATTGCACAATTGCCTCTACATTCTTAGGTTCAACATAAATTCTATCTCCCGAAACACCATGCCCCATAAATACTACCTGATTTAACCAAAACTCACATTTGCTAAACTTAGCAAACAGTTGACTATCTCGCAAAACTTGCAATACAACTCTTAGATGCTTCTCATGCTCCTCTTGGCTAGGTGAGTATATCAAAACATCATCGATAAATACAATCACAAACGAATCTATGAAAGGATGAAATACCCGATTCATTAAATCCATAAACATTGCAGGAGCATTTGTTAACCCAAATGGCATTTCCAAAAATTCATAATGACCATAGCGAGAACGAAAAGCTGTCTTAGAAATGTCACAATCTCTCACCCTTAATTGATGATAACCCGATCTCAAATCAATTTTTGAAAACCCTTTAGCACCCTGTAATTGATCAAACAAATCATCAACATGAGGTAATGGATATTTATTTCGAATTGTTACCTTGTTCAGCTGCTGATAATCAATGCAAAGTCGCATGGTTCCGTCTTTCTTTTTCACAAATAATACCGGAGCATCCCATTGTGATACACTGGGTCGAATAAAACCTCTGTCTAACAAATCTTACAGTTGAACGTTTAACTCCTTTAGTTCCACAGGTTCCATTCTATATGGAGAAATAAAAACTAGAGCTGTACCAGGCACTAAATCGATAGTAAACTATACCTATCTTATAGGTGGCAATCCTGGTAATTCATCTGGGAACACATCTGAAAAATCCTTAACTACTGGGATATCTTCTAATTTTTGCAATTCCCTATTTGTATCCACAATATATGCTAAAAAGTCTTGACAACCCTTATTTAACAATTTCCTCGCTTGAAGGGCATAAATAAGACACTTTGAAACCATATTTCTTTCCCCAGTAAATTTGAATTCTTCCTCCCCCGGCATATTAAATGTAACCTCCTTACGAAAATAGTCAATTGATGCATGGTAGGAAGATAACCACTCCATACCCAAGACAATATCAAAATCTCGAATATCTAGTGGAATTAAATCAATGGTCAACTCCCTCTCCCCCACATACAAAACATAATTTTTATACACAAGCTCCACTAACATCACATGACCCATAGGTGTACAAATATATAAACCACAATCTAGATAATAACATAGTCTACCCAAATGCATGGTAAATGACAGTGCTGCATATGAATGAGTAGAACCTTGATCAATAAGCACGTAAGCATGTTTGTTCATGACAAAAAATGTACCTGTCACCACCTCTGGAGTAGCCTGAGCATCCTGTAAAGTCATAGAAAATATTCTTCCCGGAGCCCTGGAACCACTAGGATGTCCTCTACCTCCTCATCTCCGTATGCCTCCAGGTGATGAACCTCAGCTAGTAGTAGCTGATTGAATCCCTCCCAGTAACATAGGACAGTTCTTTTTGGCATGACCAATCTGATGACAGTGATAACACTCTACCCCCTTTAACTTGGACAATCTGGAATGATATGGCCCTCAGCTTTTTAAAAAATAGCATGTAACAGGCTTAGACTGCCCATTATCATTCTCCTGTTGTCTATTATGTTGGCCCATCGATCTTGCACCCCTAAAACTGCTTGGTGTCCTATTCTGAACATATTTTCCAATCCCTCTACCGCGCTGAAATCTTTGACTCCATTGTTTTGAGCATTCTACATTGCCTTCCTTTTGCTGAGATTTATCAAAGATACTCCTCTTTCCCCTTTGTTCCCTATTCTTTACTGCATCGTTAACATCTCCTTCAACCATCATAGCTTTGTTACTAAAGAAGTATAATCTACCATTTCAAGTGTAGTGAGTCTAGGCTTGATAAACAAATTCAACCCATTCTGAAATCTGGTACATTTGTCATCCTCACTATGTAAGAAACGTAATAAAAATCAAGACAAAGATATAAATTTAGTTTCATATTCCCTGACCGACATATTCCCCTGAGTCAATGATAAAAATTCTCTCTCTTTTTGCTTCTGATACATGCGAGGAAAATACTTTTCATATAAGACTTTAATAAAGCAATCCCAAGTAATTACCTCACCTCCCTCCGGAGTAAGCAATAAATGTTTGGAAGACTCCCACCAATATTTAGCTTCTCCCTTTAACATGAAAGTAGCCAAAATTACCTTCTGCGAGCCAGGTACATTCATCACCCCAAATATAGTTTCTGTGTCTCTAACCCAAGCCTCAACTTCTAAAGGATCTACAAAACCTGAGAATGCTGGGGGGTTCAATTTGATAAACTTCTTGTACAGAGTATTCTTCTACTCTCGTTGTATTTCTCTTTCTCTTCTAGCCAAAGTATGCTCCTTCAAGTATTTGGCTTGTTGTTCTGCTATTTGCGTCATAAACATGTTTTGTTATTCTACCATTAAAGTCATGGAACGAGCCATTTTCTGCATATCTGTAAGCTGTTCAGGAGCCCCATCTACATTATTTGGATTTTGTTGCTTTACTGTATTTGAAGACTCCTTATCCACCCTCTCATGAACATTTTCTCCTTCCATATCTTACTATCTATCATAAACCACAATTATAGAAATAAGAATACAACATTTATTTCTAACATAATGGTTAGTATTTCTCACAAGTTAATATAAATGACCCACACCATATTATTTCTACCACTGCCACATCTAGACTCTCTAACCTCAGAATATAAAAACCAAAAACTCTGATACCAAGTTGTCACCCCATAACCCCATTAGGATATAATTAACTAAATAGTTCACAAACCACATTTATTATTTATTTAGTAATACATATTGAAACAACTTCAAGGTTAAAAGGCGGAATACTAAAAATCCAATCATTTTAAGGAGACATAATTTAAACAGAACTCAAATACCATTTAACTTAATTACCACTAGGACAATGTATAAAACAAAACTAATAAGACCCCACTATTATTTACTCAACCTCCTAGACCTGGCAGTGGTAACTTCAGAACCTGAAAATGTAAACATATAAAACAATGAGTTTAAAAACTTAGTGAATGTACTACATCTCTATATAGTAAAAGTACTATTTTAACATCTCAACATATAAATATATATCCATCTCTGTTCCAAATTAGGCCATATACATATCTGGAGTTAATAAACCCCACATCTCCTGCCCGTAGGAAATAATCATATCCATAGGTTTTAATAACCTAACATCTCCTGAATTGCATAGAAACTCAACATATCTTGACTTTTATAAAGCCATAACATCTCAACATCTCTTGACTTTTAACAAGACATAACATCTCAACATCTTATTACTTTTAATAAGCCATATCATCTCAATATATAATACGTACACATCATATCCATAATCAACTCAGTAAGTACACTCACATTGGGTTGTTAACTATGTATTCCCGTTTCCTTCTGGTGGAGTTGAACTGGGTTGATTTGACCTTACACCTGTTAATCCAACTAAATCAGTACTGAATCTCAATCATAAGTATTATTTTAATATATCTATGTAACTTTCAATGACTATACAACAACAATATAATTCTACTCAAGTCATATTCCATAAAACATGTGTAACGACAAAACAGTGGTATACATGTTGATAAAGTTATGGAGATTCAACCGTAGGAAATACCTCATAAGGAATTTATAACTAAACCCAAGTAAATATTAAAGCATACTTCTCAATGTATATACATATGAAACATGTAATCAAAATACTCTTTGAAAAGAGCAGATAAAAATATTCTTTCATGGGGTATCTAATAAGGCCTCAAATTATTGTCCTCCATACTTAACCATCCCATATTCGTAAATAGTACACATACAGGTGTCCAAGATTATCAATATGAAAACATATCTGAATATAATTTCCGTTACAAGTGACGGTGTAATTTTTCAAGCTTCCTAGAGCAAGTTATGGCCATTCCTTTACAACACAAGAAATCTGCCCTACAAACTCCTCTATTGTTCCTTCAACTTCCAAGAATTTTCATAATTTTTATACAGCATAACTTTCCATGATTTTAAAATAATTTTTGATAAACATACTTAATAATACAGAATTAAAGTTTCATAATCTTTTGACTTCATTTGCTATGTCAAAAGCTTGACCAAACTTAGGGTATACCGAAATTAAATATCCAAACAGCAACTATGTACCAACTTGAAACCATCACCAAGGCCCAACCACAAGGATTTAAATTCTATTTTTTGTATATGATATGAATATATGAGTATACTTTCATATCCAATTGGAATTTCTGAATTCAAGTAAGCACACAACTATATATGCAAGTTTGAATACAAGGGGTTTTAATACAAACCAATATGGCCTATAAACACCACCTACCTCACATATGAACCAATACATATTATCACAAAGGGTGATGGAATTTTAATCCCTAATTCACGATTTATATACTTTTAAATAAGTATAATACAAGATTAAAACAATATTAATCGCAAACTTATACCTTGGAAACACTTTAAGGATTTTCTTGGAATTTCCCTAGCTTTTCTTGTAATCTTTCTTCCTTAAACTTCCACTTTCTCTTTCCTTAAGCTTAAATCTCTCAAAACTGAACGTAGGGTTATATTTGCTGAAGAAATAAGTTAAAGGGATAGGTTTAAGTAGGCCAAGGCTGCCTCCCATGCCCACCTATCAAATTAAACCACTTGGTTTACTAAAAGACAATTTTCCACTTAAAGGGAATGGACAGATTTACCCCTTTGTCGTAAATTAGGCCTAACTTCTTAGTCGAATATCTGTTTGATGCACCGCTTGTTGTCTTACAACCCTAACTCACATGTCCACAACTATCTAGCTTTCACCTCAAGTCATTTGTAATGTTATAGGGGTCAAGACTAGTCTTAAACAGGAACATTTCTATCGAAAATAACAAAACATTTGTGTTCGAACATAACTCGACATTTCACGATTTATTAAAGTAGGATTAGACTAACATAATCACTTAACATTCGATATAATAATAACACATTATTCATATCACACAATATAAGCATGAATAAAATATAATTTATCATAATTATATCTGGGTTGTCACATGTATCCTCACTCTATTTTCTATCATATATTTAAAGTTTAATTTAGATCTTCTTGCACATATATTTTAGTTATTTATTTAATTCAAATTGTAGTCATTGGTAGGTAAAATAACACTTCATCACCTTTTTCTTCTTCTTTCGAGTCATTAGTAGGGTTAACCGATCATCCTATTCGTCGTCACGAGCTTTCATCCCATTCCTTGAGTTTGACAACCGGTTTATGGGATTTATACTTTAGCGATCGGCTTACACTTGTGTCAATAGAAAAATGCACTAGAAACACTTTTTAAGTCACATCAACTATCATCTTCATAAAGACCATGGTCACAACACCAGCGATTGCTTCGGACTCAAGGAAGTTATTGAGGTAGTTATTAAAAGGGTATACCTCAATTCATTTGTATCCATAGATGCTAGCAGATGTTAGTGTAACAACAAAATAAATAAGGATGATGTCCCCCTGATTGACGTACATACCTTTTACGAAGGCTTTACTGGTGGATGACTCTCTTCCACTGCCAGTTTATCAACCTCAAAGGAATATAGCATGAAGGAGTACATGTTAACAATGTCTCTCTCTCCCTCATCAAGACCCAAATGGTGTTTCGATAATGGTCTTCCAATAAATAACCCTCATAATAGTCCTTTTTCTTCCTCATGAAGACCCCTTTGTCATCTTAGTGGCCATGGGGAATGCCATCATGAAAAGGGTATTTTTCGACATAGGTTGATCAACGGATATCTTATTTTTATATGCCTTCGAATCCATGGGACTTAGCCCCAAACATATAAAGCCAGTCACCACTAATATGATTGGGTTAAATCGAGAATGAACCTAGTTCGTGGGGTGTGCACACTTGCCTTAACCTTTGGCTCGAAAGATTGCTACTTCACCATTTAAAACAAGTTCATAGTGGTATACCTCCCCTAACCCTATAATTTGTTCTTGGGAAAACCTTCACTCAATGATTTTAATAGTGTTGTATCCATATTGAGGTTGTTAATGAGGTTCCCAACCCATAGAGGAGTGGGAGAAGTGTATGGGAACCTGAAGAAATAAGGTAGTGTCACAAAACCTCCATGAGAGAGAATAAAAGGTCACTTGAGACCTCTTTCAGTCGATCTGAAGACCCAGAAAGATCGTAGAGGAGCCCCGACAGATCGTCTATGGTCCTGCCTCCTCAACCACCAATACTCGAGCTCTCTTTAGAGATCGTTGGCATAGAATTTCTAAATGTGGATACCTTATATCCACAGGATGAGGATAAATAACATAGAGGAGATCTCATAGATGATTTGATCACTATGTGAATTGACATAGAGTCCCACTCAAGAAGTTTAGAATATAATTGTCCTAACCCCCCTAGAGAGGATCTTATATAATTCCTAAAGAAAAACCATGGCTTGTTCACTTTGAGACACTATGATACTATCAGATTAGACCCTGAGGTCACGATCCACCACCTTAGCATGGATCCAAACCACAGACCTATTCATTAAAAGAAGATTTTTTTCGGTCCAGAAGGAAATAATATCTTTGTAAAGGAGGTTGATAATATTTTAGTTGGCAACTTCATTAAAGAGGTGTAATACCTAGAATGGCTCTCAAACATAGTATTTCTTCCTAAAGCCAATAAAAAGTGGAGGATGTGTGTTGACTTCACTGACCTCCACAAGGCATGCCCCAAGAAATTTTACCCCATACCTCAGATTGACATCTTAGCAGATTCTATAGAAGGTAATGAACTTTTATCATTCATGGATGACCTATCGATAAAGAAAGACCTATTTTGTCACATATAAAGGTATTTTTTAATACCCTGTCACTACACCACAAACCAAAAATGGTCATAATGAACTGGTGACGGCCTGGGACCGTAACCAGGTGTTCACCGCCAAAGACCGTGACCAGACTTAAAGTACCCATGACCAGGTCTATGACCACTCACATTGTATTATAAACTTGAGATAGTCACAACCAAAGACCATGACCAAAGTCGTCATGGATGTTGTCCGTGACAAGCCCATAACCGTTATGATGCCAAAATTCCCTCTAACACTGGTTACAACCCGTGACAATGACCACGTCCATGACTAATTTAAGATTTTCCCACCAATAGGGGTCACGACTTTGGGTAGTGACCATTTTGAATTAGTTATGAACCTTGATCATGACCATGAATTGTGCTTATTAATTTGTTCCACATCATCATCAGGGGCACGACCTAGGTCCTTGACTAGGTCATGACTATGATGTTGACGTTGGAAAATTAAGTGGGCACGGTCCATGGTCGCGATTGAGGGTTGTGACCACTATCTTTAAATTAAAATTCCTCAAAACCCCAATGTCATTTCACTCTTTCACTTTCACTCTCAAACTCTCACTATCTCCCTCGTGCCGAAATTCCCTCCCTCTGGCAACCTCTCTCTGGCACAACTCGTTATCTCTCTCTCTCTCTCTCCCTCTCTCTAAAAATTGGTTTGATTGCCTCTCTCTCTATATATAAACTTTTTATATATGTATGTATGTGTATATGTGTGTGAATGTATGTGTGTACATACCCACATACCCAAGTATTTTTTTTCACTAATTTGGAATTTCAAAATCTTAAACCCTAATTAGTGGAAAAGTTTCCTAAGTTTAAAATTAGTGGAAAATGCCCTAAACTCTATTTACTAAACCCTAAAACTTAAGCCGAAATCAATAAACCCTAATGACTAAGCTCAAACACCTAAACCCTAAACCCTTTAGTGGAAAATTTGCCCAAATTTAAAATTAGTAGAAAATACACTAAACCCTAAAACTTAAGCCGAAATCAATAATCACTAAGAATTAAACTCAAACACCAAAACCCTAAACCCTGGAAAATACCATAAACCTTGTTTACTAAACCCTAAAATTGAATCCCAAATCAATAAACCCTAATGGCTAAACCTAATCGGTCCAACTTGTGTGTGCATGACCAACGGGACAAAGATAATAAATTTCCACTACACTTATTTAAGACTCTAGAATCGATCGAGGCCATTAGTATTCAGTCTGGTTCGATACCTTACGATGAAATTGAAAATGATGCCCTAAACCAGGCCTTTGAAACTAACAAAAGAGGGAGGATGAGAGGTGTCGGATCACATATGCCAAAAACCCAATTAAAATACATTGTACCTCTCGTCAACGAGCTTTCCTCAAACAAGAATGCTATCTCGAGCTAAGAGGAAAGTCAGTCCAAGACAGATGGGGATGTCCAGGAGATTAAAAGTAACCTAGGAGTCTTGATGAGGGAAATCGGGGGAATTTTGTCCTTATTTACTCAAGGTTTTTGGCCCCCGATGCCTCATCAAGGTTTCCCCTACCCTCATTCTCAAGGTTTACCCTACCCTTCCTCTCCAGGTTTCCCCTCACAAAGGCCACCTTCTTTAACATTCCCATCACAAATATTGCCTCCTTTAACATTAACCTTTCCAATGCCTTTGCCTACCACAGGTCGTGGATCATTTTCATCCAGTCGCGGGGACTGTAGCAAGCAGTACTATTTCAAGGATCTGACCAATAATAGGGATATTCGCGTGTGCACACTCATCTCTGTAATTGTCGAAACTCAAGTACATAATCGACCTTTGTAGATAGGTGAGGCTCAAATTATGGTTGATCAAATATATAATGATTTCAAAGATATGCATGTTCACGGTGACAACGAAGAATGGAAATAACTTAAATACTATGAAAATTATTTTATCACTTGGCCGGGTTATTTGTTGGCCAAGTCTAGGCCATGAACAATGTTTAACAATTTGTGATATTTGATAACAATTTGTAATAATGTTTTTTTATTCCTCATAATTTTACTTTAAGTTGTGTTGAATAATTTGATAAAATTATGAATTGTGCATTCTTGTATGCAAGATGACCGTTGTTTCAACCTATTAATACAATCTAATTGAATTTTGAATATTATTTAATGGATTTCCCATAATAGAATGAGTGGATAGGGGAGAGTAACCAAATAACAAATAATCACGTAAAGGGTGTTCAAGAATTTGTTTAATACACTTATAGAAATATTAAAAGTGACAAAATTTAATGTCCGTGCACCCGTTGTATGAACGAAAAATATAAGTCTTTAGAAGACCTTGAGTTGCATATTCTAAAGAGAAGAATTTGGAAATACTATAATACATGTTCATACCATGATGTAAAGAATTTACCTTATGTTCTAGAAGAATTACCGATGCCCGGACTCATAATGGAACGCCATCGAGTGGAAGTGGTACATGATTCGCCAACACATCATCCTTTGATTGACCCAATTGATGTTGCTTATGAAGTGCACCACCATAAAAACCACCAACCTATGGATACAAATAATGTGCCTTATGACCAAGTTGATGTCGAGTTACCAGAAGATTGAGAATACATACGATAAAAATCCAAAGCGGCTAGGTCATTTTATAAATATTGCGATGAAGATCACTCGGTATTATACGGAATGATTTGTTTGCATAATTTGAAGAGTTAATTTGATTTGTTGGGCAAAAACGTAACCGAAATTCTTAAGTCGATTAAAGACATTTTTCTAAAAGAGAACACGTTACCGGAAAATTATCTTATCATGAAGAACATATTGAAGGTTTGGGTTTGAAGTATAAATCTATTCATTCGTGCAAGTATGATTGCCTCTTGTACCGTAACAATCACGAAAAGAAAGATAAGTGTCATATATGCAATGAGCCTAGATATGTATCTTATGAGAATGAAAAGGACAAGACTACAAAAATATCTCAAGCGGTCACACGTCCCATAAAAGGTTTTGAAATATTTTCCACTCGGGTCATGGTAAAACAGTTTTTCACTGTATCGTGGATAACAAAGTCCATGACATGGCACACTCGACGCGATCTAAGTGGGAATATCATGCGTCATCCAGTTGATTCAGTCATCTAAAAAATATCAAATTCACGACACCATGAATTTGCAAAGGAATCGTGTAATATTCGTCACGGGAATCTCAGTATGAGAATAGGACTAAAATTTATGAATAATATTATCCTTAAAAACATTCCCCTTGGTAGGAACCCAAAACAACCCCTAACAGTCCCATAAGGGGAACGGACAGATCGCACGGAACCAATGTAACTCATAGGAACTGACTGTGTAGTCATGGGACTCCTAATTTTAAAATATGACTAAAATTTACGAATAAGTAGACTTAGGGTTAAAATATGCCCCTAATGGGGGGAACTCGAAACATCCCTAAACGTCCATGTGAGGGGCACGAACACCTCATATGGTACCAATATAACTGGTAAGAATTGATGGCGTAGTCTTGGGATTTCCTCTTTGAGAATAAGACTAAAATTTGAAAATAAGTAGACTTAGGCTTAAAAACGTGCCCCTAGGGGAAAAACCAAATCCCCCGACCGGCCCCGTGAGGGGCACAAAAACCCCGCTCACGACTAATGTAACTCATATAAACTAATTGCGTAGTCACGGGACTCCAGGTTTGAGAATATGACTAAAATTTATGAATAATCATACTTAAGCTTGAAAACGTGCCTCTAGGGGGAACCCAAAACAACTCGCGAACGGTCCCGTGAGGGGAAAGAACACCTCGCATGAGACCAATGTAACTCGTAGGAATTGAAAAAGTAGTCACGGGACACTCAATTTTATAACAGGACTAAATTTTCGATAAGAAAACTTATTCTTTAAAACGTGCCCCTAGGGGGAAATCGAAAACAACCATTGAACGGCCCCGTGAGGGGCACGAACACCTCGCACGGGACCAATGTAACTTATAGGAATTGACCATGTAGTTACGGGACTCCCGATTTGATAATATGATAAAAAAATGCGAATAAGAAGACTTAAGCTTGAAAACATGCCTCCAAGGAAAACCCAAAACAACTGTCGAACGACCCCATGAGGGAGACGAACACCTCGCATGGGTTTTTTCTTCGAGGCTGACTAAAAATATTTTTTTCAAATCGATATGGTCATGGCCTAAATCCATGACCACTTTTTAAAAAATTAATTAAACTTAGTCACGGCCCAAAGCTATGACGAGTGTTTTATTATTATTTTTAAATAGGTGTCACAACTTTGGGTTGTGACCATTGTTCACAAGTCCCCCAATGTGGTCATGAACCTGGGCCGTCACCCCTACTCACCCCTAGTCCAAACCTAGTCATGAACCTTGGATGTGACCCCTATTCAACACCTAGTCACAAACATTGACCATGACCCCTACTCGAACCCTAGTAACAAACAAGGTCCGTGACCCCTTTTCCTCCACTAGTCACGACCCAGGTTCGTGACCCCTTAGTCACGGCCTAAAACCATAACCATGGATCCATATAATTCCTCACACTCCAGGCCATGACCCTCACTTTTGGTCACGGATAAAATTCATGGCCAACAATTTTGATCACCCCAGAAATCGTCACGGTCCTTAGCCGTGACCCGGAGGACTGGTCACAAACAAAATCCGTGACCATTTCCAGTTTGTGGTGTAGTATGTATTTTAATAAACATAAATAAATATTATTAATTGCTCATGAAATGTGATGTTTCTATATATGTAAATATAGATATAAGTATAATATAACTTAATTGGAAATTAAGGCAAGGTAAAACATTAATAAATATTCTGAACGTGATTGTGTATCATGGGAGACTATGGATTCATTCGGGTTTGATATTGAGGGTTTCCTGGTTTGGATTATCCCCTCGGTGTCAGGTCCTAATAACTATGAAGTAGTCAACTATAATGTCGTGTTACACCCAAACCAATTAGTTATGACTCAAGTGTTTTTAACTTAAATTGGATAATAATTTGTATGTGGGGAAATTATTAATATTGATTTATAATGTTAATGATTTATGCAATTTGGTAACATTTAAACTAATGAGTTTTAACTTAAAATAAGGTACTTTTGGCCTATTGGGTTAGTATAATGAATTGGTGAAATTTTTATATTTTTTAAGGGTTAATTTGGACAAGTTACTTAAGGGCTTATTTTAAGTCCGGACATAATTTCATATTTAATAGGTATTAATGAGTCATTGGGAGGTTCATTTATCACATAAACATATCTTAGGGATCGTACAACTTAAAGAGAGGAAGATTCTAATAAGAGGAGGGGATTCTAGAAGATTTTGGCATTTTTTTTCTTTGTCCAATTTTGAGGCAAGTTTAATTAGAATATTTGTATGATTGACCTTGAATTATATTGTTCCTATCTATGTATCTTTAAGCCCTAATTGTTATTAAGATATGATTTTATGGATTAATTCTATTAAATTCATAATTAAACCAATTAAGTAGAAATTAGTGTCAATTTGCTTTGGTTTAGTTAATTTCTATATGAATCTGAGTTGGAATTGTTAGAGTATGTATAGGAATTGACTTTTAGTATGATCCTTCAGAAACCTCTTGAATATATGCATAAATATGTTTGTTTAAATCTTGTTTTATTTATGGTTACATTATTTATATGTTATATGAATCTTATATTGAGGTTTTAGCACCAGTAGTGGAGTTTTGGTTTGAATTTTATTGAGTTTGGAAAGATGAAGTTCAAAGTGGAGTTTTTTGGCATATCTGTAATGGTTGGTCGATCGTCGAATGAACGATCGATCGGTGAGATAGTAATTTGACATTTTATTATTTTGGGTTGTTGGATTAGATTTTTGGGCTTGGGGCTAACTTAGGTTTGCCTCTGTATTTGATTAACTTTAGTAATGCATGTTATTAGGGTAGTTCATAGGTTTATAATATGTGATAAATTAATTATTTCTCTAATTACTAAAGTGAATAATTCTTGAATGTTATTTAGATTTTCATATTTTACGAGAATATCTTTTATTGTGTTACATGTGTAAAATGTATACCATGTACGTACTCGTCGATATCGTACCAAAGGGGATTCCATTATGGGGGTACGTTCAATGCGAACTGTGATGGAACCTTGGTGAGTAGATGAGTAAGTCTTGGTAATATAACCCATGGATCACACGTCTAAGTACCCACATTCGAGATGGATTGACGGGAGATTTCATTATATAGCCTTAAGTATGGTATAGTATATGAGTGACGGGTATACGTGGTGATGCATCCTTTATTCGTCCTAAGACTTTAGGTTTGGTATGACCTAAGACTATACTTGGTACGCACGACTGATTTTCGAAGGAAATATGTATAAGCCTTTGTCAATTTTACCGACTTAATTGAGAGCCTATTTCTATATTACATGTTATAGACTTTATGACTGTCTTATTTTTTTATGCACTCAAAATTGTTTAGCGTAATGACCTTTATGAATCCTTTAGTTGCATAAATTTGTGAAGGATAAAGCTTAATTATTGAATTACTTGGGATTGGGAATATATATGCATGTAATATCTAGGATTGTGGGGTTGGGTAAATTTAAAAGACATATAAAATTCTAGAGGTATTTTATAGTTATGATTTATTACAATTTCAATTATACATTTTTTCTCTTTGGACTTATTGTTAACATTATGGAGTTAATGTTTTAGGACTGAGGCCACACATGTTGTAGCCTTGATAGATATCGTTGTTGTCACTCATACTTATCATTAATGATACTCCATAGGATGTTGGTATCCCTCACCCGCGTGCCAGCTTCTATCTTCGTTTCTACTATTTTTAGTTTAGTATAAAGAAACATATGCAGTACATATATATTTAATGCGTTGGGAGTTGGCTTGTATTTCATAGTTGACTATATAGATTTTCTAGGCATGTATTACGATATCAGAGTTGATGGATAATGTGTGTGTGTGTGTATATATATATATATATATATATATACACTAGAGGAATGTCCGTGCCTGAAGGCACGGCAAAAATTTTTAAAATACATAATCACAAAATAGCGAAAATTTTCAAAGTACGTAATTGCAAAACGGAAAAAAATTCGTTCCCCAAAGTATGGAATCTTGTATAATCAAGTCAGAAAATTTATCTTATAACACAGAAGTGTAAAAAAATAATTTTGGGGGGTAGAATTTACTCTGTTTATATAACGATCCACAAATACTAATAAACAAATTAAAAAATTTGGGCAGAATACTCTCTTTATATAACGATCCACAAATACTTATAAACAAATAAAACATTTGGGCAAAATAATTTTTGGGGGTAGAATTTACTATGTTTATAAACAATACTTATTTCATTTCGTCATATAATGGTATACCATTTTATTAAACAAATACTTATAAACAACTTAAAACATTTGGGAAAAATACCCTTTGTTTATAGGACGATCCACCGTGTTTAACAAATAAAAAATAATCAATGACAACAATACTAAAGTGTCATGGATCTTGCACAAATAGAATCATACCATCAAATACTTTTGAGTCCGAGGTTATTTTTTGTAACACAAATGTGTAAGCATTTTTAAAAAATTGGGCAAACTTTCCTTTGCTTATAAGACTATCCACCACCCTATATAAGAAATAAAAAATAGTAAAACAATATAAATAGTCGACAACACTAATACACATCCAAATAATGACCCAATAAAAAATGAAGGGTCGAATTCCATTAATGGAAAATTAATGTCAATTCATATAAAATTCATCTCAATATATGAGGGAATTTTTAAAAAATCTAAGAATTGTCACCATGAATATGATTTACAGTCAAGTACACTGGTGGGTTGTAATTGGAACTTGAGCTCGCCGAAGTCCGGCTTAAAGCCTCTCTAAGTTATCATACTTTCTTCATATTCTAGAATCATCATTGTGGGATTTGAATTATCACACTTCACAAGGGTTGGTTACCTGAGTTCGCAGCAGTTCAAATCCTTCGGGTACTAAATATATAATTTCGCTGAACATCTTTTCACCTCTCGTTTCCACATAAACCTCTGCTTCTAAACATATCGTTCTCGTCTTTACAATAGTTATATGAAAATTCTAAGTTATCCTTGAGCAATCTTCAATGAGAGGCAGAATTAGTATTTTGTAATGAAGTGTTAAATAGCAAGAAATAATGAGAGGAATAATTAGTATACCAATTCTTACGATCCGATTCACAATTCATAGGGTCTCCAATTTACGATTCGATTCACCATTTGACAACTATGGCTTTGTGTCATTGGAATATATTTTGCTCAGTGACTATTGATTTAACATGGAATACTGTTCAGATTGACACGTGTCAATATAATCAATTAGTATTTTCTATGCATATTAATCTTAATTTTTTTTCTTTCAAATTTTTTTTTGGTACTCTAAATAGCATATCGTTCCGTATCGCTGGATACTGTGTCTGAGTTGAACAATAGTTTAGGGTATTTATTGCATTTTATCCTTTAAAACAAACATGTGGAAGAAGTTACCAGTATAGCCCTGTCTTCTTCGGGGTTAATTGCTTTATTTTCATCACCATTAAATAGCTCAGGTGAATATGATCCAGCCTCTTCTTCCTCTTTCTCTTCTTCCGCATCTATGGAATCTTCATGCAATATGGTTTCTGGAGATAAAACTTGAGCATCTACATGCAAAAGGTAATGTTAACTCATTTTTCTAGATAATATAAACCTCCACAATTAACGCTGATGATAACAATAAGTCATACCGTTTTCATCATGATCAGTATTGCAATTCTAATTCAAGGGGTAAATTAAGGTTCCCAAATGCAACCTTTATGATTTTAGATTATAACACGCATGATAATCAACCTGCATGTTTGTTGCAGCAGTAATAAGATGCACTAACTATTTGATAGCATTTAGGTTGCAAAAATAAAAAAAATAAAAAAAAACTTCCAAGAAAGCCGATGACTTAGCCTTTGAAAAAACGAAGCTTTATATTTAACTATTCCCACAGGATACACTAACACAAAATTATTCAACAATTAGCAAGATATTGTTAATTAAATTTCCATTTTAGAGTTGAGAGAAAAAAAGAGAAACATAATTCAAAACATAAATAATAATATCAACATTAAAATGATATAATCTTGTCCATGGTCTTCGCCATAATGGAAACATCATAATACAAATTGAAATGTATCCATTTTATCGCCACTTACAATTGAAGAGTTATCTGCATCCTTCACAATATGAGTTGATGCATGGCGACAACTGTGTTTATAGGAACCTCCTGCAGTTATAAAACTTATTGCTTTCTTTATGATCAAATAAATCCTTGGAATCGACAACCAAACTGAGCTTTGACATAGTCCACCTATGCGCAGCAAAGAGGAGTTCAGCAATGAAACCAACAAACCAGTGCATGACTAAAACCAATAAACCAGTTCACCAATGAAACCAAATTTATATTATCTATTTGTTTTCAACATATCTTAATAGATATTGAAACAACAATCAACATTGTAACTATAATGCAAAAAAAATCATTCGTTCATTAAAGTCGCCATAAATTCTTTAAATGCCTCTTGCATTGGTAAAAGAAAAAGATACCTCCTGCTTTGGACCATGGGAACTTGAAATATCAGTTAAATTTGTCACATTTTCTCATATTCCTACTGGATAATTGCCTAATATGAAAGAAACATGCAAATGGTCCAAAAGAAAACCATTAACGATCCAATTTAATTGTAAAGAGGGATGAAATGATACCTTGAATCTGGGGTCATCCCATCAGCACCACCAACTATCGATGTACGATCAAGGAGCAACAAAATAGTCGATCAAGTAGTGGAACATGGGGCCGTTCAGTAATTTAATATAGTATGCAAATGATACATATGTTAGTTTGATGTTTACCTCAGGTTCATTATTGCAAAGCTGTGAAATTAGAATATGCAAAAAAAATTCTGCTTCTCCGTCGAAATTGAAGAATGCGGTTGATGCTGAGTTGTCTTCAAGATATACTTGTAGTTCATATCTGGAGGAAATATCAATCATTTAGAAGCATGCATAACTTGTGTAATTTTGAAAGAGGATGTGTATGCATATACCTTGGCGTTGGGAAAATTGATTTTTGATTGCAATGCTTGCACCAAAAAGTCTTTATGCATTGCTCTGGTCTCGTATGACAGTGTTTATAGGCAATGTAAGACCATCTCTATCGTGTATCGATTCCAGTGATTTTAGCAGTGCAAGTTCCCATTTTTGACCTACTGAAATTTAGAATATGCATTTTTAACAATATTTGTATGCGTATTATATGTAATATAATATGTTATGTCCGTATGAATAATGACTATACCTCAGAGTTATTGTCACTTTTCATGGAAATAATATCTTTAATCGTCTCTCTTTGCAATGTCATCAATTCCTCTTATTGGATTATTTAAAATGATTTCTATAAACATTGTTGTGTCGTCTGAGTAACTGAAGCTCCAGTGTAATTCACTGATGTGAAAAAAATAGGTTAATGGATAATGAGTGATTGGTAAATTACTCAACTCAAAAACTATACTTCATATAAAACTATACTTCAACTCTATAAGAGATAATGTAGAACCCTTGAATATAGTAAACCCACAAGATATAAATCCCTGCAACAGTAAGAGTTTCGAGCCAACGGTGGACTAGATGAGGAGTGGACTTATCCAAATAATACTCAAACTCACTTGAGAAATAGAAGTTATTAATGTCAAATAAATGCTATTAATGTCAACAACTCCTCATTCAATTTGACATTAATAGCTTCTCTTAAGATATTAAATGCTAAGCTTGAAAGAAATAACACACATTTACAACAAAATTAATCCCCAAGACATGTAACAAATCCACACCAGAAAAAATAAGGAAATCATAAATCAAAACACAATAACAGAATCAAGATGTCTCATATCTGAAATGTTTACCTAGAAGAGGCTATGATGGATCTTCTTGCATTTGAATATCGTTCCCATTCTCAAATGCTTCCCAAGCATAGACATTTAGTTTCTTGAACTCCAAATCTTGACCACTCACTCTATTCTGATTATCACCTGCATAAAACTTCTCATTTGGATCCATATCTGGATGAGGATCCAAAGCTTGACCACTCACTCTAACAGTTCCTGTGCTTCAACCACCAGTAGTTCACACAGGTTTCCCAACTTTTGTAAAAGCCATCTGTTTGCTCCATCAATATTAGGACTGATTAAAAAAAATACATGAAATGTATAAGCGATGTGAATATGATATAGCTTGAGTGTGGGGATACAGCTGTGTCCAAGTATGGAAAAAATGTTCGTATCAGTGAGGATCACAACATCATTGGTGGTTCATTACGTGATGTAGTTCAGATTTCAGCAAAATAGGCTGATTGAGGAATTCATTATTATTATGTAAATTGGTGAAATAAATAGGAAGTGTCGTACTCATACTAATGACAATAATGACATGAGTTGTTTCCCTTTGAATACCAATGGTGGTATTAGATATAAACAAAGATAAAGTTCCTCCACTAACAAAGTAATCCAGCATATTAAATCTAAACCGCATCATGTAATGAAAGATCCTAACCCCAGTTTCTGCTGAGTCCCAAGTTAATAGGCTGACCAGGTCTCTATTGAAAGATCCCAATCCCTTAATGATAGGATGACCAGGTCTCTATTGAAATGCATAATGAGTTGATGAAGATGGAAACACATAAATAGAGATCTAGTTTTTAGTAGGATTATTTGCAGCAAGTGGGACTGCCTATTTTAAGCAGTCCTAGTGGGACTACCCATTTTCAGCAGAAGTTGTATTTCAACACCAACATTATTTTAAAAATAGCTTACAAAAGTCGATATTCATACCTAATTTTTCCTATTATGTCATCTTATTGAGGCTGCAATTTTCCCATGTTCTTCAAGGACGTAAGCAATAATATTTAAATAGTACATAACCTTTAAAATGAGTACATAAGCAGTGATATTTAAACTATGTAACTTCTGCAAGGATTCAGTGTTGAAAAACCAAATGCCATCACTTCAATTCTTACTCTTCCAACACCAAACTATACACGTGTCCGAACCGCAAACAACCATATATCACACAACCATTCTAACTAATTCTAATGGTATGCATTGGTACATGACAACCACATGAACAAATTTTAAGTACATGTTCATCATGAGAATGCGAATGAGACTTATTTTGAAGTTCAAGACTTAAAAAGATTAAATGCCATTATATACTTCTACCAGTTATATGTAGTATAGTGCTTCAAAAAATATGAATAAAAAAATAAGGGCTAATGAGTTTACATTGGGAGAAGAAGGGTATTAAGGGGCTGATGAGTTTAAAAATATATATAATATAAGGGCTGATGAGTTTACTTGTTACACTCTCTCATGTATTAAGGGCTCAACTTTTTGGCCTAATAACAGTTCAGAATGCCCACTGTATCAAAGTCGTAGACATGGAAGCCCCCATTTTTAAGTCATTACTTCATTTTATGTAGTGACATTTTCTAATAAAAGGACTTAAAAAAATGTACTGACATTTTCTTCGCTCGACAAAACAACGACAAACACGCACACACGCATACATACACATCACCCCTACCTGCAATATCAAAACTGAATTCTTGGTAAAAATAAATGTGAAAAATAAATAGAAGTCAACAAACAAAAGATAAATCAAAACCTACACATTATGATTTAGGAACCTAGTCAACGATTTAGAAACCCCAAAATATGAATCAAAACCACTTTGAAATCATAATATCAACCCAAGCATAGACAAAAATAATTGCAGCTACCAAAAATCGTTGATGGCCAACAACCGCATACATGCTACCAAAAATCATTGAAGACATAGTTTTTTTAATCCACCATAGATACCAATAATCGCAACTACCAAAAATCGATCATAGACATCAACAATCGAAGATAACATAATAGCAAAACAACCCAAGCATATTGATAAAAAAAACATATTGCACGTGGTGTGTGTCTGTGTATACTGGATTGCAAAAAAACATATACAAATCTTAGACTCAGATCAGATCCATATCGTCACTAAAGAGTCATGGCCAGCGGTGTGCGTTGGAGCCGAGTCTTGTGAAGACTGGGACTTTATGAAGAATCAGTGGTGGTAAATATCCTCCTCATTGTTCAATATAATAAGCAACCCTACAATATAATTAGCAACATTAGTTTAATGACATTCGAATATCTTGAACATTTTCATCCACTTCCCCTTCTCTACCTGGGGTTCTAACTATTGCGTATATTATTCAGATCGAAACAATACTTCCCCTATTCGAACAATTGCAATCGTTGGAACAATACTTACCCTGTTCCAACCCTACAATATAATTAGCAACATTAGGTATATTATTTCGATCATACAGACACAATATTAATAATATACCTAATGTTTTTATCTGTATGATCGGAACAATACGTGTGATAACATATGCAATCCAATATAGTCAATAACTTACTTCTGCATAAATGACTATATGCAGTAGTTGTTTAGAAAAATTGTGTAAGCTATGCTAAATGACTATATGCATATAGACATTTATATCACACGATCACACGATCTGACTTTGTAAGTGTAAGTCCCAACCCACTAACTTGAGAAGTCAAGAGAAAGATAGGAGCTCCATTACCCTCTTGGAAGTTATTAACAACCTTCAATCTGTCAGCAGCTTTAGTGAAAGATAAGCACTCGTAACCTTCAATCTTCAATCTATCAAGAGAAAGATAAGAACTCGTAACCTTTAGATGCAAGACATTCCTGAATAAGATTAAGCATCTTGCGTGTCTGAGAAGGCATAAACTCAACCCCAAAAGCACCAAAAAAATTCAATCGAAGAAAGAGAGAAGGCATAAGTAATGTAAAAATCATCGATAAGTTACTAATCAGGGGTAAAGAGAGAAGAAGACTAAAGGCGACAGGAATTTATAGTTACTAATCATTGTTTAAATTTTTTCCACTCCTATTAGGATCTGGCAACAAAACTCATAACTGAACAAACCATTCTTTTACACCAGGAATTTATAAACATTTGATGACAAATATATAGATAAAAATTAAATTAAATATCTATTATTTTTTAGAAAAAAGAAGAAGTATATACATATATGTGAAAGAAGATTAGATGCAAAGCCACAAAAGTAGAATTATACATATATGCATACAAACAAACCATACACAGATTGAAACAATACTCCAATTCAGTGAATGCTTCGAGTTCTATAGTGAATCTCCATGTAATAAAAAAGCTTATTACATTTGTAATTATACATGTAAATCCCAATATGTCTCATTTATGTGACTTTATTGAAGACAAACTTGAAACTCTGGATAGCTTCTAAGTTTCAGCTTCAACTTCAAATGAAACACATAATTTGAACACCAACAATGAGAGATGGAGAGATACAAATGGCTGAAATTCAAACAAAAATCGGGAGGTATACCTTAAGAATGTGAGATATAGAAGAGAGAGTACCTGCTAGTAAAAAAATATAATTAGTAAAGATTAGGTAGTTAAAGGGGACTAATGGTGTGAAACCACAAACAAAATAATGTAAACAAACCAAACCAAAAATATATAGCGACCATGTTGAACCTGAAACACCAAAATCCATAATAAAACCAACAAAACCATGTAAATAAAACCCCTAAAATCCTAAAACTGAGATGAAAGGAAGCCTACTATCCATGATTAAAACCCCGAACCCCTAAAATGCAAGAAAGCATGCCAAAAATCCTATAATTTGTGAAATTGATACTAAAAACTAAAACCCATATATCCAAAACCCTAAAATCTAAACAAAAAATCCAAAAACCCATGCCAGTTATTTAGGTGAGTGTGACACCCCGACTAATTAAATACCGGGTAGCTACTCCTTTATTAAATTAATTCAAAATGCCAAGTTGGCTCAGTTAATAGCATCACTGTCGAAAACATTTTATTTTTACTAACCACCTAGTATTTAAAAAGTAAGTGCCAAATTTTATTTAAAGTCTGATTAACATGCACAATTGTAATGAAGAAATAAATAACACCATTCACCATACTGAAACAAAACGAGTAACCATCACAATAGAGTAAATAAAGTCTGGAGGAAAACTCCTCACTACAATCCCAAAACTGAAATGAATAACCGAATACTGAAATAATACATGCTAAAGTCTGAAAACTGAAATGTAAAAGATGTCTCTAAAGAAATGGGCAACATGCCCTACAACTGATAGATAGCGACTCTGGAATCCAAAAGATAGAAGCGTCTACATGCAATTCCCTGTAGCTTCCACAAGCAGCTACAGCTCGTCACCTGAATGAGAATCCTATGCTTGGTGTCCCTGTGGCTGGGCACCTAAAATGGTTTTACAAGAAAAAGATATTTGAAAAGCAAACGGGTCAGAGCCCGAATGTGGAGTTATATTTAAAAAACCTGCAAGTGCATTAAAAAAATTTAAAACATTAAATGCAAAGTACATGTTAGGACGTGCACTCACATGATATTCTCACCTCTCGTCTAACTGTGCACTCCTAACGTAAGTACCCATCTATAACGATATAAACCACTAGCTAAATGACACCATAACCAGCTAGACAGTAGTAGTTCCTACCCTTATTACCTGGTCCTATTAACATATAACGCTCGTAATAAGAAAGGGATTTAATGTAAACTCGGATGCTCAATATACATAATATATATATCACTAACCCATTATGTTATTCTCGAAACAATACTGTAGTTATATTCACAACATTTACATGAAGGTTCTTATTAATTAAGTGTATATTATTCACATCATAAATATACAATACAAGCACCCCGAGAACTAAGCTGCGGTGCACACATACTCTGCTATCCATCCCGGTACATCACGTACATTAGGATCACATATTCCAAATCTCTCAGGAATAGTTCAGATAACACGAATCACAAATAGTGGAGGCGAACACAGTCACCATCACATGGGTCACGCACATACCTACGCTCCCATGATCAGCAGACTTATTAATATCACAATAAGTCCTTCTATGACCTATGTTCATCGAGGTACCAGTCTATATCCCCCCCGTAGGCACACAAGGATTAGAGGGTCCTAAGCAAACGCAACCTCCCGTGATAGCAAGTATGGTAGGTATGTCATACACACAATCATATACCAATACTAAGTAAACACACGTCTTAGTAATACCGTATTTTAACCGTAGTACATATTCTCATACTAACTTATAATTAACACAATTCATACTATTTCGGTTTGTAATTGTACGCACCATAATTATCTCACGTCGTAGTAGACACTCACGTCTCAACCCAAACCGTCCATGCAATCCACTCTCGTATGTAAATTCCTTCTCATAAATACCCAAATGTCCCAATTCTATCATTATTACATCTACGGAATGATATCTATATCCTCGAACAAGTTTACGGAACTCCAAAAGTCAAAACAGTCCAAAAAGGACCAAACTGTCAACTCGTTAGAAGTCTCGTTCGAACGAGACTGTTCGAACGAGATTCCTCTGCCAACTCGTTAGAAGACTCGTTCGAACGAGGATGTTCGAACGAGGTCCCAGTTCGTTCGAACGAACTGTACCTTCTAACGACATCTCGTTCGAACGAGACATCGAACGAAATCCCTACTCGTTAGCAACGACTGGTCAACTTGTTAGAAGCTCGTTCGAACGAGTTCGTTCGAACGACCTGGGGGCTGCTTCTAACGAGCTACCAGATTCGGCCCAGATTTTTCCCTAATTCATTTTTCACCATTTTTATCACTTCTAATCTCTTCCAAGGTTCATCCCAATAACGTTTTAGGGTCTCTAATTCATCCTAAACATATTTACATCATCTCCTAACATGTTTTCAAGGATTGAATCATCATAACATCAAACAAATTTACAAATCTCTACACTTTTCCCAATTTCTCTAGAACATGAACCCTAGGTTTATATCATCATCAAATCCCAGAATTTATTTCGTTTTACTTCCTTCAAATCACAATTATTATAAGGGAAATCATCTACCTATCATACTACATGCCATTCTCTTCACAATTTTCAAGTTCTTAAACTCCAAACTACATGGGTTTTCATTATCTTTCAAGAACAGTTGTAATTTATCAATTTTCTAACATGGGGGAAACATTCTACGAATTTAAATATAATTAAAACACTTACCTTGGTTTGATTTCTGATTTTGGTGTAGGTTTGGTGAAGATTCTGCAGAGTTTCCTCTCTCTCTAAGCTCCTTCTCCAATGGTGGCTTAAGGTGGCTAGGGTTTGATTTGGGGAAGATTGTAAACCTAATGTTAGCCTCCGTAGCTTAAAGGGTTAATATGGGTTGGTTATGGGCTTAGTGGGTCAATATCCACATCAGATTTAATTACCCAATTTTCGTCACTTTTAATTCCTAAAAATGTAAAATTACCAAAATACCCTTTAAGTTGCCGGTATGGCCTAAAAATACCCCGGGACCCAAACTATACCCCCGGCTAGTGTTTTCTGACTATCTCGACTCTTACGGACGCGTTGGCGCACTCAAAACGACCATACAGATTATAGATTTTAAATTCACTTTTTATTATCAAAATATTATACCGTGACGCGGCGGTCCCACGCGTCTCAACAAAATTTCTAAAATGCCGTATATGAATCCCACGACAAATTTTATAATACCAAATACATATATAATCATATATGCACATAATCAAATACCAACTCGCATCTCATTAGTATTTATAACCCGGATTAATTTCCAATTAATACGCATTTAATTAATTAATCCCAAAAATAAATATAGACAAAAGTACGGGGTATTACATACTTCCCCCCTAATAACTGAATTTCGTCCCGAAATTCGAAACTAGAAAGTACCTGCTAAAAACAGCTCTAGATAACGCTCGTGCATCTCATCCTCGCGCTCCCATGTGGACTCCTCGACATTGTGATGTCGCCACTGAATACGTACTAATGGTACTATCTTTGACCGCAGTTTCCTCTCGCTTCGGTCCAAAATAGCAATTGGCCCCTCCTCGTAAGAGCTATCCGGCTGGAGATCGATGTCCTCCACAGCAATGTGAGAATGAGCCAAATTATCTCTAAGGTATTTCCTCAGTGAGGAAATATGGAACACGTCGTGAATCCGATGCAAGTGCTCCGGTAGCCCGAGTCTATACGCAACCGGTCCGATCCGCTCAATAATAGGAAACGGCCCCACATACCTCGGTGCCAACTTCCCCTTCTTCCCGAATCGCATAATCCCCTTCATAGGAGATACTCTGAGCAAAACCTGGTCCCCCACTTGGAACTCCCTGAAATACCTCTTCGCATCAGCATAACTCTTCTGCCTATCTTGAGCTACCCGAATGCGACTCCGAATCGACTCAATCCTTGCCGAAGTATCCTGAATCACTTCCGGCCCAAGTAGTTTGTTGTCCCCCACCTCTAACCAACATGCTGGGGAACGACAAGGCCTACCGTACAACGCCTCAAACGGAGCCATGCCAATAGTGAACTGATAGGAGTTGTTGTAAGCAAACTCCACCAGTGGAAGGTACTGCTCCCATCCACCCCCGAAGTCAATAATGCACATGCGTAGCATGTCCTCCAACATCTGATTGGTTCGCTCTGTCTGCCCATCGGTCTGCGGATGATAAGCTGTACTCAACTGTAATTCCGTGCCCATTGCCTCCTGGAAACTCTCCCAAAACCTCGAAACAAATATCTTGTCTCTGTCAGACATGATATTTAGGGGCACACCGTGAAGTCTCACAATCTCTGAAATGAAGAGCTGAGCATACTGTCCCGTAGTGTAGTCAGTCCTTACGGGTAAGAAGTGAGCGACCTTGGACAACCTGTCCACAATTACCCAAATGGAGTCGTGACCCCTCTGTGACGTCGGCAACCCCGTGATGAAGTCCATGGATATGCTTTCCCACATCCACACCGGGACCTACAATGGCTGTAGCAATCCTGCCGGTCTCTGGTGATCCACTTTTACGAGCTGACAAGTGGCGCATTTCGAGACAAACTCAACGATATCTCTCTTCATACCGCTCCACCAATACTGCCGTCTCATGTCTTGGTACATTTTGTCCCCTCCGGGATGTACCGCGAACCGTGAGCCGTGCGACTCTGCCATCACCTCATGCCGTAATTCTTCCCCTTCCGGAACTACCAACCTCCCATTGAAGCGTAATCCCCCGTCTGAGCTAACGGTATAGGACTCGGCTCCCTCTGCTAGTAATCGAACTATCTGCTCCTGACAGAACGAGTCATGAGCCTGTGCCCGTACTACCTGCATGACAATCTGCGGTGTAACGGTCATCACAGACATGAAAGATCGGGCCACTGCATCCTGGTGTCCCAATTCCTTCCACTTAGCCTTCCATACCTCTGCCACCTCATCTACTGGCCTACGGCTCAACGCGTTTGCTACCACGTTAGCCTTACCAGGGTGGTACTGGATGTCAAACTGGTAGTCTTTCACAAACTCAAGCCACCTACGTTGCCGCATATTCAACTCTTTCTGCCTGAACAGGTACTGTAGGGACTTGTGGTCCGTGAACAACTGGAACTTCTCCCCCAAAAGATAGTGCCTCCAAATCCGTAAGGCAAATACTACCGCTGCCAACTCCAAATCATGCGTGGGGTAATTCTTCTCATGAGGCTTAAGCTTACGGGAAGCATAAGCTATGGCCTGTCTCTCTTGCTGCAAAACACCTCCAAGCCCTTGCAAACACGCATCGGTGTAAACCAAATACTCAACTCCCGGTCTCGGCAATGCTAACACAGGTGCTGAGGTCAATTTGTCCTTCAATTCATCGAATGCCAACTGAGAGGCATCACTCCAAATGTAGGGCACACCCTTACGAGTAAGATGTGTCAAAGGACCTGCTATCTCCGAGAAACCCCGAATAAACCTCCTGTAGTATCCTGCTAAGCCCAAGAAATTACGAATCTCCTTTGGTGTCGTGGGCTGTCCCCACTCCCTCACCGTTGATACTTTCCCCGGATCAACTGATATTCCTTAGTCGGAAATAATGTGACCCAAGAACTGGACTTCCTTCAGCCAAAACCCGCACTTCTCATATTTTGCATACAACTCGTTCTGACGGAGTGTCTGCAAAACCTGCCTCAAATGCTCGGCGTGCTCCTCCTCTGTCTGAGAGTAAACCAGAATATCATCAATGAAGACAATGACAAACTGGTCTAGGAAATCCCTGAACACTCTGTTCATCAAGTCCATAAACACTGCTGGAGCGTTGGTCAAGCTGAAAGGCATAACCCGAAACTCGTAAGAACCATATCTCGACAAGAACGCAGTCTTCGAGACATCCTCCTCCCTGATACGCAACTGATGGTATCCCGACCTCAAGTCAATCTTCGAGAAGAAAGAAGCTCCTCTCAACTGGTCGAATAAGTCATCGATTCGAGGCAATGGATACTTATGCCGTATCGTGACCTTATTCAACTCTCGGTAGTCCACACACAATCTCAGTGAACCGTCCCTCTTCTTCACAAACAAAACTGGAGTGCCCCAAGGTGAGGTACTCCTGCGAATAAAGCCTTGCCCTAACAGCTGTTCTATCTGATCCCGTAGCTCTCTCATCTCAGCTGGAGCCATACGGTACGGTGCACGTGCTATAGGTCTCGTACCCGGTAGCAAATCTATAACGAAGTCTATCTCTCGACTGGGTGGTAAGCCTGGTATCTCCTGAAACACATCCGAATACTCCCTGACAACCGGGATCGAATCTAAAGGAATCACAACCTCCTTAGAGGTATCCTCCTCTATGTAATACAGATGAGCGGTCGATCCTCCCTCTGGGCGAGGCATCGCCACTATAAACATCTCTTACCCCGGAATGGCAAAAACAATGCTCCCGCTGAAGCAATCAATCATGGCCCTATATGCTACGAGCCAATCCATACCGATGATCACATCGTCAACATGCATGTCTAACACTAACATGTCTGCAGGCAATACCAAACTACCGACCTCTACTCCCACTCCCCGGCATATAAAGAAAATAAGTGACCCACTCCCTAATGGTGAGTCGACACACGTCACTATGCTCTCTGTCGTAGCTAACAATCCTAAAGCTTTCGCGAAGTGTGTAGCTATAAAACAGTGTGTAGCACGCGTATCAAATAACACCCGACCCATAGTGCCATGGATAGGAAACGCACCCTCGATCGCGGGCGGTGCCTGTGGAACTGCAGCCTGGTGAACGTTGTAGACACGTCCATACTGGAGCTGCCCCTGCTGAGCTGGGACTGCTGGAATGGGTGGCAATGCTGCCATCTGTGGCGGTGCGGGAAGTGCGGCGGGAAACATAGATCTCTGTGGCTCCTGGCGAGCACCCTGCTGCTGCTGCTGTGGCGCCCTGCCCCTATCAGAACAATCCTGCTTCTTATGGCCAGTCTTGCCACAAACAAAGCACTTCCCTGGGAAGTTCCCTCCCCTCTGCCCCTGCTGTCCCCGGCCCTGGTGGCCGTTACCGTTCCTCCCTTGGCCCTGCTGGCCCTGGTGAAACTGCTGCCCATTCTGCCCCTGTTGGCCCTGATGGTCGTTTGGACCCTGATGGCCCTGACGGAAACCTCCCTGTCCCTGCCTGTAGTTCCCTGATCGGAACCTCTTATTATCCCCCTGCTGGGAGCCCTGCTCATTCTGTCTCTGCCCCTGACCCGATTGTGCCCCGCTGGCACCATGTCCTCCGGTCCTGCCCTGATGTCTAGACTCCCCCGACCTTTTACCCTCGGCCATATGAAAACGGTGGTCCTGGCAGTGCAACAATGCAGCGTTAACCACATCAGAATACGTGGCCAACGATAGGTTCCCCAGCAGATGCTGACGGATCCTCCAATTCAACCCATCGGTGAACTTCTCAATCTTCTTCTTCTCTGTTGGTATCTCGTCTGGAACGATGTTCAACAGATTAGTGAACTCGGCCTCATACTCGGCCACTGTCTTGCCTTCCTGCTTCAGACTCATCAGCTTCCTCCTCATCTCGGTATGAACTGCTGACGGAAAGTACTTGCGGTCGAACCGCACCCAGAACTCCTGAATCGTGAGAGTATCCCTCTCCTCTGCGGTGGTAATAGACTCCCACCACTGTAGTGCAGATCCCACTAGCTTGAAAGTAGCTAGCACTTGTTTCTGAACATCAGTGCACTCATGCATCCTCAAATGCCTCTGCATGTCCTTCCTCCATTGGCTCGAGACTACCACATCTGAGCTACCTGCAAACTCTGGCGGATGCGCTTTCTGAAAAGCGTCTCGTACACGCTCCCAAGCAGACGGAAATGCATTAACCTGTGCTGGCGCGGCAACCGGCGCCTGAGGTGGTGCCTGCTGAACAACGGCAATGGCGGCATTCACCGCTTGAGCTACTATAGCTGCAACCTCAGCGGCGTTCAACATGCCCTGAACTGGAGCGGGCTGGGGTTCGGGCATAGCATTCCTGGGAACTCGTCGTGCACGTCATGGAGGCATCTGAAATAAGAACAAAGTTTATAAGTTCACGGTTATAAACTTAATAAAGCTGAAGAACGAAGCATACACAATAAGAGTACAACAGTCCTAAAATATAGGGCTCTATATCAAAGAAACGTAGCGGAAACATAATAGCCGTACAGATCCTAAAGGACACTAGAACCTGATGCTCTGATACCACCTGTGACACCCCGACTAATTAAATACCGGGTAGCTACTCCTTTATTAAATTAATTCAAAATGCCAAGTTGGCTCAGTTAATAGCATCACTGTCGAAAACATTTTATTTTTACTAACCACCTAGTATTTAAAAAGTAAGTGCCAAATTTTATTTAAAGTCTGATTAACATGCACAATTGTAATGAAGAAATAAATAACACCATTCACCATACTGAAACGAAACGAGTAACCATCACAATAGAGTAAATAAAGTCTGGAGGAAAACTCCTCACTACAATCCCAAAACTGAAATGAATAACCGAATACTGAAATAATACATGCTAAAGTCTGAAAACTGAAATGTAAAAGATGTCTCTAAAGAAATGGGCAACATGCCCTACAACTGATAGATAGCGACTCTGGAATCCAAAAGATAGAAGCGTCTACATGCAATTCCCTATAGCTTCCACAAGCAGCTACAGCTCGTCACCTGAATGAGAATCCTATGCTTGGTGTCCCTGTGGCTGGGCACCTAAAATGGTTTTACAAGAAAAAGATATTTGAAAAGCAAACGGGTCAGAGCCCGAATGTGGAGTTATATTTTAAAAACCTGCAAGTGCTTTAAAAACATTTAAAACATTAAATGCAAAGTACATGTTAGGACGTGCACTCACATGATATTCTCACCTCTCGTCTAACTGTGCACTCCTAACGTAAGTACCCATCTATAACGATATAAACCACTAGCTAAATGACACCATAACTAGCTAGACAGTAGTAGTTCCTACCCTTATTACCCGGTCCTATTAACATATAACGCTCGTAATAAGAAAGGGATTTAATGTAAACTCGGATGCTCAATATGCATAATATATATATCACTAACCCATTATGTTATTCTCGAAACAATACTGTAGTTATATTCACAACATTTACATGAAGGTTCTTATTAATTAAGTGTATATTATTCACATCATAAATATACAATACAAGCACCCCGAGAACTAAGCTGCGGTGCACACATACTCTGCTATCCATCCCGGTACATCACGTACATGAGGATCACATATTCCGAATCTCTCAGGAATAGTTCAGATAACACGAATCACAAATAGTGGAGGCGAACACAGTCACCATCACATGGGTCACGCACATACCTACGCTCCCATGATCAGCAGACTTATTAATATCACAATAAGTCCTTCTATGACCTATGTTCATCGAGGTACCAGTCTATATCCCCCCCGTAGGCACACAAGGATTAGAGGGTCCTAAGCGAACGCAACCTCCCGTGATAGCAAGTATGGTAGGTATGTCATACACACAATCATATACCAATACTAAGTAAACACACGTCTTAGTAATACCGTATTTTAACCGTAGTACATATTCTCATACTAACTTATAATTAACACAATTCATACTATTTCGGTTTGTAATTGTACGCGCCATAATTATCTCACGTCGTAGTAGACACTCACGTCTCAACCCAAACCGTCCATGCAATCCACTCTCGTATGTAAATTCCTTCTCATAAATACCCAAATGTCCCAATTCTATCATTATTACATCTACGGAATGATATCTATATCCTCGAACAAGTTTACGGAACTCCAAAAGTCAAAATAGTCCAAAAAGGACCAAACTGTCAACTCGTTAGAAGTCTCGTTCGAACGAGACTGTTCGAACGAGATTCCTCTGCCAACTCGTTAGAAGACTCGTTCGAACGAGGATGTTCGAACGAGGTCCCAGTTCGTTCGAACGAACTGTACCTTCTAACGACATCTCGTTCGAACGAGACATCGAACGAAATCCCTACTCGTTAGCAACGACTGGTTAACTCGTTAGAAGCTCGTTCGAACAAGTTCGTTCGAACGACCTGGGGGCTGCTTCTAACGAGCTACCAGATTCGGCCCAGATTTTTCCCTAATTCGTTTTTCACCATTTTTTTCACTTCTAATCTCTTCCAAGGTTCATCCCAATAACGTTTTAGGGTCTCTAATTCATCCTAAACATATTTACATCATCTCCTAACATGTTTTCAAGGATTGAATCATCATAACATCAAACAAATTTACAAATCTCTACACTTTTCCCAATTTCTCTAGAACATGAACCCTAGGTTTATATCATCATCAAATCCCAGAATTTATTTCGTTTTACTTCCTTCAAATCACAATTATTATAAGGGAAATCATCTACCTATCATACTACATGCCATTCTCTTCACAATTTTCAAGTTCTTAAACTCCAAACTACATGGGTTTTCATTATCTTTCAAGAACAGTTGTAATTTATCAATTTTCTAACATGGGGGAAACATTCTAAGAATTTAAATATAATTAAAACACTTGCCTTGGTTTGATTTCTGATTTTGGTGTAGGTTTGGTGAAGATTCTGCAGAGTTTCCTCTCTCTCTAAGCTCCTTCTCCAATGGTGGCTTAAGGTGGCTAGGGTTTGATTTGGGGAAGATTGTAAACCTAATGTTAGCCTCCGTAGCTTAAAGGGTTAATATGGGTTGGTTATGGGCTTAGTGGGTCAATATCCACATCAGATTTAATTACCCAATTTTCGTCACTTTTAATTCCTAAAAATGTAAAATTACCAAAATACCCTTTAAGTTGCCGGTATGGCCTAAAAATACCCCGGGACCCAAACTATACCCCCGGCTAGTGTTTTCTGACTATCTCGACTCTTCCGGACGCGTTGGCGCACTCAAAACGACCATATGGATTATAGATTTTAAATTCACTTTTTATTATCAAAATATTATACCGTGACGCGGCGGTCCCACGCGTCTCAACAAAATTTCTAAAATGCCGTATATGAATCCCACGACAAATTTTATAATACCAAATACATATATAATCATATATGCACATAATCAAATACCAACTCGCATCTCATTAGTATTTATAACCCGGATTAATTTCCAATTAATACGCATTTAATTAATTAATCCCAAAAATAGATATAGACAAAAGTACGGGGTATTACAGTGACATCCAGTTATGCCTGCAAAATGAAAAAACATAGTTATTCTAATGGGTTTAAGCTGGATATAGCCAACTTATTATAACCAATAGTCCACAAACAAAGGGTATTCATAAAAAGGTAAAAATTAGAAACACATACTAACCTCAACAGCTCACTTATCCATTCCATGCCCAATTTGCATACCAAATGGCTTATGTATACCTATATGTAGTATTCAGATTTTTCTCCAGTTATGACCAAGAAAATCAACCTGAAAATACTAAAGAATCACAAATTTATTAAGAGAATACAAATATAAAAAGACCCAAAATATAAACACACTTCGAAATCGATTCGATCATATATTGGGCATAAACTAAACACATAAATAAAGAAAGTTAATTTTCAATTGAAATCCAAAACTCAGCCTCAAATATGGTAGATTGGGATATTAATTTTCACTTATTGTCTAAAGTCATTTAATAAAGTAGGTAACAACACTTTCTCATGTTGATAGTCATGAAGCATCTTTTATACATTCATAAAACCTAGTAAAAAGACAATAAGTGGGAAGAATGCAAATTAGAATATTGTGTTTGGTATTTCGTCAAACACCTAGATGACAACTAAAATAAATTGTAAAAGATCCCGAAGCTTATTCTTAATGTTATAATAATTCAAACCACTCGAAAGTTATACACCTTGTCATTAGGTTCGTGAGGGGGTTCTTCTTTTTCGACTCTTTGTCCAAACAACACGCATCTCATGTGATGGTTTTCTGCCAAACATGATAAATACTAACAGTTAAATAATGTAATTTTACCTATACAATTAACATAAAACCGTCACCCAGTACTGAAATCGTCACAGAGTACCATTAAACTGTCACCCAGTACTGTTAAACTTCCACCCAATACCATTAAACCATCATTATTGCCGTTACATAAGATGATAGAAATGACTACTCAAATATTCTAACAAATCATATATACTTAACATAGAACCCGCTCAACATAGGTTAAATTTACAGCATTCCCATGGTGTCACACATAACATAACATAAAATAACATAAGAAATGTATATCACAACATTCAACTATATTTATGATAAAAGGAAAAAAAACATTTAGTAAATGTAGCACAAATACTAAAAGAATCAGATTGAACCAAACTCTATAGAGATCCCACGGTGCATATTCACAGATACCTCTTGGAACTTCATTAAACACAAAGAAATATTGTGAGTAACTATGTTTAGAACCCTAGATCTTAAGAAAATCCCCAAATCAAAATTTCGAACCCTAAAGTTTGGAAACCAAACTTTAAACCCTAAACTTTGAAACGGTAGTGGTGTGTGTGTGAGAGAGAAGAGGGAGAGTACCTCTAGCACAGTGTCACCATTGAAATCCCACCAGCTGAGTCGATCGATTTGAGAGAGAGAGACAGGGGTTTCCATCTCTGTGGGTTTGGTAATGAGATTGATTTTTACGGGATGTGGTGAAGAGAGAGAGGGTATCTGAATATGAGATGAGAGATGAAAAAGAGAGAGTAGTCAAAAGAGGCGGAGAGGAGTCAAAAGATGGTTTGAGTGTGTAATTTCATATTTTCACCCTGCTTTTGAATTTTGAGTAAGAGGGGGAAAGGAAATCATGTGCTAAAAATAGGGGGAAATACAATAACAAAGGGACAAAAGAGGAAAATGCATCTCATCTCATCAACACCGTTGGATCATTGCCTTGTTGTCAAAATCTTGACCTCTAATTAAGTTATCTCTTTATGGAATAGTAACAAAATTTTACTCCTTATTATATATATATATATATATATATATATATATATATATATATATATATATCAGTTTTCCATTGTTTTTCAATTTTTGTCTTTATGCATGCTTATAATGGTACTTAATTGTTCATACTCGTGTATTATTTAATTTAGACTTGATCAATCTATCATTAAATATTATAGGGTGTCACATACTTTTTGTTACAAAGTTATTTGCTTCGAACTAAAAAATACATGTGCAACTTGTCACAGGGTGGTAAACCCCATTTTTAAAGACCTCATTAACAAGACCATCGAGGTCTATGTTGCTGACATGCTGGTGAAAAGTATGTCTCGCTCAGACCATGTGAAGAACCTCAAAGAGACATTTATTGTCCTCCAACGAAATCGGATGAGACTTACCAAAAAGAAATGTTCTCCAGGGGTTGCTCGAGGCAAGTTAATAGGATTTGTGGTTACCAAGAGGGGCATAGAGTCCAATCTAGATAATATTCAAGGTCTGCTAGACATGAAGACTCCAAAAACAGTCAAATAGGTTCAAAACCTAAATGGGATAGTTGGTTCACTCGTCCTCTTTGTCTCAAAGGCTACAGATAAGTGACTACCAGTATTTAAAATATTAAACAAGGCCTTCGAATGGAATCCTAAGAATGAAGACGCATTCTAAAGCCTCGACAAGAACCTGGGTCCTGACATGTATTGCCCCGGACAATTATTAGGGAAGGTATGCACTAGTATCTTGGTGCTTCACCAATCATAGTTAGTTCAGATCTGATCTGAGAATAATTTGGTGTCTAATACCATGTGTATTATGCCATCCGATCTCTACAAGGGCCTGAAAGCAAGTACCCAAGGATGAAAAGGATGTCCTTTTGCCTCATCATCTCAGTGAGATGTTTGAAGCCCTACTTCTAATATCACACTATAGTGGTCATTACTGGTGAAACCCTTTGAGAGATCCTTCACAAGCCTAAAACCTCAGTAAGGTTTTTCAAGTGGTCTTTGGAGTTGGTTGAATTTAATATCAAGTATTAACCATGGAGTGAGATTAAGGGGAAAACCTTAGTTGACTTCATTATGGAGTTCAATGGACTAAAAGAGATGGAGAAAGAGGCCAAGATATATAAAATAAATGCCACTAAGGAAAAAGAATACAAGCAATGAATAGTCTAAGATATATACCCCAATTCTCCAACATGGATCTTACATGTGAATGGTTCCTCCAACAACTCAGGTAGAGGAGTTGTACTTCATTTGGTAATTAAAAAAGTAGGATAATCTCTCATATTTTCTATTTTCAATTCAAAGCCTCTAATAATGAGGCAAATTATGAAGCATTTGTAATAAACTTAGGCCTAGCCATCAATTTAAAAGAAGAGCAAGTAGAAGACATCAACAACTCTCAGCTAGTGGTTAACCAAGTCACTGAGGTCTACGAGGACAAATATGATAGGATGGAAGGATACTCGGAAATTCTAAAGCACCTTATCTTAAAAATACCAAGATTTTCCATTAGAGGGGTCCCCTCAGTAGAAAATTCAAAAGTCGGCCTCCTTGCATGGGTAGCCTTATCACACGACATGGAGACCCAAAGGTCCTCATTATTACTTTAGACCAGCCAAGCATTACCAAACTCCATATCAATATCGTATATGTTGACTAGAGATCAGATTAGACCACTACCATTAAATCCTACCTCATAAATGGTGTCCTGTCCAAGTACAAGCTCCAGGATAGGCGACTCAAATCTTTAGCCTCAAGATACTATATAAAAAAATGGGGTATTGGTGAAGAATCGGTATTTCTCATCACCCCTATGATGCCTTATCCCAACTAAAAACATCCTCAGAGACCTCCACAAATGTGTATATGGTGTTCATACAATCCCCAAGAGTCCTAGGGCAGGGGTACTTTTGGCTAACCCTTTAGAAAGAAGCCAAAGATCTAGTCCACCGTTGTGATATGTGTCAAAGGTTTTCCTTTTTTCTAAAGCAACCATTAGATAATATGTCCCTGATTCAAATCACATGGCCCTTTACTCAATGGGGAGAGCATTTAG
Organism: Sambucus nigra; assembly: GCA_949130495.1. Lineage (NCBI taxonomy): Eukaryota > Viridiplantae > Streptophyta > Magnoliopsida > Dipsacales > Adoxaceae > Sambucus > Sambucus nigra. The sequence goes on along the minus strand of OX422222.1, from coordinate 90,210,748 downwards.
TGGGGCCTCTATCCCTCTTTAAATGACAAAACAAGTTTTTTATTATAGCTATTGATTACTTCACCAACTGGGTTGAGGTTGATCCCTTAGACACCATCACATGAAAAAATACCACCAACTTCATATGGAAGAACATAACTTATAGGTTTGGTTTACCTAGATACATCATCTATAACAATGGAAAATAGTTTGATAACCCAACCTTTAGGGAGTTCTACTCAGACTACACCATAACCTACCACTACTTATCTCCATTCCATCTTCAAGCCAATGGACTAGTTGAAGTGACCAATATAATCATATTCCATAGCTTGAAGAAGAGGTTTGAGAAAGCCAAAGGGTTGTGATTTGAAGATCCGTCGAGAATCTTGTGGGCTTATAGAACCACGTTTAGAGTTCCAACAGGAGAAACTTCAGTCTCCCTTACCTTTAACACTGAGGCAGTGATACCGACAGAAGTTGAAGTACATACACAAAGGGTATCTCAGTTCGAACTAGAGGCTAATGCGAAAGGTCTCATGAGATATCTATATGAATTAGAGAAAATAAGTGAAGTTGTATTTATTCGAAGGTTGCATACAAACAGAAGACGACCTCCCACTTCAATAAAAACATCTACCATGAAGAATTAAAGGAAGGCGACTTGGTCTTAAGAGAGTTCACCCCTACAAACAAAAATCCCAACAAATGAAAAATAGGCCCTAAATGGGAAGATTCCTATTTGGTGGTCAGAATGGTAAGGTTGAGGTGTTATTACCTTAATAGAATGGAAGGAAATGAACTTCCCCATCCTTGAAACATTGAGAATCTAAAAAAATATTATCACTAATATATTCTGCTGAATGAAATGAAATGAAAAGAACTTATTTATCTGCTCATGATCTTCGGATGCATTATTGACAATTTATTGGGGTACATATGTCATCATATCACAATGATTAGGGATTATTTAGAACCATCTAAATTGATGTTGGACGAAATTTGGATTGAGTTTGAGGTTTGGAATGTTGGGAAAAACAATTTTGGGGAAGAACATGCCCAGTTCTCATTCGAAGACCTTCCCAGGTCGTTCGAATGACCTCGTTCTGTAAGGACACAAATTTCCAATTGAGTCCATGTATTGTGTTGGCTCAATTCCGGACAAAAACATTTTTTCATAGGTTAGTGTTTTATTGTAATACTCTCAAGCCTATGAAGTATGTGTTGAAGACGTAGCGGCAAAGAATTTAAAGCTTCATCAAAATGCCGGTTTGCATGCCTCGTTTCTACGTCATGAACTAAGGTTCCATGCTCCCAAGGTATGAATGTAATTATATTTATATAGGAGCTTGGAACAAAATTTATTTGGGTGTTAGGTTTAATAAAAAACCATGTTTTACTTTCAGAATAATTTAATTGGAACTTTAATTTAACGTATATAAAGTTCCTGGGCCAAAATACAATTTTAGAAAAATTTCTGGAAGTCGTTCGAAATCTCGTTCGAACGAGTTTTTCGTTCTAACGAGGTTTCGTTCGAACAAGTTTGCCAACGAACCTAAACTGGTCAGTCGTTCGATATGTCGTTCGAACGAGTTTGTTCGTTCTAACGAGGTATCTAACGAGCCCAGACTGGTCGCTCGTTAGAAGTCTCGTTCGAACGAGTGTCAATGTCGTTCGAACGAGAATGCCAGGCGGGAACAGTTTTGAGCAGTTTTTGGCAGTTTTTACCCACTTTCCCCACTTGGTTTTTAACCAACTTTTTCAAGACTTATTAAGGACGGGAAACACATTTTTCTAATTAACTTTTCCAACTAAGTTTAACTCCTAGAGAGAGTTTGAGAGCAAAAATAGTTTAGAAAAATGTTTAAGTTTTGAGGGTTGTTTTTCAAAGAAAATGCATATACCACTCTAGTGTTTAAACCCAATTGTGTTTATCCAAGTTTCTATATTTATATCAATTGCTTGGAGTTTTGGCACCGATTTTCTCTACCGAATTGAAAAATAGACGTTTCGGGTTTCCTTCTACATCCCATCACAAAGAAGAAGAAGTTTGTTGCGGTATTACTCACTTGGATAAAGGCTCCAAGCTTGGGTGACGGTGACCATACAAAGTCCTATCGGTGGATTCCGAGATCGCGGTGGAGCTCCGTGGTTGTCCGCTAGGAAGAGGTTTCTACAAGAAGGAGCAACAAGGCTTGAGAGGGTTCGAGTCGAGGATGTAAGTCTTTTGTCTTGTAATTGTAATTCCATATCTAGTGGACTTGTGGCTAGGGCCGTCTGAGGTTTTTTCCCGTCTTGGGGTTTTCCTCGTACATCGCGGCGTAGTGTGATATTGTTTATTTTATCTTGCACAATAATTTAGAATCCATGCTTTAGGTTTAATTCAAGATAAAGCTTGGTTTAATTATCACACTCATTTAATTTGGGACTAAATTAAATTTTGGGTAAATTTGGTTTATTCAAGTCATTTGCTAAAATTGGTTTCGCCTAACTTTGGATAATTGAAAATTATGACTTAGGCAAATTCTAGGACTTGGATTAATGAATTGATTTAATCTTGTTCAATTAAACCAAAATTTGTTTTGTTTAATTGTTGTTGAACCATCATCTTTCAACGCTTCCGCATCAACTATTGAGTTTTAAATACAAAGGAAATTACTTTGCGTTTTCAAATTGGTATCAGAGCCGGAGCGCTAAGTTATCGCGTTAAAGATCCGTTTTTCGCCTTTTTGTATTTCCTTACCTTTTAGGTGGATCAAAGTTGACTCACTCTCAATTTTTGTTTTATATATCTCGATGGGACGTCTTAATGAAAATTTGTCCAATTTTAATAAAAATGAAATTTTAATTTTCGAGAGGAATTAAATGGGCTTAATAAATGTAACGAAAATTTAAAGGAATCAAATTTGAGATTTGTAAAAAGAATTAAATTTCTTGAAAATGAAAATTCTTGTTTTAAAGATCACATTGAGTCTTTGCAAATCTCTCTATCTCAAAAAGATATTTTTCGTGAAAAGCTCATGGACTCATATTCAAATTTTGATATTTTAGAAAAGCCCAAGAAAGAGAGTGAAAGTCGTGAAAAGACTCTTAGGGACAAGTTTGCTCACATTGAGGGGGAGCGTGTTAACCTTCTAGGAATTATAGAAAATTTAAAGAAGGAGTCCCGTAATTTTGAGGAGTCTAATTTATTACTTGAGTCCGAAATATTAAAAATGAAAAATAATTTTCAAGACTCTAGTAGTAGTTTAAATGGTTCTAGCACATGTTGTTCAAATTCTTCCTTTGCTAAAGCTAAAATCATTGTTTGTTTTAGAGGGTCAACTTTGTCTAAGGACTTTAGAAAAGATCACACCCTAGGTAACATTCCTCGTGTTTACACATGCTTGCATTGTGGTAGGAAAGGTCACCTTAGGTCATTTTGTTTTGATCTTAAAAGAAGTCCAAGGAAATCTTTGTTTAGCATTTCATTATTTCCTAATCCCCATCATTTTAAATATAAATCTATATGGGTTAGGAAATCATTCTTAAATGCGCTAGATACAAGATTTGTTGATTCTCATTTACTTTCACATGAAACCTCCCTTGCTAAATTTAAAGGTTGAATGTGTTAGTATTTTATGCATACTCTAGCTTTTTGTGCTTCATATTATATATCATTGCTAGATGTATGCATGTTTAGTCACTTTCTAGTCATTGCTTCATTTCATATCATATTCTAGAAATTATGACTTGTTTATCTTTTTGTATTATATTCCTTTTGTTTGAATTAATTGAATAATATAAAAAGATTTTTTGTTTATCATTTGGATTTTATCTCTCGATAATTTAAGCTTAATGAAAGATTCAAATGATTTATGTTTGTCTTTTGAGTATATATATTTTTTTTATTTGTGGTTTAAAATGTCAAAAACTCAAAAAGATTTTTTTGTTGTGTGTATTTGGTTTGACACACTTTATGTGGCATATACTTGTGTTTGAATCCCTCCTTTACCGCTCCCACGTGGCTAGAACTTTTGGTTTAGATTATCAATCCTTATTATGTTCTTTACCATATTTTATGGAGTAGTTAGATTTTGTGTTATTTAAATGGATTCTATTTTTATATGCCTCTTTTCACACATGCACGAGCTCTTTTGAAATTTTAACTTCATATGTATATTTGAGCTATGTGAGGTGTTCTCCTACCAATCTTGTCATCTACATATTTGTGACTTAGGAGGACTAGTGCATGTCAAAATCCGTTGCATGTGAGATTTGTGCAAAAATTGAAAACATGATAAATATAAATGTGCACGGGGAAGGTCTCCGAAAGGACGAATTAAATCCTTTGCGATTGTAAGCCACCGTTTATTGGATCTAAAAGAAATACGTGATCCAAAGGCCTAAAAACAGAATATTTGGCATTAAAAAGAAAACAATTGCCAAGGCCTATGTTTGTTTGATATATTCATTCAAAAGTAAAAGAATATATATGCTTATTGAGGGAGAATTGGATGGTATATCAACGGTTTGCACAATGTCCGTTTATCCTAGTTGTCTTTAATGTCATGACTCTATTTGGTTTGTAGAATCATCATCATGCTAGGCTTGTATGCATTGTGTATGTTTGTTCATTGAGTTCAATCTTTATATTGTCACATGAGGTTATATTTAAATGTGATAAAGTTTGCAATCAAATGAGAACTCCGTGAATGTTTCTTAAGTGTTTGGGTCTAAATTTAATTGTTACTAGTTCACACCCCTACACTTCCGTTTTCATATGACACATTTTTTCCATACGAGTGTGCAAACTTACTGTATTTTGTGTCATGTGTGTGTTTATATCTATATATATATGCAAGTGCTTCATTGATATATTTCTAGTTTATATATATATGATATTTGTTTTGTCTTTGCCTATGCTTTTATTGCCCATATGCTTTCATGTCTTTTCACTTTAAGCTTCCATATGTTGTTTATTAGTTCTTTATCCTTTGCCTATTCCCGAACAAAAAGGGGGAGAATGATGATAGGGGGATAAATGGTATCTAATCCTATTATTATCGTATCGTATCTTAGTTTGGGGGAGATTTATGTTAGGGGGAGACGTCTTTCTAAGTAGGTCATGTGTTTGATAAAGGGGAGAATTATGTTAGGGGGAGTAATTAATTAATTGTGATTAATATATTTTGATATTCCCTATGCATTTGATGAGTTTGCTTAAGTGTGCAGGTATTCTACTAAAGCGGCAATTTTAAAAGGCAAAGTGTTTAATCCTTGGGCTGAGTCAAGATTGGGCGGGTTATGTTTTGAGTCTAGTGAGCTTGACGGCCCTTTAGGATTTTTGTTTTGGTTTTTGTCCCGGAATAGCCAAATGGGGAGATTTGTAAGGACACAAATTTCCAATTGAGTCCATGTATTGTGTTGGCTCAAGTCCGGAAAAAAACATTTTTTCATAGGTTAGTGTTTTATTGTAATACTCTCAAGCCTATGAAGTATGTGTTGAAGACGTAGCGGCAAAGAATTTAAAGCTTCATCAAAATGCCGGTTTGCATGCCTCGTTTCTACGTCATCAACTAAGGTTCCATGCTCTCAAGGTATGAATGTAATTATATTTATATAGGAGCTTGGAACAAAATTTATTTGGGTGTTAGGTTTAATAAAAAACCACGTTTTACTTTCAGAATAATTTAATTGGAACTTTAATTTAACGTATATAAAGTTCCTGGGCCAAAATACAATTTTAGAAAAATTTCTGGAAGTCGTTCGAAATCTCGTTCGAACGAGTTTTTCGTTCTAACGAGGTTTCGTTCGAACGAGTTTGCCAACGAACCTAAACTGGTCAGTCGTTCGATATGTCGTTCGAATGAGTTTGTTCGTTCTAACGAGGTATCTAACGATTTTCTAACGAGCCCAGACTGGTCGCTCGTTAGAAGTCTCGTTCGAACGAGTGTCAATGTCGTTCGAACGAGAATGCCAGGCGGGAACAGTTTTGAGCAGTTTTTGGCAGTTTTTACCCACTTTCCCCACTTGGTTTTTAACCAACTTTTTCAAGACTTATTAAGGACGGGAAACACATTTTTCTAATTAACTTTTCCAACTAAGTTTAACTCCTAGAGAGAGTTTGAGAGCAAAAATAGTTTAGAAAAATGTTTAAGTTTTGAGGGTTATTTTTCAAAGAAAATGCATATACCACTCTAGTGTTTACACCCAATTGTGTTTATCCAAGTTTCTATATTTATATCAATTGCTTGGAGTTTTGGCACCGATTTTCTCTACCGAATTGAAAAATAGACGTTTCGGGTTTCCTTCTACATCCCATCACAAAGAAGAAGAAGTTTGTTGCGGTATTACTCACTTGGAGAAAGGCTCCAAGCTTGGGTGACGGTGACAATACAAAGTCCTATCGGTGGATTCCGAGATCGCGGTGGAGCTCCGTGGTTGTCCGCTAGGAAGAGGTTTCTACAAGAAGGAGCAACAAGGCTTGAGAGGGTTCGAGTCGAGGATGTAAGTCTTTTGTCTTGTAATTGTAATTCCATATCTAGTGGACTTGTGGCTAGGGCCGTCCGAGGTTTTTTCCCGTCTTGGGGTTTTCCTCGTACATCGCGGCGTAGTGTGATATTGTTTATTTTATCTTGCACAATAATTTAGAATCCATGCTTTAGGTTTAATTCAAGATAAAACTTGGTTTAATTATCACACTCATTTAATTTGGGACTAAATTAAATTTTTGGTAAATTTGGTTTATTCAAGTCATTTGCTAAAATTGGTTTCGCCTAACTTTGGATAATTGAAAATTATGACTTAGGCAAATTCTAGGACTTGGATTAATGAATTGATTTAATCTTGTTCAATTAAACCAAAATTTGTTTTGTTTAATTGTTGTTGAACCATCATCTTTCAACGCTTCCGCATCAACTATTGAGTTTTAAATACAAAGGAAATTACTTTGCATTTTCACGTTCGAACGAGAATTCCAACGAGTCATCCAGTGAGATTTTGATTTCATTTGAAGTGAGGAATTCGTTCAAACGACCTCGTTCAAACGAGAATCCCTTCACTTTTAACGAGATTTTAGAATACACTTTTTGTGTCCGATAAGGTTGAAAGGAGTATGCGCTTGCGTTCAAATGAGGAAATTATATATTAAACACCTTTAACCAAAACCAACCCTAAACATGCAACAATATGTGATTGAATAAGATAATGAACTAAGCAAGAACATTCAAACACATGCTTGTGAGGAAAAATCCCCCAAAGGGGCAAAACCATTTATTTCCATTATAACTTTGTAACATACAAATTCAGATTACAATGAAAAATACAGGTGACTAAGAATTACCCTCAGGTGTCGGATTCTGTAGTCGGCGGCTGGAAATATCCGTTTCCAGTAGGGCTGTAATGAAGAAGAAGAACGGTATTCTCCACAAGGTTTGAACAATAACAAAATTGTGTTCTAGGGTTCCCAAAGATTCACAAAAGTAATTGGGATTTTTGTGTGTGAGTCAAAAAGATGTTTGGCACATCAAAAATTGAAGTCTTGTTGTGTTTGTACTCTTAAAAACGTTTTCTCAAGGACTTAAAAAAATATACCACCGAAATAGGTATATATATATAGGAAAAATAAATTGGTGGTAAAACTAGTTACGGAACTACTCGAGTTTATCCCAGGCGGACCGGTCCGACTTGGAGGCGGATCGGTCCGACCTCGGATCGGTTCTTTTAAAATATGGATTTATCGGTTCGCTAGCAGTCCGGGGTATACTGGACAAAGCAAGGCGGATCGATTCGGGTAGAGGTTGGACCGGTCCGGAGGCGGATTGGTCCGGTAGGGAGGCGGACCGGTCCGGCTTCCCAGAAAAATAAAAAACTTTTTAAAAGCCTCATTTTGCTAAAAAATCATTTTATAAAAATTTCCCAATACTAAATATGAACTTTAAGGAACGTAAAAATTTTTTTTTACCAAGTTCATTCTCGTAGAGGCTATGATGTTGAAGATGCTTTGATATTTGGATCCGTTGATGTAGATGCGATCTTAAATTTCTTCAACGGTGTAACGGCGTATGACATACAAATTGATGATGGACAAAAATGTCCTTACAAAGGTTAAAAAGCATCCTAGGGTTATCCAAGTGAGAGAAATAACCTACGTGAATGAAGAGTCACCTAAATTCTGAATCAATATTGAATTGGGAGTGTAATTATGCTCGAGATGTAGAAAGTTGATAAAACTGAGGAGAGTTAAGTTCAAGAGAGTATATGCATCTATATATGATATACGGAGAGGGTTGAAATAATACTACTACTTACGTATTATTGTAATTGGCTTACGTGAAAGCTTATTAAGTTGTATAAGTTGTGTGCATGCTTATTACTTGGAATACTATGTGTATGAAATACCTAGCTATTGGCTATCTAACGGAGGTTAGCTCATTATGGACGACCATATCTTGTGTGACTTCGAGGGATTTTGAGTCGTACTACTAGAGCATGGAACCTAGGTACGGGCTATCTATGAGAACGATAGTGGTGAAGAATGTATGGGTACGTAGGTATATGCATAGCCCATCGGTTTGGGACTATGTTTGCCTCCAATAAGTGTATATGTTTTATTAGTTCTTGAGAGATTGAACCTGTTGTTCTTTCCTTTATGCGAGAGCGTTGCAATGGGACTAGATAGCCAAGTATGCCTAGCACCAGGGGTTTCTTAACCATGGGTTCAGTATTGATATATGTATTAGTCTGTATACATAATGAGATTTTTATTTGTATACTGAGTTCGTATTCTGTGTTTCATGTTGACTACTTTATTAAATAATATACTTATTGGGTCACCAATTGAAAATTAAGAATGCTATGAGAGTGAGTTAAAGCATCTTCAAACCTATTCCTAAATAATAATAAAGATATATTATCTTTAGGTTATTTAGATATTTTATCCGGCATAGTGGTTATACTACATATAGTCAGCTAGAGTATCGTGACGAGTATAGGTAGCTAGTCTCGCTAGGTGTGAACATTAGATGAGAGGTGAGCATCCAAAGTGATTACGCTAAGTTAACATGAATAATATTTGTGCTAATTAACCAATTTAAGCAGTTTCTATATTTAAACTATTTTCTACTCGCGCTCTGACCCGTTTCTTTTGCAAATCTCTTTTCTTGTTACCTTATTTTAGGTGCTCAGCCACAGGAACACCAAGCTTAGGAGAATCCATTCAGTTGCTGAGCTATAGCCACTGTGGAAGCTACCAGACATTGCTAGTAGACGCTTCATAGACTATTCTCCTTATTTATAAGTTATTTACTTCAGTTGGACATATCGTCCCTCCTATTTTACATTCAGAGATTTAGAGTTATTTTATTCAATCATTTGACTTTGACTTCATGTTATTGGACTATTGTATGGGATTTTGACTGGAAATGTTTACTCCAGAATTTTGGAGAGGTCTTCTGGTTGAAAAGTTGATAAAAAAGTGATTTGAAAAGCCAAACCATGAATTTGTTGTGATATATAAAGGATTAAGAGTTTGATTAAGAAAACAATTCTAATCAGATTCAAATACTAAAAAAAATTCGGACGATCGGACCGTTGGAATTGGCTGAAATTCGGTGGTGTAGTAGCTGAAGACGAGAGGAAGTTGTATATTAAATTTCATCTCGATTGGACAATTGAATATTTTTATATATTGTTTCTAGAGAGTTTTATGTTTCGAGGACTCTTAAAGAGTTTTATGTTTTAAGGACTCTTCTAAACGGCTCAAAACTTATATAGACTCGTATTAAGAGTCTTATAATCTAGCTTTCCGAATTTCGAATATAAAAACCAACATATTTAATTATAAAAATAATTAAATCCAAAATTTTGTTTTTCTCAAATTTTCCAAAATTTGTTTAAAAAAAATACCTATTTAAAAAAAATTCGGTTGTTACATACTTCCCCACTAACTAGGAATTTTGCCCTCAAAATTCGACGAAACCTAACGCCCGAAATAAAATACTACTCGATTATATTTCCCAAATATTACAATACTAAAGTCCTCCAATCAATTCTAAACATCCTCACCAAAATACCTAAAACGTTTTCAAAAAAATTCTATTTCTAAAGAAAACTCGTCTAACGCGCATGCTAGACCCAAAACTCAAGACCCGAGGGTTAACGTATACCCAAGCTCTTATACCATTTGTAACACCACGGGCGCCCAAAAAATACACGCAACGTGCTATTACGATAAAACTAAACTAAATCCATCAATAATGAGTATAGAGCATCTAAATTCCACAATTAAAATATAACAAATCCATAATTCTTCAACTTTCACAATAATGATTATAATAAACTCTCTCAAATATAAAATTCCCCAACTAAAGATTACACCACTAATTTAAATATCAAAATGCATCTTCAATTCCATGCAATAAATAATTCTCCAAATAGTTCATAGCGTCGCAATCCACGCTAACCTGTCAAATAAAAGAAAATATGGGGAAATACACAATATGACAGGAATAGATGCTAAAAAATAATTAGCACGGTGAATAAATCACAACAATACGGATCCACATATACAAATCAAATGCAACACTCAAGCATTATATCAATATTAATTTCTCAATAACGCATCAATGAGTCACCAAGCCTCACCTCACCGCGCCTATGCAATCTCAAGCATATCCGGATTCTGGGCTATTGGAGGGTGCCCATTCTTTGTGCTATATTAAAATCTCATGAAACGATGCTCAAATCACAATATAACATATCACAATGAATCAAATTTAGATTCCGACAATTATTTCAGATTTCAAAGAATATCACAATTCAATATAAGTGCAATCGACACAAAAATCAAAACGAAATACTCTCGAGAGAATTTAGGATCATATTGTGTAAGTCCCGTACCTTAAAATCATCACATAAATTTCAGCCTCAAAATTTGATTGCACCATCACGTTGCTCCCGCGAAAATAATTAAAACTCGTTCCAGCATAAACTCGAGAAAACACCAAATAAGCCTTCAAATATTCAGTCAAACACATAATAAGTTTGGGATAAAGTTTGTAGATGAAAGGGAATAATTTTGGAGAGGTTTTCTGGTTAAAAAGTTGATGAAAAGTGATTTGAAAATCTAAGACACGAATTTGTTATGATATATAAAGGATTAAGAGTTAGATTAAGGAAAGTGTTCTAAGCAAATATAAATACTAAAAAAATCGAACGATCGGACCCTTGGAATTGGATAAAATTTGGGGATGTAGTAGCTAAAGACGAGAGGAAGTTGTACACAAAATTTCAGCCCGATCGGACTGTTGAATATTTATATATATATATTTTTAGAGAGTTTGATGTTTTGAGGACTCTTAAAGAGTTTTATTTTTAAGGACTCTTCTAAACGGCCCAAGACTTATATATACTCATATTAAGAGTCTTGTAATCTAGCTTTCCGAATTTTGAATATGAAAATCAACATATTTAATTATAAAAATAATTAAATCCAAAATTTTATTTTTCTCAAATTTTTCGAAATTTGTTTAAAAAAATACCTATTTAAAAAAAATTCGAGTTGTTACATACTTCCCCACTGACAAGGAATTTCGCCCTCGAAATTTGACAAAACCTAATGCTCGAAAGAAAATACTACTCGATTCTATTTCTCAAAAATTACAATACTAAATCCCTCCAATCAATTCTAAACATCCTGACCAAGATACCTAACACGTCTTCAAAAAATTTCTATTTCTAAAGAAAACTTGTCTAACGCGCCTGCTAGGCCCAAAACTCAAGACCCGAGACTTGTCGTATACCTAAGTTTTGATACCATTCGTAACACCCTGCATGCCCAAAAAAACATACGCGACGTGCTACTATGATAAAACTAAACTAAATCCATTAATAATGAGTATAGAGCATCTAAATTCCACAATTAAAATAAAACAAACTCATAATTCTTCTATTTTCACAACAATGATTGCAATAAAGTTGCTCAAATATAAAATTCCCCAACTAAAAATTACACTAGTAATTTAAATATCAAAATGCATCTTCCAATCTATGCTCTAAAATAATTCTCCAAATAGTCCATAGCATCCCAATCCATGCTAACCTGTGAACTAAAAGAAAATACGGGAAAGTACACAATATGACAGGAATAGATGCTAAAAAATAATGAGCACGGTGAAAATAGCAACAATACGAATCTGCATATACAAATCAAATGCAACACTCAAGCATTATATCAATATTAATTTCTCAATAACACATCAATGAGTTACGAGGCCTCACCTCACTGCGCCTATGCATTCTCAAGCATATCCAGATTTTGGACTATTGGAGGGTGCCCATTCTCCGTGCCATATTAAAATCTTATGAAACGATGCTCAAATCACAATATAATATATGAAAATGAATCAAATTTAGATTCCAACAATTATTTCAGATTTCAAAGAATATCACAATCCAATATAAGTGTAATCGAAATAGAAATCAAAACGGAATACTTTCGAGAGAATTTAGGAGCATATTGTGTAAGTCCCATACCTCAAAATCATCACATGAATCGTCACATAAATTTCAGCCTTAAAATCTGATCGCACCATCACGTTCCTCCCGCAAAAATAATCAAAACTCGTTTCACCCTAAACCCGAGAAAATACCAAATAAGCCTTCAAACACTTGATTAAGTTTGGGCCTAAAGTTCGTAGATGAAAGGGAATAATTTTGGAGAGTTCTTCATGTTGAAAATTTATTGAAAAAGTGATTTGAAAATCCAAACCACGAATTTGTTGTGATATATAAAGGATTAAAAGTTTGATTAAGAAAATAGTTCTAATCAGATACAAACACGATAAAAACATTCCGGACGATCGGACCGTTGGAATTGGCTAAAATTTGGGGGTATAGTAGCTGAAGATGAGAGGAAGTTTTACAAACTTTCATCTCAATCGTACAGTTGAATATTTATATATATATATATATTTTTAGAGAGTTTTATGTTTCGAGGACTCTTAGAGAGTTTTATGTTTTGAGGACTCTTCTAAACGACCCAAGACATATATATACTCATATTTGTAGTCTTGTAATCTAGGTTTTCGAATTTCGAGTATAAAAACCAACATATTTAATTATAAAAATAATTAAATCCAAAATTTTATTTTTCTCAAATTTTTCAAAATTAGTTTAAAAAAATACCCATTTAAAAACAATTCGGGTTGTTACACTAACCACTTTATATATTTGTTTTACACTTTGACAGTTCTCCCGTTTTACATGGTTAAGGTCCAAAGAAGAGCACCATTTCGGGTTTAATGTCATTTACGATTTCAACACCTACCTTTATTTTTTCTCTGAGCCAATGGGAATATGAATTACTCTCAATGCAATAAGACTCACGCGGATCTTAACATGTTATTAACGATTTTGTATTCTTAGATGCTACGGATATTATATAGGCTCCCCCCATCTAGCCCTCACCGAATGTTCATTGCTCCCAACAATCTTTGAACAATGAGGTATGGATATCATTTAAATTTTATTTTTATGTTAAATTTATTAAAGTTTTTATTTTGTTAATGTATGGAAGAATATCTCCCGAAATTGGTGTCCCTCCAAATCATTGTAAATTGCATAACGAATAAAGACATAGGGGAGATTTATGTGGTTTAGCCTAGATCAGACTAAGTCTACGACGGTGGTTGGATCTTTTCATTATAATGTGGAGATATTTTACATGAGATTGTTCTTTAGCTTCTCAGACCCCTATAAAATAGGGGCCTCCCATTTATATAAAGTTAAGGGTTATAATTAAATAAGGACTATCTTATCAGAGTTTACATCATAATAAAATTGGCCATTTAATGTAGTTAGTCTTCCGTCTCAACTTGGACTCTTGTCATCTTTATCTTGATAAAATAGTCATGTAGTAAAATTTGGACTAGGATTTCTCACGATCCGATCCAGTCCGATTTTGGTCCTTTTTGGGACCAGACCAAATTAATCTATACTCTAGAAGTTGGGGTTAGAACTGGACCGATTCGTCAGTCTCGGTCATATTCAATTTTGGTTCAGTCAAGGGCCGGTCTCAATTTTTTAGTCCAAAAGAGAAAATAGTTTATATAATCATAAAAAAAAAGAAAAAAAAGATTTACAAGTTGGATAAAAAATTCAAAAAAGAAAATTTTAGATTTTAACTGAGGTGAAACATGAATAAAAAATGATCTATAAAGGTAACGCCATAACAACCAGATTTGATAGTTCAACTGATATAAATTCACATTATAACAATAAATCAATACACACTGTTTTGAAATAAATATCAATAACTAACCCTGGATATAAATGGATCACAACTACACACATAAAAATCTACATGAATGTGAAATACTAAACTTAGACGAATTTAAATTTTTGATAAATAAGGTGAAATTAAGAAAAATGAAGTGTCACACCTCATTAAATTATTAATTAGATTTATAAGTTCTAATGTAAAAATTATGAGAGTCAAATAATTAATAACATTCTAAGCATAAGCGAGATAAATAATAAATAACGACAATGACATATAATATCTATGATAAATAAAAAGGTAACTTTGATACCATTACACCATAATAGAATAAAATCTATTCACTGGAATGTAATAACCATAATAAACCAACATTCAACTTTGAATGATAATCCGACATAAATAAATAAATCTCGTATAAATCTCTGACTCGGGAATACTGAATAGATTCAAATTGTCTGAATAATTGAGTATAAAAAATACCTAAATGAAATTGAGTTGTATGATCGACACCTACAACCTAGGAAATGAATAAAAAAATTGGTGTTAGAGAATTCCTCTAGCGAATATAGCTCAAGTCTTAGGAAACAGTTGGGAGCTAGGACCTGTAAAAATAGTTCCATAGACACGATTGAACCTAGAAAGTCTAAAGACTATAAAAATATCATTAAATTTAGGCCATAATAACAAAAACATATCTTTATTCGATATTAAGTTAATTTTAAGTTATCTCAACCCTAACAACCTATATAAGCATGTTTTACTAATCACATTCCCAAAATGTTTCCATAATTCCATATTTTAATTAAGTATTCCTTACTTTAACAATTCTCGAGTCATAGTTCCATATATTAGTTGCTAATATAATCAGTATAATGTATGAGAAAATGGAAATCACACAATCAAGAATCCTCGGGAGTATACCAAACTCTCATTCAAATCATATAGGTATATGCACTACTCAAACCCAAAGTATGCAGTCATATCCCTATGCCTGCGAGGATCACTTGTGCCATTATTAGTTATAGCTATAGGATGTCCCAATCCAATAGCCTCAAAACCATAATTAGGGAAATCACTACATCATCACACCCAATGTATGTCAACATACCCAAGGCTACATGAATTAATTTAGCTCCACTGCCCTAATTCAAGAGATGAGTGCCTCAGCTCGTAGGATCAGGGTATAAGACCTAAGTAAAATCGTTCACTCACCATGATTACCATACGTGATCACATTGTATGCACTCCATCACTTCCATACTATTAGATTACCAATGAGCATACACACATACCCCAAGTATGCTCATATAAAAAAAAACTGCAATAAACCCTAGTTAATGGGTTATAACAATAATTTCTTTTATTTCATGATTTGATTAGGCATAAATTCTTCACATTTATCCTTTAATTTCAATATTTTTATGATCCCGTGTATTGTAATTAACTTCAATTTGTCTCGTATTTATCTTGTTGACCCTATTTTGCAAGTATTTCATGTTTTGTGTATCTCTTATGTGTTTTATAGGTATTTCAAGCAAGATAGTGCGAGAGAGAACTCAAAATAGTGGAAAAAAATGGGAAGTTAAAGGTAATTTTCGTAATTTTCAGCCTTAGTCCGAAGGTGGGGCCAACTGGAATGTTGAAGAGATTAAAGTCACAAGAATACTGGAAAAAGGGCACCTCAATCCGAGTTATGGTGAAGAAGTTATGTGCATTCGAAGATGAGAAGAATAGATGAGGCAAAACTAAGGAAGACAGAAAGGGGAACTAGTTTGGTTAAAGGGGAACCAGTTTGCCATTAGTAATGCTGCAGATTCGTGACAAAACATTTGTTACGCTTTAAAACTATTTCAAATTATCTGAAGCGGGATTTATTTTTTGGCCCTATTTTTTATCCTCGAGTTGTATTATGTTAAGACTCTTGCAAAAACGACTTTGTATTGTTATAGTTTGACATTAGACCAATTTTAATGAGTTTTTCAAAGAGAATTAGAGGGATAAAGACTCAAGAACCCTAATTTTTAATTTTTTCATCAAAAGTATACTTACATTGATTAATTGTCAAGGTTTTCATCAATAAAGTTTGTCTTTCTATACCTTAGTCTTGAAGTTAGTATTCATTGCTTGTTTTTTTTTATTTTATGGAATTCCAAGACTCTCATGCATGTTTAGATATCGTTTCATTATGGTTTTGATTACATGCAATGTAGTTATCATGATTAGTTACAGTTTTACCATGTCAGGCTAGATTTCTAACGGATTGGGGTACATGAACCCAACCTAGGTAACGCATATGGATTTAAAAGTGAATAAAAAGTAATTCATCATTCCAAGGTTTGAACTTTATCAAGATAAAGGTTGAAGGTCATTTAATTCCATTTGCCCTAGGTAATCGGAATGTTTAAGGGTGCAATTGGCTTCTTGGTAATTTATCATCCTCGTCAAATACAATTTTTGATTTAATATTGTGTGGAATAAAGTCCTCATATGTTGAATGCTTACAGATTATTTGATGTCTCTTACAATGGAGAATTAAATCTTTGAAACTTTTATGTTCTATGTAATTACCGATGGTATGGGGGAGTGTACCCTAATCCCAATCTTTCATATAGTTTAAAATCAATTCATTATTCTTCCATGCGTAGTTAAGTCATTAGTTTAAATTTATTTGTTTTAGTTACTTAACGGATCTTAAATCATCATATTTTGCTTTCCTTATATGAGTCATTAGTAGGGTTTACCAATATTCCTATTTATCATCACGAGCATTCGTCTTATTCCCTGAGTTCAACACCCGATTTACCAGATTTACACTTGACCGACCGACTTACACTTGAGTCGATAGAAGCATGAACTAGAAACACTTTTAAAGTCGCGTCAATTTACACAATAGGTTAACATTAACTAACTTATAAAGCTAAAACTGAACCTTAAGGTTCCTAAAATAGGCATTGTCCCCCCAAATGCATTGTTTACATATAATATTAATTACTCTTAAAGTCCTAGAAATAAAATTAATTTATGACCAAGCTTAAATCCCTAAAATAACCAAAATTGGTCCAGCCTACAGGGTCGGATCTATCCGATCAGTGTTGGGTTCTTCCCCAATATTTCTAACATGACGGCTCAGACCCAATCTAAAATACCCTCCAACCTCTAATAAAAAACAATAGCCCATCCTCCCAATATAAAACTAACAAATTAGTGTAGGAACACATTTCTATATGATTTAGAAGGATTATAACAAGATTATGGGTCCAATTTCATAATTAAGCCAACTAAACCTAACTTCATATTCCTTTTCTTAATGGATTGAATTACCCTAATATTTCATATCAATGTATACAATTAATTTATGGCATTCGAATATTAAAACATGCATATGGAAGATCTAATGACTTCAATCACAAATTATCAAATTTCATATATTAATTTGTACATTCAAATAACTAATTACATGAGTTCTTCAGCTAATTACTTGGATTATTGGTTTAATTGTATATAATTATGAAGTTAAGTTTGATTATTAACTAAATTAGGTCAACTAATCATATTAACAAATTTCAATACATCATTATCACTATAACACAAACCTAATGGTATTTCTACACAGAGTAAACTTGCCTCAAGGTGATTGTATGAACCAACCCTCCAAATCCCCAAATAATAAGAGTTAAGGTTCCCTCTTCTTCCTCCTTAGCTCCAATGTGTATTGTGTGATTTAGGTTAGACTATTTAGCTTATGTTATTAGTGAAATTCGTAATTAGGCTTAGGCCATATATTGGCCTCAACATTAAAAGCCCAAAACAAGCCCCAAATAGTTTAAAACTTGGCCCAACATATATACTAATCCAAAGGACCATTATCCCATTATTCTTAACTCAATCAAGGTTTCATAAACTGTCCACTAACATATCCAAAATGTTAAGATGCATGAGTTAATTATGTTATTCAAATTATTAATTAGTCCATATGTGTTGCTTATAATTTAAATCTTAATTATTCATTAATTAATTGTGACTTGGTATTATAAGAACTTACTTCACGATCGGTGGGACCCATTGACGAGGGAAAAATCCAAATAAGAAAACCCATGACACTTAGCCTAGTGACCGTTCCATAGCCTCCAATAATACTAAGTCATTTAAATATATAATACGAGTTAAACAATTACCACAACAATATAAATATAGGGAGCGCACAATTAAACTACGCAACACTACATATGTAACAACTAACTCTACTAAATCACATATCGAATGTCCTATGAAATATCTAATTATCATGCAACAAATAATTAATTAAAAATTAAATAAATTCAATAAAAATATGGGGTATTACATCCCCCCCCCCCCCCCCCCCCCTAAACGTGGAATTTTGAAATTCAACTTTTTTTAATTTTTATATCTTACTTGAAGATCTATGGATAACTCTCTTATATGTCCTCTCCAGTCTCCCAAGTAGACTCTTCCTCTCCATGATGTCCCTATTAGACATGAACCAAATGAATGACCTTAACGTGCAAGATATGCTCTCTCCGGTCTAGGATATGTTGTGGTCTCTCCCCATAACACACATCTAACTACATAGTAATCTCATCAAGATCTATATGCTTATACATCAACTTATCCCTAAGAACTTCCTCAATATGGATATGTAGAAAACAACATACACACACTAAATGTGGTTAGGTAAGGAAAAATAATAGGCCACCAACCCCACCCTATCTAAGATCATGAAAGGACCCATGTATCGGGGCACCAAATTCCCTTTGGACTCGAATCTCATAACTTCCTTGATTGGTCCCTATTATCTCAATATTGATTGGTACCCCTTGTAAATGCACAATATGCGAGACGTAGAGTCCAGCGTATGGATGTGTTATGAAATCTATCTGAAATGGAACAAAGAGAGTTATTTTAGTCAGAATGTAACCGATGACCCAAATGGAATCATGTCCCCTTTGGTACCTTGATAACCCCACAACAATATCCATTGATATAATCTCTCGTTTCCACACTGAGATCTCTAGTCGTTGAAACTCTTCATATGGTCTTTAGTGCTCCACCTTCACAAACTATTAGGTGGAACACTTAAAAATATACTCTGCTATATCGCTCTCTATAATTACCCACCAGTATTATCTCCTCATACCACGATACATCTTGTCACCCCCCGGGCATGTACAATGAACCATGGACCACGCACCTTGGTCAAAGATGTGTTTTGCATCTTGGACCTCCAACATAACCAATAATTCCTAAAAATACAAACCTCTATTTGAGCTAATAGAATGGAACATGACTTATCCAAACTATAATCTCGGTACATTCTCTTGAAAAATAGAGTCCAAGTCTTGGTCCTGAATAACACGTGACACAAAATTTGGCATAACTACCACTACTTCCATAAATTCCTCTACTACTTCAATTATTCACAAAGTGTCCCACTGCGCTACCCATATAATCGATAAACTATTGGTAGATGGATCAAGGCATCTTCTACGAGGTTCACCTTTCTCTAATGATACTGAATGTAGGAATGATAGTCCTTGATAAAGTCCAACCACCTCCTCTGATGCATATTTAACTCCCAGTGATTTAACATATACTTAAGGAACTTATGGTCTGAGAATAGCATGAATATATCTCCGAACAAGTAATGCCTCCAAATACAAAGTGAAAAAAGTACCGCCGCCAAATCCAAGTCATCGGTGGGGTAATTTCCTGAAAGGCTTAAGCTTATAGGAAAATTAATATATGTGCCTCTCGCCGTAGTCATTATAGGGATGAGTATGTATAAAACATTTAGTAATCCACTCCACTATTTGGCAAGGCACGTACATATGGGGATGTGAGCCTCTCTTTCGAATCCTCAAAATACTTAGCGGTACCCATTTTCGGGTGAGGTGGGTCAATGGCCCCATAATCTTGGAGAATCACTAAATGAACCTCTTGTAATACCTTACCAGAACCAGTTAGTTGTCGTGGATTGTACCCATTCCATCGTTACCGACACCTTTCTAGGATCTAAAGAAATCTCAACCTCATATACAATGTTCCCCCAACACAACACCTCATGCATATAAAATCCACACTCAGAGAATTTATTGTATAAATTGTGTTCTTGAAATGACTGCATAAAAGTCCTCAAATACTATGCATGCTCATCCTCAGATTGTGAGTAAATGAATACATGATTGTTAAACAAAATAACGAACTAATCCAAGTACTGCCGGAATACCCTATTAATCAGATCCATGAAAACGGTTGGAGCATTAGTCAACTCTAATGGCATATCCTAAAACTTATATGATCCATATTGTGTTAGAAAATATGTCTTTGAGATATCCTCCTCCAAAATACCCAATTATTGATACCCTGAATGAAAATCAATCTTCTAAAAGAAAAACAATCCCCTCAATCGATCAAATAGGTCATCGATACGCAATAATGGATATTTATTTTTAGTTTGGACTGATTCATGTCCTCGTAGTCCACATATAAATTTAGTGAATCATCCTTCTTTTTAACAAAGAGGATTCGATCTCCCCATGATGATGTACTCCTCTACATAAAAATATGGCTTTGGAGTTTACTCTGACTTAGGCAATTTGAGTCTAAACGATATTAACGTTAATGGAAAGGTTTTGGGAGGTTTTGGTAAGCTAGTTTGAGGTTTCTACTTGCTTTTGTGAGATTGTTTACTATGACAACCCAATCACCAAAATAGGGGGTGGCCAGCACGATACTCCAATAATAACAGGAATCATAGATGGACCAATTTCAGCATCACAATAAAACAATAAGTATACGGGATAACCATCCTATATTTTAGAAAACGAGTTGCCAAAATTTTTATTTTATAAGTTAAAGAAAGCATTTAAACAACCCGATTTAAAAGAAGGTGGATAAAATCTACAAGAATAAATCTGAACATTACATACATAATACAATAAACGAATAATCTGTCGGTTAACAGTCTCTTACAATGTATTACAACAATTAAATTAAGTTACATAATACATTACAGTAGGAAAATACAAAAGCTTGGGCCACACGCCCGAGTAAATGACCCGATCATAACTAGAGTACAAAAATAAAGGCGTCTATAACAAAATATCCCGCAACATCAACAAGGTGTTGCAGCTCCATGACACAGGAAAGGAAAAGTCAGTACGGGCGTCCTTGCGGAGGAGCACCTGAGCGAATACAAGATTCATGCACAACAAGAAATATGAACGGGTCAGGGACCGGTTTTATATGATCACCAAATGAATAAAGAGTATGACTGTTGATGTAAAAAACTAGATCGCTCTAATTTTTCAATCACAGATAAATAAATAAGACAAAGATTTTTAAAGTGGTTCGGCTAGGAATAAAGCCTACGTCCACTGTTATGTTATTGCTGAGTGTTTGTGGAATTCTTGATTACAAATTCTCTGAAGAAATTCCGGTCCCCCTGAATTGAGGATGATACAAGGTATTTATAGCCTCTAGGCTGTACATGAAAGGTCCAATACATTAAATGATATACATATGAAAGGGTAATACATTTAATGCAGCGTGTGCGTCAAGAATACAATGGATATTTGAACAGTTGTCCGTCTGGTAATTAATGATACGGCCGAGATGCAGTTCGGACCGCCTTAGTTGCTTGTTGATCAAGAGTTCCTCGGAGTACTTAGAGTATCTCGGGATGATAGAGTTCCTCGGTGTGATAGAGTTTCTCGGAAAGAAACACGGTTGGTCGGGAAATGATCTTCCTCGCTGCTGTTGTGCCATGTAGATTGACACGTGTCTTCATCTTCTTCGTCCACATCAGCACATTAATTTTGGTATCAACAGAAGCCCCCAATGTTTCATATTTTGAACTTTGAAGAGTATGGAACATTCTTTCTCGGTATATGGCAATATTGAATGTACTTCCCGGGTTTTAGGAACATTGTATTCAAATTTCCTTCTTATTTCGCAGTTTCCGCCTTTTTGATAAGCGCTTTGATATTTGTGCAAATTTTGTCCTTTTAGCCGCCGGAAGTTTAGTAGTTTCTTTTTGGTAATCATTTCTTTCGCCGCTTCCCAATGAAAAGTATTTAAACTTCTTTGGTAACCATACCGTCGTCTACGTTTTTCATTCTCTGCATTCCAGCTTTCTCTTCTCTTCTTCTCTTGTGCGTTCATCTTTGTTTCCGTTCGTTGTCAACACATCTCCTTTCTTTCTGTAAGATCTTCTTTCTTTCTTCTGTATCTCTTTTATTCAATATGGTTTATATTGTGGAATCTGTTGAGAAATTCCGTTCTGATTTTTCCATTCCTTCGTGGGTAACTCTAGAGGTTCTTTCTGAGCCTTTAGATTACTTTCGATTGGCTGAGGGACATTGGTTCCCCAGTCTTTTTGTTGCTGAATGCGGTTTTTCTTTTCCACCGAACCCATTATGTCTTGAGTTTTGTCAATATTTTGATCTTGTTCCTGCAAAAATAGCCCCCAATTCATGGAGAATAATTAACGGGGTGCACAAATTAAATCTAACTCATGGGACTCGTATTGGGATCCCTGAAATTATGTTTTGTTATAAATGGGCTGTTCTAGATAATATTTATTATTTAAAAACTAGGTATTTGAATAGGGCTCTTGTAGTTAATCTCCCTGACTCAAATTGGGATTATTTTGAGCATGGGTTGGTCATAAAAAATTGGCAACATGCGCCTTTATCTGGGAATGAAGTATACAACGGTCCCAGATGCCCCCCATACGGCAATGGGATAGGTTTATTTTTCATTTTATTTTACTTATGAAATTATGCTTTCATCATGTTTGACAAAATGTATGACTGATATTCCATTATGTATTTATTTGCAGTTGATAGCAAAAGAAAAACTCCAAAAGAGTCAGAAGTGAATATCAAGCATTTGAAACTTATCTGGAATTTGCATAAGACCATTGCTGACGAGCATATTAGATCTGCTTCATATTTACTACAGTATAAGAGTTACACAACTTCTTATACTGCTCGCCCTGTTGAACCAGCTTCAACACCAGAAAGTTCATCTTCAGATTCTCATATCCCCCTATCTCAGAGAATGGGCAAGAAAAGAGCTCCTCCTGCTCTATTTGGTGACACTTCTTCTGCTGTTGGAGCCCAGAAAGGCAAAATTGATGTCCCAGAGGGGACTAAAAAAGTAGATGCTGGTTCCTCCAAAGTTGCCGAGAAGCCCCCAGTGGCCCCGAGCAAGAAAGATGATTCTGCTGATGTAATTGCCATCTCTCCGACCAAGACTTCTTCCTTGGTTGATGCTGCTGACCGTCCTTTGAAGAGATTGAGGAAATCATCCTCAGTTAATCTTGCTGGAACTGCATCTTCTCTACCCGCTGGTGGTAGTGGTGTCTCAAAAATTATTCTTCCGAGTTCTTCAACGAGCTCAGTTATACCCGAGGTTCTCGGGGTTGATGAAAAAATTCCTAGGGACACATTGACATCCCTAGCTGCTCGCCATCTTTCTTCAGTAAATTTCTCATACCTTTGGTCTTTCTTTCTTTTTCTTGAATTCTTGTATTTGTGTTGACTTTATTTTTTTCTTATTTTTCAGCTGGTGAACTGCTTCAATTCCATCGTGAAGAAAGATCAAGTTATTAAAGCTTCCACTTCATCGTCCGATGTTGAACGATGCTTTGTTGGGTTTAACCCAATCTGTGAAGGAATCTCGCCAACAGTACATCGAGGAGAAAACTGTTTGGGAGAAAAAGTTGGCTGTGGCTGAGGCTGATAAGATGAAGATGGCTGAAACCTCCAAGAATTTGGAGGAGAAAATTAAAGATTTGGAGGTTAAACATCAGGAATCTGATGATAAATTGAAGAAGGCAGAAGAAGAATTATCTACTCTGCGAGATATTAAGGTTAAGAAAGAGGAACTGGAGGTGAAGCTCTCCTCGGAGAAGTCGAGGAAAAAAGTTGCAATCAAGAAACATTTCAGCGTTGGTTGGGAGAAAGGATGGGAGAGAGGGATAGCTGCAATGACGTCCCAAGTCCAATATGGGGAGTTAAAATACTTCCATGATGGTTGGGTAGCTGCTCTGCAAGAGCTAAAAGTCCAAGACGATTCTGAGCTATTCCAACGGCATCTCCCTGGTCCTCCTCCACCAATTGTGGAAGAAGAAGAAGATGAACCTGCTTCAGATGAGTCTTCCATGGCTATGGGCGATCAAGTTTCTGCCTCTCAACCCTCTGCCACCGAGGACGTTTCCTCCATGCCTCCTCCTCCCGAGAAGATTCCAACCGATCAAGCTGTAGTTACCACCGAGCAACCGAGCTCCTCGTCCCAGCCTCCCGAGAAAGTCTTGGGAGACAAGGAAAAGGTGTGAAGTTATTCGGTAGCATTTCTATATTTCCTTGTAATCGAACGATGTAACTTTTTGATGATCTAATAAAATATATCTTTGCTCATCTCTGTTGTTGATAACTTTTTTCTGTTGATTGTTGTCTTTTTCTTGTCATTAGTTTGTTGCTAGAATGGAATTGATCTCTTCTCATGATACCGAGCTGATGCAGCAATGTCATCAATACTATAAGGCTGGTCATACAGATCTTAGTACATCGGAAATTGCTGATATCCTTGGTCACGGTGCTTCAGAGCAGGCTATTGAAGCTTATCAGTACTTGAAAGCTTTACTCGACCGAGCAGTGGCCAACAATGTCGCTTACAATGAGTTGATTGAAGAGCTTCATGGTTCCTTAGAGGATCTTCAAAATCAACATAACGAATCAATGGCTTTGTTACATAAAGATTATGAAAATAGATACCAGCAGCTCTCTTCAGAAACAGGCCACAAGAAGATCATTGCTGGGTATGACGTCAGGGAGAGGACCCTAAAAGGTGAAATTGAAGCCTGTAGACAAATCGCCGAGATCCTGGAGCAAGAAAATAATAATTTGCAGAAGAAATTAGCTCAATATGAATCTGTTGCTTCATCCTCTACTGCATTAATACCAGTTACTGATGAAGGCTTCTCGTTCTTAGAGGTCGAAAATGCCAAACTGAGGCAAGAGCTGGAGTACTTAAGAAGATCTGCCATTTCTGGAACTGCTCGGGGACGAGGAAGAGGTTCTCGGGGGCGAGGAAGAGTCAGCCAAAATGTTGAAGAGGCTCGCACTCAGTCTACTCTGGAAACTCAAGCATTCCAGTTGAAAGTAAAAGACCGTGCTCTGACTGAAATGTCCAATAAAAATCTGTCTCTGGAAGATCAGCTGGCATCAACGAAATCTGCCTTGCATAACAAAGATCTCTTTGCCAAAAGCCTTCATGAACAATTGGATAGATTAACCTTCCAATTCCATAAATAGCCAAGAGAATTCTGGATGGCAGGATACAATGAAGCTCTCGTTCATCTGGATGCTCGCATTGAACATGCTAATAATGAAGGTTACAAGCAAGGATGGTTAAATGCATTGGGTGTATTAAAGTTGGAGCAAGGGCATTTTTTATGGGACTATCATGCTCCATCATTATTAGACCTGCCTGTACCACCTTTCAAATTGGATATGGCATGGATTCCAGCTCGTTCCATTCCTCGCAGTCTAATTTCAAAATATCTTGGTGATTATAGCCTTCACTCCCAAGCTGAATTATCTCGTCCTGAGCATCTTTTGGATACACCTTCTGTTATGAACGTCAGAATGCTCAGAGATGTTAATTTCATCAATTCTCCCCTTTGCCTAGAAGACCCTCCTGCCGGCGAGGAACCTGTTTCTAAAGCACAGGGCAAAAAACCAATAGAATAGTAATATCCATGTAACAATTTAGTATCTCCTTGTAATTTGTAATTTATTCTAGATTAATGAAAAGATTTTCATTTTCTGTTTGCCCATTTTGTTAGTCTTGTGTTTATCAAGCACATTTATATTTGTACATATGTATCTATGTATCTGTTAAAAAGATAACAATATTATTGTTCAATAAGTAACTTAATAAAAGTTACAAGTATTAGTAATGTTTCTCGATCACTTAATAATAAAGTAATGAGTAAAAATGTTCAAACTGTTTCCAATCAACCAGGGTGGGTGAATAATGTTTGTCGACCAATTACAGTTGATGGGTTTTTATTCCCGACCAGCTATACTTGGTTTATTTATAAAATTGCGTCCGACCAACTAAGATCAATAATTTGTCCTTGCCGACCAACTACAGTTATTGGGTTTTTATCCCCGACCAACTATACTTGGTGTATTTTTTAAACATTTTGTTTTTCAAAAAACATATTGTAATAATATTACCTCCCGAACAACATAAGTTGTAATATGAGAGTATATTTTTATCTTACCAACCGTAGTTGATCATGCTGGTGTACACTTTCTGGATCCTTAAAGCTTTTGGCTCCTTAGAGCATGTCCTCCTAACCAAAGGAGGTTGGCTACTTATAGCACTTTTTGCTCAATAGAGCTGTCCTCCTAACCAAAGGAGGTTGGCTCCTTAGAGCACTTTTGCTCCGTAGAGCTGTCCTCCTAACCAAAGGAGGTTGGCTCCTTAGAGCACTTTTGCTCCGTAGAGCTGCATTTTTTGGCTCCTTAGAGCATGTCCTCCTAACCAAAGGAGGTTGGCTACTTATAGCACTTTTGCTCCGTAGAGCTGTCCTCCTAACCAAAGGAGGTTGGCTCCTTAGAGCACTTTTGTTGTGTAGTGTATTATACTAGTATTCCCCGAAAAACTCTCATCCAGAAAGAAAAATGGTGAAACATTTTCGTTTTATTCATAATAAAAGAAATGCTTTACATTTGACATCACTGATAATACTTGCGCAGGTGTTCAGCATTCCATGCATTTTTAAATTCCTCTCCTTCTAGAGTTGCGATTCTGTAAGTTCCTGGTCGAACAAGTTCTGTAACTCGGTAAGGTCCATGCCAGTTTGCTTCCAGTTTATTCTGCTTCTGAATGACCTTCTTTAGCACATAATCCCCTTCTTTTAAATCACATTTCTTTACCCTTTTGTTGTAAAACAGAGCTGTTCGTTGTTGATAAGCAGCATTCCTAATGGCTGCCTCTTCTCTGACTTCCTCGAGCATATCTAAATCCATCCTTCTCATCAGATCACTGATCGGAGAATTGAAATTTAACACCCTATGTGTTGGTAGGCCCAACTCGGCAGGTATCACAGCCTCACTTCCAAATGCTAGCATATATGGTGATTCTCCTGTTGCTGCTCGGGGAGTTGTTCGGTAAGCCCACAAAACTGACTGTAGCTCATTAATCCAATTTGCTTTAGCCTCACTTAACCTCTTCTTCAACCCATTTAGTAATGTTCTGTTCGTCACTTCAGTCTGCCCATTGCTTTGGGGATGGCCTGGTGCTGAATGAAACTTCAAGACGTTTGACTGATGACAATAGGCAGCAAATTCTTCATTATCAAATTGCGTTCCATGGTCTGTGATGAAAGCGTGGGGGAGACCATACCGACAAATGATATTTTTCCATATGAACTGATACACCTTCTCGTACGTCATATCAATTAGTGGTTCAGCTTCCACCCACTTAGTAAAATAGTCTACTGCCACGACGAGATACTTGAACCTTCCTCGGGTCGTCGGCAGTGGTCCAACCAGATCAATCCCCCACATGGCAAATGGCCAAGGTGATGTTATGGGTGTCAACAATGCCTGTGGAGTTCTTCGGATGGAAGAAAAACATTGGCACTTGTCACACTTCTTAGCATAGGCTATACAATCAGCTCTCATCGTCGGCCAGTAGTATCCTTGTGTCATCACCCTTTGCAGTAGAGTCCGACCTGCTACATGAGCTCCACAAGATCCTTCATGGATTTCTTCAATCAATTCTTTGACTTCTGATGGATGCACACATCTCTGCAAACCTGCCATAATTCCTCGTCTATACAAAACACCATTAGTTAATACATACCGAGCGACTTTATACTTCAATTTCTTGGCAGCTAGTTTGTCCTCCGGTAGTACTCCTTCTTCAATGTATGCTCTGATAGGATCCATCCAAGATGGTTCTAAATCAAGGGTAATAATCTTCACCGTCAGATCTTCTTCTATGCTCCGACTTTCTAGTACTTCAATTGGTATTGTTCTTCGCAGCTCGGTGCGCGTAGCTGACGCTAGTCGGGCCAATGCGTCTGCTCTAGCATTCTCCATTCTCGATATCCTCACCAATTGAATAGCATCGAATTCTTTCAATAATTCCATCACTTTTGCATGGTATTTCACCATTAACTCTCCCTTCACTGCATATATTCCCATCATTTGATTCACAATTAACTGAGAATCACTGAAAACAATTACTTGACGTGCCTCCATAACTTTCGCCAAATGAAAACCTGCTATCATAGCCTCATATTCAGCCTCATTATTGGAAGCTTTGAATTGGAATCTCAAGGCGTACTCCATGTCAATATCATCTGGAGAATTTAAAACAATCCCTGCTCCACAACCAGCCGTGCAAGATGATCCATCTACATATAATCTCCATGTATGTTACTCGTCTTCAAATTTCTTATCTGTTAGAGTTCCTCGGTGAAATATCATCTGCTTTCTTTCATCATCCCCGGGTATCCTTCGTTCCTCGTCGGTCATTTGTTCGCGCCCCTCTACCAACCGGAGTTGGTCGGGGTTTAAATATGATGATTTTTCTACATCCACAAGTCCTTTTACCAACCTTGGTTGGTTTGGATCTGTGTCTGTCGATCCTGTATCGTCCACAGGTAGGTCAGCAAGCATCTTTTGCTCCTCGGGGGTATCAGGGTATGTGAACTCTGCTATAAAATCTGCCACGGCTTGCCCTTTCAACGATGATCTGGGTTCATACACAATATCATATTCACCGAGCTCTATTGCCCAGTACATCAATCTTCCTGATTTTTCTGGCTTGTTAAGGGCTTGTCTTAACGGCATGTCGGTATACACAATGATGGTATGGGCCTGGAAGTATGGTCTCATTCTTCTACTTGCTTCAATTAATGCCAGTGCCAATTTTTCCAGCTTTGGGTATCTGATTTCCGCACCTCGGAAGGCCTTGCTTGTGTAATAAATTGGCTTCTGGACTCCATTCTCCAATCTGATCAACGCCGAGCTAACTGCATTTTCTGATACTGCCAAATACAAGTACAGCTTCTCTCCAGTTATTGGCCTAGACAACAATGGTGGGGCTCCCAAATACTTCTTCAGATCTTGAAAGGCTTTCTCACATTCATCAGTCCACTCAAAACTTTTTCGTAGTGTTTTGAAGAATGGGAGGCATTTATCAGTTGCTCGGGATACAAATCTGTTGAGTGCTGCAACTCATCCGGTAAGACTTTGCACCTCTTTCTTCGTCGTCGGGGATCGCAGCCCTAAAAGAGCTTTGATCTTTTCTGGATTTGCCTCAATACCTCGTTGGTTGACGATGTATCCGAGGAACATTCCTTCTCGTACTCCAAAGGTACATTTCGTCGGGTTAAGCTTCATCTGGTATTTATCCAGTTGATCAAAAGTTTGACTCAAGTCAACCAAATGATCTGCAGCTCTCTTGCTTTTGGTGAGCATGTCGTCGACATAGACCTCCATATTGCGGCTGATTTGTTCGGTGAATACCTTGTTCATCAACCGCTGATATGTTGCACCTGCATTTTTTAAACCAAAAAGCATAACATTATAACAATAAGTTCCCCTTGGGGTAATAAAAGAGGTACTTTCCCTGTCTTCAGGTTTCATTTTGATTTGGTTGTAGCCAGAATAAGCATCCATGAAGCTGAGTAGCTCGTGTCCCGAAGTAGCATCCACTAGTTGATCAATTCTGGGCAATGGAAAATGATCTTTTGGACATGCCTTGTTGAGATCAGTAAAATCAACACACATTCTCCATTTGTTGTTCTTCTTCTTTACCATCACCACATTCGCCAACCAATCTGGATATTTCACGTCTTCAATGAATTGGGCTTTCTGGAGTTTCTCGACCTCCTCTTGTATGGCCTGGTTCTTCTCGGGACTAAACACTCTTCTTCTTTGCTTCACGGGCTTGATCTCCTTATTCACATTGAGTTCATGACATAAGAAGTTTGGATCTATTCCTGGCATGTCTTCATGACTCCAAGAAAAAGTATTCTTCCTGTTTCTCAAGAAAGTTATCAACTCCTGTTTTATTGAAAAATCCAACGACGACCCTATCTGAGTTATTCGTTCAGGATGCTCGTCGTCCAGGATAACAATTTCTGTAGAATCCACAACCTGTCCTTTTACGAGTTGAGATTCATCCCTAGGGTTAAGAGTTTCAATTTCTGTGCCTTCCTCCACTTGGTAAGTAGTAGTCTTTTTCTGTGATTCTTCAAGTTCCTCTTGCTCGGCAGACGAATAATAGCATTCCCGAGCTACTTTTTGATCACCTTTCATAATTCCTACTCCAAAATTCGTTGGGAATTTCAAACACTGATGAACTGTAGATGGAACTGCTTCGAACTTCTTCAATCCAACTCTTCCCATGATGATGTTGTAAGCGGACTGCACATTCTTATCCATTACAAAAAAGCGTATTCTTTCTGTTTAACAAGCAGGCCAAGTTCCAATGAGTATATCCAACTTGATCGTCCCAAGTGGAAAAACTTTCTCGCCAGCAAAACCCAGAAGGGGTCTGTGATAAGGTTCTAATTGAGATAATTTTAAATTCAAGCTATCAAAGGATGAATAATACATGATGTCTGCTGAACTACCATTGTCTACTAACACCCTTGAAATGACCACATCCTTCATCCTCATTTTGATCACCAGAGGATCATCATGAGGGTAGAGAACACCTGCCAGGTCGTTTTTTGAAAAACCAATCACTAGCTTCTCTTTGTTTACCTTCCTCGGACGATCATCCTCGGCCAGGTTTATTGCTGAATGTATGAACAAGCTTGAGCCTCTCCGAGATAAGCTTTTCTTTCTGCAGTAAGGTCTCCTCCTCCTGCATCTCCTCCTGTAATAACATTACAATCAAATGACCCAAAACGTATGGAAAATACCTCTCGTTCAGGTTTCCTTGGCTTTTTGGGAAGATCGGGGTCATCATCTGGATCCTCTTCATGGTCCCTCCTCTTTTTCTCCTCTGCACGACGAGGAGATCTAGATCTCTCTCTAGTTCTATCATCATTCTTCCTCTCACTCCTGCGATCTACGTACTTTGACAATTTTCCTCTTCGGATGAGTGTTTCAATCTCGTTCTGAAGGGCTATACAATTTTTGGTCATATGGCCATGATCTTTGTGAAACTCGCAATATTTGGTCTTATTCCTCAGGTCGGGATCTGTCTTCAGTTTCTCTGGCCATTTGATTTCCTCGTTATTCCTGATTTCTTCCAAAACATGATTAATACCCACTTTCAATGGAGTATAATTATCATACTTCTTTAGGGCTTCCAACTTCATCCTGTTATTCTTGGAATATTTGTCACCACCATTACTTTTCTGATCTTTCTTCTTAGAATTGTCGACCTCCACTTTAACTTCTTTATCCATATTCTTCTTCGCAGCCATAGCCTCCTCGGCATTCATGATTTTGGCCGCCTTTGCCATCAACTCCGACATATTTTTAGGTGGATCTTTGGCCAAAGTGTAATACAGCTTGTTAGGCAGCAAACCACTCATCAGAGCAGTGATTGCTGTCTTTTCTTCATAATCTATGACTTCCAACTTTTCGTTATTGAAACGAGTTATGTAATCTCTGGTACTTTCACCTGATTTTTGTCTAACACTTAGCAAGTGTGCTACTCGCTTTACTGGCTTTGCTCCAAAACAAAAGTTGCCAATAAACAGCTCGGCTAACTGAACAAAAGTTGAAATCTTACCCCGAGGAAGATTATTGTACCATATCTGTGCGGATCCGGTAAGAGTTCCCGAGAATGCTCTACACCTCATCTCGTCGGGGACAGCGTAGATATCTGCAGCAGCTTGGTATTGTTCTATATGAAGTACGGGATCTGCCTTTCCATCGTACTTGGGAGTCACTACGGGTGCTTTGAATTTCGACGGTGTAGGGAAATCCACAATGGCTTACACAAAAGGTGTTCCTTGAACAAAAGTTCTCTGTAAGGGGTTTCTCGCCTTAGCCATTTCTCCCAGTCAATCCTCCAACCGTTGAATGGAACCTTTCCATGCTTCATTCCCTTCCTCGGGCCGCTTAGTCCGAGCAATTGATTGCTCTGACGTAGCTTCCTGAGATTTATCTCGACGAGTGGTTGGTCGCGATTGCGCAGATCCTTCTCTCAAACCTGGTGGTGGTCGAAAACTTCTTGATGGAGCCCTAGGTGGACTCATGTTCCTCCTTGGTCCTAACCGACTGAAAGGAGATACTCTACTTAACCTTTCCAAAGCGCTAGTTCTCTCCGGAGAGAGAGTGATACGTTGATCTGTATCCGAAGCCCGTATCGATGAAGTTCGCCCAGGTTGATAAGAAAAATCATTAGACTCCTCGTTGCGATATGACCCAGTACGTCTAGATTGCTATTGGCTATGATCACTCCTTTGCCCTGAATAGGTAGGTGCACTGCCCTGAAGAGTTTGAATGAGTTGCCTCATAGATTCTTGCATGGCGGTTTGTCCTTGAGCCAGATTCGTCATAATTCCGGCCAGATCTGGGGATGCAGATGGATTTGGATGATTTCCAGTATTTCCAACATTTTGATTACTAGATTCTGGATTATCTGCCATTGGTGACAAATGATTTTTATGAAAAACGATAATAACAGTCGTTTCCCACAGACGGCGCCAATCTGTTGATGTAAAAAACTAGATCGCTCTAATTTTTCAATCACAGATAAATAAATAAGACAAAGATTTTTAAAGTGGTTCGGCTAGGAATAAAGCCTACGTCCACTGTTATGTTATTGCTGAGTGTTTGTGGAATTCTTGATTACAAATTCTCTCAAGAAATTCCGGTCCCCCTGAATTGAGGATGATACAAGGTATTTATAGCCTCTAGGCTGTACATGAAAGGTCCAATACATTAAATGATATACATATGAAAGGGTAATACATTTAATGCAGCGTGTGCGTCAAGAATACAATGGATATTTGAACAGTTGTCCGTCTGGTAATTAATGATACGGCCGAGATGCAGTTCGGACCGCCTTAGTTGCTTGTTGATCAAGAGTTCCTCGGAGTACTTAGAGTATCTCGGGATGATAGAGTTCCTCGGTGTGATAGAGTTTTTCGGAAAGAAACACGGTTGGTCGGGAAATGATCTTCCTCGCTGCTGTTGTGCCATGTAGATTGACACGTGTCT
Organism: Sambucus nigra; assembly: GCA_949130495.1. NCBI lineage: Eukaryota > Viridiplantae > Streptophyta > Magnoliopsida > Dipsacales > Adoxaceae > Sambucus > Sambucus nigra. The sequence goes on along the minus strand of OX422222.1, from coordinate 90,177,265 downwards.
TCATCTTCTTCGTCCACATCAGCACATTAATTTTGGTATCAACAATGACAGTTATGAACAGTTAAACATGATTGATAGTGATAAGAATCTACCTACTCAAACTCAAAGCATAAACTAAGACAATTAAATGATCATAATTTTAATTCAGTTATGCAAGAGAATATGAATGAATATCATCAATTAAGAATTTCCATCCTTTATACTATTTCATTTCATCGTTCCATATGTCATTAGGAAAAATAATCAAAATTATTTTCTCTTTATGGAATTTATCATAAATCAAGTCCCACTTGAATAAGAATAGTTATATTCATCTACATATAATGATTCTAAGACCGTCCTTCCGAGTTTCCCCACTTGACGCTCCCCTAAATGACTATCATCTTCCAGGGCCTATCAAACAAGACAACCTAGGCATCCTAACGCACATTGGTAAGTGGCCATATACCTGCGAGTGAGTCATAACCACACCCAAAATTACCCCACATCGCACAATAAATACAACATACATAACAACCGGTCATATGGTCGAGGACTATATTCGCCGTCCATTCACTAGCCAGGGGACTTCACCTCATGCGCGTACTTCCCTTACGATAACATTTAGATAGGTGTGTTTAAGTAAATTATTATTTACCGTATTATTTGCATTTTAATAAATACATCACATTTTATCCAGAGCCATACGTAATTCATGCCATCATTAACCTCAATGAATAATAAACCATTAATGATTAATGAACCTCTTATTCATTCTCCAAGAATTTAGGGTGTTACCATAATCCACAAAGTCTAGCATACCTCAACTGAGCTTCTAAAGTCCCCCAATATAACCTCACAACTCCTAATCTTACAATAATTAACTAAAGGAAAATAATGCCTTAACATCAGTTTGGACAACCCCGGAACAAGCCCTATTTAATCCATTTCTAATGTAGGGTAGTTAACTAACTCATCTAAGACTTTAGGACTCTAAGTTTACTTCATAAGAGAAGGTTCCTAGGTCCTAAGCCTAAATAAAAAGGGTGAAAATTGAGTTAGAAAAATAACTCAAAACAGCAGGATTTTCGAATCGATTCGCCCCATGCAGCGAATCGATTCGGATGAAGAATCCAAGTTTCTGCCTCAAGCAGAATCGATTTGGCCTTAACCCTAATCGATTCGGGTTTGCAGACCTGTAACTTGACCCCTTAGCGAATCGATTCGCAGTAAGGGCAAATTGATTCGCCCCTGCGAATTTGCCAAGTAAAGGGGCTACGGGTTACCTAGTTTTTCCCCAAAACCTATTACTCCTCAATTTTTAGACACATCAACCACCATTATTCTAACCAAAACCATCCTACATGATTATCAACTACTATACTTCACATAATCATCAAATTTAAACTATAATAAGGGCTCAAACACCACAAAATCCATAAATTCCATATTTGCTCAATTGATCCCAATACATAACTATCAATACAATTTATTCATCTTAAATCACATGTTAGCAAGTAGAAAACTTTCCTTGAGCTTGAAATCTCAGATTTCCTTTGATAGAAACAACTCCAATCTTCAATCTCCAATTTTCTTCTTTTTCCTCTCTTTTCTCCACAATTCTCTTCTTCTCTCTCTCTCTAGGTTTAGTAACATGTATTAGGGAAAATAAGGGAATTGGAAGACTAAAATCGGGGACTAACATTTATTTCTAACTTAAATTGTTAATACCTTATTAAAATGACTCGTAACTACATATCTGAGTCATAACCAGTCAAAAGTTCCCGAAACACAAAAATACAATATGACACTTATTTTGACTATCTCGACTATTTCGGGACTAACTACACCCTCTAAATTAGCATCCAGAAATATTTAAGTCATTTCAAGTTCCGTTTTCATTTATCTCATAAATGTCATTTAAAGCATACAATGTTATAAAATGTAACATGAGGATATTTACATACACGTAACAGTAAATATGCAACAATCTAGTAAATATCATCTTTTAACTCATTTAATCAATATTTACTCCATTATCCAATATTTTATATAATTACTTCACACAGTAAATTAATATAAAATAATTTCTCAAAAGCGAGGGTCGTTACATACTCCGCCCCCCCTTATTAGGGAATTTTGCCCTCAAAATTCAGGCGTACCTTGCAAGAAGAGATGTAGATACTTTTCCCGCATATCGTCCTCATGCTCCCACGTGGATTTCTTGGCGTTGTGATGACCCCATTGAACTCGCACCAAGAGCACCACTCTCGATATCAATCTACGCTCCCCGTGCTCTAAGATTGCAACTGGTTGTTCTTCATACGAAATATCGGGTTGAAAATCGATATCCTCCAACAGAGTATGCCAAAGGGCTCCTTCACACCTCTTATACTTTTTCAAAGAGGAAACATGAAACACATCATGGATTTGTTGTAAGGGTTCCGGTAAGGCAAGTTGGTACGCCACTGGGCCTACCTTGGAAATAATGGGAAAAGGTCCAACATAGCGCGGCGCAAGCTTCCCTTTCTTCACAAAGCGCTTTATACCTTTCATTGGTGATACTCGCACCAACACTTGATCTCCAACTTCCAACTCTACATGCCTTTTATTCACATCAGCATAAATCTTTTGACGATCTTGAGCTATTCGGATGCGATTTCGAATGATTTCAATCTTGGAAGAAGTATCCTTGATCATTTTAGGTCCAAGAAATTTATTATCGCCCACCTCCAACCAACAAGTGGGTGATCTACACGGCCTACCATTAAGTGCTTCGTAGGGCGCCATTCCAATAGTAAATTGGTACGAATTATTATAAGCAAATTTGACTAATGGGAGATATTGTTCCCAACCACCTTTAAAATCAAGCATACACATTCTGAGCATGTCCTCCAACATTTGGTTGACCCTTTCTGTCTTCCCATCTATTTGAGGGTGATAAGAGGTGCTCAACTTCAATTCGGTTCCCATAGCCTCTTGAAAACTTCGCCAAAAGTGCGAAACAAAAATCTTATCTCAGTCGGAAACTATATTTATGGGCACCCCGTGTAGTCTAACAACCTCCGCGATAAATAGACGGGCATAACGAGCAGTATCATAATCTGTGCGCACGGATAGGAAATGTGTCGACTTAGTTAAGCGATCGACAATCACCCAAATAGAATCATGACCTCTCTGTGACATTGTTAATATCGTGATAAAGTCCATCGATATACTTTCCCACTTCCATACCGGTATCTCCAATGGTTGTAACAAACCCGTTGGTCTTTGATGATCCACTTTCACCAATTGACAAGTGGTACATTGGGAAACAAATTCAAAAATGTCCCGCTTCATGCCTGACCACCAATACTGACGGTGCATGTCTTGGTACATCTTGTACCCACCAGGATGCACTGTAAACTTAGAACCATGAGATTTTGTCATCATGGTCCATCTCAATTCTCCTTTATCCGGGATAATGAGTCTCCCGTGGAAACGTACCCCACCCTCGGAACTTATAGAGTAGGACTCTGCTCCCTCAGTCAACAATTGGCGTATACGGTCCTGACAGCCTTTGTCCCTTCCTTGAGCTTCCACCACCTTTTCCACAATAGTAGGCGTAACGGTCAACACCAACATAAATTCCCTAGCAACCGCGTCCTCCTGAATAAGCTCCTTCCATTTAGCCTTCCATATCCCCGCTAACTTCCCCTTGGACTTTCGACTTAGCGCATCGGCCACCACATTAACCTTGCCCAGGTGATAGTGGATGTCAAACTGGTAGTCTTTCACAAACTCCAACCATCGGCGTTGTCTCATATTTAAATCTCTCTGGGAAAACAAATATTGCAACGATTTGTGGTCCGTGAAAAGACTAAATTTCTCCCCTAGGAGATAATGCCTCCAAATCTTCAAGGCAAAAACTAATGCGTCAAGTTCCAAATCATGTACCAGATAATTTTTTTCATGGGGCTTTAGCTTGCGAGAAGCATAAGCAATAGCCCGCTGCTCTTGTTGTAGTACACCTCCCAATCCTCGTAGAGATGCGCCGGTAAAGACTAAATATTCCAATCCTGGCCTTGGTAACACAAGGACTGGAGCAGAAGTGAACCTATCCTTGAGCTCGTCAAAAGCTGACTGACAAGAATCATCCCACACAAACCTCACCCCTTTTCGGGTTAAATTTATCAAAGGGCTAGCAATTTTAGAAAAACCCCTGATGAATCGACGATAATAGCCTTCCAAACCCAGACAACTACGAATCTTGATAGGTGTCGTGGGCTGACCCCACTCCCTCACTGTAACAACTTTACTTGGGTCTACTGAAATACCCTGGGCTGTCACAATATGACCCAGAAACTGTACTTCCTGCAACCAAAAACCACACTTCTCAAACTTAGCATACAGTTGATGATCCCTCAACGTCTGCAGGACCAACCCTAAATGAGTAGCATGATCGGCTTTTATTTGTGAGTACACTAGAATGTCATCAATGAACACGATAACAAATTGGTCCAGGAAGTCTGGAAACACTCTATTCATAAGGTCCATAAACACAGCAGGGGCATTAGTTAGTCCGAAAGGCATAATAAGAAATTCGTAGGACCCATACCTAGTTAGGAAAGAGGTTTTGGACACATATTTCTCTCGTATCCGCAACTGATGATACCCCGTCCTCAAATCTATTTTAGAGAAGTACGACGCTCCCCTAAGTTGATCAAACAAATCATCAATTTGAGGTAATGGGTATTTATTCCGGATGGTGACTATATTCAACACACAACCGGACAGAACCATCTCTTTTCTTCACAAATAACACCAGAGCGCCCCACGGTGACGTGTTTCACCTAATGAGCCCTTGCTCTAGCAAGTTCTGAATCTGATCCCTTAACTCCCTTAAATCCCCACATCGAAAGCACTTCCCCACCATATTCTCCGGAACACGACCCCGGTTATTTCTAAACTGGTTAACACCTTGGCCCTGATGGCCTCTACCTACTTGACCACCCCGACCTGTTTGTTGCCACAGCGCACCCTGACCGTGCCGATTATTATTACCACCCGAATTAAACCCACCAAAATGTTGCCTTTTTGTCACGTCCCCCTGCTGTGGATACCTTTCTCGTTGCTTAGTACCCGAAGATTGGGACGAGAAAAAAGCTCCTCCTCCATTCCCACTGCCTCCAGGCCTTCCTACTTTCCCCACTACGGTAGATTTCTTGCCACTCTGAATGTACAACCGATGCTCTTGGAAATGGAGAAATTCCACATTCATCACCTCACTAAAAGTTTGCAAGGCTGGATTACCCAGCAAGTGTTGCCGGATTCTCCAGTTCAAACCTCCCATAAACTTTGAAACTTTCCTCTCTTCCGGAGTCACCTAATCCAGTACAAAACTTGCCAACCATGTGAACTCCTCTTCGTATTCGGCAACAGACCACTCTCCCTGTACCAGATCTTGAAGTCTCCTTCTCATCTCCCATTGAACTGCGGGAGGAAAATACTTTTGGTCAAACAAGACCCAGAAATCAGTGATCGACATAATATCCCTCTGCTCGGGTGTAGTCATCGACTCCCACCAATGCAATGCAGCCCTAACAAGTTTGAAAGTAGCAAGGACTTGTTTCTTCTCCTCACTACAATCCACCATTCGTAAATGGCGTTGCATATCTTTCTTCCATTGATTTGCTCAAACAACATCATAACCGCCATCAAATTCTAGGGGATGGCCCTTTAAAAAGGACTCCCTAACTCTTTCCCATGAAGAAGGTCCCGTAGGAGCTTGGGCATCCTGTGCTCGTTGTTGAGCTTGTGGCATTTGCTGAGCCACTGCGGTCATAGTAGCATTAACAGCTTGGGCCATAATGTTTGCTACATCAGCAGCATAAAAAGTTCCTTGTGGCGGCAGAGGAGGACCAACATCCTCTTATACAACTCTATTGCGTCTCGCTGGGCGACCTCTCTTAGGCGGCATCTGAGATGAAGTAACAATAGAGTTAGAATACTATTCAAAACAATCTATATTGCAGAAGATCGCAAATATAGGCAATAAAGAGTCCTAACATTAGGCTCTGTATCAAAGAACGCTACGGTAGAATGTGACAAGTACGCATAGATCCTAAAGACTCTAGAACCTGAGGCTCTGATACCATCTATGACAACCCGCAGTCCAAAATAAGGGGTGGCCAGCCCGATACTCCAACTTAACGGAAATCATGAATGAAAATCATTCTCATCATCACAACAATAAAATGAGTATACGGGAAAACCACACAATAATTCAGAAAACGGGTTGCCAAAAAATTTTAAATTTTATTAAGGATTAAGGAAAAGAAAATAATTTAAACAACCCATTCTGAAAGATAGTGGAATTCCAGGATAACATATATAATACATCCATAACGAATATACAAGGAGGGGACCGAATATGCTGTTGGTCCACAGCTACATACAATGCTTTACAACAATTTAATATGTTACATAATACAATCATTAAATAATTACAAAGATTGGGCAACACGCCCGAGTGAAAGACCCGATCATATCTAGAATACAAAAATGAAGGCGTATAACAAAACATCCTGTAATATTCGCAAAATCATAGAGCTCCAAAAGCAAAGGAGTAGGAAAAATCAACATGGGCGCCCTTGCGGCGGAGCACCTGAGCGGATACAATGACATGCACAACATGGAAAATGAACGGGTCAGGGCCCGATTTTTATATGAATCCCAGATGAATAAGTAGCATGATAGATATGAACAGTTAATCATGAATTATGAAGATGTAAATCTAACAACCTAATCATGAAGCATAAAATGAAGCAGTTTAAATGATATGTCTTTTGTTAAATTATGCTGGAGGATGTAATTAGACATCATAAATTTAAAAACCTCCATCATTATTTACCACTATATTCCAATTTCCATTCCTTAACAGGAATATAATACCATCAAACATTTTGGTGGCAATATACATATGTCAAGTCCCACTTGAATTTAGAAAGGTTATATTCTTATACATATAACGATTCTAAGACCGCCCCTCCGAGTTTCCCCACTGGGCGTGCAGCTAAATGACTATCATCTTCCAGGGGCCTATCAAACAAGGCATCCTGGGCACCTAATGCACGTCAGGAAGTGGCCATATTCCTGCGAGTGAGTCATAACCACACCCAGAATTACCTCACTAGCGCAGAATAAAACATATAATAAACCCGCATATGGCCGAGGACTATAGTCTCCCTGCATTCACTAGTCAGGGGACAACACCTCACGCGCGAGCTTCCCTTATGATAGCATTTAGAGAGTTGTGTTTAAGTAAATTAACATTTATCAATTAAATCTCATTATCATTTTCATTAATCACATGTATGTTTCATTTTATTTGAAACCATAATCCTTGAATATTTTCTCCAAGTGATCACAATAATTCCCAAGTCTCAAGGTCTTATATACCTCAATATAGCCCTAAAAGTCTCCAAGTATGGGCTTATAACTCTTAACTCCTATTAATTTGCGAGATGAAAACTAATGGACAAACATCACTTTTTTTTTGTACCCATGGAAGGAACCCCAAGTGAACCCATTCAACTCTAGGGTAATGACCAAGCTCAACTAAAACTCTAGGACTCTAAGTTGTCTTCATAGAAGAAGGTTCCCAGGTCCTAATCCTAAAGAAAATGGTTAAAATTAGAAAAGAAAAATAAAAGAAAAATGCAGGATTTTCGAATCGATTCGGCCAGGCTGAATAGGTTCGGTCAGACAAGCGAATCGATTCGAACCAGTCGAATCGATTCGGTTAGGAAAACCAACATTATACACAACAGCCGAATCGATTCGGAAATAGATGAATCGATTCGGTTCACACAGACCTGGAAACTATCCCCATGCGAATCGATTCGGCCAGGCCGAATCGATTCGGCGCTGCGAATTTTGCCAATTTTGGCTATGGAGTCTTGGACTCCCAATTTCCCCAAACTCAAGTCCAACCATACCAATTTCATTTATTGCTACCAAATGATCATAAATGCTTCCAACAATCATTAATCTACACCAATCAATATTCAAATCTCTTCCAAAGATTTCGAAGCCCATAAATCGAATAAAAACCCTAATATCATCAAACTAAAACTAATACACAACTATCATACTAATTATCCATCTTAAATCATATAATAGAAAGTAGAAAACTTGCCTCAAGCTTGGAAATTCAGATTTGATGAAGAAGAGTGCAAGATCAAGCTCCAATTTCTTCAATCTCTCCCTTTCTCTCCAAAGTTCTCTTCCTCTCTCTAACTCTCTAGGTTAACAAATGCTCTTAAGGGAAATAAAAGGGCTTGGCAAGACTAAATCGGGGCATTAGTCTAAAGTCTCCAAATTTAAGTGGTTAATACCACATTGAAAAGGATTTCCAATACGCAATATACCAAAACCAGTCAAAATTGCCCAAAACATCAAAATACAATATGGCACACATTTTGACTATCTCGTACCTCCCGGAACTAATTGCACCCTCCAAATTATCATTTGGAAATTTTATAACTCATTTTAAGTTTCGGTCTCATTTTTAACCATAATGTCATTTTAATTCTTATGACACAATAAAACACCACACAATGATATTCACCCACACATAAGGTAAATATGCAACATTTTAGTAAATATTAACTTTTCTTTATTAAATCAGTACTTACTCTACATTCCCATATTTTATATATAATTACTTCACATAGTAAATAAATATAAAATAGTCTCTCAAAAGTGAGGGTTATTACATACTCCCCCCCTTATGAGGGAATTTTGCCCCCAAAATTCTAGCGTACCTTGGATAAAGAGATGCGGATACTTTTCTCGCATATCATCCTCGCGTTCCCATTTCGATTCCCTAGTGTTGTGATGACTCCATTGGACTCGCACCAAGGGAACTACTCGAGACCTCAACCTACGCTCCCCATGCTCTAGAATAGCAACGGGTTGTTCTTCATATGAAATGTCGGGTTGCAAGTCGATATCCTTAAAAGGAATATGCCAAAGGGCACCTTCACACCTCTTGTACTTATTCAAATAGGAGACATGGAAGACATCGTGAATTTGTTGTAAAGGTTTCGGTAGGGCAAGTTGATACGCCACTGGACCCACCTTAGCAATCACGAGAAAAGGTCCAACAAAATGCGATGCAAGATTCCCTTTCTTTCCGAAAAGCTTGATACCTTTCATAGGCGACACTCGCACCAAGACTTGGTCCCCAATCTCTAACTCCAAGTGCCTCCTATTTGCATTGGCATAACTCTTCTGACGGTCTTGAGCTATCCGAATGCGATTCCGAATGAGTTCGATCTTAGAAGAAGTATCTTGGATCATTTCAGGTCCAAGGAATTTATTATCACCCACTTCCAACCAACATGTGGGAGATCTAAAAGGCCTACCATACAAAGCTTCATAGGGCTCCATTCCAATAGTAAATTGGTACGAGTTGTTATAAGCAAACTCGACCAAAGGAAGATATTGCTCCCAACCGCCTTTGAAATCAAGCATACACATACGAAGCATATACTCCAATATTTGGTTTACTCGTTCAGTCTGTCTATCTGTTTGAGGATGATAAGAAGTGATTAACTTCAAGTAGGTCCCCATACCCTCTTGGAAGCTTCGCCAAAAGTGGGAAATGAAAATCTTGTCGCAATCGGAAATGATATTTAAAGGCACCCCATGGAGTCTGACAATCTCCGCGATGAATAATCAGGCATAGCGAGTAGTGTCATAATCGGTACGCACGGGTAGGAAATGTGTAGACTTAGTCAAGTGGTCGAGAATCACCCAAATTGAATCACAACCACTCTGGGACCTTGGCAAGCCTGTAATAAAGTCCATCGATATGCTCTCCCATTTCCATACCGGAATCTCTAACGGTTGTAACAAACCTGTCGGTCGTTGATGATCAATCTTAACAACTGACAAGTAGTGCATTGAGATACGAACTCAGAAATATCCCGCTTCATTCCTAGTCACCAATACTGGCGGCGCATGTCTTGGTACATTTTTTCGTTACCCGGATGCACTACAAATTTGGAACAATGGGATTCTGCCATCACCGCCCGTCTCAAATCCCCCTCCTCTGGGAGAATGAGTCTTCTATGGAAGCGTAGTCCACCCTCTGAACTTATCGAGTAAGATTTCGCTCCTTCGGACAGTAATCGGCGTATGTGGTCTTGACAACTCTTATCCCTTCCTTGGGCCTCTATGACCCTTGCCACAATTGTAGGAGTAACGGTCATCACTGAAGTGAATGCTCTTGCCACCGCATCCACCTGATCGCACTCTTTCTATTTAGCTTTCCATACTTCAGCTAACTCTCCCTCGGGCTTTCTACTCAAGGCATCCGCTACCACGTTCGCCTTGCCCGGATGATAATGGATATCAAATTGGAAATCTTTCACGAACTCCAACCATCGACGCTGTCGCATATTTAAATCTTTCTGTGAAAATAAATATTGCAGCGACTTATGGTCCGTGAAAAGACTGAATTTCTCCCCTAGCAGATAATGCCTCCAAATCTGCAAAGCAAAGATAACTACGGCCAGTTCTAAATCATGCACCGGATAGTTTCTTTCATGGGGCTTGAGCTTTCAGGAAGCATAAGCAATAGCCCGTCGCTCTTGCTGAAGCACACTTCCTAATCCTTGTAGAGATGCATCGGTGAAGACTAGATATTCCAACCCCGGCTTTGGTAAAGAGAGGACTGGAGCCGAAGTCAATTTATCTTTGAGCTCATCAAAAGAAGACTGACAAGAGATATCCCAAACAAATCTCACCCCTTTCCGGTTCAAATTTATCAAAGGGCTAGTGATTTTTGAGAAACCTTTAATAAACCGACGGTAATAACCCGCCAAACCCAGAAAACTACGAATTTCGGTAGGTGTCGTGGGCTGACCCCACTCCCTCACTGCAGCTACCTTTCTCGGATCCACCGATATACCCTGGGACGTCACAATATGACCCAAAAATTATACCTCTTGTAACCAAAAGCCACACTTCTCGAACTTAGCATACAATTGGTGATCCCTCAACCTTTGTAGGACCAACCCCAAATGAATAGCATTTCCATATTCTGTTCGAGAATAGACTAGAATGTCATCGATGAATACAATAACAAATTGGTCCAGGAAGTCCCGAAATACCCTATTCATGAGATCCATAAATACAGCGGGGGCATTGGTTAGTCCAAAGGGCATAACCAAAAATTCATAAGACCCATACCTCGTCAAAAAAGCGATCTTGGATACATCCTCCTCCCGTATCCTCAACTGGTGATACCCTGTCTTCAAGTCGATCTTAGAGAAGTACGATGCCCCCCTAAGTTGAGAAAGTAAATCATCAATACGAGGCAAAGGGTATTTATTCCGGATGGTGACCTTATTTAATTCTCTATAGTCAACACCTAACCGTAGAGAACCGTCCCTTTTCTTCACAAACAACACAGGAGTACCCCATAGCGACGTACTACGCCTAATAAATCCCTGCTCCAACAACTGTTGAATTTGATCTCTCAACTCCCTCATTTCCACAGGAGCTATTCGATACAGAGCTCTCGCTATCGGTCGAGTTCCCGGCGATAAATCTATCACAAACTCAATCTCCCGACTCGGAGGCAAACTCGGTATTTCCCAGAAAACATCCTCAAAATCTTTAGCAACCGAAATAGAATCCAAGGGAACAACTACATCCCGAGAAGACTCTTCCGCAATACAATACCAATAAGTACTAGTACCTCCCTCTAAACGAGGCATAACCAACAACACATTTCTTGTCCCGAAACGACGAACACTATACTCTTCCCGTAATAATTTACTATTGCACGATACTTGACAAGCCAATCTATGCCCAAAATCACATCATACCCGACCATGTCCAGGATGAGTAAATCGGCCTCAAAGCACAAATTACCAAGAGTAATCCCTATATGTTTACAGACAAGGAAAATGAGTGAACCATCACCCATAGAGGACTCAACGCTAGTGAAAGTGCTCTCTGCAGATTTTATTAACTCTGTAGACTGAGCAAAACTTCTAGAAATAAATAAATGTGTCGCACCCATATCAAACAAAACGCGACCCATGTATCCCTGAATAAGGAACTTACCCTCAATGGTTGGGGGCACTGGCGGAGCAGGAGGACGCATAGCATCCTGGATATGATAAACTCTCCCATACTGAAGCTGACCCTACTGCGGAGGAATAACCGAAATTGGTGCCTGTGTCAAAAACTGAACATAAGGCTGTTGTGGAGCCCTGGGAGGTTGTCCCCCAATCAACTGAGGATAATCCTTCTTATAATGACTCGCTTCCCCACATTGAAAGCACTTCCCCACCATATTCTTCGAAACACGACCCTGGTTGTTTCTAAACTGGTTAACACCTTGGCCCTGATGGCCTCTACCTACTTGACCACCCCAACCTGTTTGTTGTTGCGGGGCACCCTGACCGTGCTGATTATTATTACCACCCGAATTAAACCCACCAAAACGTTGCCTTTTTGTCACGTCCCCCTGCTGGGGATCCCTTTCTCGTTGCTTATTACCCAAAGATTGGGACGAGGAAAAATCTCCTCCTCCATTCCCATTGCCTTCACGCTTTCCCGCTTGCCCCACTACGGTAGCTTTCTTTCCACTCTGAATGTACATGCGATGCACTTGGTAATGGAGCAATGCCGCATTCATCACCTCACCAAAAGTTTGCAAGGCTGGATTACACAGCAAGTGTTGCCGGATTCTCCAGTTTAAACCTCCCATAAACTTTGAAACTTTCCTCTCTTCCGGAGTCACCTCATCCGGTACAAAACTTGCCAACCGTGTGAACTCCTCTTCGTATTCGGCAACAAACCGCTCTCCCTGTACCAAATCTTGAAGTTTCCTTCTCATCTCCCTTTGAACTGCGGGAGGAAAATACTTTTGGTCAAACAAGACCCAGAAATCAGAGATCGACATAATATCCCTCTGCTCGGGTGTAGTCATCGACTCCCACCAATGCAATGCAGCCCCAACAAGTTTGAAACTAGCAAGGACTTGTTTCTTCTCCTCATTACAATCCACCATTCGTAAATGGCATTGCATATCTTTCTTCCATTGGTTTGCCCGAACAACATCAGAACCTCCATCAAATTCCGGGGGATGGCCCTTTAAAAAGGACTCTCTAACTCTTTCCCACAGAGAAGGTCCCGTAGGAGCTTGGGCATACTGTGCTCGTTGTTGAGCTTGTGGCATTTTCTGAGCCACTACGGTCATAGCAGCATTAACCGCTTGGGCCACAATGTTTGCTACATCAGCAGCATAAAAAATTCCTTGTGGCGGCGAAAGAGGACCAACATCCTCTTCTACAACTCTATTGCGTCTCGCTGCGAGACCTCTCTTAGGCTGCATCTGAGATGAAGGAACAATAGAGTTAGAATACTATTCAAAATAATATATATTGCATAAGATCGCAAATATAGGCAACAAAGCAGTCCTAGCATTAGGCTCTGTATCAAAGAACGATACGGTAGAACGTGACAAGTCCGCATAGATCCTAAAGACTCTAGAACCTGAGGCTCTGATACCATCTGTGATAACCCGCAGTTTGAAATAAGGGGTGGCCAGCCTGATACTCTAACTTAATAGAAATCATGGATGGAAATCATTCTCAGCATCACAACAATAAAATGAGTATACGGGAAAACCACCAAATAATTCAGAAAACGGGTTGCCAAAAAATTTTAAATTTTATTAAGGATTAAGGAAAAGAAAATAATTTAAACAACCCATTCTGAAAGATAGTGGAATTCCAGGATAACATATATAATACATCCAGAGCGAATATACAAGGAGAGGGCCGAATATGTTGTCGGTCCACAGCTACGTACAATGCTTTACAACTATTTAATATGTTACATAATACAGTCATTAAACAATTACAAAGATTGGGCAACACACCCGAATGAAAGACCCGATCATATCTAGAATATAAAAATGAAGGCGTCTAATAAAACATCCTGTAATATCCGCAAAATCATACAGCTCCAAAAGCAAAGGAGTAGGAAAAATCAACTCGGGCGCCCTTGCGGCGGAGCACCTGAGCGAATACAATGACATGCACAACATGGAAAATGAACGGGTCAGGGCCCAGTTTTTTTATGATTCCCAGATGAATAAGTAGCATTATAGATATGAACAGTTAATCATGAATGATGAAGATGTAAATTAACAACCTAATCATGAAGCATAAAATGAAGCTGTTTAAATGATATGTCTTTTGTTAAATTATGCAGGAGGATGTAATTAGACATCATAAATTTAAAAACCTCCATCATAATTTACCACTTTATTCCAATTTCCATTCCTTAACAGGAATATAATACCATCAAACATTTTGGTGGCAATATACATATCTCAAGTCCCACTTGAATTTAAAAAGGTTATATTCTTATACATATAACGATTCTAAGACCACCCCTCCGAGTTTCCCCACTGGGCGCGCCCCTAAATGACTATCAACTTCCACGGGCCTATCAAACAAGGCAGCCTGGGCACCTAACGCACGCCGGGAAGTGTCCATATGCCTGCGAGTGAGTCATAACTACACTCGGAATTACCTCACTAGCGTAGAATAAAACATATAATAACCCCGCATATGGCCGAGGACTATAGTCTCCCTGCGTTCACTAGTCTGGGGACATCACCTCACGCGCGAGCTTCCCTTATGATAGCATTTAGAGAGGTGTGTTTAAGTAAATTAACATTTATCAATTAAATCTCATTATCATTTTCATTAATCACATGTATGTTTCATTTTATTTGAAACCATAATCCTTGAATATTTTTATAAATATTCATCATAATATAAGTACCGAATTAATCTCCAAGTGATCACAATAATTCCCAAGTCTCAAGGTCTTATATACCTCAATAGAGCCCTAAAAGGCTCCAAGTATGGGCTTATAACTCTTAATTTGCGAGATGAAAAGTAATGCCTAAAGATCACTTTTTTTTTGTACCCATGGAATGAACCCCAAGTGAACCCATTCAACTCTAGGGTAACGACCAAGCTCAACTAAAACTCTAGGACTCTAAGTTGACTTCATACAAGAAGGTTCCTAGGTCCTAATCTTAAAGAAAATGGTTAAAATTAGAAAAGACAAACAAAAGAAAAATGCAGGATTTCCGAATCGATTCGGTCAGACAAGCGAATCGATTCGGACCAGCCAAATCGATTCGGTCAGGAAAACCAACATTCTGCATAATATCCGAATCGATTCGGAAATAGCCGAATCGATTCGGAAATAGCTGAATCGATTCGGTTCACATAGACCTGGAAACTGTCCCCATGCGAATCGATTCGGCGCTGCGAATTTTGCCAATTTTGGCTATGGAATCTTGGACTCCCAATTTCCCCAAACTCAAGTCCAACCATACCAATTTCATTTATTGCTACCAAATGATCATAAATGCTTCCAACAATCATTAATCTACACCAATCAATATTCAAATCTCTTCCAAAGATTTCGAAGCCCATAAATCGAATAAAAACCCTAATATCATCAAACCAAAACTAATACACAACTATCATACTAATTATCCATCTTAAATCATATAATAGCAAGTAGAAAACTTGCCTCCAGCTTGGAAATTCAGATTTGATGAAGAAGAGTGCAAGATCAAGCTCCAATTTCTTCAATCTCTCCCTTTCTCTCCAAAGTTCTCTTCCTCTCTCTAACTCTCTAGGTT
Source organism: Sambucus nigra (assembly GCA_949130495.1). NCBI lineage: Eukaryota > Viridiplantae > Streptophyta > Magnoliopsida > Dipsacales > Adoxaceae > Sambucus > Sambucus nigra. The sequence goes on along the minus strand of OX422222.1, from coordinate 90,161,547 downwards.
AACAAATGCTCTTAAGGGAAATAAAAGGGCTTGGCAAGACTAAATCGAGGCATTAGTCTAAAGTCTCCAAATTTAAGTGGTTAATACCACATTGAAAAGGATTTCCAATACGCAATATACCAAAACCAGTCAAAATTGCCCAAAACATCAAAATACAATATGGCACACATTTTGACTATCTCGTACCTCCCGGAACTAACTGCACCCTCCAAATTATCATTTGGAAATTTTATAACTCATTTTAAGTTTCGGTCTCATTTTTAACCATAATGTCATTTTAATTCTTATGACACAATAAAACCCCACACGATGATATTCACCCACACATAAGGTAAATATGCAACATTTTAGTAAATATTAACTTTTCTTTATTAAATCAGTACTTACTCTACATTCCCACATTTTATATATAATTACTTCACATAGTAAATAAATATAAAATAGGCTCTCAAAAGTGAGGGTTGTTACATACATATAATTCTATGTGATCATGTTCAAGGTACTAAGATCATGCTATAACTGTTCAAGCCCATATTTACATAGCTTTGACAGAACAAGTTAAAAATATTACTTCCTGCTCCATATATTTCCTTGCTAATTAGATGTTGATTTAACTTTTGATATTTACCTGTCTTGCTATGCGATCATGTTCAAGGTACTAAGATCATGCTATAACTGTTCAAGCCCATAATTTCAGTACATGTTAACTTGACAGTGTATTCAGTGAATTTGTTGCACAGCTCCCATAAAAGCTCACATATAGCTGTTACACAACTCCTAATGTATATTTTGATCTGGAGGAACTACTGGAAGGTATCGATGGAGGACAAAATATAAGCACCGTTAATGGAAACTTTTTACAACTTAAGCCAATTTGGAGGATCAGTTAATTGGATATGGACAGAACATAAAGATCTATTAACAAATGATGCATAACATACAAGTAAATGGTCAAAATATGGAGAAACCCACCATCATCAATTTCGAATCCATTGAACAAAATGGTAATGTGAGAAAGTTTGAAGATCAACATGTGGAGAGCCGATCCATCATTGATTTCTTAATTTACCTCTATTTTCTTTAAATCTACAACGTTGGGGAATTTATTGTGTAGAAGATTTTTTTTATGAAGATTATGTTGAATAGTTGAATATATTGTTTGATTTGTTTATTTTTTGTCTTGGTTTCTCATTCATTTTCTATCTCATTATATTTTTTTAATGTGCAGTTTCAATGGCAAAGATACTGACAATAATCTAATGTGAATAATTATAGGATTAAATTACTGTTTTGATTGTTATGTTCACTAACTATTTTAACTGAGTGTTCATAGTATACTGAAGGAAGGAAAGTGAGGGAAAGGGGGAGATGGGAAAGAAATGGAAAGACAAGAAGGGAAGAAAAAAGAACTCACTAACTGTTTTAACTGAGTGTTCGTAGTATACTGAAGGAAGGCATGTGAGGGAAATGGGGGAGATGGGAAAGAAATGGAAAGACAAGAAGGGAAGAAAGCAGAACTGAAGACGAATCATATTAGATAGATTATGGGAGTGTAATGGAAGAGAAATAAACGATAGAAAAGGCAAATGTTTTAATTGGAATAAGATGAGAAATTATATTGAAGAAGTTTCCACTTTATATTGACCAATCTTGCATTCTTTCCCATCTCAAGATTTTAAGTTACGTGTTTAGAATTTTGGGTGTTATTTTGATTGGAATAAGATAGGAATTTTGAAACAAGTAAAAACATTTATTGATTTTAGGTTCAATTTTTTTAATGTTTTGCTCATGTTTCTTATTATTTATTTGATTTGTTTCTCCTATGGATCCTGGCAGGTAATCACTTTGGTTGTGATGCAGTTTATGTTTTAAAGTCTTTAAGAGATTGAGATATGAAGAATCAAAGAGAGAATTATTCAGCCCCTCGAGCAGTATTTCATTTATTTCATGTTTTTCCAGTTAGATGAATGTGAAGTATTCCACTCCGGGTTTTGTAACATAGCAATAGTATATGCCGAAGTAGAGACTGTTTTCACCGTATTGATCGTTGAACGCCGCCCTGGTTAGAAAGAGAATGAATGCTAAAAAAATGTGAACCAGGAGATGATAATGCAGATCAGAGCAAGATTGAAGAGCAAGATTGACCTTATGTATGTAACAAATGGATACAAGAAGGTGGCAGTGCCCCATTCAATGAAGGTTATCTACTTCCTTCCCTTCATTAAATGGGTTGGATCCTCCTACCTGCTCGCACTCCTCAACCCACGGACCTCTCTTCATAGGCACTACCCCACCCCTATACACCTATGCTCCCAGCCAACCCCACACCCACGCACCTTCCCCCACTTCTCCCGAGCGGACCTCGTAATACCCTCCTGTCCCAAAACCCTCTATAACTAACCTGTTAAAAATTTTGCTAAGATGGAGAAAAAATGAAATAGTATCGTAGAACTTCAATCCTGTATTGATAAAGGGGAACTTCAACTGGACTTACTGAAGAAGGAAGCACAAGACTAGCTACATACAGACCTCCAACATGAAGCTGCAGCAGAGTTTCTACAGATCTCCATCATTTCATTTACATGGAGCTGCAACAGAGTTTCTAACGACTTGCAATATGGGTTCTTTTGTTCAGATATTTCCCTTACAGCTTTATTTGGGTTGAGAAAAATACTAAAGTGGAAGTGTTGAATTATGGTTGCAACTGAATACAGTGGGCTTCATTGAATCCTCATCAGCTAGGATGACACATGGACGGGATACTTTATTAAAGAGGAGATGGGCCTAACTTTTCTCACTCCGGCGAAGTTCATTAAGCATTTGGATCAAAAGACCCATTTCTAGATGATGAATTCACAGCCATTGGATCCCAATGCTTTTGAAGAGTAAATGATAATGGAAGATCCGATACTGCATAAGAGGATTGATTGTCTTCTGACACACTACTATAAAATCCAATCAAAAGTTTTCATCGGTCGTTGACGGGGAGCATTTTTCTCGCCCACACTTCATGCCATCTCATTTTAATGTCGGCCGAAATTGACAAAGTTCTCGCCTGCCCTCTTACAGGTTTGTTTCCATTTCATGTATGCCAACATCTCATTTTCTTTCATTTACCTTTTTGGTTGATTGCAATTAAACTATATATGGCGGATTGGATTAACTTTTAGCTTTGTGTTTCCTTCTTTTTGCAGGGGTGCAGATTATGGACCTAAAATACAAACAACATTATGTCGGGAAAAAAGGAGGTCATCAACAGTATATAAAGAAAAACAAGTTTAAAACATACCCGCATAAATGATTTTACTAGAGGCACGATTATGGACTGATAATCATGGGCAGGTGCAGGGTCAAGCTTAACTTCCAACTGTTGCATCCTAGTAATGTTTTGCATGATTCTTGCATCAATTTTGTTGAGCTATATTACTAAGAGAGTGAGATAAAGTTGAAAGATGACATTCATGATTTTCACATAAAAAAGCCATAATGAACAAACCTACCTCCATAGACAGGTGTTCTTTTTGTCTCTGGATTGCAACTTCTATGCAAGAGTCCACTTGATGCAGATAGTCCTTCGTTCTCCAATCATCATCTTCGCCAGATTCCAAGTCACACAGGTGAGAAGTCACGCCATTATAAGTTTCCTAAAATCCGAACTGATTGACATTAAAAGATTTTTCTTCTTTTAGAACATTTAATATTTCATCTAACTCAAACCTATTGCTGATAAACATAACATCATTTTCACTTTCAATGAGTTATTCTCACCGCTTCCTTAAGACCGACTCATAACTTTGGCGAACAAACTCTGTGCCAAGCTCCCTTTTCTTACCCTCTTCAAGATAAAGTTCCTCCACTGCCTGCAACGCCACCTCATAACTTAAATTCTTGCATTTTCTCTCACACAAGATCTGTAGGTGGTAAAAAAATTTCTTAAGCATCTGGAGTATTTCAAACCTATGCTCTCGGTCATAATTTGTTTGTTATTTTAGTATCTCTACTTTAAACTAACACACATATTCTGTATAATAGATATAAATTAATTCTGAAAGTTTTTTATTTGTGCTTGATGTACACGATATGCTTGTTGTACACTAAATATTTACATATATATGCTTGATGTACACAAAACGTTTACATAGATAAGCTCACAAAATTGAAACTGCTTTGTAGTTTATATAATTTTATTGGATAGACTTCTTTTCCTTTTTGTATTACTATATTGGTTGTCGAGAATCACTATCATTGTGTTTGAATTTTTTCTTAATCTTATGCACTATTTACATAACATTAGTTATGTCTATGGCATTTTGTATATGATTACTCGAGTTTCATGATGTTGTGTGGTGTGTTATGAGTCTATAATTGTTAATGAAATACATAACTTTGATTTTGAAGGTTGATCAATATTGACTTTTATCGGTATAATTCTAAGAAACCCAACTCAACTTAAGGGGAAACTAATTGTAAGCACTGCAGAAGCTTCCATAGAGCTAAATTTTAGGTCCATTTTGTCAAAGTTTGTATATCACACATTGTAGCTTCATTTTCAATACAATACACAGTCAAGGATGTTTTCCAATAAAATGATTATTCTATGAACTTTTTGCAGGCTTTTATAGAACTGTAGTATTTTGAACATTCCATGGATTAACTGTCAAGAACTTGGTAAATAACTTCCTTTAATTCAGAATCTAAGGCATTTGGTAAATTCTGAATCAGAATAGGTTCAACCACTTTTTTGTGCCACATCCGAATTAGAATAGGTTCAATTACATTATGCTTTGTTTGTGGTTTAGGTACTTCAACAACGACAGGGCTTTGCCATTGCAAATAAGCTCCAGAAACACTGTATATATATTCGGTTTGTTCATTTTTTTCATTACCATGGTTTCTCTCCTATTCTTTTCTCATTAATATTTGATTGATCTTCCCCTATTCATGTGAAATACAGTCACTCATGCGCAGAATATAGCCCTCTTTATTTGTTAATTTTCAATTCTAAATCTCTAATTGTTCTGCACAGTTACTTAGTTTTTATGCTCTTTGAAATATATAGAATTCAAAATGGTTTTACCTGTATGAAGGTCATGACTAACCTAAAATTAAATCTCTTGAACCAACCAATATTTTGGACATGAAAAATAGTGGAGTTCAAACTAAAATGTAGAGGACTCATGTGAGTCCAATGGTTGATGGAATCTCAAATTTCACTCAGTTAAGAGCCTTCCTATGTTTCTCCCCTTTCGGTATTTTATATGTGTTTGGTAATGCCATTACCAAGCACTGGACTGAAAATATGAGAAATTATTTCACTACTTCATGCTACGTGAGATTAATTTAGATTATATTTCTTCTAAAAAGTAACCTCTTATCGCAGTAAAGAGGGATCTAAAATTACAGGTATTATACATGATGTCAGAGTTCTTTTTTTGTCTCATCAATTAGATGTGCATATTTTTGTTTGTGTTTGCTTTTCTGGGAAAATAGGGTGTCCTCCAACTGGAAGCATTTGATTCATTTTTTAATTTCAGGAGGTGATCCAAACAAGTGATCAAATTCAACATTCTTAATCGTACGAGGTTAGTCAAATTCAACTTTCTTTTTTCTTTTTCTGTTTTGATTTGTTTCTTCAACAATCATAAAAGTGTCATAATTGTTATGATTATCAACCGCACTATAAATTGTTATATTTTTCCCTAATATGAAATAATAAATTTCTTATGAAGTGTACGGTTGTTAGGGTGGTGTTTTTACTAGCCCGTAGACTTGCAACTGAATAATATGAATTCTGTGATGCTTATCAATTGTTTATTTTGATGAGGTTTTTTTATGCTTTTCATTTTGGTGATGGCCTTTAGTTTTGGTGACAATTGACAACACTTGATGAGTTTATGCTTCAGGGTTGGAAAGTCCTAAAATTGCAAGTAGTGCTTTCACCATGGGAACTGCAGTTGTTCTTTTATACTACACCCTCACAGTTTTGGATCCAAATGCTGAACTGAAATGGGGATTAACATACCATATGACATTATCTTCAGCATCGATTTACTTGCTGGCCATAGATTTCTTTACTGCAAGGAAGGTTTCACTTTGCTGAAAATGCTATTTATATATTTTATTCAATTTTTGTAATTATCAATTTTTAATTACTTCAGATATTTATGCGGAATGGATATTAGTAGTTTTCAATCTTTATTATCATACAAGATTCAGTTGAATTACATGTTTTTGTCTTTTATATATTGAGTTGGGCAGAGATTCATCAGACTTTCGGTGGTTCATTTTTGGAGGATTTTGGTTTAACTAATGATATTAGATTTACTCGGAGATTCACCTTACTTTTGATTCAAACTTCTATACATTCTTTTGTAGCCCAATCTTTGTTTGGACCGTGATACAGTGAAAAAGTCACACGAAGAGTTATGATTAGAAATTCTTATTCAGAGGTTTCTAAGTTCTGACATGTTTTTGGTTTATTTCATTTTTAACTCTCTTAATTTCTATTTTCATATCACATTGGTTGTAATCTATTTTTGCGGAATGTGTTGTTCTCTATAGTGCAATCTGTTTTCGGGTATTTTGAGTTTTGTTAAATGTGTATATAAAACGTAATAGTTATCAATGCCTATGGTGATTTTCAATTAAACTAGAATTAAAATTCTATAACTATGTAGGAGAGGGTTGATTAGAATGTTTTATCCTAAGATTAAGTAGATGATTAGTTCGTGAACCTTTCCATTTGTTTAGATCGGTAGGTCGTGTCATTGTTCGAATTTCATTTTTGTTCTTTTTTTATTGAACCTTATTATTCAATCCTTTTTGGTTGAACCTTTTTTTTGTAAGCTAATGGGACGACCGGCGAACCAGTCTTTATTGTTTGAAAACTGAGTTAACGGTGTGCATATACATATTTGTGTATTTTGAATGTTGTTTAGTTCATGGGATGATAGACAAACCAATCATCTTATATGTGAATTTGTTTGACGAATTTAGACTATTTGAATATTGGTGGAGTATTTGTTATTTTCTATTTGTTAAGAAAGGTTGATAGTCTTATAAAAATAAGATTATGGCCATTTTTTTTTTCAAATAACACTTTGTTTTGTTGGGGAACGAATTTTTTGTCGTTTTTCAATTACCTATTTTGGTATTTTTTTCGTCTTTCAATTACGTATTTTGGAAATTTTAGCCGTGCCTTCAGGCACGGGCATTCTGCTAGTGTGTGTATATATATATGGTATGCGTTGTTTTGAGTCTTTGAGTTTGAATTTAATCAATATTTACCAAATACTTTGTCTTCAATTCAAGTTGGCATGTTATATGATCATAATGATATCTTCTATTACTTGTTTACATTGCTATCTTATGCATCAAAATTGGTATCATATTCTTTTGGTGCTAAGTTTGTTTGTCGTTGCACGTTTAATTCACATCATTGCATAATATTGCGTGTTTTCCTTTATGTTCACATGTGTTTCATTTAGGGGATAAGTTATTTTATGTTGTGAATATTTATCTTTGCCCATTCAGGAAATAAGGGTGGGGGAATGGTATATAACTTTTTAACTCAGGGGGAGAAATTTTTATCTTAGGGGGAGATGTCTTACTGTAGGCAGAGATTGTTATACAAAGGGGAGGGTTTTTCTAATGTGGATTTGTATTTCTCATATATTCATTTGAAATATGTGTTTAAGTGTGCAGGTTTGCAATGATATGAAAAGGATTACAGGAAGAGAAACTACAAAAAATTTGTGTCTCTTAAGTGTCTCTACTTTTTATTTTTGGGGTTGGGATTGAGTTTTTAGAGAGATTGACGATCCATAGATTTTTATTTTTTCTGTTTTGTCTCGGAATAGCCAAAGCGAGAGACTTGTAAGAACACATTTATGATAGAGTTAATTTATATGTATTTTGTCTTAACTACATATGGACAAAACCGTTTGTGTCATAGGTTAGGACTTGCATTATTTATCCTTCAAGCCTATGATGTTTCATTGAAGACCGTAGCAATCAAGTTAAAGCGTCTACATCATCGTGTCATTTGTCATGCAATGTTTTGTCTTCAATGTTCATGGATGTCAGAAGGTATGAATGTGTATTAGTTTTAATCCTTGGATATTCATTTGGCTATTTTTTTTTTAAATGTTTGAGGCCATTTTCATGATTTTTTAAAGAATTTTTTTATCAATGTTATTCGAATGAGATTTTTAAGTTGTTCAAATTAATTTATGCAAGTCATTCGAATGAGATTTTTGATTGGTTCAAAGGGGAACGGGATTTTTGTTCGAACGAGGTTTAAATGAGGATCGAATGTATTTTCTATGTTTCATAAGAAAAAATTCGTTTGAAGGCCATTCGATCTCTGCTCAAATGAGTTTAGCATGTTTGTTCAAACGAGATTTATTTTCATTCAAATGAGATTGTATAACTCATTCGAACGACCCTATTATTTTCATTTGAACGAACTTTCTCATTTGTTGTATCGCCTTGAAATTCATGTTTTTTTAATAAATAAGAGTGCTAGAAACTCATTTTAATAAGAGTTCTTTGCAAAAAAAAAAATTCTAAAAACATATCTTGTGCCACCAAACCCTAGTTTCACCCAATAGTTTTGAAATCCAAGTTACATATAAATATGCTTATTTGAGATCATTGTTTTGGCACCGAATTTTAAAAAATCTTCATATTATTGAGTATTATTTCATATGGTGGGGTTCCCGTGTGTTGTTATTTCATGAGGTGGACTCCGTGTTTGTTGTGGAAGTTTGAAGCTGTGGACACCGTATTCATCCGTTGATGGTTTTTCAAGCCACAATTGGTAGATAACGAGGCGTGTTAGGATCACACATTATGGAAGTGAATATGTGGAGTCTTACGTGTCATTATGAACAAGGTCAAAGGAATGAAGACACGCCAAGGTTTGAAGGGAGTCGAGTCAGTTGTGTAAGTCATCTGTCCTCCTTGTGTAATTCCTAGATCATAAGTAAGTTTTGTGGATGGGTTGTCCAAGGTTTTTCCCTTTGTAAGTTTTCTTCAAAAATCGGTGTGTTGTGAGATTTATTTATTTTACTCTTGCTATACTCACCTAGATGAACTATTAGTCAAGACTAAAATTGGTAAACTATTTTGTGACACCCCGCCTAATTAAATACCGGGCGATCACTCCTTTATTAAATTAAATCAAGGTAAACAGTTGGTTCATTCTCAGCATCACTGTCGATAAAAATAATTTTCCAAATTAACACCCTAAATAATTAAGCTAAGTGTCAAAACCATTTTCATACATAACTTTCCAAATTTTATTTAAAGAAAACATTTATTTTATTAACAACATTCAATAAGTAAGACTCACACCACATTAAATATCTGCAACATAGTCCAATTAATTTAAAACATTCGTCAATCGAATGTCAACATGCGAAATATAAAGTACACAATCAAACTGAATAAAACCCATAGTAACAATACTGGAAATAACTGAAATACAAATGTCCCAATAATAATGGAATAATGGAAAGAGCTACACATGCTCAACTAAATAAGAATACTAAGAGTGGATCCGAATGAACGAAGCCGTCTAATCAAGAGACCTGCAACTCCCACCTAAGCTGCAGCGCGTTCCTTCCAAGAGATCCTAAGCAAGACGCCCCTGTGGCTGGGCACCTGTAATACATACATATATATATAAGAGAGAGAGAGAGAGAGAGAGAGAGAGAGAGAGAGAGAGAGAGAGAGAGAGAGAGAGAGAGAGAGAAAAGACGGGTCAGAGCCCGAAAGTGTGTTTGATTTAAAATACATTTAGAAAGTATTTAAATTGATACAGGCCAATGCAACAACATATTAGAGTGACACTCTCTTGAGAAATTCTCACCTCTCTTCTAATGTGCACGCCTATCGTACTAACCTTCCCAACGGTTAACTTATCATTTTATCATACTAGCCTTCTCAATAATTTAGCTTATCTTAACTTACTCATAAGATTTCAAAACCGAACAATATCATTGTTAAAAAGAATACTTCCAATTGTAGCAAAATTCTCGTTTTAGCTTTAATTAATTATAAAGTTTCCAAGTGTCATATTATACTTTCACAAAACAAGTATTTACTATTAGAGTCATCAACCATGTCCTACTTATCAAATCATCGTAGGTAGTTTCAAATTTCCAAATCTCATATATATATTAACTACTCGTATAATATATATAATATAACAGCACCCCACATAAAACTATGGTGCGTGCATACTTCTACTATCCAAACCCCATACCACTCATATCAAGGGGAATACAAGTTCGGAATCACTCTCGAACTATATTAACACATACACAACCAATATCGAGGCGAAGCATAGATTCCAAGTCTCTAAGAGGATGGAACATACTCGCGTCTCTTAGGACCGTCTGAACTATCAATTTGATACCCTGTACCAAGGATATCTATCTTCTAGGGTACTAGTCAATATCCCCCATAAAGGTCCCATCGAGATAAGACTGTCCCAGCGCGGTAACCTCAAGGATAGCAAGTAGCGCGGTATGTTTTTCACATGTATATAATATATGTACACACAATCATATAAATATACCACTTTTATCATATTAATATAGGTTCCTCTCGTTACCCATAATTACAACATTTATCTATTCGCCCTACTGGTCCTCTATGTCTCCCAAATCATTATACTAAGAATGCCCAAGAATTATATCACGACAATTCAATTTTTAAATCATTTGCAAAGGGAAATAGTAGTCTTCCAGGAGGGGTCGATCGATCGAGGTCTGGGGCTCGATCGATCAAACCTTCGATCGATCGAACCTTCGATCGATCGAAGCTCTAGGCTCGATCGATCGATCAAGCAGGTCTGCGAAAATCTGCAGAATTGCAGTTACGGGTTCTACCACTTTTCTTCATCCAAAATCATGTTCTTCCATTCTAAACGTCCCAAAAATCCTACTACTAACATTATATCAATATACCAGATGTTTTCAACGTAAAGCATGTGTATATCTAACATTAAACATGGATAATTAACCCAAAATCTTATCTAATCATCAAGAACCCTAGAGTTTTTCTTAATCATGGTTCTAATCTGTTTTTTTACCAGAATTTCCTTCTAATATATCATAAAAATTTCGTGGGTTATATTCCTCTACATGGCAAAGATTCCAGAATCATCATATAATCAATACTACATGGATTTTCCTATCATAAATTGGGTTTTCTTCCATAGTTTTCATCACAAATCATTCCTAAACTAATATGAAGATTGCACCAACGAAAATAGTAAGTTAAACACTTGCCTGGGATTTTCATAAGTCTGGATTGCGGCTGATTTTGGTGTGGTTGCGTTCCCCTTCTCGCGATCTACGCGTTGGTGGTGGCGGCGGTGCAAACCGGTGACTTTTTGGCCTTGAATTGCCTTGAGAGCTTTCCCTCTCTTCTCCAATGGTCGTACTAGGTTTTCTGAATATTCTAACCCTAAATTCCTAACCTAGATGGCTGATATAGGTTGCTGAAATTCGTGGGTTTAATTACCCAAATATGTAAAATGACTAAAATGCCCTCCCGGGGTACTAATTAGGCCTAAAAATGCCCCGAGACCCAAACTACACCCCCGGGTACACTTTTCTGACTATCTCGACCCTTCCGGACACTTTGGCGCACTCAAAATGACCATATAAACAACTTATAAAATAGTCACTTTTTATTTAACCAAATTTAGTCCCGACGCGACACGGGCGCGTCCCGATTCAAATTTCTAAAATTGTCATTTTATTCACTCGTGACATTCAATATAATCAATAACATATATTACTTTGCTCATTAGTAATATTCAACCAATTTCCCATAATTACTAACTCTCATCACGTTAATAATTATAACATAATTAATTTCCGGATTTTTATTAAATAAATCACTCACATTAAATTTAATAAATCCCCAAATTAATATAGCATAAAAATACGGGGTATTACTTACTTCCCCCCTAATAACGGAATTTCGTCCTGAAATTCGGAAAATAAGGCACACCTGGTAAAAACCACTCTGGATATCTCTCGTGTATATTTGCCTCGCGCTCCCAAGTGGATTCCTCCACATTATGATGCTCCCACTGGACCCGTACAAGTGGAACTATCTTCGACCTCAATCTCCTCTCACTATAGTCTAGGATAGCCACCGGTCTCTCCTCGTAAGAGCGATCAGGCTGTAAGTCGATCTCATCTATCGCAATGTGAGTATGGGCCATATCATCCCGAAGATATCGTCTCAACGACGAGATGTGGAATACATCGTGGATGCAATGTAAATGCTCTGGCAGTCCCAACCTGTATGCAACCGGCCCAATCCTCTCGATGATGGGAAATGGTCCCACGTACCTCGGATCCAACTTCCCCTTCTTTCCGAACCTCATCACTCCCTTCATAGGAGATACACGTAATAATACTTGGTCCCCCACACTAAACTCCCGGAAGAACCGTTTCGCATCGGCGTAGCTCTTCTGTCTGTCCTGGGCTACCCGAATACGACTCCTGATCATCTCAATCCTCACGGAGGTCTCCTGAATCACTTCTGGTCCTAGCAACTTGTTATCCCCCACTTCGAGCCAACAAGTTGGGGAACGACAAGGTTTGCCATACAAAGACTCAAATGGAGCCATGCCAATCGTGAACTGATACGAGTTATTATAAGCAAACTCTACCAGTGGGAGATGTGGCTCCCAACCTCCTCCAAAATCGAGAACACACATGCGTAGTATATCCTCTAACATCTAATTAGTACGCTCTGTCTGTCCATCTGTCTGTGGGTGGTAAGCTAACCCAACCTCAACTCAGTACTCATAGCCTCCTGAAAGCTTTCCCAAAAATGTGACACGAAAATCTTGTCCCTATCTGACACAATATTCAGGGGCACCCCGTGTAATCTGACGATCTCGGCAATAAATAGCTGAGCATACTGACCCGTGGTATAATCTGTCTGCACCGGAAGAAAATGAGCCACCTTGGTCAGACGGTCTACAATCACCCAGATAGAATCTTGGCCCCGCTGTGATGTAGGCAACCCTGTAATAAAGTCCATGGAAATACTCTCCCACTTCCACACGGGTACTTCCAATGGCTGAAGCAATCCTGACGGTTTCTGATGGTCTACCTTCACCAGCTGGCAGGTAGAACATTTGGACACGAATTCAGCAATTTCCTTCTTCATCCCACTCCACCAGTATTGCCTCCTCATATCCTGGTACATCTTATGTCCTCCAGGATGTACTGCAAATCACGACCCATGAGAATGAGTCATCACTGCATGACGTAATTCTGCTCCTTCTGGAACCACCAATCTCCCATTAAATCGCAAACCTCCATCAGAACTAACAGAATAGGACTCAACACCCTCGGCTAGAAGTCGCACAATCTGCTCCTGGCAAAACGGGTCTGTGGTCTGTGCCTGTATCACCCTCGTAACAATCTCGGGTGTGACTGACATCACGGATATGAAAGAACGGGCTACTGCATCCTTGTGGCCTAACTCCTTCCACTTTGCTTTCCAAACGTCTGCTACTTCTTCTACCGGTCTATGACTCAACGCATCAGTAACTACGTTGGCCTTTCCCGGATGATACTGTATATCGAACTGGTAGTCCTTCACAAACTCTAGCCATCTGCGCTGACGCATATTTAGCTCTCGCTGAGTGAACAGGTACTGCAATGACTTGTGGTCTGTGAACAAACGAAATTTCTCTCCCAACAAATAGTGTCTCCATATCCTCAATGCAAAAATGGCCGCTGCTAACTCCAGGTCGTGGGTGGGGTAATTCTTCTCATGCGACTTAAGCTTGCGGGAGGCAAAAGCTATAGCCTTCTCTTCCTGCTGAAGTACTCCCCTAAGTCCCCGTAAGGACGTATCGGTGTAAACCAAGTACTCCATACCCGGCTGAGGTAACGCAAGGACTGGCGCTGAAGTAAGCTTGTCTTTCAACTCATCGAAAGCCAACTGACAAGTGTCATCCCAAACATATGGTACTCCCTTGCGAGTCAGATTGGTCAATGGACCCGCTATTTTGGAGAATCCCCGAATGAATCTTCTATAGTAACCAGCTAACCCCAGGAAACTACGCACTTCTGTCGGTGTCGTGGGCTGTCCCCACTCCCTTACCGTTGAAACTTTACTTGGGTCAACTACTATCCCCTGCTCAGAAACAACATGGCCCAAGAACTGTACTTATCGCAACCAGAATCCACACTTCTCGTACTTAGCATACAACTGATGCTCTCGTAGAGTCTGAAGAACTTGCCTCAAATGCTCGGCATGCTCTTCCTCGGAGTGTGAATATATCAAGATGTCATCTATGAAGACGATGACAAACTGATCCAAGAACTCTCTGAATACTCGGTTCATCAAGTCCATGAAAACGGCTGGGGCATTTGTGAGTCCGAACGGCATCACCCTGAACTCATAGGACCCATATCTCGACAAGAAGGCAGTCTTTGAAACATCCTGCTCTCTAATACGTAACTGATGGTACTCCGACCTCAGATCTATGTTCGAAAAGAAAGTTGCTCCCCTCAACTGGTCGAATAGGTCATCGATTCGAGGCAACGGATACTTATTCCATATCGTGACCTTGTTCATCTCCCGGTAGTCCACACACAATCTCAGTGAACCATCTCTCTTCTTCACAAACAAAACTGGAGCGCCCCAAGGTGAGGTACTCCTGCGAATGAAGCCCTGACCTAACAGCTGCTCTATCTGATCTCGTAGCTCTCGCATCTCTGTCGGAGCCATACGGTACGGTGCGCGTGCTATAGGTCTCGTATCTGGCAATAAATCTATAACAAAGTATATCTCTCGACTGGGGGGTAGGCCTGGTATCTCCTGAAACACATCAGAATACTCCCTGACAACTGGGATCGAATCTAAGGGAATCACAACCTCCTTAGAGGTATCCTCCTCTATGTAATACAAATGAGCGGTCGAACCTCCCTCTGGGCGAGGCATCGCCACTACAAACATCTCTTGCCCCGGAATGGCAAAAACAATGCTCCCACCGAAGCAATCAATCATGGCTCTATAAGATGCGAGCCAATCCGTACCAATAATCACATCATGCTCGTGCATGTCTAAAACTAACATGTCCGCAGGTAATACCAAACTACCGATCTCTACCCCCACTCCCCGGCATATAAAGAAAATAAGGGACCCACTCCCCAGTGGTGAGTCTACACACGTCACTGTGCTCTCTGCTGTGGCTAACAACCCTAAGGCCTTCGCAAAATGCGTAGCTATAAAACAATGTGTTGCCCCCGTATCAAACAAAACCCGACCCATAGTACCATGGATAGGAAACATACCCTCAATCGCGGGTGGTGCCTGTGGAGCTACTGCCTAGTGGACGTTATAGACACGTTCATACAGTAATTGCCCCTGCTGCACTGGAGCTGCTGGAATGGCTGGTAGGGCTGGCACCTGGGCTAGAGCTGGGAGGGCAGGTGGAAAAAGTGGTCTCTGTGGCTCATTACGGGCTCCCTACTGCTGTGGGGCCCTATCGCCCTCTGGGCAATCCTGACGCCTATGTCCATGTTTACCGCACCCAAAACATAGGCCTTTGAAGTTTCCTCCCCTCTGACCCTGCTGTCCACGGCCCTGTTGGCCGTTACCTCCACGCCACTGGCCCTGTTGGCCCTGATGTGCACACTGTTGGCCCTGATGGCCCTGATGTTGACCCTGCTATCGGTGCTGGCCCTACCTATAGCCCCCATATCCCTGCCTAGAATCACCTGAACGGAATCGCTTAGCAGGGTCCCCCTGATGGGAACTCTGCTCGTGCTGACGAGTCTGTCCCTGAGATGGTGCCCCAATGGCACTATTACCCCCGGTCCTGCCCTGCTGGCTGGACTCTCCTGCTCTCTTGCTTCCCTGCAGATGGAAGCGGTGATCCTGGCAATGTAGCAATGCGGTATTGAGTACATTAGTGAAAGTACTTAGGGATAAATTCCCAATAAGGTGCTGACGGATCCTCCAAGCTAACCCGTCGACAAACAGCAAAATCTTCTTGCTCTCAGTAGGTGCCTCATCTGGCACAATGGTGAGAAGTCTCATGAACTCCTCCTCATACTTCGCTACAGTAAGACTCTCCTGCTTCAGGTTCAGTAATCTCCGCCTCATCTCAGTCTGAACGGCGGGTGAAAAATACTTGCGGTCAAATCGCTCCCAGAACAACTGAATAGGGATCGTGTCCCTCTCCTCCAATATGGTAGTGGAATCCCACCATTGCAATGCGGCTCCCACCAGCTTAAAGGAAGCCAATAACTATTTTTGCACATCAGTGCACTCATACATACGGAGGTTCCGTTGGATGTCTTTCTTCCATTGGCTAACTGTGACAATATCGGAGCTACCAGAGAACTCAAGGGGATGCGCTTTCTGAAAAGCATCCTGAACCCTCTCCCATGCAGATGGAAGCTGTGCTGGTACTGGCGCCACTGCCTGAACCTGGGGTGGAGCCTGCTGAATCACCGCTATCGCGGCATTCACCGCCTGAGCAACAATGGCGGCTACTTCATTTGCATTCATTGTGCCTGGTGCCGGAGTTGCTGGCTGCTCGGCCTGGGCACGCCTATCTTTCGGAGCACGTCTCGGAGGCATATGAAACGTGAACAAGTTTATTAGTCTACATTTATTTTCAAATCTCAAATAGCTGAAGACTTAAACGTAAAAGCAAGAGTACAACAATTCTAAAAATAGGGCTCTATAGCAACAACGTTAAGCTGAAAGCGAAATAAGCCGTACAGATCCTATGGACACTAGAACCTGATGCTCTGATACCACCAGTGACACCCCGCCTAATTAAATACCGGGAGATCACTCCTTTATTAAATTAAATCAAGGTAAACAGTTGGTTCATTCTCAGCATCACTGTCGATAAAAATAATTTTCCAAATTAACACCCTAAATAATTAAGCTAAGTGTCAAAACCATTTTCATACATAACTTTCCAAATTTTATTTAAAGAAAACATTTATTTTATTAAAAACATTCAATAAGTAAGAATCACACCACATTAAATATCTGCAACATAGTCCAATTAATTTAAAACATTCGTCAATCGAATGTCAACATGCGAAATATAAAGTACACAATCAAACTGAATAAAACCCATAGTAACAATACTGGAAATAACTGAAATACAAATGTCCCAATAATAATGGAATAATGGAAAGAGCTACACATGCTCAACTAAATAAGAATACTAAGAGTGGATCCGAATGAACGAAGTCGTCTAATCAAGAGACCTACAACTCCCACCTAAGCTGCAGCGCGTTCCTTCCAAGAGATCCTAAGCAAGACGCCCCTGTGGCTGGGAACCTGTAATACATACATATATATACAAGAGAGAGAGAGAGAGAGAGAGAGAGAGAGAGAGAGAGAGAAAAGACGGGTCAGAGCCCGAAAGTGTGTTTGAGTTAAAATACGTTTAGCAAGTATTTAAATTGATACAGGCCAATGCAACAACATATTAGAGCGACACTCTCTTGAGAAATTCTCACCTCTCTTCTAATGTGCATGCCTATCGTACTAACCTTCCCAACGGTTAACTTATCATTTTATCATACTAGCCTTCCCAATAATTTAGCTTATCTTAACTTACTCATAGGATTTCAAAACCGAACAATATCATTGTTAAAAAGAATACTTCCAATTGTAGCAAAAGTCTCATTTTAGCTTTAATTAATTATAAAGTTTCCAAGTGTCATATTATACTTTCACAAAACAAGTATTTACTATTTGAGTCATCAACCATGTCCTACTTATCAAATCACCGTAGGCAGTTTCAAATTTCCAAATCTCATATATATATTAACTACTCGTATAATATATATAATATAATAGCACCCCACATAAAACTATGGTGCGTTCATACTTCTACTATCCAAACCCCATACCACTCATATAAAGGGGAATACAAGTTCGGAATTACTCTCGAACTGTATTAACACATACACAACCAATATCGAGGCGAAGCATAGATTCCAAGTCTCTAAGAGGATGGCACATACTCGCGTCTCTTAGGACCGTCTGAACTATCAATTCGATAGCCTGTACCAAGGATATCTATCTTCTAGGGTACTAGTCAATATCCCCCATAAAGGCCCCATCGAGATAAGACTGTCCCAGCGCGGTAACCTCAAGGATAGCAAGTAGCTCGGTATGTTTTTCACATGTCTATAATATATGTACACACAATCATATAAATATTCTACTTTTATCATATTAATATAGGTTCCTCTCATTACCCATAATTACAACATTTATTTATACGCCTTACTGGTCCTCTATGTCTCCCAAATCATTATACTAAGAATGCCCAAGAATTATATCACGACAATTCAATTTTTAAATCATTTGCAAAGGGAAATAGTAGTCTGCCAGGAGGGGTCGATCGATCGAACCTTCGATCGATCGAAGCTCTAGGCTCGATCGATCGATCAAGCAGGTCTGCGAAAATCTGCAGAATTGCAGTTACGGGTTCTACCACTTTTCTTCATCCAAAACCATGTTCTTCCATTCTAAACGTCCCAAAAATCCTACTACTAACATTATATCAATATACCAGATGTTTTCAACGTAAAGCATGTGTATATCTAACATTAAACATGGATAATTAACCCAAAATCTTATCTAATCATCAAGAACCCTAGAGTTTTTCTTAATCATGGTTCTAATCTGTTTTTTTACCAGAATTTCCTTCTAATATATCATCAAAATTTCGTGGGTTATATTCCTCTACATGGCAAAGATTACAGAATCATCATATAATCAATACTACATGGATTTTCCTATTACAAATTGGGCTTTTTTCCATAGTTTTCATCACAAATCATTCCTAAACTAATATGAAGATTGCACCAACGAAAATAGTAAGTTAAACACTTGCCTGGGATTTTCAGAAGTTTGGATTGCGGTTGATTTTGGTGTGGTTGCGTTCCCCTTCTCGCGATCTACGCGTTGGTGGTGGCGGCGGTGCAAACCGGTGACTTTTTGGCCTTGAATTGCCTTGAGAGCTTTCCCTCTCTTCTCCAATGGCCGTACTAGGTTTTTCTAAATATTCTAACCCTAAATGCCTAACCTAGATGGCTGATATAGGTTGCTAAAATTCGTGGGTTTAATTACCCAAATATGTAAAATGACTAAAATGCCCTCCCGGGGTACTAATTAGGCCTAAAAATGCTCCGAGACCCAAACTACACCCCCGGGTACACTTTTCTGACTCTCTCGACCCTTCCAAACGTGTTGGCGCACTCAAAACGATCATACGAATAACTTATAAAATATTCACTTTTTATTTAACCAAATTTAGTCCCGATGTGACACGGGCGCGTCCCGATTCAAATTTCCAAAATTGTCATTTTATTCACTCGTGACATTCAATATAATCAATAACATATATTACTTTGCTCATTAGTAATATTCAACCAATTTCCCATAATTACTAACTCTCATCACGTTAATAATTATAACATAATTAATTTCCGGATTTTTATTAAATAAATCACTCACATTAAATTTAATAAATCCCCAAATTAATATAGCATAAAAATACGGGGTATTACATATTTCAACAACACTATGGTTTAATTGGTGCAAAGATGAAATTGAAAAAATTAAAATTAGTGTTCGTTTGATATATCCATATAACCCTAGAGCGCTAGAGTGTTTTCAAGAATAATTAAAATCCATGAATTTGTACTCAAAATATTTCACAAAGAAGTTGGTTTGATATACTATTAATGTTAATTAATATGTCAAAAACTAATTGCATAATTGAATACAAAAGCCTTCAAGACTAGGAGGGGGACAATACATATTAATGGGGGAACATATAAGTTACAAATTTATCATAGGTGTCCCATATGTATTTATAATGTCTGTGCTCTCAATCCAATTGTTCTTATGTTGTATGTATTTCTAAATTTAAGTTTTAGTAACCCAAAATCCTTTGAAGAGCTTGATCAACCTTCGCGTCCATCTCAAGATTCTTTGAAGTGATTTCATCATTTGTTATGTAAGGATATGAATCGTTATCATCAAGAGGAATACGTTGTGGGTTAATATAGACATCATATAGAAAGGATCTAACCTCTATCTAATTTCCATATACAGAGTTTTGAGATATTTTAAGGTATATTTCCAGGAAGAAAACCTTCCATCCACATTAAAAATGTGGGAAGAGTGTCCGAAAAGAAATATGTTTGGGACCTTATGATTGGTTAGACTTCCTCAACCCATCTTTGATTAACTAACCACTACCAATTTCAGGAACACCCACATTTTTTGTCTAATGTTAATTCTTTGGGGTATAAGGAGAATGTATAAAAGAGGTTCGTTGTTCGAAAGGCCTATCCTTGAGATCAAGTGAGCTTTCTAAACATGTGAATATCTATGGTAGTGGTTAGTTAATCAGAGATGGTCAAAGGAAGAGCTTCGATCCCTCTCATGGATTGTTTAGTAGACCTTGAGGATAAGAGACTATATTATATGATTTTGAGGCATTATTAGTTCCTCTAGGAGAAGTAAGAGGAACACAAATACACTCATCATCATCACTGGAATACGTGGTGACTAAAAATGGTGAAGTAGAGCAAAAGGAATGTAAGAGGAAATGGAAAGATACAAGGAAAATTAAAATTCGAATGATACGAACAACTTCATAACCAGCAGAACAAAATATAGAGATGACTTTTAGAGAATGATTATAGGCATTAAATCCAAACATGGGAGCCCAAGCAACCATCAGTCATCAGAGTTGAAGAGACTTAGTGTTTTTTTGCATGTGAAGAGTAACAATCCACTAGTTAACTTCCTATAAAAATTAAGTACTACCGGGGGGGGGGGTATGTAAGTTTACACCATATTTAATGGGAAAAACAATGATAACACGTGGAGAGTAAATGTGGAAAATATTGTGGAATAGTGGCTTAGAAAATATAAGAAACGAAGTTCGTCTAGTGACGCATGGAAGTGTAAGGGAAGAGACACGTTGTAATGTGAACGCATGTGGACAATTAATTAAGAAGAGAATGGATGTATGTGGTGGGGCTCACGGTTATTGAGAAATTTAAAATTCAAAGAGGGAATCCGAATAGCCATTCCATCGTGTTAGTTACATGTAAATTGTTATAAATAAGCAATCGAGTATCAAAATTCGAGGACATTCCAACAAAAAATATTTTACTTACTTGTATCATACCTATTTTATTTTGTTCTTCAAAGTGGTTTGTAAGGTTAGGTTTAACTATACTTTTGATTTTTATCTCCATATATGGTTTAGAAATTTATGGCTCGGTAATTATTTATTTTCATTCTTTACATTCCGATTCTTGTACTTCAATTACACTTATATTCCTTTACTTTCAATTTCATTTAAATTCAATTACTTTAAAAAACATTTTATTTCATTTTCTTTAAACATATTTTTAATTCCTTTTAGTTTGGAATCTCACTTCATAACATTAACTTAGTTTAATTCTAGAATAATTAGCATTTCACAAAAAGTCTTTTTAATTGAAGAGTTCGAACAAAGCACAATCGTCTAGTTAAGGTGTTGGATAAATACATTTATTTAGAAATACCCAATGCATTATATGACCAATAAAAGAATTACACAATTGACCTAAAGTGGTTAATTTAACCAATAAGGAGTGGTTTTACATGCAAGGGGTAACACTGAAAAAAATTGTGTTAATTGTGAGATTTTTTTTCTTCACTTATTAATTGGAACATCAACATGTAATTATTCTAACAAATCTTATTTGGTAAATTTAAAATTTTGTTCAATTAAAAAATATTTTATTTAAAGGACGTGTAATTAATTAAGATTTAATTAATTTGACTAAATCACCAATGGTGTATCTTTTTCATTATGATTCCCCATTAGAACCTCTTGATTGTCCTTTATTTTTCCATATGAAAAATACAATGGTTAATCATTGCAAAAAATTATGGGAGCCTCCGAATTGAGACACTGATTCAAAGACTTATCACTATTGTCATATTTAGTTTAGTAATCACATCAATATTTTTTTCTGATACCATTAAAACGAAACTTTCAACCATGATTTCATACATATTTTTACTATTTTCATTGTTGGATTTATTGGCATCTATCTTATTTTTCATGGGAAAAATTACCATTTTTACATGATTGAAACAAGCTCTGTTAGGTCGTTTCTTGTTGGAGTTATTTTGTTCAACTTGTTTCCATTATTTGTTTTGGAATTCTTCTTCAATTTATTTTCTTCTATGAAATTAATTTTGAAATAATTTTGAGAGATATTATAATAATCATGAGATTTAGTTTCCTCCTCAATTATTAAATATCTATGTTATTATTCCAAATTTTTATCATCTCCTGATGTAAGAGTTTTTTCTATGATCATCCAAATTTGGTGGAAATTTTACAATGATTTTTCCTCCTTAAAATAATTATGCAATTTAAACATTTGATCCACTAATATGTGTGACAACAATTCATTACTCATCTATCTGGTCCAAAACAGATTTATTATCATCCATAGG
The DNA here is from genome assembly GCA_949130495.1 of Sambucus nigra. NCBI lineage: Eukaryota > Viridiplantae > Streptophyta > Magnoliopsida > Dipsacales > Adoxaceae > Sambucus > Sambucus nigra. The sequence continues at coordinate 90,138,975 of OX422222.1, read as the reverse complement.
AAATTAAAAATAATTTTAAATTTAAAAAATGTCCATACATTCCTTCTCTATTTTGTATTTGCATGCAAGACCATTCCATATTTCGTGCATACACTTCATCAAGTTGTAAATACCACACAATTGATCATGAAATGTTTTTTGAACATACACCCGACACAACAATTCATTTTCTACACATTTCTTCCTTTCCTCCACGATCGCATCGTTATCATCATCGATATCAACAAAACATGTGCTTCCATTAAAATTTTAGAAGAATAAAAATGAATTTTTTCAATGATTAAAGTTTGTTCCATTAAAGAGACCTAATAAAAAAAATTATTGAAAAAATATATCATATTATTTTCTTTTTCCATTGTAAATAACACCCTATGAATTTCAACACCATCTCTTATAACCTCTTAATACAAATAATATTAGATTACATTGAATGAAGATCAGTATTCCTACCTCCCTTGTCATATTAAAACATGAGAACGACTTGGAGTATAATATTTTGCAAATTTGATAAAAATATTGATAAATCATTAAGAAAGAGGAATCAATCTGGATGACGATAAACATATAAACATAATTTTATAAAGAAAATTTAATGAAACCCACAATATAACCATTACATGAGATTGATGTTGTACTAAACCTATGACAGTCTTTCTTAACTTAATTTACTTTCATATCCTACATTTATTATGTAAAAAAGGGCAGGAGTAAGGAATTCAGGTAGATTTTTCTGGTGTTAAAATGGACTACATATCGTCCTTTATACAAGTGGTGATGAGTTGCAACTGTTGGTTTTTCCAGAAAATATGTGATTGTTTGAACAGTCATATCTGTTAACAAAATGCCACAACGTTTTAATTAAATTAATTAAAATGACATCATTTTAAATAATTCAGTAATGCAAAACTAATTAATTAATTAATCCGTAATTAATTAACTCGTTTTGGGAAAATAGATTTTTTGGTTTAAAAAATAAATTTTATAGCCCAAAGGTCAATTAAAATTTTATCCATAAAATTTAATATTTTCTCAAGGAAGAACCAAGACCCAGACCCGGGCACGGGCTGGGCCGGATGGACAGCTGCGAAAAGCCCAAGATTGTGGTCTTTTGGCCCAAACCCAACACATGCATATTGTAGGTCATCTCCCCTTCAAAGATACCGCAAAGGCATCTAAGCCTTAGTCTCATAACTTGGGTATATCAACTCCAAGCTTTTCTACCACTTATCCAGTGTGTGACAAACCCACTTAACTAACTTACACCTGTGACAACCCGCCTACTAAAATAATAGGTGGCCAGCCCAATACTCCAATAATCACAGGAATCATAGATGGTCCATTCTTAGCATCACTGTCGATTAACATAATAGTATGAGATAACCACCAATCATCTTAGAAAACGGATTGTCATATACAAAAAAAATTTGAAAGTAAAAGAGAAACACTTAGACAATCCCATTGGTAAAAACGGTGGGTATCAAAAATCGATGAATAAAGTATGACAATACAATAAATAATCACCGAATAAGCTGTCGGTGCACAGACCAATACAATAATATATTAAGTATTACAATTCAATATTTACAATATAATGAATGAGTGCTAAACCTTGGGCAAACACGCCCGAATAAATATACTGAACATAACTAGAGTACAATAGAGGGAAGCGTCTACAACAAGTATCCTACAACATCCGCAATATGCCGTAGCTCCATGACAACTGGAAATGGAAATGTAAACACGGGTGTCCATGCGGAAGAGCACCTGTAACGGCAAAGAATATGCAGAAACAAGGAAATATAGAAACCGGTCAGGGCCGGGTTTGATATGATTACCATGTGACTAAAATGCATGGCATGTAAGTGCGTAAATCTCTCGCAGATAACAATAATATTCCTCACCTCTCAATCTAGCAGCAACCTAACGCGATATCGTGAGATGTTCTAGTTAACCCTAAGTACTAAGGGCTAACTTTTCCCCATTCTCAACACTATGCCCTATTCGTGCGTGGGGTGTCTCGCAAAGCGAAATCCAAACAAGGAACCCCCCCGATACACTACTACTTAGGCAAGGTTGATCGTCGAGATCCATTAGACCCTAAGCACGAAATAATAAATAAATACATGTGTGTGCATAAGTGTGGGAGGTCACATCTACAGCTACACAAAGAAAATATAAAAGTAAAACCCATCCATTATCTATTGGCACAATTCCTAATTCTATTTTTAGGAATATACATATAAATGGTACAACACTTTATCAAGTGTTTACCAAAATAATTTCATCATACACTAATTCATTTCAGGAATTTGTTCCTTAACAGGGAATATAATCATACTTTTTATGCTCTAGAGGCATTTATCTCAATTGTTCACTTTGTAAAAATATCTTCCTTATCAGGAATATAATCATCATCATAGGCTCTTTATGGCCTTACATCGTGCTCTTTATAGCACTCTCATCATGCTCTATGTGGCATTTTACTGTGCTCTTTATGGCACCCATCAAACATCAAGTCCAACTTGATTTAGAATAGTTATATTCATATATATATATATATATAACGATTCTAAGACCGCCCGTCCGGGTTTCCCCACTGTGCGCGCCCCTAAATGGCTATCATCTTCCAGGGCCTCCAAGACAACCTGGGATCCTATCGAAACGTCGGTAAGCGACCATGTGCCTGCGGGATAGTCAAGACCACACCCGGAATCTCCTAACCAGCGCAGAAAATATAAACAAATGCTCACATGGCCTAGGGACTATATCCACCCTGCATCATTAGCCAGGGGGCTTCACCACAACGCGCGCGACTTCCCTTATGATAGCGATTTAGAGAGGTGTGTATCCATAAATTATCATTTATGAAAAACATTACTTTTTCCATTTTTGAAAACTCATATTTTACATTTCCAAAAATCATCCATTTAGCCATTAAGCACCAAGCTTTAGAAGGTGCATACTATTCTTATTAAGTCATATATTTTATTAATGACCTAAGACCCAAAGTGCCACTAACCTCAAAATAGCCTCAAATATTTTATATAATTCATAAACCCTCAAAGTGAGTCTCCATAATGGAGTGTCTCTCAAAATCTCAACATTAATATTTTAACTTCAAATAGATCTTTAGGTTAACTTCCTATATCAATTGGACATTAACCTAATACAATTAGTCCTCGGGTAAACCCAATTCTCCATTCTTAGCCTAGGACATTAGTCTACCCAATACAACCCTCTAAGACTCCCCATTACTTCCCAAAGGAAGGTTCCTATGCCTCGAACCTAAAGAAACGAGCTAAAAACAAAATCAGAAAAACCTCACCTTTTCAGACGAGGTCGATCGATCGATCCTCCAGGTTCGATCGATCGATCCTGGCGGACAGCTTCTTCTCCGAGAAGCTGTTTCGGCCATTGATGAGCCAACCAAGCTTCTACCCTCTATTTCACCCAACCACAACAGCAAATACTACTATAAAATCATTCCTATACTTCAAATAACTAATTATTTCTCTTCAAATCAAATTAAAACATAAGATTTAGGATTAAACACCCAAAATCACCCAAAACCCATTTATGGTTTAAACCACCCAAAACTTAACTACACATGCAATTTATCACATTAAATCAATATCTAGCAAGTAAGAAACTTGCCTCGAGGTTCGTAGTCTCTGAACACCTCCGGTAGCGACGGATTCCGGCCCAACTCTTCCATCTCTCTCTTTCTCTCTACTTTCTCTTCTCTCTCTCTCTCTCCTTTGGCTTCTCTCACACAAATGAAGAAAAAGAAAGGGGGTGGGGGATTTATAAGGGTCAAAATATAAACCCCCACTCCTAATTGCTAATACACCACTAAAATGACTCGTAACTACCTAATTGAGTCATAACCCCCTTAAAATGCCTAAATCTCAAAAATTACAACTGGGCACTTATTTCTACTATCTCGACTATTCTAAAAACAACCGCACCCCCTATTTTGGCATTCGGGAAAGTGTGAACTATTTTTACGTTCCAATTCCATTTTTAATTCATTAATTATACCCGATTTAAATATAGGTCATAACTGTCGTTTTACATATAACGACGCAAAATACACAATATAACACTATTTACCTTCTCATAACGGTAAATAGTCAGAACATAGTAAATATTATCCCTACGTCTCACGGGAAATAATATTTACTCCAACATTCCCTATTTTATAAAATTAGCCTATTAGGCAAAATAGTATAAAATAGTCGCTTGAAAACCTGGGCTGTTACATACTCCCCCCCTTAAAGGGGAATTTTGCCCTCAAAATTCAGGCGTAACCCATAACCATAAAAAGGGTATACTATAATAAAAACCGTGCTATCATACTAGCAAACCCCTGAATAGAGATGTCCCCATAGGACTCAGACTAAGGTCATCGCTATCAATCTCAGAAACTATCGATCCTACCCTTCTACTACGGGAGGAGATACCCACACAAGCTCGGCACTAATTGCCTTACTTTCCGAAACACGTTATACCTCTACTAGGGAATAACTACACTAACTTACAATCGCTAACCCCAACACTACTAACTTCTATTCGCGTTGGTGTACCCCTCAGAGGTCTACTTGCTCACTGAGCCCAATCTAAAGGAAGGTTCCCGGACCACTCCCAGTCCCAGGAATATACTATTCATTGTTTCCATTCCAACGAGTAGACAAGGAATATTGCCATCTACACTAGGCTATGCACGGCCTAACGTTTATCGAAGACGATCTGAACTATTGCAAGGAAATTCGATCCATAGAATTTCTAACCTTAAATCAAATCCACCCTTCCACTTACGGGTGGTAGGATATACCCCATATCCCAACGGTTCCCATTCTTCCTGGAGACTTTACCTATACCTTGACACCAATGTCTCGTCTCGGTGAAGCTCACTCCACTTGGCATTCCATGCCACGAATAAACTATAAGATGGTATCGACTCGGTGCCTATACTACTCCCGTTCGCATTGCCTTAGCGAAAGGAAATATCCTAACGATAGTCCTTCACGGTCACAAACTTGTTATTCGTGAAAAGACTCTGAATTCCCGCCCAGGAGAAGTGCCTCTAAGTCTTTAAGGCAAATACTACCGCCCTGAACTTAAAATCAAGCGTGGGATAACACTTCTTAAAAGTGTGAGACACACGAACAGTAGGTCCATGTTCCCATATTAGCACATCCCGTTCCTGGCAAAGACTCGTTCGTTAAATTCACTCTCGATCATAACAACACGAGTGCAGGAGAAAAGTCAACTTATACTCCAACTCCTCCAAAGGTAGGTTACCCATGTAACCCTTCTAACTACGAGAGGCCCCACCACTAATGGCCTAACATTCTAACGAGCTCGAAATCCCATACTTCTCATCTAGGGACCAAATTCTACTTAGAGTTAACCCACAACTTATTGTGGTCAACTCCCAACCATCATCCTAAACTAACGCCGCATGCCCTAAGGGCCTAGCGTCCTAAGAATCCTAAGGTCAATCTATCTATCCTAACCTACTCGTATAAGTATAATACTAAATATCCCTAGTGTCCAAGACCTTTCCCGACTTTCGACATTAGCTCAGTTTCATGCGTGGGACGTCTCGCCGAAGCGAAATCCAAACAAGGAACCCTCCCGTTACACTACTACCTCGCATTGTCAGTCGTCGAGAAGTAACGGTCGAAGACACATGATCGGGATCGACGGAACCCTAATTCGAAACTCTACTACTACATGTAAACATCTACGTCCTACCATAACTATCGACTGAGGCATTTACTTTCAGTAAGATGCCACCAATACTCTACCCCAAGAGACACACATATCTCTAAACAAATGGCCTTCTCATAAAGACACAACCATAAGTCCCTATCGGACATCCATAATCTTAGTCTTCCCCCACGTTAGTCAGAGGAAAACTATCATAGTGCTCATATGTCGCACCTGAACTTAGCCCTTAATCACTCATATACGTGATTCTTGGCTAAACCTTCCAACCCAGCACTTAACCAACAGAAAAGAAAAAGGAGAAAAGAACAGAAAAGAAAATGCACATCTCTCCACTCCCAACGTCGTTAAGGTTCATGCTTGGAGCGTCTCGCCGAAGCGAAATCCAAACAAGGAACCCCTCCACACAGTCACCTTAACTAGCCAGTCATGGAGATAAGGCAATAGCATACACAAGCAAAGCAAACAAGCAAGCAAAGAGAATAAAATAAAAATAAAAATAAAGGAAACTATCTACACACCGTAAACCACCTCTATAAAGTCTCAACCAGTATCCAGGAGAAATATTATAGAACAACTAGTCCTCCTCCCAGAACTAGAACTAGGATAGCCTCGCGATATATTCGCTTGCTATCACCCCAACCAATCTAAGAATATCTCTACTCCTATAATATAATATACAAGTATCACGTACCACATATATCACCACTCGTCCCATAACGAGTGTGAAGGAAGATACAGAACTCCCCTATCATAGAAGTCACATAGATATACTTACTATATATAAAATATGCACCGATACCATCACAAGCTCGATATACGCACCCGAATCTAGGGCTAACACCAAACTACTCCCATCTTACCTAAGGAATGCACTACTCGCACCCTAGTTAGAAAGTCCCACCAACATACTAGCCAACCTCCTTGGCTGCTACCGATAGTTCTAAGACACGACATTCTAGTCTTACCCGAACCAAACTACTTCCATTAATGACTCAACTAGGAGTCCTATTCTTGCCGGTTATCTTCAATCGACAATATCGGAACGCATAGTTCCCTTGACTTCTTCAGCAAGGAGAACATTCTACCAGCTTCCCCAACCTTAGCTCCACGAGTCTTCCCCGGGTGGATGTCCACCAATGGGGTCTCATGAACACTGCTTCTCCAAAAGTGTTTCCAACACTTACTTACGAGCCTAGCATTTCCACTGAAAGGCACTCTCTATGGGCAAAAACATTATGTCCCACCATAAAGAGGCGACTATCATAACCGCCACTTCAACCTTACTCCTAAGGGTGAAAGGTTTTCCTAAAATCCTCACACCTGAGCACTCCTATACCCAACTCTAGGCCAAACTCTCGGGCCTTATGCTCTCACCGAACGAGGTTACACTTCCTCGATCCAACCAAACTTTCAACATGTGGTCCTAATAAGAACCTCTCAACTCCGAATTGACATTGCTCGGAGTCCCAAGCATAGTACCACTCTCTACCGACAACGGTACTTGGGAAACTATTTTCACTGTGCTTAGTAGTCACGGCGGAAATATAAAATAATGCTGCAAAGGGAGAGACCTCCAAAGCGGTCCTTATTCCCGACCACAGCCTACAGCTTATAGTAATCCTATCCTATGACGCCTTCACAACGGCCTTCCTCAACGCCCTTCATCTAACGGCTTACAAGCCTCACACGATCGCGCAGAAGATCTTCGGGGTTCTCATTCCATAGTAGGAGAACGAAATCTCACAAGAGAGTTCAACGACCCTATTCCTAAGGCTCTACATCAAACAGAGAGAACGCAGAAGACGTAAAACATCCGCACAGATTCCTAAGGACTCTAGAACCTAATGCTCTGATACCATCTGTGACAACCCGCCTACTAAAATAATAGGTGGCCAGCCCAATACTCCAATAATCATAGGAATCATAGATGGTCCATTCTTAGAATCACTGTCGATTAACATAATAGTATGAGATAACCACCAATCATCTTAGAAAACGGATTGTCATATACAAAAAAAATTTGAAAGTAAAAGAGAAACACTTAGACAATCCCATTGGTAAAAACGGTGGGTATCAAAAATCGATGAATAAAGTATGACAATATAATAAATAATCATCGAATAAGCTGTCGGTGCACAGACCAATACAACAATATATTAAGTATTACAATTCAATATTTACAATATAATGAATGAGTGCTAAACCTTGGGCAAACACGCCCGAATAAATATACTGAACATAACTAGAGTACAATAGAGGGAAGCGTCTACAACAAGTATCCTACAACATCCGCAATATGCCGTAGCTCCATGACAACTGGAAATGGAAATGTAAACACGGGTGTCCATGCGGAAGAGCACCTGTAACGGCAAAGAATATGCAGAAACAAGGAAATATAGAAACCGGTCAGGGCCGGGTTTCATATGATTACCATGTGACAAAAATGCATGGCAGGTAAGTGCGTAAATCTCTCGCAGATAACAATAATATTCCTCACCTCTCAATCTAGCAGCAACCTAACGCAATATCGTGAGATGTTCTAGTTAACCCTAAGTACTAAGGGCTAACTTTTCCCCATTCTCAACACTATGCCCTATTCGTGCGTGGGGTGTCTCGCAAAGAGAAATCCAAACAAGGAACCCCCCCGATACACTACTACTTCGGCAAGGTTGATCGTCGAGATCCATTAGACCCTAAGCACGAAATAAAAAATAAATACATGTGTGTGCATAAGTGTGGGAGGTCACATCTACAGCTACACAAAGAAAATATAAAAGTAAAACCCATCCATCATCTATTGGCACAATTCCTAATTCTATTTTTAGGAATATACATATAAATGGTACAACACTTTATCAAGTGTTTACCAAAATAATTTCATCATACACTAATTCATTTCAGGAATTTGTTCCTTAACAGGGAATATAATCATACTTTTTATGCTCTAGAGGCATTTATCTCAATTGTTCACTTTGTAAAAATATCTTCCTTATCAGGAATATAATCATCATCATAGGCTCTTTATGGCCTTACATCGTGCTCTTTATAGCACTCTCATCATGCTCTATGTGGCATTTTACTGTGCTCTTTATGGCACCCATCAAACATCAAGTCCAACTTGATTTAGAATAGTTATATTCATATATATATATATAACGATTCTAAGACCGCCCGTCCGGGTTTCCCCACTGTGCGCGCCCCTAAATGGCTATCATCTTCCAGGGCCTCCAAGACAACCTGGGATCCTATCGAAACGTCGGGAAGCGACCATGTGCCTGCGGGATAGTCAAGACCACACCCGGAATCTCCTAACCAGCGCAGAAAATATAAACAAACGCTCACATGGCCTAGGGACTATATCCACCCTGCATCATTAGCCAGGGGGCTTCACCACAACGCGCGCGACTTTCCTTATGATAGCGATTTAGAGAGGTGTGTATCCATAAATTATCATTTATGAAAAACATTACTTTTTCCATTTTTGAAAACTCATATTTTACATTTCCAAAAATCATCCATTTAGCCATTAAGCACCAAGCTTTAGAAGGTGCATACTATTCTTATTAAGTCATATATTTTATTAATGACCTAAGACCCAAAGTGCCACTAACCTCAAAATAGCCTCAAATAGTTTATATAATTCATAAACCCTCAAAGTGAGTCTCCATAATGGAGTGTCTCTCAAAATCTCAACATTAATATTTTAACTTCAAATAGATCTTTAGGTTAACTTCCTATATCAATTGGACATTAACCTAATACAACTAGTCCTCGGGTAAACCCAATTCTCCATTATTAGCCTAGGACATTAGTCTACCCAATACAACCCTCTAGGACTCCCCATTACTTCCCAAAGGAAGGTTCCTATGCCTCGAACCTAAAGAAACGAGCTAAAAACAAAATCAGAAAAACCTCACCTTTTCAGACGAGGTCGATCGATCGACCTCTGGCCGTCGATCGATCGAAAGCTTCGATCGATCGATCCTCCAGGTTCGATCGATCGATCCTGGCGGACAGCTTCTTCTCCGAGAAGCTGTTTCGGCCATTGATGAGCCAACCAAGCTTCTACCCTCTATTTCACCCAACCACAACAGCAAATACTACTATAAAATCATTTCTATACTTCAAATAACTAATTATTTCTCTTCAAATCAAATTAAAACATAAGATTTAGGAATAAACACCCAAAATCACCCAAAACCCATTTATGGTTTAAACCTCCCAAAACTTAACTACACATGCAATTTATCACATTAAATCAATATCTAGCAAGTAATAAACTTGCCTCGAGGTTCGTAGTCTCTGAACACCTCCGGTAGCGACGGATTCCGGCCCAACTCTTCCATCTCTCTCTTTCTCTCTACTTTCTCTTCTCTCTCTCTCTCTCCTTTGGCTTCTCTCACACAAATGAAGAAAAAGAAAGGGGGTGGGGGATTTATAAGGGTCAAAATATAAACCCCCACTCCTAATTGCTAATACACCACTAAAATGACTCGTAACTACCTAATTGAGTCATAACCCCCTTAAAATGCCTAAATCTCAAAAATTACAACTGGGCACTTATTTCGACTATCTCGACTATTCTAAAAACAACCGCACCCCCTATTTTGGCATTCAGGAAAGTGTGAACTATTTTTACGTTCCAATTCCATTTTTAATTCATTAATTATACCCGATTTAAATATAGGTCATAACTGTCGTTTTACATATAACGACGCAAAATACACAATATAACACTATTTACCTTCTCATAACGGTAAATAGTCAGAACATAGTAAATATTATCCTTAAGTCTCACGGGAAATAATATTTACTCCAACATTCCCTATTTTATAAAATTAGCCTATTAGGCAAAATAGTATAAAATAGTCGCTTGAAAACCTGGGTTGTTACAACACCATCTAGCTTAAACTCAAATGGGTCACTTTAAGTCCAAATTTCTCATTCACTACTTCATTATTTTGAACAATAGAGTATACCAAACTAATCTCCTCACGAAAAGGAACGCATTTGTACTAAGACACACACTACAAGAAAAAGTATCATTTATGTCAGTTTTAAAATTAACATTATGTTAGACAAATGGATAATGACTAAAATTATTTTTTATAAGATACATTTATGTTTGTTCAGCTTTGAAGGTGTAATTTTATCTCAATTTAAGTAAAATATGTGAAGTATTTTTATCTCAATTTAAGTAAAATATGTGATAAATTGTAATCTTTAGTTATATCCAACTTAAGTTAAAAATTGAGATAAATGAAAACAATAGGCATGTCTTTTTTTTAGCCTTCCCGCCTTAGATATTTTCTCCTAAATCTCATCTTATCCCCCTCTCTCTGTTACGGTTTCATCTATTCTCTCTCTTAACGGCACTCCATCTCCGCTCATTTGTCTCTCCTCGGCAACACCTCATATCCTGATCATCTACATCTGCACATCATCATCTTATGTTGCACATCATCTCCTCATAATCTACATCTCCACAGTCTTAGCAACTGATCTATTACGATTTTATTTGACCTAATGTAAGTATGAACTTTACATTTTTTGTTATCGATTTATTTTAGTTATGTCTGTTTACAGGAGGTTCAGAAAAATATTTTAGGAATGTTTAAGAAAATGTTGTAGGACTTAAAATTAATTGAACATTATAAATATTTATTGTGTATTATTATTTTAGGGCTTCAAAATATTTTTTTACTTGGTAATATTATTTGTTAATGTTGATTGAGTATTGTTAATTAGGAACATGAATTAATTACATATTGATACTATTGATTTGGTATTGTTAATATTGATTGAGTGTTGTTGTTTAAATCTTGAAATTAATTTGACATTAAAAATATTGATTGAGTGGTGTTATTTAGTTTTAAAATAAATTGGGTATTGCTAATGTTGGTCGGGTGTTGTTATTTAGGGCTTGAAGCTAATTGGGCATATATAGAATTGTTAATGTTGATTGGGTATTGTTGTTTGTACGTACAATTTTATAATATATATACAATTTTTTGTAATATATACAAGATTTTTTTGTATTGTACACACGTTATTTTTTTGGAATTGTATTGTCGCAGATCTAACAATTTTTTAAGAAATTGAGCTTTTTCTGACTTTTGCCGAAGTCTTTTAAGTTCTCTATCCCTCACTGTGCTCTTTCTTCTCCATTTTTTCCAACTGTTAAGTCAGTATAGAGTTTTGATTTCATTAATATATATGTTAAGGATTCCAATTTGCAAAGTTAGGTCCCGAAACTCAGTCGAGTTGCTCGACTCGATGTACTTGTCAAATCAGATTATATATATATATATATATATATATATATATATAGGGAGAGGTTCAAAAGTGAACATAAAAGATGAACATTTTAATGAACCTTAACAAAAACACATTAACAACACATTAATTTTATATATATGTTATAATTGGCTCGCGCCAGCGACAATGGACATGCGGGTTACACGCAGGTGGGGGTGGGGGTAAGGTGTGCGTATTAAAAAATACGCATGGTTGCCGGTGGCGCGAACTAATTACAACATAGAAATTAAAATTAATGGGTTTATAAGGTGGTTTTTGTTAAGGTTCATTAAAATGTTCGTCTTTTAGCTTCACTTTTGAACCTCTCCCTATATATACACACACACACACACACACACACACATATATATCTAGTTCTTAGAACATCATTTAATTTTTGGGTATGGATTTTGGTGCTTCGGTTTGGATACTCAATTGATGCTTTTACATGAATTTTCTGCCACAAGTCACAATTTTTGACATTCTCAAGATTACATATAAAATTCAATTATTTCTTCAATTTTTAGATGAGAAGATTGCCCGATAAAGCGACATACACACTGAATGAGCTTAATGAAGTTCAAATGGAGTTCATTGAATTCATTACATATTATATATTAGGTACTTCCGAATAACTATATGTTGGTATGTCGTAATGACAATTTGTTGAGATGGTTGTGTTTTGATGAAAGCTATGTTGATTATATTTGATTGGAGGGTTACTCATTGTCGGATGTATAGCGTCGAGAACAAATTTGATGGAGTTTTATATTTCAACAACGCCCTAACTTGAGTATTATTTTGGATTGTGAATCTTATTATGTAGCTAGCAATGCTAGTTTTTGGATATTGTGATGTATTATTGCTATTTTTTGGATTATCATGTAGTATTAATTAGTTTTTGTATATTTTTACGTAACTCACACACTAGCTAGTTTTTGGATATGATGTATCTCACATAAATATTTTTTGATTGTAAATATCTTTATGTATATCAAGTTAGTGATATTTATGATCTTGGTTATTATCTATATACAATAGGATAAAATTGACGACATAGGGATTGATTTAACCTCAAATAATACTTGTCTATTGATGGAGTAATGCTTTTTTTTACATCAACATTTATGTCCGTTTTGAAAAAAAATCTCATAAAATTACTAAAACTTAGATAAACTTGATATTATTTATGTCATTTTTTCATGAAAATGTGATTAAAAGCATGTTGAATATCGTAGTTTTTATGTGTGTTCTTAAAAACTGACATAAATATATTTATGTCAGTTTTACGAACATTTATGTCAGGGCTTTATATATCAGTTTTGAAAATTTCTAAAACTCACATAAATGGTCATTTATGTCAGTTTTTTACTGACATAAATGACTGTTTTTCTTATAGTGACATCTCTTTCAACAAATGTGTCCCATTTAAAATTGACTCCAAAGTTTGACCAATTAAGTAGTCATTTTTATTAAAATATCCAACAATCCCCCACATGAATGAAATTTGGAAGAATCAAACGAATATATATGAAAATGGAGAGATTTTCTAGGAAAATCATTGCATAAAAAAAGATAGCTTGTGGCTTTGAATTGTTCCTAGTGAGATACTATCGATCTTACTAACCATTTAATGAACGTGGTGTCTTGAATTGATCGACCATTTGTGTAAACTAAGACAATAGTATTCACACAATGTCTTTACAACCTTATTGGTTGTCAATATTGTGTCAATTTTGGCCTTGAACACCTCCTATTTTCGTGAGTGTACCAGAGAAATAGCCTTCGTTAGTCTCATAGAAGCGGCCCCTTCTCACTCACATAGGTGATTTTTGTAAAGAATATCCTTCTAATACCCTGCTTGACTTATACATTCAAGATATAGAAATCGTTAAAAACATGGTTTATCCTTACACATCTTCGGAATAGGAGGAAGTAACTATAGTATTATTTCTGAATGCTAACTGAATCATCGTAATTAGGTTGTCCCTTTGAACCTATATCTTGGGATTTACAGTCATTTAGGTTGGGTTTCCATTAAGACGACTCTTTATAATTTCACAGGATTTAGGCCCTTTCCACGCGATGAACTTGCAACTTGCTCTCCAGGGATACCTTTAGTTAGTGGATCCGCAATATTTTCCTTTGACTTTACATATTCAACATAAATAATTCCATTTGAGAGAAATTATCTAACGGTTTGGTGTCGATGATGTATATGTCGTGACTTACCGTTATAGTTATTATTTTCAGCCCTAGCAATTTCCAACTGACCGTCATAGTGTATTATAACTGGTGGCACGGGCTTTGACCACATTGGAATATCCTCTAAGAAGTTTTTAAGCCATTCGACTTCTTCCCTTGCTTTATCTAAAGCAATAAATTCAGATTACATAATGGATCTTGCAATGAACATTTTCTTCGAGGATTTTCAAGATACGACTGCACCTCCAAGAGTAAATGCATATCCACTTGTGGATTTGGAATCATTTGAATCGAATATCCAAATTTCATCGCTATAGCCTTCAAGTATAATGGGATATCGTTCATAATGAAACCCATTCTCCAAAGGGTATCGAAGATATCGAAGATCCGTTATCAAGGCTTTCTAATGATCTTTTTCAATATTACTCGTATATCGACTGAGCTTATTAATCGAGTATGATATATCTGGTCGAGTACAATTTGATAAATACATCAAACATCCAATAATATGAGTATACTTTAATTGAGATATACCTTCACATTTATTCTTAAAAAGGTGATGATTTGGATCTACTAGTGTTCTCAGTGGACTTTGATCATATTTATTATACTTTTGAAGTATATTTTCAATGTAATGTGACTGAGATAACCTAATTCTTTGAGGGGTTCTAGTAATTTTAATTCCTAGAATGACATCAGCGAGTCCCATGCCCTTCATTTCAAATATACTAGTCAGCATTTGTTTATTAGAGTTGATAATATTATTATTATTACCAATTATTAGCATATCGTCTACATATAGACATACAATCACATGTCCCTCTTCAGTGCTTTTGACATAGACACATTTGCATACTCATTTATTTTGAAACCATTTGACTTCATAACATTGTCAAATTTTTCATGCTCTTGTTTAGGTTCTTGTTTCAACCCATATAATTATTTCACAAATTTACATACTTTCCTTTCCTTTCCAAGAGACTTATAACATTCCGGTTATTCCATATATATTTTTTCATTTAATTCACTGTTTCAAAAAGTCGTTTTGACATCCATTTGGTGTATTTCCAATTCATATATTCCTGTAATTGCAATTAACATTCTAATGGATGTAATTCTTGTAACAGGTGAATAAGTGTCAAAATAATATATTCCCTCTTGTTGCTTCTATCCTTTAGCTACAAGTATAGCCTTGAATTTATCAATGGTTCCATCATCTTTCATTTTCCGTTTGGATACCCATTTACACCCTAACGGCTTTGTCTCCGGTGGTAGGTCCACCAGTTACCATGTATGATTTTTCATAATGGATTCAATTTCACTATTAATAGCTTCTTTACAATATGAGGCTTTCGGGGTGGATAGAGCTTCCTTCACCGTTTCACGATCACTTTCTAACATATACGTTAAAAAATCCGGACAGAAAGATTTTGAAATCTAAGCTCTTTTCCTACGTCTAGGTTCTTCCTCAATAATATTTCGATGTTCACCATTTGTAACTTTAAGCCTTCTTTTATTAGAACTTGTTTCTTGTGTATTCTTACGAGAAAAGATATTTTCAAAGAATCATGCATTCCTATATTCTATGATTGTATTTTCATGAATTTTAGGAATGTCGGACTTATGTACAAGGAATCGATATGCATTACTATTATGTGCACAACCAGTGAATATGTAGTCAGTAGTCTTTGGACCAATTTTCACCTTTTTAGGCTCAAGAATAAGTACTTTTTCAAGACACCCCCACGTTTTTAAGTATTTTTAGGAAGTCTTGCATCCTTTCCACAATTCATAGGGTATCTTATTTGTTTTCTTATGAGTCAATTTGTTGAGAATGTAATTAGCAGAAAGCAATGCTTTCCCCCACATGTTTTGGGGTAATCTCGAACATATTAACATTGCATTCATCATTTCTCTTAAAGTTCGTATTTTGCGTTCCGCAATCCCATTTGATTGAGGAGAGTAAGGAGCGTTAGTTTGGTGAATAATGTCATTCTCTAAACATATTTCCTTAAAAGGAGATTCGTATTCACTACCTCTATTGCTTCTTAATTCTTTATTCTTTTTACCAAGTTAATTCTCAACTTCCATCTTGTATTGCTTAAAAGCCTCAATTACTTCAACTTTGCTTCTTAATAAGTAGATATAATAATATCTAGTGCAATCATCCACAAAGGTAATAAAGTACTTTTGCCCACCTTTAGTTTGAAAAAAAATTAAATTACATATATCGGTGTGAATTAAATCTAAGGGTTAACTACTGCTTTCAATTGAATGGAAAGGTGTTTTAGTTAATTTAGCTTCTACACATGTTTTGCATTTGTGACTTGTATCAATGCTAAATTTAGGAATTAATTATAAGTCAATTAATTTACTTAAATTATTATAATTAACATGTCCTAGTCAATCATGCCACATATCCATAGACTCAAGCATATAAGTAGAAGATGTCATATTATTATCATAGTTACTTTTAGGTACAATTGTCATAAAGTTTAATTTGAAGATCCCATCTCACATATCCTTTCCCTACATACATTCAATCTTTACTTAGTACAATTTTTTCCAACAAAGACTGGCTTAAATCCTTCTTACTTATCACGAAACCGAAGACAAGGTTCTTCCTAATGTTGAGTACATGCATTACACCATTGAGTGTGACATGCTTCTCCGAAGTCATTATTAACACTACTTTGCCTTGACCTTCAACCTTCAAGGTGGAGGAGTTTTCCATTAATAATTGTTGTCCATTTGCAATTTGTTGGCAG
This sequence comes from Sambucus nigra, assembly GCA_949130495.1. Classification (NCBI taxonomy): domain Eukaryota; kingdom Viridiplantae; phylum Streptophyta; class Magnoliopsida; order Dipsacales; family Adoxaceae; genus Sambucus; species Sambucus nigra. The sequence goes on along the minus strand of OX422222.1, from coordinate 90,121,969 downwards.
GTTGTGAACATACTTTTATCGTAACACACATGACGTGTAGCTCCAGTATCAACCCACCACTCTATGGTGTTACCCACCAAATTTACTTTAGATACATCGACGGAGAGAGACACGTTGGAAACATCATCAGACAATGCATCAACTTTTGGCATGTTGGCTTGTGGTGCTTTCTTTTTGAAGTTCTCTTACTTTTTCGTCTTGCGACAGTCCTTGGACCTATGACATTCTTTGTTGCAATTAAAATATTTTCCTTTGAATTTCTTAGCACCGCCTTATTGACTTATGCCTTTATTTTTATTCTTCCTCTTTTGTTGAATTTGTGTCCATCCTCAATCATATTTACTTTCGCAGACATAACATGGTTACCATTTTTCTTTTCAGATTTATGATTATCTTCTTATATCCTTAATTGAATAATTAAATCTTAAAGTCCCATTTTTATTCGTTTATTCTTCAAATAATTTTGGAAATATGTCCAAGAAGGAGGTAATTTTTCAATTACCGTAGCAACTTGAAATGTTTCATTTATAACCATATTTTCAGCAAGTATTTCATGAAAAAATAATTGAAGCTCTAGGACTTGTCTTATGACAGTCTTTGAATCAACATTTTATACTCGAGAAATCTACCGACCACGAATTTTTTTCATGCCGACATCCTCTGTTTTATCTTTTTTATCCAAAGATTCCCATAATAGTTTAGAAATTTTTATTGGACTATATACATTATAAAGTGTATTGTCCAATCCATTAAGGTTATAGTTTTTGCAAATAAAATCCGAATGATTTCATGCTTATCCATCTAGCAAAGTTGTCTTATTCTTTTGATTTTCATTAACCATGAGAGCATCTTCATTAATATTCCTCGCAAGATTAGTGGTAGTTAAATAGAGCAACATCTTTTGTTGCCATTGTTTGAAGTCAGTACCATTAAACTTTTCGGGTTTTTCTCCATGGGTTAAATGAGTAGGAATGGTCGTGGGAACACTAACCCGCATATCAGTTTGAGGAACGAACATCACATTTTCAGAGGATTCGGTGGCCATTATCCTGTTATTAAATAACACCAAACTAATTTATGAAATATAGAGAATTTTTCAAATTTTCGAAATAAATTATGGTTCAAAATATAAAACGTAAACACGTTTTTGTATGTTTTTAAACCTTTGCCAATGTGATTTCAATAACAAAATCAATTTATTTAGTGAGAAAAAAATAACATTGTGTGTTAAGATTGTTGATTTCTGGATTACGAAAATAATATTTCACTAAATAAATAAAGAGTGACAAAAATTAACTAATTAATCTGAATTACAATAAAAGAAAGTCAAGAACAACATACAGTTTGTGATTGAAACAATCACTTGTAGAGATTTGACCGAGTCGAAAGTTGAACTATCTCTCCTTAAGACAGAATACGCCCCCGCTATGGTGCTGGAGGAAAATTGGACGGGCATCTGCCTCCCAGGATGAAACGGTCAACGATTGTTACAAGAAGCACTTCAGTGAAACAGTCCCACAAACCAACAATGAAAAATTTCTCTCAAGCAAGAAAAAGGGAACAAGGGCAGGAGTAGGAAATTCGGGTAGATTTTTCTGGTGTTAAAATGGACATCATATGGTCTTTTATATAAGTGACGAAGGGTCGCAACTGTTGTCTTTTCCCAAAAAAGATGTGACTGTTTGAACAGTCATATCTGCTAACAAAATACCATAATGTTTTAATTTAACTAATTAAAACTAAAACGTTTTAAATAATTAATTAATGCGGAAATGATTAATTAATTCGTTTTGGGAAAACGGATTTTTCGGTTCAAAAAATAAATTTTAAAGCCCAAAGCTCAATTAAAATTTAATAGTTTCTCAAGGAAGACTAGGTCGGGTCGGGCCGGCTGGAAGATGGAAACGGAGTGCGCGCACGTGGGCTTTTGGACCAAGCCCAACACATGCATAGTGTAGGCCATCTTCCCTTCAAAGAGTTGATATACCCCAAAGGCATCAAAGTCTTAGTCCCATAACATGGGTATATCAACTCTAAGCTTTTCCAACATGGGACAAACCCACTTAATTAAGTTACACCATCTAGCTTAAACTCAAATGGGTCACTTTAAGTCCAAATTTTTCACTCATTCATTATTTTGAATAAATGAGTATACCAAATTAATCTTCTTGCGACATGGAACACATTGGTACTAAGACACATCACTTTTAACATATGTGTCCCATTTAAAATTGATGCCAAAGTTTGACCAAATAAACTATCATTTTTAAAAAAATAACCAACATATTGCTTAATTATAAGGTATGTCTCGAGTGAGCATTAGGGTTATGTAACTAAAAAAATTCAGTGTGATTAAGAAATGGGTTATGTAAATTTGATAATGTTCAAATCAAGGTTTTCCCTTTTTTATACACACCATAAAATAGATGTGTTAATGACAATTCAACTTATAAAAAAAAAAATTCTTTAATAAAAAACCATAAAACTAATATCCAAATAACACAAATTATATGCGGAACAAATTATTTGGGGCATAGCGATATGGTTTATAGAAACTAAAACTTAATTAATAATGGTACACTGACACTATAAAATGGGTGTGTTAATGAAAATTCAACTTATAATAAAAAAGTGTTTTAAATAAAAAAATCATAAAACTAATATCCAAAAAACTAAAATTATGTGCAAAACAAATTATTTGGGACATATTGATATGGTTTAAAGAAACTAAAAATTAATTAATGATGGTAAAGTGAAACTATATAGGGAGACATTTTGGGGACACATATAAGTGTTTTTTGTTTTAAAAAATATTTTAAGTGGACCCTGTCGATCTCAGCATATCTTTTAACTAGGATATACTCATGTCAATGACATCATGATAACTTTGTGTCAATAAACTCGTTGTTACTCAAAACACTAATCCAAAGTTACTTTAATTAGTGATACTCTTGTGTGATTTTATCAAATCGTGTTTAAAAAACATTAGTGTTTTGTCGGTTCCCACAAACTTAAATTCGCGACTCGGGACACGTGTCCGCGTGTCATTGGTGCATTTTGAGTGGGTACACCTTGAGTTGGTGTTTCCCACACAAAATGCACCAATGATACACGGACACGTGTCCATGTTTCCAAATTAAGTCCCAAACCCATGTCTCCCAAGTATTTTCCAATACTCAATTACCACTTTGATTCCTTAAAAGGGGAGGCTTATCCAATGAATTGAATGTAACCACACTTCCTGTGGTAAAAAAAATGTCGCATGTTAGGTTTCTCCTCGGAAATTGAAATGTAGTGGTCTAAATATAAATTTTTTAATGTTTACTTTTTTTTTGCGTAAAACAACTAGTTTTTCAAATTCTCTATTAAAATATCCAATTGAAATATTTCACCACCAATATCCATCTTGAATTCATTGACTATATGCATTGTGAGTGAAAAAAAATTGGTGGCTTGGCAAGGTACAAATCATGGTCGCTATAGAATTATACGAACATATTAAAGGTCGTAGTTAACCATGATATATGATTTTTCCATGTATCTTCGGGTAGTTTGGAATCGACCAACGATTTGAACATTCTCGACTAGTTGGATTTTCGAGGGTATACACGATTTAACTCCTCAATGTAATTACATTATCAATGACAATTCGTATTATACGGTTTACTACCTTATTGATTACATATACCCGAGATGATCCACGATTCCCAAAACAATTACAGAGTCAGAGATTGTAACACAAAAATACTTCACCAAGTGTCAAGAGAACGCATGTAATGATCTAATTTAAATATTATTTTCGATATTATGAGTTATAATTGTAATATTTGAATTATATGATTACAAAATTAGAACAAAAATAAAATAAAAACAAGTCCACTAGTGGCGTTCATATTATCACTCTGACCATGAGTAACTTTAGAATATGCGAGTATTTTTCCCTCTCATTCGCGGGTTTAGGGAGGGAATATTATTTTTCCTCATGTTCTCAAGAATCAAAGTAAGAAAAAATGTAATATTTTACTTTGTGATTGTAACGACAGATTTAGAGATAAATGATGTATTGTATTGATTTCGATATATTATAATCATATACATATGGAAGTTTTATTTATAAGAGCAATTAACCTGGAACCCACACATACTCGGATCCCTACACACACACACACACACACACACACACACACACACACATATATATATATATAAGTGGTGACTCGTGCGATGCATGGTGGGGTGTAACCCGTTTTGAAATATAGTATTCTAGTATATAAATTAAAATTAATTATTTTCAATATTAGAAATAAAGATAGTATCCATGACAATAAGCATGTAAATATAATAAAATGTGGTCAATGAAGAGTAGCACATAAAATGAATATGATAAAATGAATGTCAAGAACTATAATGTCGTAGAACGAACCATAGCCTGAAAATCCAAGCTAGAAGAAAAAAAAAAATACATTGCGAAGTCAATTTTAAAATGAGGTAGTCTTTAAAACAGGCAAAACTACTTTTTTCAAAAATGACGGTGATATTCGTTTTATTCTCCATTCTAAATATGGATTTTCAACATACTCGCAGTGTGTAAATCCTTATTTTTTTAACATAGCGTTCCGAAATTCCCATGTCTTCATGTAAACGCTTCTCTTGAGTTGCGAGATGAAAATTGTAATTTGGTATATCATAGAAAGTTGAGACGACATTAGTAGATTTGAATGAAAAGTAAATATCAATGCAACATATGTTATGAAACATGTTATAAAATGTGTACACTACATACCTCATTCTCCTGCTGGGAGTGGATTAGTCTGTTTTGTAGATTTGGGAATGAAGAAAATAAGTTAGATTTTTTGCTTTTAATTAAATATAATGGTTAAAAAAATTGGACTCATTTTTATTTCAATACACACCTTATCAGATTGTAAATTAACCTTCATCCCTTAATACACTTTGGATGATTAGCGTCGTCCAAAGTGTATCATACTTTTGGATACAACACATGTGTCATGCCAACATAATCATGGATAAATATATACATAATATAGAATTTACCAAAAGAATAATTATTTGAAACTAAAACTTAATTTTACATTCATTTAACCAAGTATTTGATGTTGGCATACAATTATCAAGTTAAAAGTTTATAAACACCACCTTAAAAAAATGAACCATAATCACAATCAAAATTAGGCATGAAAATAAAGATAAATATTAATAAATGGAATTTTAAATAATATTTACACTAAACTAAATTTGAAAATGAAAATTCTAGAGGTAAGAACATATAGTTTGTCATCAACATAAATAAATATCTTCAACTGATATGAGTGGTCATCTCACAATGCAAAACATTTTGGTCTTTGCGCTACAAGAAAAAAGGACTTTAGTGACACTTAATAAGTGTCCTGAAAAGTGTTTAATGACACTTTTTTTACATTTTAAAAGCGTCATGTTATCCACCGTCATATAAAGTTAGAGTTTAAAAAAGCGTCATGAAAAAAATCATATTTTATGACTATTTTTATTAAGGGTCATATAAAGGGAGGTGTTCAAACAAATATACTAAAATAAAAAAAACGTCATATACGTGACATTTACGACTATATATTCAAAAATGTCATGAAAATAACTCCTTTAACTGACGCTTTATGTCCATTGTCCCAAACCATCCTAAATATTTCATACGATTCTTAATATTATTACATTGTTTGTGACAACGTCGTGTAATGTAAATAAATAAATGTTCTCTAATTTGCGATGAAAATATTACAATTACAATTTTCCATATTTGGAAAATCCGCTCAATATAAACTAGTTTCCATAAAAGTTGTCCAACACTTGAAACATTACCATTTTAGTGTTTGAGGAACCTGCATACAGTAAAAAAAATCACTTTTGGTAAGTGTTTTAAACCCTTGCAAACGGTTCAAGGGTTAAACATTTTCATAGTATGTATAAAAAAAAATTGTTATTATTGAAACCCATTCTCATCCAAATTCAACTACTATGACGCAATTTTTTTGCAAGAATCAAATCTTTGCAAATCCATCAACAGAGACATCATTGCAATAATACAATTATTTATTCACACAAATCGATCAAATAACACATCAATGCATTAATCTGCCCCTTTTCCAAATTAGCTTTCGGTAACCTTCTTTTCGATAGTTGTGGAAAACGCCATATGCATATTCTTTATCAAATTTCCAACCTATAAAAAAACAAGAACGTTAACAAAAACTTTAAAATGTAGGAAAGCAAAGATTTGTCACCCCACTAAAAGGAATGAATGGTATGATGTCACAGGACAATAAAATCACCAAACTATGCATTATGAGCGTAGGGGCACACATAAATATTATAAAACAAATAACATGCAATGAAAAGTTTACATATTTTATTCATTCACCAAATTTAAATATAACCGTGTATCCTCTTGTGTAAAACATGCACCTTAATCATACACTTCATTTCTTACAAATGAAAAAGACAAGAAATACAGTTAGAAAAGGGGCACATTTGGTGATCTATGATCAAACATAAATCATGTGAACTTTGGTGAATGGATATATGTTCCATTAAAGTGGAAAACATATAGAAAAAAATGATTCAAAATATTTTATTTGAACCATTTTGATGCACAATGTCCAAGGAAAGGAAAAAACAGGCATGATATGGCATTAATATATTAAAATAATTATGGGGATACTTACTCCTAAAATATGACTCCACTTTAAAACTGGTAGCATATGTTTCAACTCCTAAAATAATGTTTGATTTGATATAGGAACCTGGAAAAAGACAAAGGTGAGAGTATTGTAATGACCCCATTTTCTTATGCCAATATATAATTGTCTTCTTTCAATTTCGTTACACTTATTATCTAATAATGATATATTATTACATATATGATATTCCGAGTTCTTAATATGACAAAGCCCGTTTTTAAATTTGAAGAATCAACGGTAAAATGGGTCAAACTGAGATTTTATGGCACATCCTAAGCTAAGTGATAAGTTTTAGGGTAGAAAATGTAATTTTATGAAACTTTAGGGACTTGGTTTTAATAAAGAAAGTTTTAGGGACCAAAATGAAAAATAAAAAGGGCCTTTTGTAAATAAAATATTTTCAGGGACCTAAAAAAAATATTGAAAATATATGGTGTGAAATTACCAAAATGCCCTTCAGGTGCAAAATGACCCTTATACCCTTAATACCTTTCCACCTCATGCTCGACACCTCATGCTTGGTTTTGAAACCTCCACCGTACACGTGTCGTCATTAGAGGAGAATCCAAAACATGTGTAGTCATTAGAGGAGAAGCTAAAACACGTGTCGTAGTCCAGTGAAATAACACTGCAAGATGCCTCCATTATGCGACACGTCAACGTTGACTCCCATTGTAAAAGCTTAGTCATCATGGATACGTGTCAAGGCCGTGATATCTTTGGAAAACTATAAATAGGGCATTTGGGGATCATTTGAAACTCACACCAATTCCTTGAGAATTATAGAAAGAAATAGTGAGAGAAAGTGTGCGAAAGTTTAAGAAGAAGTTCTTAGGGATATTCATCTTAAGGTAATCTTAATGTTATAATGCATCTTTATAGTTTTAATTTATTGTTTTATAGCTTTACTTAGGAGTTATGCTGGTAAAATACAATAAATAATTCACTAATCAAAACTTAAAATTTAGAACAAATCCAAGTTGGTTTTATAAACTTGTTTGAAATTATACGCTTTTAAAAATGATTCTTTTTAAAGAAATTGCTCGTTATTATAGAATCCCATTTAAGTAGTTCCAAAGGTAGGCCCGGTGAAGTTCTGTCTATATTAGATGGTATTTAAGTGGTGCCCCTGTGACCCTCCATCTCTATTGGGAATGAATCCGGAAATGTTCTGTCTAGATGAGATGGTATTTAAGTGGTGCCTCTATGACCCTCCATCTCTACTGGGAACCGACTCATGAGGAAAGAATATGAATTGAATTATTCAATTACGATCAATGAGTTTTAAAAGTTTACAAATGGGGATTCAGTAATCCTTTAAAAGAGGAGGTTATTATTATTAAAGTATAGTATAAACTGGACCTTAGAACGTGTACTTAAATCTTTATCAGATTAACGTGTGACCGAAGACTCAATACCATTAAATTTGACCTCCATTTTGGGTGAGTACTCTGACATTCCTTATGTATTTTGATTATATGATATTATGCAAACTATATATATTTTGTGAACTGATTTTATTCTCAAAATTCATGTGATACCGATGATTGATTCATTTGTGATATGTTTATATTTGTCCATATAAACATACCGATTAAAAATATTATTGAAAAGGATATTGAATATTGAAAATATGATTCGGCCTAAGGGACCTCTTTACTGGCTGACCTTCCCAGCTGGATTATCGTTGGTGTGCCCTAAATAAGGCGTTATGACGAACTAGTTCGATTGACCCTCAACTATCAGGGTATAATACGGTAGAAGAATACGGTATTAGAGTGTACTTGGCCATCAAAATGATATGATTGAAAGAAAAAGGTATCAAATTTGATTTGTTGCATTCGTCTTATTCTGAGCTATCCAATTGTGATATATATACTTTCATTTCAAAATATATATCTATTTACTGCAAGTTCCTATCCATATATGTATATGCCTTCTCTTTTGACTTGAATAGGTATCTATATTCTGAAAACCCTGGAATGTCTGGAGATTGAACCTCATTCAGCTTTTAGCTCATGTTGTATAAATAAACATTTTTCAGGAAACGTTTAGGCTCACGGACGGAACGAAAATGAACTATTTTGAAGATTTAACTTTTAGAGCTCTTTTTGTAAAATGTTTATTTGGAGCATGTCTGGCTCTCTTGTAATAAGGTTTAAATTTTCTCTTAAGTTGTAACTCGTTGTTACTTTTAATATATATGAAGTTTCCTTTAGAAAGCTCTGATGACGTAATTCCATTACTTTCAGTATTTTACGATTCATAACCATGTGATAATATTTTCGTTGCATTTATTTAAGGAAACAATTAAATCGAAATATTTGTTGCCTTGGTGGCATGTCAAGACACTCGTTCCTTAATACTATTTCGGGTCGGGGTCGTGACAAGTATATATCATAAAAGCAAATTTGTGGAGGTATTTTTTAGTAGAAAGTTTATTGTTAGTCTTCAATATCTAAGGATGGAAATTTTAGAAACGACAAGAAAACATGAAACAAAATGACACGAATTGATTGTTAGTCTTCAGAAATTGACATGTATTTTGTGACAATTAAAATAAGTTGCAAAATATTTATAGCTACTTGTCAATTTGTGATTGCCCAAACCAATTTATAAAATTACTAATTAACATACCTGAAATCTTTTAAATATCTTCAAAATTATATACATTAAATTGGAAGTCTAGTCTCCAATAATAATCATTATAACTAATTAATTAGAAACTCAGGTTAACTAGTGGTTTTAAATGGATTAGTTTCTTTTATTTGATTTGTATTTAAATATTCAAACAAAATGTAGAGATGAAAGGCTATGTGATAAAAATACTACAATTACTGAAAGTGAAACCAATTTTGCAACATAAGAGTGCAACATTGTTTAGTATAGTACGTACCTGGGCAATTCACATGCAGCGAGCTGCCATTTGTATTTGAGATAGAGTTGATCTGGGCATCCATTTTTCTAGCAGTCGAATCGTTGCTCAATGAACGGACACATGGTTGCATCATATAAAGTATACGTATCATTGCAAACCATTTATAGTCTTAATAAATCTACAGGGAACATTTACAACTAATTATTGAACATATTTTTTCAACCAATTTTATGATACGATTTACATTGTCTAATGGTAAGAAGTTTGTATTTTGTGGTAATGTCGCAATATAAAAGAGACAAGAAATTTCTCCTTGGTCATGGTATCTTCCTAATTTCTGATAACAAGTTACTCACTACAACTAATGGATTTATCCCCAAGCCCGTAGAGAATTCGTTACGCTCACAATCTATAACCACTACCACCGACTGCTGCAAACCTCCCCTGTTTATCATCATATGCGAATGATGATGATTATGGAGAAAAAGAATTTGAAGATTGAATTAACGAAAATAAAGGTATGGAAGTGGATGAGGACAATATCCCCTTCGACGCTCTCCTTAGCCTCCTACAGCATCATTATTTCAAATAGCGAGGAATCACTCACCGTTGATGGCCAAGAACCATGATCTTTACAGATCTGACAGCGGGGATGATAGACATCATTGTTGTTTTCCTAGATGATGTGGCGGTGAGAGAGAGTAAAAGGGGAATAAAGAGAGATCTCAATTTCCACCTAGAGTTTGCTCGAAAGTAGGAATCACCATCGTCAATGATGACCTCAAGGAATCAAAAGAAACACTCATTAACAATCCTTTTCACACATGCATGCCCAGGTTGAGAGCTCAAAGCCCGTATTATAAACTATTAGAATTGTTGGCGATAGGCAGTGTCATTACTTTCTGCCCCATAAAGGCCTAGACGATGACAGAAAATTAGTGAAAAGTTGGGAGCTGTTTATGGGAGGTGGTGAGAGGGATCACAGGAAGGGATACTAAGGTCTTAAATCAATGTCTGGATAAATATAATCTTCATTGCTTAAATATCTCATGCAAAATTAAAATCCAGACCTCAATCCACAGCTAAACCATGTGGCTATAATTTGTAAGATAGTAACCAAATTGGACAATGTTTAAGCTGAGGTAACCACACTTCAACAAGAAAGGGATCATGCTAGAGAGGTCTGTGATCCAAAATTTCCAAATCAGGATGTGAATTAGAATCAGAATTTGGTATATGTACCTATACTCAGTCAAAGAGTGTCTGAATATCAACTTGTTATAGAGAATCCAGTTCAACTTATAGGGGTTTCTCATCCCCACATATCTAGTGAATCCATGGATAAATCCAATTGGTCTGCTCCCACTGGATCCTTTTCAACAGAATACAGTTCAACCTATAGGGATTCCTCATCCCACAAATGTAGTTAATCCATGGATAAATCCAGTTAGTCTGCTCCCATTGGATCCTTTTCTTTCTCAACTAAGTCATAATTTGACAATGCTAACAAACCTTCAAGATGCTAAACTCGCTAAACTGAAGGAAGATTTTAATATATTTTTTGCAAAAGTTTGTAAGGACATTTTGTCCATTATCAATTTGTATGTCATAAGTCGTTACACCATTGAAGAAAATAAAGATCGTATCATCATCAACGGATCCGAATTTCAAAAGAAGAAAGGAACCATTTTTCTGCACAGCCGGACCGGTCCGCCTGTCTGGAAAACGAACTGGTCCGCCCTCGGACCAATCCGCCCTCTACCCGGACCGATCCGCCTTGCTCTTGGACCAGTAGACCCCGAACCGAATGCGAACTGAAGAGACCAATTTCAAAAATGACTCGGTCCGACCTCGGACCGATCCGCCTCAGATTCAGACCGGTCCGCCTGGGATAGAATCGTGCAGATCGTGGTCAGATTTTTAAGGTCCATGACTTCTTTTATAAACCCACTACGGGGAGTTGGTTTAGAGAGACTTCTACACACGATTTCAAAGTTCATAAACTAGAAGAATTCACCTTTGTGAGTTTCCAAAACTCATGATTTGATTCACACAAATTTCCATAAACACTGTTTTGTTCAAACCCTTGCGGAGAAGACCGTTCTTCTTCTTCATTGCTGCCCTCCTGGAAAGGGAAACTTCCATCCGCCGACTATAGATCCGACACCTGCGGGTAATTCTATGTCACTGTATTTTTCATTGTAATCCGAAATTGTATGTTATAATATTATAATGAAAATAAATGGTTTTGCACCTTTGGGGAATTTTTCCTCACATGTGTGTGTTTGAATATCTCTTGCATGATTTCGTATTACTTCAATCACACGTTATTGCTTGTTTAGGGTTTATTTTGGGTTGAACTGAGTTTGACTCTTTAATTTCTTATTTGAACGCAAGTGCAAACTCTTTCAATTTGGTATCAGACCAGGTTACGCTAATCTATCGCGTATTCCTATTTTCCGCAAAATTTTTCTAAGATATCAATTTTCTAAAAATTGATTTTTGAAAAAGAGCGTGTTCAAATGGAGAAATCATATAATAAAATCCCAGTTTTTGCGGGACAAATTATGCATATTGAAAATCCTGCATGAAGTCAGCTTTAAAAGCCATAGATGAACGGGTTTGGATTTTAGTTGAAAGAGGGTGGACACCTCCCTTCGTCACTGTTAAAAACGGGATCAATTTAAAACCTGTCCCTTCTTGGGCTGAAGATGAATTTAAATGGTCTTCTTTTAATTCTAAGGGTTTGAGTGCTATTTCTGGATCCATCACTCCCGATGAGTTCCGACGTATCATGACGTGCACCACGTCAAAGGAGGCATGGGATGTTTTATAACTTACCCATGAAGGAACTAATGCTGTAAAAGAATCTAAATTGCAAAATTTAACAACTCAATTTGAAACCATCACCATGCTTGAAACTGAATGCTTTGATGATTTTTATGCTAGGTTGTCTTATATTGTTAATACTAGCTTTAATCTTGGTGAACAAATTCCAAACGCTAGAGTTGTGAAAAGATTCTTAGATCATTGCCTAAGCGTTTTATCCCTAAAGTCACTGTGCTAAATTCTATGTGTAATTTAAATACGCTAAAATTGGAAGAACTTGTAGGAGACTTGCAAACTTATGAAATTGACATGTTTCCTAAATCTGTCAAGTCTAAAGATAAGGGAATTGGACTTAATGCCCAAGAGAGAAAAAGTGAGGGGTCGGGAAGAAAAAGAGTTGAGTCATCTAGAAAGAGAGAGATAGTAACGTCTGATTCTGAGTGTGAATTTGGCTTAGATGACTTGGCTTTATTTGCTAAAAACTTCAAGAAAATTCTTAAATTCAAGAAAAGTGGCAATTTCAAAGATAAAAAGAATTTTCAGAAAAATAAGTTTGAAAAGAAAAATGAGAAAGATTTCAAAGACCCTCCTAAGAAAGACAGTGAGAGATCCTTTGATTTCGACGGTAAGGGTCATAGAGCGTTTCAGTGTGCCACTCGTCTGAATAGAGAAAAGGGAAAAGTTGTCCTTAATGCTACCCTTAGTGACGACAGTGAGGTCGAGTCGGTGGACTCGAGAGATGAGTCACCGCATGAGTGTAACTTCACCGCATTCATGGCTAGTCATGTGAGTACCTCTAGTGCATCTCACGACGATGAGGATGCTACTTCATAAGGACACCTCAACAGTGAGAGTGAAGTAAGTGAGGGGGAGGATGACGTAAGTGAGAGCGAGAGTAACCTTCAACGCGCCTACTGCGAGTTATATAATGAGTCATTTATAACTAAAAAGCGTAACAAAGCGTTATTTCTTAGGATCACCGCATTAGAAGTAGAGTTATAAGAGACTAGAGAGAGAGAGTCCTCCACTTGCATTGCCATGAGAGAAAGAGAGTCTGCCTGTGTTAAGAAAGAAGATTTGTTTAAAGAGAGAGAAAGTCATTTTGAGAAAGAGAAAGGGGACTTGACGAAACAAGTGGCTAGTCTTTCGAGTGAGCTCCATTCCTCCCTGGAGACTCGAAAGAAACTTGATGCCCTTGTTGCCCAGCTTACTCATGACCTTGAGAGGGCACGGGAAGTCAAGGTACAAATCAAGGACAGATCTGGGAAGATGGGAAAGATGCTCCTCGGTCCCGCTTTAGGTTTTGGTGATAGGCAGGGAATAGGTTTTGATGGTCCCTCCATGTCCCAAATTGCACCTGGACTAATTCCTGAGTTCACTACTTCTCCTTATGGTCATTGCCAAAATCTACGAAGGAGAGTTCGACCAAGAAAAGGAAACCAAGGTCTGCCTAAGACTGTGTTCTTTTGTACTAAATTACAAAAGAAAAGGACACCTTAGGGAGTTTTGCTATAGTTTGGGTCAAACAAGACATACTTTTGCTCCACCACGTCATACTGATGAATTTGCTAGTCTGAGAGAGCGTGTTGAGTTTTTAGCCGCCACATCACAGAGTTTGATGGAGGAATTCTGACGGATGTCTTTGCCGTCAGTGAATGCTTCTCACGTTTCGGCTAAAACCAACAACAACAAGGGTAAACAAAAGGTTACCACTTCTTGGGTGCCTAATAAAGATAAGAAAGCCCTTGTTGTTAATGTTGCTCTCAAAGCACATAATACCTCACAGTGGTATTTTGATAGTGGATGCTCCAGACACATGACAGTTGATGTCTCATTTTTTACCCACCTTGAGGATTATAAGGATGGTAGAGTCACCTTTGGAGATAGGAGCAAGTCTAGCATTATGGGACGAGGTACTGTGGAGTTACCACGATTTCCTAAGCTAGAGAATGTTTTTTACGTCAAAGGTTTGAAAGTAAACCTTTTCAGCATTAGCCAGCTGTGCGACGCTGACTTTGCAGTAAAGTTTGACCGGGACGCGTGACATGTCTATAATCAAGCCGGTAAACTTTTAGTGCAAGGGGTGAGGACCGAGGATAATTGCTATGGAACTGTACCTACTTCCTCACTTGTCTGCAACCGCGCCACGATCACTCCTATGGATTTGTGGCACCAATGCCTAGGTCACATGAACGTTAGAGATTTGACTCGTTTAGTCAAAGAGGACCTAGTACGTGGCTTACAATCTCTTGGAAAGTTAACTTCCATGGTTTGTGGACCCTGTCAGTTGGGAAAGCAAATTCGGAGCCCTCATAGGAAGTTGCATTCTATTAACACCTCCAGAGTTCTTGAGATGATTCACATGGATCTTATGGGTCCTACTCGTACTGAGAGTTTGGGTGGTAAGAGGTATATCCTCGTGATGGTAGACGATTTCTCCAGATACTCCACCGTAGGTTTTCTGAGAGAAAAATTCGATGCTGTAGAGTTTTTAACGACCAAGTGTCGTGTCCTGTAAAATCAACACGGAGTCACTATTAACAGGATACGTAGTGACAACGGCACTGAATTTAAGGAAGCAAAGGTAGATTTTTATTGTGATAGCCTTGGGATCAAACATGAGTTTTCCGCTGTAAAGACTCCTCAGCAAAATGGTATTATTGAGAGAAAGAATAGAACGATCCAGGAGATGGATAGATCTATGCTTCTAGGTCGCAAAGTTTCTAGGAGATTTTGGGCAGAAGCAGTGTCTACTGCATGCCACATGGTGAATAGGGTTTACTTGCGTCCACACACACTTAAGACGCCTTATGAATTGTGGACTGGCAAGAAACCCAACCTGGCATATTTCCGTATTTTTGGGAGTAAATGCTACATCCTACGGGACAGAGAGCAATTAGGAAAGTTTGACTCCTGGAGCGACGAGGGAATATTGCTAAGATATTCATCGAATTGTAGAGCGTGCCGAGTTTTTAACCTGAAGCGCTCTAAGGTTATGGAATCAATAAACGTCACCGTGCAAGATGACGAACCTTCGACGGCTATTGATCCTAACTTACAGTGTGAGGATGAGGACTTCTCTGGGAGTGACTTACTTGTCCCTCACCCACACTCTGTGGACCCTACTCCCGTGTAAGGGGACACTCCTGCTTGGGTTCGCAAGAGTCATGGCCCTTCTGCCATTGTGGGCGATCCCACTCTATGGGTCAAGACTCATGCTCAGATAGAGAACGTTGTTAGCCATCTTTGGTACACGTCCAGAGTCGAGCCCAAGAATCACAAAGAAGCACTCAAGAATGAACACTGGATATATGCTATGCAAGATGAGTTGCTTCAATTTCAAAAGAACAATGTATGGGAACTTGTCCCCCGACCTAGTGATACTAATGTGATAGGCACCAGGTGGATTTTCAAGAATAAAATGGATGAAAATGGTACCATAATCAGAAACAAGGCTAGGTTGGTCGCTCAAGGCTACACACAGATTGAGGGTGTAGACTTTGGGGAGACATTTGCTCCTGTTGCGAGGCTTGAGTCCCTCCGCTTACTACTTGCCATCACATGTCATCTGTGCTTCAAGTTATATCAGATGGATGTCAAGAGTGCCTTTCTGTATGGCATTCTACAGGAAGAGGTTTATGTGGAACAACCAAAAGGGTTTGAAGACCCTAAGCACCCGGATCACGTCTACTATCTGAGGAAAGCCTTGTATGGTTTGAAGCAAGCACCCCGTGCTTGGTACGAGAGGCCTACTTCCTATCTCTTATCCCGTGGCTTCAAGAGAGGGGGAGTTGATATGACGTTGATCGTCAGGAGAGATGATGGTGCTATTTTGGTTGCCCAGGTCTATGTGGATGACATAGTATTTAGATCCACATGCTCCCAGCATGCTCACCACTTTGAGGAGGAGATGAAAAGTGAGTTTGAGATGAGCATGGTAGGTGAGCTCACTTTCTTCCTTGGTCTCCAGGTTCGTCAGCTAGAGGATGAGATGTTCATCTCTTAATCCAAGTATGCTAGAGACCTTGTGAAAAAATTTGGTTTAGACTCCGCTAAGCATGCACATACACCTATGAGTACTACTATGAAGCTTAGTAAGGACACTTCAGGCAAGGATGTAGAGCAAACCTTATATCGGAGTATGATAGGCAGTCTTCTCTACTTGACTACCAGTCGTCCCGACATAGCCTTTAGTATTGGAGTCTGTGCGCGATATCAGGCGTCTCCAAAAGAGTCACACTTACTCACTCTAAAACGTATTATCAAATACGTAAGTGGGACTCTCTCATACGGTATTTGGTATTCCTTTGATACCGATGACCGTTTGTCCGCCTTTTCGGATGCCGATTGGGTTGGGGATGCATATAGTTGTAGGATCACTTCTGGTGGGTGTTTCTATTTTGGTTCTGCTCTTGTCTCTTGGTTGAGAAAGAAGAAAAACTCCATCTCTTTATCCTCTGCGGAGGCTGAGTACATCGCCGTCGGGAGTTATTGCACGCAACTCTTGTGGATGAAGCAAATGTTGGAGGATTATGGGATTTCACAAGACACCATGATCATTTCGTGTGATAATACAAGCGCGATACACATATCCGGCAATCCCGTCCAACATTCGCGCACAAAGCACATCAGGTTACACGAGCACTTCATACGTCAGTTAGTTGTGGAAAAGGTCGTATCCCTGAGTTTTGTTCCCACCGACCGTCAGTTAGCCGATATCTTCACGAAACCTTTAGATGCCCTTAGATTTGAGAGTCTTAGGAAGTCTTTGGGGATTTGCACAGTTGACTGAGGGGTTGGTCCATGTCTAGCATAGGATGCATTGTCATTATCATATCATCTGATTCCTATTGCTAGATTGTATCATTAGTTTGTTTTACTTTTGTTTATTTATTATTTTGTTAAAAGTAAAAATTCCAAAAAGATTTTCATTTTTAGAAAATTTTTGAAAAGCCCAAAAAGATTTTATTTTGATAAATTTTTTTAAAAAAAAAAACCAGAAAGATTTTTATTCTCCACCTTTTATGGATGAGCATTTAAGATAACATAGTCACAATTTCATTCACTTTTATCCATGTGACTGCTTGATAGAGATTTGAGACGCTACATCATTTCATCCATGTGCTTTACATTGTTTGGAGTCTTTGAGATGTGATTAGTGATATCTTCCTACATGTTTGACTCCTATATCCTTTATTACACATATGCATGGCTATATTTGATTATTGCACTTGTCTATCTCATATTGGCTTGAGTGTTTCCATCTCAATTCTGTCTATACAACGTTCAATATGCGATAAAACTTGACAAGATTGGATTCCATGTGAAAACCATTTTGGTGAGACTGTGTGTTTAAATTGATAACGGGGAGGGGCTGGGAAAGGTAATCATCTACCCTTTGCGCAAAATCCACCGTTAAAAACGACCTAAAAAATTGAGGAATTTTATTATCCGAGGTCCAAAGAGGTTAAAAGAGCCCCGAAAATAGTTAAAGGCAATAAAAAGCAATACATGCCATAAATGGGCCATTTAGGTTTCACCATCAATTCTCCAAAGTTTGAGAATTTAGCATACCTCTATTCAAAATATAAATCTGAGGGAGTTTGGTTGGAGACTTTAAACGGGTTTGTACTTCCTCGAAAGTCCTGAAAAAGCATGAAATCGTTTTGGATGTTATTGGTATGGAAATCACTTTGTGCATTGATTTGTTGATTTGATTCAGTCAATGTCTTATATTTCCATTCTTTTACACCAAAGGAAGAATTTGAGTTCATTCGTTAGGAATATCCAATATTCATCGTGCACATATGTCATGTTTGTATGCATTGATTTTCCTATCATGTTTGATCACACCCCTTCTTTAACGCTATCACCGACTTGGTTGTTTTGTGTTCATTCATGGTGTGATTTAGTCCTTGTGATACCCCTCACTTGCTTGGTTGATTTATTTCTCTCATTTGTCTATTTAGGGACATCATAAAAAGGGGGAGAATGAAATATCTTATTATGGGGGAGTTTTGAAATTTTGAGATTTAGCATCATAAATTGGTATCTATGTTTACCTCATTTTAAACTCGATACGTCACTTGGTATTTTGATTTATCTCATGTGTGTAGGTACTACTTTGATGATCACTTGATTGCACACCCCTGATGAGAAAAGCGTTGAGATTCCTGAAGATAAAGCAGAGCAAACGATGAAGTCTTATTCATTTGTATCTTTCCAGTTTTGGGTTCATGGAAGGGTATATTTGTATAGGCATTTTTTATATTTGATAATTCGGATTTTTGTTTTTATGTATGTACCGGCATAGACATAGGGGGAGATTTGTAAGGACATTTTTGTCCATTATCAATTTGTATGTCATAAGCCGTTACACCGTTGAAGAAAATCAAGATCGTATCGTCATCAACGGATCCGAATTTCAAAAGAAGAAAGGAACCATTTTTTTGCACAGCCGGACCGGTCCACCTGTCTGGAAAATGAACCGGTCCACCCCCAAACCGATCCGACCTCTACCCGGACCGATTCTCCTTGCTCTTGGACCAGTAGACCCCGGACCGAATGCGAACCAAAGAGACTAATTTCAAAAACGAACCGTCCGACCTCGGACCGATCCGCCTCAGATCCAAACCGGTCTGCCTGGGATAGAATTGTGCAGATCGTGGTCAGATTTTTAAGGGCCAGGACTTCTTTTATAAACCCACTACGGGGAGTTGGTTTAGAGAGACTTCTACACACGATTTTCAGAGTTCATAAACTAAAAGTCTTCGCCTTTGTGAGTTTCCAAAACTCATGATTTGATTCACACAAATTTCCAAATCATTTGTGAATCGTTTTGAAACCCTAGAACACAAACACTATTTTGTTCATACCCTTGTGGAGAAGATCGTTCTTCTTCTTCATTACTGCCCTCCTGGAAAGGGAAATTTCTAGCCGCCGACTACAGATCCGACACCTGCGGGTAATTCTGTGTCACTATATTTTTCATTGTAATCCGAAATTGTATGTTATAATATTATAATGAAAATAAATGGTTTTTCCCCTTTGGGGGATTTTTCCGCACATGTGTGTGTTTGAATATCTATTGCATGATTTCATATTACTTCAATCACACGTTGTTGTTTGTTTAGGGTTTATTTTGGGTTGAACTAAGTTTAACTATTTAATTTCTTATTTGAACGCAAGCGCACACTCTTTCAAAGTTCAACCTTTAATGATACTTAATCGTACCCTTATTTGGCACAAACATAAACTCATCCACATCAAAGAAAAAAATCCACTTAGCCATAAGCCTATATTGATGCAAACAATCATTCACCGTAAGAAAATGGTTATGATAATATGCATCAAACCTCTCTTACTCCCTAATATCCTGCAACGTAACATACCCCTGCTCCATCAACGATAACATACCCCAAGGTATTGATGTAATACTGTAAGGACACAAATTTCCAATTGAGTCCATATATAGTTTTGGCTCAATTCCGGACAAAACCATTTATTCATAGGATAGTATTTAATTGTAATATTCTCAAGCCTATGAAGTGTTTGTTGAAGATGTAGCGGCAAAGAGTATAAAGCTTCATCAAATGTGCCGGTTTGCGTGCCTCGTTTCTACGTCATCAACTATGGTTCCATGCTCCCAATGTATGAATGCAATATTATATATATAGGAGCTTGGAACAAGTTTATTGGGTGTTAGGTTTTATAAAAACTGCGTTTTATTTTAAGAAAGAATTAATTAAAACTTTAAATAAATGTTTATAGAGTTTTCTGGGCTTAAACAAGAATATTCAAACTTTCTGTTTTTTCGTTCGATAGAGTCGTTCGAACAAGATTGTCGTTCGAACGAAAATGTCGTTCGAACGAACCTGCCAACGAGTTCCCATATTAGGCCACTGAAATGTCGTTCGATATGTCGTTCGAACGAACCTTATGTTCGAACGAGATATCCAACGAGATTCTAACGAGTTCAATCTGGAACGTCGTTAGAAGTCTCGTTCGAACGAGAATTTCGTTCGAACGAAATGTCGTTCGAACGAGATGCTAGGCGGGAACAGTTTTGGCAGTTTTTTGGCAGTTTTACACCCACTTCCCCACTTAGTTTTTAACCAACTTTTTCAGACTTTAATATGTGCGGGAATCACTTTTGATAATCAACATTTTTCACAACTTTCTAACTCCTAGAGAGTGTTTTGAGAGAAAATTCAAAGAGGGAAAAAGATCATGTTTTGAGTGAGATTTTTAGAGAAAAATTTCAATCACTCTAGTGTTTACACCCAAATGAGTTTATTCCAAGTTCTTATATACATATCAATTGCTTGGAGTTTGGCACCGGTTTTCTCTACACCGAATTGAAGAGAAGTTTCGGGTTTTGCTTCTACCTCCCACAAATAAAGAAGAAGTGTTTTTAATGTTGTTTTACCCGCTTGGAGAAAGGCTCCATGTTCGGGTGACGGTGACCATATAAAGTCCCATCGGTGGATTCCGAGATCGCGGTGGTATTCCAAGGTTATCCGCTAGGAAGAGGTGTCTACAAGAAGAAGCGTCGAGGCTTGATAGGGATCGAGTCGTGCGTTGTAAGTCTATCTGTCTTGTAATTGTAATTCCGTATCTAGTGGATTTGTGGCTAGGGTCGTCCGAGGTTGTTTCCCGTCTTGGGTTTTTCCTCGTACATCGCGGCGTAGTGTGATTGGTTTATCTTATCTTGCTAATTGTTGAACGCATGGGTAGGATAATTCAAGATAAAATTTGGTTTAAATTATCACACTTCATTTAATTTGGGACTAAATTAAATATTGGGTAATTGTGCAGTTAATTCAAGTCATTTGCTAAAATTGGTTTGGCCTAACATTCGGAATATTGATAAATATGACTTAGGCAAATTCTAGTACTTGGATTAATTAATTGGTTTAATTGAATATATTAATTGTTTAATTTTACTTCACTTGGTTTAATTTTAATTTGTTTAAGAAATTAAAATTTGTTTGTTTATTTTGTGAACCATCTTACGCTTCCGCATCGTGTAAAGCCATCAAATACGACAGTTATAACCCCCGAGAGAGAAACAAATAGAATTGAACTCCAAAATGTAACCAAAGAAGTAAAACCAACTCAATCACGACAACTAAGTTCTCTAGGAAACAATGATTCTCATATAATTGGAAACATAATTCCTTAAAAGGCTCACTATCTTTAAGAACATACGTACTTAAAAGCAAAAGCATATGTATATAAAAGCATATGTACAGAGAATTGAAGTCATGATTAAAGTAGCAGGCATAAAAATAAAAAATAAATAAAAAGAAAGGAAATACATCATGATTCGAACTCCTTAATTAGATATAGCATCCATTAACCCTTGCATCTTCCATCCACTAATTCTGCAATACGAAAAATAGTTTCAATCATATCTAAAGAGAAAAATAAAAAGAAAAGAAGTGAAGTGAGCCATAACATATAAAAACTGTGGTCCCTATGAATTACACCTTAACAAATCATTAGTAGAAGCTTTACACCTTATCATATTAAAATTGTGGTCTTAAATAAATGATCTACTGGGTTGAGTCCAAGTCTGTAATTCTTGAAGAAACTCAATTCCAATAGTTTTTTCATGATAAAAGAAACAAATATTACACCTTAACAAGCATTTAGCAAAATATTACAATTCCAATAGTTTGTTAAAATGAATTTATATTCATTTGGTATAATTCATTGAAATTACACCTTAACAAAGCATTTAGCCAAATATTACAATTTCTTACGGGAACATTTCACTGAAAAAACTGTCGGAATGTTCAAGTCGTCGCTAATCAAAAAAATTTGGCTACTAAGGAGAATTACATTGTGGTAGCTCATGGTAATATTCAAGCAGCTAATAAAGATCAGATTGTTGTAAACCAAGAAGTAATATAACAACCCACGTTAACATGTAATTCAAACACAAATACATGGTGATACTACTTGACTTCCCATAGCCCCAGTTCAATTCATATATTCTTGAATGAACTCGATGAATTCATGTTAAATCTCATTTATCTCCTCAATTGCATAGGTTTCTTTCCCAACTAACCCTTTTAAATAAATAATACAAAACACAACATTATGTGACATTTTATATTCTCGAAAAAAAGACCAATAATAACACAAAATTATTAAATAACAAATCACCTGTGTTTTAGATATTTAGACGGATCGTCCATGATATGTCTCATGAACCTCATGACATAATAGCCGCATTCAAACGACCCTGCTTGTTTTGGACCCTAATAAAAGACATGTTAGAGACTTTTACCCATATTTAGAAGTGGGAAAAGTATGACTTTTTGGCAACTCGTTACCTTAATCAACTCCCAAGATGGCGGTCCCATTCACTTTCCCTTTACATTAAGTAATGTTTTAAGCACCCTACAAGACAATATTTTTTTAAGATCATTTTATGTATAAATATTCTAAAAACTATTCAATATGAATTTACTCACAGAGTTATATCGAGTTTAAATTCCGAACTAGGTGTTCCATGCAAAGAATCAACCCAAAAGATAGTCATTGATGAGTAGTCTATTAAAACCAAAACCCAGTGATACCTAAATGTGAAACGCCTCAACATAAATACCTTATTATTATAAGAATATATAAATATATGAAAAAGGGTTAATATAGACAACACACTCACCCAGGGTTGAATGGAAAAACAAATATGTGGTTCTCTTCAACATGTTTCAATTTGTCTATAATAAGTTAATTCAGATTTTTTCTAGCAAATGCATCGCGAATAGAGATGGGGTTGATGAATTTGATAACTCCTCTTGCAACTTCGAATTTATCATACAAGCATATGAAAACAAAAATACAAATGTATCATACAAGCATCTGAAAATAAAATTATGGATATTAACAAGTTATAACTATAAAAAATTGAATTGAAATTACTTCTCTTACCTCATGTATGCAATAAGACATCTGACATCTAATGTTTCCATCTTAAAAAATCGAGACAACTCACTTTTGAGAACATACGCGGTGCCAAGATTATCTGCAAATATCCCCGCTGGTATATTTACGGCATCCGTTGTCATGATTTCGTCTAACATTTTTGCAAAGGCATTAATTGCACCAATTTCATCGCCATGGACATGTTTCTTCTCTTTCTGGTTTAAATATATAATGGAAATAATTTCATTAGTTAAGTTGTAAAGAGAATATATCAGTAGCCATTCTTCAATTGAAAAATAATTTTTTAAGATAAACAAAAATGAAACTAATACGCGTTTTACCTCGACGTCTAATATCACAAACTCGCGTGGCCAAGCAACATATGAACCAAGTGCATCATTAATTACTAGGATGTCAGCATTAAAAACTGGTACAGGGAGAAGAATATTTGGGGAGTGAATGGTAACTATAGACACCCATACATTATTGTCTCCTAAATGAATATGGTGAAGTTTTTCATTTGGCCCGGTCTTATTAAATACAAAACCCTCACCGACGATGTTATTTATTGAATCCAAAGCGAGTCTACATGGTTTTCCCTGCAATAAATGAAACAATATATGAACAACAAAAATATTATCGAGAGAATACTATCATAGTCAATTAGACATTACATACCTTCCCGATATTAGGTAGGGGGTCCGATGACGGAATTTGAACTCGTTTCTTCTCATTTCCTTTGGACTATTTATTCATAAAAAAAAAATTAGTAAGAAACAAAAAATGGAAAACTAGATATAATAGCAAATTAATTACGTACCATGTTAACAGACTTCTTTAAAGGTGATTGGCACAATTCACTAAACGTCCTTTCATATTTCTTATTATCACTCTTGTGATTTTTTTAAGCAAGATATTAGAGGTGATGTAAGCGATCTATTTTGCAACTTCAACTCGTTTATTAACATTTGTATCAGTTGATCCTTTTCTTTATTTTTTTATTCTTCGACACACAATCTAGACTCCAAATCCTTAATTTGTCTCTTTGTCCCATTCCCACTAAGATGGAAATAGGTTGTAAGGGTGACACCTTTCCCTACACCCCTAACTCGACCACTATGCTCGGCAATACCTAATGCCATAGTTAAGATGTCTGAGCTCCCTTGAGTGACAAGACTCCCATATTTAACTTGAAGAATCAATACGTCCTAGAATATTGGAGATTAAGGATATTTATTATCAATTTAATGTTAATTATTATTTCTTTTTACATAATAAAAACTAAATTTTTTAGCCACTTACAATTCTGTCAGCCACCTGCTTAGTGGAATCATCGTGAAACTCCCCATCTTTAGCTTGTCGAGTTGTTTTCCACATAAAAGACTTGTCATCCTCGTCAAATGAATCTCCATATTTCTTTCTCTATTATAAATTTCAAACAAAAAAATAGTCAAATTCAGAATGCATACTTTGATTAATAATTATGTACCTAAATAATTACATAATCTGATTAATAATTCTGTAATTAAACAAATGCATACTTTGATTAATAATTTTGTAATTAAACAAATGCATACTAAGTCTTCTATGTGACTAGCATAGCCTTTCTTACTTAGCCGATGGTTATATATATTCCTCGCTCGTCATTCTGCTTGTAATCGACTTAATATCTTATGATAGCAATAATAATAAAAAAAAATAAGAATATAATGGTAACATAGATAACTATTGAAACTAAACAACTAAAATAATTTCAATATTTACCTGATAACTTTCAGAAAGCCTATATTTAACAAATTCCTCCCATTCTTGTTGGTTAATAAATTTTTTATACTTTTCTGGGGGATGCTTAAATTGATCAGGATCCTCCACGAATGGGCTGATGTAATGAGAATAAAGTTCTCCTTTATAGTTCTTCCACAATACTCCAATATCGGATACCACAACCTTCTTCATATCTAGATTCAAATCAAATTTAGCATGTGAAAGATGCGGCATACTAGATTACAAAAAAATAGTATTTTAAAAAATGGAGAAGTTTGAAACAATAACTAAGTTTTACCTGTATAGCTTCCCATAGGTTACCCTACAAATGCCTTGGCACTTTATGCCAACTTTTATATGTTATCGAAACCATGGTCCTTGCTAAAAGGCCTTTATAACTAGAAAAAAACATTTGTTTATTGAACCAATTGGTTGTCCCCTTGAGTTGTAATAGACTTTCACCTTTTCACCATCAGACTTCTTAGTAAACTTCTTTAACATAGCTACACCTCTTCCTTTCCGTTTTCTACTACTAGAGGTTCCTTGTGAATGACCCATATCTCCGTTATTATGAGCCTGCAACTCTTCTTCACGATCCATTACACCTTTGAAAAAATTCATGCCATAAAAAAACTAAATTTAATAAATTGTGGAATAAACACATGTTTTCTAAGCATAAATGAAGTCAAACAAAAATATTTCTAATGGAATTTCATGTGAATAAACTGATGCAAATGAGAAATAAGTTAGTGTACGGTAATGCCAAGCGGCCAGCCAGAAAAATTAAAGAGTGACTTAATAAGCAAAGCTTTAAACATGTGGTTTCTAAACACACACGCATACACACACAGTGGCGGAGCCTGGATTTTTTGGGGGGTGGGGCACTTGAATTTACATGTAGGTGAAGAATTTTGCGTAAATGTTGAATGTTCAACTATGGGAGCACCCTATCGACTTTTTTTTTGTTTTTTATTTTTCATAATATTCAACCAACTAGAAAATTTTATGCAATTAAACATTCTAAAATCAAGAATTATAATTCAAGTCAAATGTATCCTAAACAACAACAAAGAAGGGTTAAAATATAAATTGAGATAAAATAAGTTCAAATTAAACAAACAGCTCTCTATTATAACTGAATAAGATTTAGGCGTATTGTCAAAACTCTAAACAACAAACAAATAAAACCCCAAATAACAACCAGAGATTTTTACCCATATGTATGTGCGTGTGTTCTTCAAATAAATTAAGCTACGAAATGGCATTTACTTAGATAAAACATACACAGGGAGATGGATTTTTTTAGAACAGAGATGTACACATACATATGCAAGTGGAAAAGGATATAGATGAGGATTCACCCTTTAAGCTAATAGATTTTTTTGCTTATGTTCAATCCAGATCCCCTCACAATCTTCACGTGCATAAGTAGATGAGGATTCACCCATTTTATCAAACGATTTAATGTTCGGCAATACTTTGCTACCAATATGATCGCCATTATCCCCACCAATGTACTAATCGCCATTATCATCATTTATATAGACTTTTTGAGGGGTTGCTAAAGCCATTGACCACTTAGGATCTAGCTGATCCGGGACATAAAAAACTTGCACGGCTTGAGAGGCTAAAATGAAAGGATCATTTTTGTGGACAACCCTCCCAAGATCAACAAATGTAAATCCAAGTTCATCAACCATGATGCCGTTATTGATATCAACCCAATCACACTAGAAAATTGTAATCTTGAATGATATATAATCAAGCATCCATATCTCAGTAATGACATCATAAAACACATATTTGAAATCACGGGGTTCTTTTCCTTCGAACTAGAAACTTGCATTATTGCGGCCACTATGCTCACTCCAGTATTTTGGTTGAAATGTTCAACATCACGGACTTTTGTATGATAACGACAACCATTAATTACATAACCATGATAGTTTGTTACATCACGACGAGGTCCTTGCGCTACCCATTTCAAGACGTTCAAGACTTTATTGTTAGGGATTTATTGCTCCTTGTTAATCTGGATTTTTTAAAAAACATTAGCCCCATTTATCACAATTATGTGCTATATAACATATGGTCCAGAAAACACACCCTTTCACGTAACCAACTAATAATGGTTTTGTTGTGCTCATCTTGTAACCACCTTTGATTTTAGGACTTTCGGGAATGCTCTTGCCTCAAGCTGTCCATATTCTCCCTATCACATTATTAATAATGGGAAACACATAGTTAATGATAAACTATTATAGTAAAAGTGTTACATTATAATAATTTTACATGAATAAAAAAATATTTTATTACTCAATATAAGGTTGAACATCATTTGTGTTTTGTAACACATAACGATGTGCCTGCTCCCAAGATAAAATGTTTGCTTCAACAACTTCGCCACCCCTATTGGTTTACCATTGAGAATGCCATTGCCCTATTCATTGGTTGTGACATTTCTATAGGAAGGAAGTCCAACTGCATCTTCTCCATATAAAAACTCCATACAAAATTCAATAGCTTCTTTTACAATATATCGATGGGCAATACAACCTTCTGGACAATTTCGATTCACTATTTTACCCTTAAACACCTTCATATGCCTAAAATATTTTTAAACAATATGAGAATCAAAAGATATACATTTTCATATTATTCAAAGATGGATCAAAGTTTGTAAGCACTTACCTCTCAAATGGGAACATCCACCGAAAAAAACTGGACAACAAAATTCCACTTCTCTAACTAGATGAACCATTAGATGCACCATTATGTCAAAAAAAGTTAGCGGGAAGTATTTCTCTAATAAAGATAATGTGATCATAATATCATTCTGCATTTTTTTTCAATCTCTGCACATCGACTACTTTCTCACAAAGGTCATTAAAGAAGAAGAAAACTCAAATGATTGCATATCGTACATGCTTTGGCAAAACAGATCGTATTTCCACAGTAAGTATTTATTACATCAGTATGTGACAATCATGTGACTTGAGGCCAATTAATTTTGAATCTTGCACATAAATAAGATTCAAAAAATTCTATGAGTGTCCATTCGGGACGTTGAGTTAAAGGAGGGTTTCACAAACCTTTTTTTTCTCATCTTTGGACAACGTATAACACGCTGGTCGTAAGTAAGCTCATTTCCCCTTAATTTGTGGTGCCAGTTCTTCCCTTAATCTCATTTTTTCAAGGTCAAGGCGGCTATTAACTCTGTCTTTTGTTTTTCCAAGTATCTTGAGAAGTGGACCAATGATGTTATCACAAACATTCTTTTCAATGTGCATGACATCCAAATTATGTCGAATAAGAAAATGTTTCCAATACTCTAGATAAAAAAATATTATTTTTTCTTCCAGCATGTGGACACGTTGTTGTCGTCATCTCGCTTTGTATTTGATTTAACTGTCTTTTTCGAACTCGCCTTTTCATCTTGCTTCCTCTTTAATTTTGATGCCTTCTTTAAAATCACCTTTTTTTCCCCAAGACACTTTAATCCCTTGGACTTTTTTAAATATTTTCTCACCATTCAATGGCTCAGGTTGTTCTTGAAACTGTTATTGGCCATTAATGCCTTTTTCTGCTTTCGAAATGGGTGTCCATATGGAAAAAACGTTCGATGCGACATATATACATTCTTGCTTCAATTTCGCAACCGAATAGAATTCGTTTCTTCACTACAAATTGGTCATGCATAATATCCCTTTACGGTACAACCGCATAAATTACCGTATGCGGGTAAATCATTTATAGTCCATAAAAGTACAGCCTTTAATGGAAAATATTCCTGTTCATAAGCATCATAACCTTCAACGTCGGTGTCCCATGATGTTTTCAAATCCTCAATTAAGGGTGCCAAGAAAACATCAATATTATTGCCCAGTTGTTGTGGACCTGATATCAACAATGTTAGCATCATAAATTGTCTCTTCATAATCAAGGAGGTTTCAAGATTATCGGTTGCCTGCATAACGGGCCAACAGCTATACTTACTACTAAGGTTACTGTGTGGGTTGATTCCATCAATAGAAAGTGGTAACCGAAGGTTTCGTTCTTCATTTCCAAATGATGGACACTTCTGATCTATCAATTTCCATTGTGGAGAATCGGATGGGTGACATAATTTATCGTCAACATCTCTTCTATTTGCATGCCAAGTTAGATCTGTGGTTGTTCGTACATATTGAAACCATCTTTTAAATCTTGGAATAGGAGGAAAATATTATAAAACTTTTGCGGAAACACCCACCTTTGGCTCAGATGTATTCTTCTTTATCTTATACATCGATGCTTCACAAGTAGGACATGTAGTCTCATCTTTGTACTCTTTTTTATAAAGTATGCAGTCATTGGGGCATGCATATATTTTCTCATATTGTATTCCAAAAATAGAAAATATTTTCATGGCCTCTGTCATAGATAAAGGTAATTCATTTTCTTCAGGGAATAGCGTCGCAAATGATTTTAATGTCTTCAAAAATCTTGTATCCGTCCAACCACTAGTTGCTTTTAAATTGAAAAGATTCACTAATGCAAATAACTTTGTAAATCTTTTGCAGCCTTTGTATAAAGGTTTTTGAGCATCTTCAAGAAACTTTTGAAATGCATTAGGATTTCTTGTAAATTATTCTTGTGTGGCTTGAACCATCGCTATCGTACTTGAAAAATATTTTGGAACCTCTGTTTCACAGTCCGGATTGATAGAATGTGTATTCATAGATGGCGGTGCACTAGGAGCCTCTTCCCCGTGCCATATCCATGTACGATAGCTCTAGTCAATATCGTGCATAGAAAGATGACCTTTAATTTCTTTCAAAGTCTGTTTAATTAAATTACCACGGGATGTGCATGGACATCGTATGGAATTGGGATCTGTCGCATTCCGTTCAGTAAATTTGAGAAAAAGTGTAACCCCCTTTTCGTAATCATTTGATAACCTATGCATGAACATCCAAGACTTTTCCATTTTCAAAGGAGATTATCGTCTGAATCTTCCTATTAAAACTATGAAACAACGTATTAGTAATACTAGAAGAATGTTAATAATTAATATGTAACAATCGTATGTTGAAGTAACCAGAAATATAAAACGCCTATTCTTAAGGAAACAAAAATATATGATATGGAAAGGATGCTTAAACACTTTTAAGTCTGATTTTAAATTTCACAATGCTTAAATTACTATTAACACTTGTTCCCATTTTACTACTTTTTTTTGTTTTTTATTTTTCTCTCTCTAGAAACAAATTAAAGTTGAATGAATGGACATAAATGCAAGGAAATAAAGAAACATGGCTATAGGAAGCTAGAACGGTGTAATTAAACCTGGCGTATGTTTTCAGTATACATAAAATATATGTGAAATAAAATCTTTTCGTTAACTAAATTCTTAGAACAATCAATGCTTTATTCTCTAGGTTCATGACAGAGAAGAAATACATATGTATGTGTGTGTGTGTGTGTGTGTGTGTATATATATATATATATATATATATAGAGAGAGAGAGAGAGAGATAGAGAGAGAGAGAGAGAGAGAAATTCAGCAATAAGGCTTACATAATAAAAATGCAGCAATAAGGCATACATACGAAACAAGAACTATATATTTATCAAATATCGTACTAAAATAAGGAATGTGTAATTCAATAACTATGTTATTGAATTATATATGATTTGCTTGATATTATAAATAGTAATATACTAAGTAAATGGACTCCATAATGCCAAAGAATTAGTTTGAGAAAATATGTATTAACGTTCATTAGTCACCATCAAATTTTACATTTAGAAAGTAAATTTTAATTACAATACTATTTTCAGTATTAGTAAAAATTGGTTTTGAAAATATGACATGGTGAATAAAATTTGGTTTTGAAACCTTAAATATACAGGTAATTCCGTATTTTTTATTGGTGCTGACAATTGTACTAAATTTTACTAATGCACAAGTTTTCTGATAATTAATCTTGGTAATGCTCACTCTTATTAGATAGGATTAAATTTATCTAAGTTTACAATGTTCAAATATCATCTTTTTAGCAACTATTGCAAATTACAAATATGATCAAGATTAAAAAATGATACGGTTCTTTCAAAATGCAATGCATGTGCGGATAGCTAGTAGATGCATATACAAATGACATTTTATCGAATACATTGTGTGTATGTACGCATTTGTGAGTGTATAAGGATATATGTATATGAAAGCCTCCAATAAATTAGCATATACCATAAATCTGAAAAAAAACTAACATGAATCATTAAGTATGAAAGAAAAAAATAAGAAATCAAAAAATAAAGCTACAAAAAAATATGATAAATTCAAACTAGTTGTTCTATGAAAATAGTTATTAAAGACGTAATGGGATAATAGTAATGAAAAAATATGATAAATATAAAAGACTTAATGGGATAATAGCAATGAAGTTTCAAGTTTAGAATCACTAGCGGACCACTTGATGGGTGCGAAAAGGTCTGACATTTTTTTTTTGCAATTTTCAACCCTAAAAATGTTGAGGAATTTATTAACTAAATTTGGACTCCTATTAAAAAACAAACTTATTTAAACAAAGAGATTTGTCTAACTAAAATATTTTAGCAACATACTGAAAAAATTAACATATCTGAAATATTTCAGCAATAATTAAAACATAATAAAAAAATTCACTAAAAAAATAAGTTGATATTTCAGCAACAATCAACAACAAACAAAAAATTGATATTTAAGTAGGAAACAAAAACTTATTTCAGCAAAAAAAGGTTTATTTAATTTTTAGGTTTTAATAATTTTGGTTGTCGAGATAATCACCCCCAAAGTTTTAAAAACTCACAAATACGTCTAAAACAAATTATAAAACCCACAGCAGAATTTTGGGGAAACTCGTGGGTGCGGCCTCCCCCATTCGGAATGGGATAGATCTGCCCTTGCTCCGCAAGACATTATTTTATCTCCTTTCCTATTTCTTTATTGCGCTGTGGAGCTTCCAAAAACTTGAGTTATACAATTCATTGGAAAGACAATGGTTCTTGGTTTCGACATTTACCTTGTTTGGCACGATTTATATGAGAACACTGAGATAAATGAACAGGGCCACAAAGCTATCCACAGAGAGAGAGCGGTTGAGAAAGAGACCTGATTTCAGGATGGGTTGATTTTGTGGAAGAAGAGTTTGATTCCCATTGAAATACCATCTCCCGCTATTTCACGATTTTGGCACGATTTGGCCGGGGTAATCTTGAAATGATTTTGGCGGGGATAATGTTGAAAGTGGAGTGGTGGAGGTTGATAAACTGTGGAACTTGGGAGTCTTTATGACTACTTCAAATTAAATGGTCATAAAATAATAATTATATATAATAGATATTTAAAAAGTGTCATATAAATTACTTTATTAAATGACACTATTTATAAATATGTCATAATAATTATAAAAAAAATTATTACTTGACACTTTATCAAAACACTGTCATTAAATTAATTATATTATTTTTTTGTGTAAATTTTTTTAAAACTGTCATAATGTCAATTTTAAAAAAGGTCATGAAAATGATATTTTCTTTTACCACACAGTTTTTAAAAGCATTAGCAAGTGAATATAAATGGCAAAAATTAATATACATGCAAAAAAAAATTGATTGGACATTAACAGTTCAAATCCAACTCTTGGTCCCAGCTATAACATCAAAATTTATGCACACAACTTTAAAAGTAAAACTATAAAAAAAATTCAACTAATTATACACCACATGAGACATTAAACTTGTAACTGGTAAAAGATTAAAAGTAGTTATTTAATTAAATATTGAGGTAACCAGCAGTCCTCAATTAAAAATGTTCAAATTTTCAAGTCTAGGTGTATAAATATATATACAAACAATCCTGTGAGAACAAATCCTTCATTGCCATCATTTTTTATTCTTAAGAAGAAAAAAATGCATATGGAAGCCAAAATTCATGAGCTACAACATTTACGCTAGAAAAAAATAGATCTCATAGGATGGCTTGTCCAAGCATTCCAAAGGACAATACCTTATCCTTTTATCTTGATTTGTCTATTGGATCATAATAAACCATCAAGTGAGCATCCCTTATCATAAAAATGAATAACTACTACTTGTAAGGAGTAACTCCATTTAAGAACAACCATTTGAGAAATAGTTGAGAGGACTCTACAATGAAAGACTTATTAATAATTATAAATTTTAAAACGTTCATAATAAGGGCAAAACATTTTGACACCCAATAGAAAATATTAGAGCTCTTAATTAAAATGTAACCATTTTTTGGGATAATGTTATATTAGATAGCATTATAAAAATGAGTTACTTATGTAAATAAATTTTAAACTTATTAATTTTAATAGAAAATATATTTTGAGTACATTTTTTTAATTAAAAAAACTCAAAAACATGAAATATTCCTACTGAAAAATATGGAATGAAATATTCATCAAACAATAAAAATAAAATTACTTTTTCACTTTACTTTGAGAGTCACTTATTTTAGTTTAAGTACAAAAAATTAATAGCATGTCATATAACTTTACTAATAGAAATAATAATAAAGATAATTAAAAATATATCATAAAATCACATCATAATTTCACTGACCTAGGCCTGTCAATAGGTCGGAGATGGGTCGGGTTTAGGGAGATCTAGATCCGTGTAATCGGGTCTTCATTAGTGTGACACTCCGCCTAATTAAATACCGGGTGATCAGTCCTTTATAAAATTTAAAACAAAATGTTCGGTTGGTTCATTCTTAGAATCACTATCGAAAACATAACAACATTATTAACCACCTAACAATTAAGTAAGCTAGTGTCAAAATATTATTTTTCCTTTTTAAATTGTAACCAAAATCATTTTTTTATAAAGTCCAAGAATTTAAATATAATCCATCCTCCACACAACTGAATAAAATAAATAATGAATCTGAACCACGTACTGAAATAAATACTACTGGATAAAACATTTTCAGATCAAATCTCTAAACCAAGAACCATAGCAAAATACATCCAACAGAAATGACTGAAAAGTAAACTGAATACAATCTCTGATAAAAATGTCTAAGGAGTCGGCGACACATGCCCTAAATGAAAAGTCTAGATAAAACTGAGTGAAATGATAGAGGCATCTAATGCAAAGACCTACAAATTCCATAACAACTCCAGCACACCAAGCAATCCAAGTTTCCAAGTCTGGTGTCCATGTAGCTAAACACACAATATAATACATATATATAGCAAAGGAAAAAAAGATGCAAGAGACGGGTCAGAGCTAGAAGTGTAAAAATATTTGTTTTAGCAAGTATTTAAAATTTGCAATAAAGGAAGTTTCAAATGCATGTTAGTTCTAACTCTCACATGAGATTCTCACCTCTCAACTAATGTGCATGCCTAACGTACATCTAATCTATACTAGCCATCTGTAACACTTCTAACTAGGTAAAGACTTATACTTCTAGCTATGCCTCGTGGTAGTAACCCATGATTCCCAGCATTCCACATTATTATTATCATCATTTATTAATTCAGTTAAGTGTTATCACACTAAGTTAAGTATTCACAGCTTACGTTACTTAAGATTATATTATCCTAATAACCTACAGTTATCTCACAGTAGCAATAACACAAGTATACATATATATATTCATCACTATAATATAAATATACTAATATAGCACCCCAAGGCTAAACCTGTAGTGCATTGCATACTCTGCTATCATGTCCCGGTAAATCTCGTACTCAAATAAGGACTATCTGTTCGAAAGTCTCCCATTAACTATATACACAAATCACACATAGTGGAGGCGAACATAGTTCACATACCTATGGGTCACGCACATACCTACGCTCCTATAGTCAGCTGACGTACGAACTCACAAATAAGTCTTCACAGTCCTATATTCTGAGATACAAGTCAAATATCCCCCCGAAGGTCACCCAGGATAAGATTGTCTCTACACAACCTCCCGCGATAGCAAGCAGCTAAGTATGTCATACACATAATATTAAGTACATAATAGGTATCCACACATCATATTAAAATCCATTAGGTATCTATCCAACCTAATCATATATATTCCATACGGATTATTCTCTCATTACTACGTATAATATATTTACTTTATCCCAAATAATCTACGTATAGTATTCCTCCTCACTTGAAGGGTACTACTACATTCACATATCAAGACAGTAGATAAGGTTCTTATACTCTACCGATCCAGGGTATTTTTCTCCTCAAATCTCATAATTTAATATTCTAAAGGTTATCCAAAGTTCTGCAGCAGCACTGAAAGTCTGCAAAAAAATGAACCTGGAGAGTGGGCTTTTGTTGAAATTAAGAAATTATTTAATTAAACTCTGTTTTTTAATTAAAGCCTAAAACATGCATCTAGGTGTGATTGAAATCAATATGAACATGAAAGAATAGTCAATCTCAAACGAAACACAGAAATAAGGAAAAATCCCCCAAAGGGGCAAACCCTTTTTATTTTCACTATAATTTGTAAAAATGGTTACACGGATTACAATGAAAATAAGAGAGACATACGAAATACCCTCAGCCGTCGATTTCGATGCCTCGACTGGAATCTCCCTCAAGAACTCTAGGTGGGCAGCAATGAAGAAGAGAACGTCTTCTCCACAAATTACTCCAGATGAGTAAAAATGATCCTCATGAAGGTTTAACGATTCACATACATAGATGGGAGTGTTTATGTGAATAAACAGGTCATAAAACCTTAAAAGTTGAAGTCTATTTTCTGGGCTATTTTTCGTAGAAATCATGTTTTAAAAAGACTTAGAAACGCGTAGAAAGTGGCCAGATATTTATACAAAAATTGAGGCGGCGGCGGTGTTCGAACGAGATGAGCATGTCGCTCGAACGAGATCGCGCCACATGCTTATCTCGCTCGAACGACAGTGCTATGTCAGTTGAACGAGCTCATCAACCGAGGCACTCCGCTTCTACACTTAGAAAATTTTCTACTTTTGATAAAAACAAATCAGACTTCGAAAAAATATTTTTTGAAAAATTCCCAAATATTTATGCAAATATAAACAACTCCAATAAATCATTTTACCAATAATGCGAAGTGGGGTAGTGGGAATGGTTGAGCAGCACGTCGCATGTAGCATGATGCACGTGTGAAGATGATGGATGCATGGTTTCGGATAAAGGTCTTCGTGGATGATCGTGTTGACGTGTTGAATGTAGCAGTATTAGACATACAAACTGTGATCTAGGAAAAATAGAAAATTCCTAGATTCTACCCCGAACATATATAAAATTATGTCCTTACAAATCTCCCCTTATGTCTATGTCGGTACATATATAAAAAATCCGAATTTTGCAATCAAATGAAATACAAGATAATATCCCCATTAAACCCTCAAACTGAGAATACTAAATGATATGTCTTCAATCAAACTTGAACATCTTCAAATCTTCAGCTCTTCAGAAACTCCCAAAGCTTTTCTCATCAGGGTGTACAATCCAATAAATCAACTTTGTACCTACACACATGAGATAAAGCAGATACCCATGACACATAACAGTTTGAAATATAATGATATCCAAAATCAAAGATCAATTAAGCCTACGCAAATCATTGATAAATCAATAAAAATTATCTCCCATAATTTATTCTCCCTGTTTGTATGATGTCCCCAAATAGACAGATATGAGAATCATAAATATGGAAAATGTCACACGGTAATAAACTTTCTATTTTTTAATTTTTCAAAATTTTTCACACAAAATATACAACAAAGAATCACACCATGAACAAACACAAAAACAACCAAGTTAATGATAGCGTAAATGTAGGGGTGTGATCAAATTCGATAGGAAAATCAATGCATACAAACATGACATATGTGCACGATGAATATAGGATACTCCTAATGAATGAACTCAACATCTTCCTTATGTGTAAAAAGATGGAAATATGAGACATTGACTCAATCACATTAATAAATCAAAGCTCAAAGTGATTTCCACACCAATAACGTCCAAAACAATTTAATGCTTTTTCAGGACTGTCCAGGAAGTGCAAACCCGTTTAAATTCTCCAACCAAACTCCCTCAGATTTATATTTCAAATAGAGGTGATCTAAATTCTCAAACTTTAGAGAATTGATGGTGAAATCTAATTGGCCCATAATTGGCATGAATTTCTTTTTATTGCCTTTAAATTTTTTCAGGCTCTTTTAACCTCTTTGGACCCCGAATAATAAAATTCCTTAATTTTTTAGATCCATTTAAACGGTGGCTTATTCGCAAAGGATATATAAGAACCTTTCGTAGCCCTTCATCGTTGTAAAAAAAATACAATCTCACCAAACGGTTTTTTGCATGCGTTCCAATCTTATCAAGTTTTATCGCATATGGTTCGTTGTATAGATTGAATTGAGATGGAAACACTAAAGCCAATATGTGATAGACAAGTACAATAATCAAATAAAACCGTGCATGTGTGTAATAAAGGAGATAAGGAGCCAAACATGTAGAAAGATATCACTAATCACATCTCAAAGACTCCAAACAATGTAAAGCACATGGATGCAATGATGTAGCGTCTCAAATCACTATCAAACAGTCACGTGGATAAATGGAATGAAATTGTGACTCGCCTATCTTAAATGCTCATCCATAAAAGGTGAAAATAAAATACAAAAATATTTTTGTGCTTTTCTTAAAAAAAATTATAAAAAGAAAATCTTTTGGGGGTATAAAGTGCTCACGTATCCTGATGTGCTTTTTCCACGAATGCTGGGCAGGATTGCGGGATATGTGTATCGCGCTTGTGTTATGACATGAAATGGTCATGGTGTCCTGTGAAATCCCATAATCCTCCAACATTTGCTTCATCTACAAGAGTTGTGTGCAGCAACTCCCGGCGGTGATGTACTCATCCTTCGCAGTGGACAAAGAGATGGAGTTTTGCTTCTTACTCAACTAGGAGACAAGAGCATAACTAAAATATAAACACCCACCAGAAGTGCTCCTATAACAATCTACATCCCCGGCCCAATCGGCATCCGAATAGGCAGACAAACGGTCATCGGTATCAAAGGAATACCAAATACCGTACGAGAGAGTCCCACTCACTTATTTGATAATACGTTTTAGAGCGAGTAAGTGTGACTCTTTTGGGGATGCCTAATATTGCGCACAGACTCCAACACTAAAGGCTATATCGAGACGACTGGTAGTCAAGTAGAGAAGACTACCTATCATGCGTCGATACAAGGTTTGCTCTACATCCTTGCCTTAAGTGTCCTTACTAAGCTTGATAGAAGTACTCATAGGTGTATGTGCATGCTTAGCGGAGTCTAAACCAAATATCGTCACTAGGTCTCTAGCATACTTGAATTGGGAGATGAACATCCCATCCTCTAGCTGATAAACCAGGAGACCAAGGAAGAAAGTAAGCTCACCTACCATGATCATCTCAAACTCACTTTTCATCTCGTCCTTAAAGTGGTGAGCATGCTGGGAGCACGTTGATCCAAAGACTATGTCGTCCACATAGACCTGGGCAACCAAAATAGCACCGTCATCTCTCCTGACGAACAACGTCATATCAACTCCCCCTCTCTTGAAGCCATGGTCTAAGATATAGGAAGTAACCCTCTCGTACCAAGAACGGGCTGCTTACTTCAAACCATACAAGGCTTTCCTCGGATAGTAGACGTGCTCTAGGTGTTTAGGGTCTTGACACCCTTTTGGTTGTCCACGTAAACCTCCTCTTATAGAATGCCATTTAGAAAGGCACTCTTGACATCCATATAATATAACTTGAAACACAGATGACATGTGATGGCGAGTAGTAAGCGAACGGACTCAAGCCTCACAATAGGAGTAAATGTCTCCCCAAAGTCTACACCCTCTATTTGTGTGTAGCCTTGAGCGACCAATCTAGCCTTAGTTCTGATTATGGTACCATTTTCATCCATTTTATTTTTAAAAATCCACCTGGTACCTATCACATTAGTCTCACTAGGTTGGGGGACAAGTTCCCAGACATTGTTCTTTTTAAACTGAAGCAACTCATCCTGCATGGAAGAAATCTAGTGTTCATCCTTGAGTTCGTCTTTATGATTCTTGTGCTTGGTCGTGGACGTGTAGCAAAAATGACTAATAACGTTCTCTAGCTGAGCACGAGTCTTGACCCCTAAAGTTGGATCACCAATAATAGAGGCAGGGTCATGACTCTTGCGAACCCAAGCAGGTGTGTCCCTTAACACAGGAGTAGGGTCCATAGGGTGTGGGTGAGGGACAAGTAAATATCTTCCAGAAAAGTCCTCATCCTCACAATGAAGGCTAGGATCAGTAAACGTCGAAGATTCGTCATCTTGTACGGTGACATTTATTGACTCCATAACCTTAGAGATCTTCAGGTTAAAAACTCGGTACGCTCTACCATTTTATGAATATCCTAGTAATATTCCCTGATCACTCCTGGAGTCAAACTTTCCTAATTGCTCTCTATCCCGTAGGATGTAGCATTTATTCCCAAAGACACGAAAATATGCAAGGTTGGGTTTCTTTCCAGTCCACAATTCATAAGGCATCTTAAGTGTGTGTGGACGCGGGTAAACCCTATTCACCATGTGGCATGTAGTAGACACTGCCTCTGCCCAAAATCTCCTAGCAACTTTACGACCTAGAAGCTTAGATCTAGCCATTTCCTGAATCGTCATGTTATTTATCTCAATAATCCCATTTTGCTGAGGAGTCTTCACAGCAGAAAACTCATGTTTGATCCCAAGGCTAACACAGTAAAGATCTACCTTTGCTTCCTTCAATTCTGTGTCGTTGTCACTACGAATCCTGTTAATAGTGACTCCGCATTAATTTTGCAGGACACGGCACTTGGTCGTTAAAAACTTTACAGCATCGAATTTATCTCTCAGAAAACCTACAATCCAATATCTGGAGAAATCATCCACCATCACGAGGATATACCTCTTACCACCCAGACTCTCAGTACGAGTAGGACCCATAAGATCCATGTGAATCAACTCAAGTATACGGGAGGTGGTAATGGAATGCAACTTCCTATGGGGCCTACGAATTTTCTTTCCCAACTAACATGGTCCATAAATCGTGGAA
Organism: Sambucus nigra; assembly: GCA_949130495.1. Classification (NCBI taxonomy): domain Eukaryota; kingdom Viridiplantae; phylum Streptophyta; class Magnoliopsida; order Dipsacales; family Adoxaceae; genus Sambucus; species Sambucus nigra. The sequence goes on along the minus strand of OX422222.1, from coordinate 90,081,700 downwards.
GTTGGCTTTCCAAGTGATGATAAGCCACGTACTAGGTCCTTTTTATCTAAACGTGTAAAATCTCTAACGTTCACATGACCTAGACGTTGGTGCCATAGATCCATATGAGTGATTGTGGCGCTGTTACTGACAAGTGAGGACATGGGCACAGTCCCATAATAATTATCCTTTGTCCTTACCCCTTGCACTGAAAGTTTATCGGCTTGCTTATAGACATTACACGTGTCCCGGTCAAATTTTACGGCAAAGTCAGCACCGCACAGCTGGCTAATGCTAAGAAGGTTTGCTTTCAAACCTTTGACGTAAAAAAATTTCCCTAGCTTAGGAAATCCTGGTAACTCTACTGTACCTCATCCTATGATGCTAGACTCGCTCCCATCTCCAAAGGTTACTCTTCCTTCCTTATAATCCTCTAAGTAGGTAAAAAATGAGACATCACATGTCATATGTCTGGAGCACCCACTATTAAAATACCACTGTGAGGTATTATGTTCTTTGAGAGTGACATGAACAACAAGGGCCTTTTTATCTTTCTTAGGTACCCAAGAAGTGGTAACCTTTTGTTTACCCTCATTGTTGTTGGTTTTAGCCGGTATGCGAGAAGTATTTAATGACGGAAAAGACATCCATCAGAATTCCTCCATCAAACTCTGTGATGTGGTAGCTAAAAACTCAACACGCTCTCTTAGACTGGAAAAATCATCAGTATGATATGGTGGAGCAGTATTACGTCATGTACAACCCAAACTATAATAAAACTCCCTGAGGTGTCCTTTTCTTTTGTAGTATGTGCAAAAGAGCACAGTCTTAGGCGGACATTGGTTTGCTTTTCTTGGGCGAACTCTCCTTCGTGGTTTTTGATGATGGCCATATGGAGTCATAGTAAACTCAGGAACTGGTCCAGGTGAAATTTGGGACGTGGAGGCACCATCGAAACCTATTCCCTGCATATTACCAAAACCTAAAGCGGGACCGAGGAGCATCTTTCCCATCTTTCCAGATCTGTCCTCGATTTGAACCTTGACTTCCCGTGCTCTCTCAAGATCATGAGTAAGCTGGGATACAAGGGCTTCAAGTTTCTTCCGAGTCTCCAGGGAGGAATGGAGCTCACTCGTAAGACTATCCACTTGTTTAGTCAAGTCCCCTTTCCCTTTCTCAAAACAACTCTCTCTTTCCAAATAGTCTTTCTCTCTCTCTCTCTCTCTCTCTCTAAATAAACTTTCTTTCTCAACACAGGCAGACTCTCTCTCTCTCTCTCTCTCAAGGTAGTGCAGGTGGAGGACTCTCTCTCTCTCTCTCGTCTTCTAAATTTTCCTCTAAAGATGTGATCCTAAGAACTAAGGCTTTGTTACACTTTTTGGTTTTAAATGACTCATTATATAACTCAGCTTAGGCGCGTTGAAGGTTACTCTTGCTCTCACTTACATCATCCTCCCCCTCACTCACATCGTTCTCACTATCGACGTGTCCTTGTGAAGCAGCATCCTCATTGTCGTGAGGAGCACTACAAGTACTCACATGACTAGCCATGAATGCGGTGACGTTACATTCATGTGGTGACTCGTCTCCAGAGTCCACAGACTCGACCTGTTGTCACTAAGGGTAGCATTAAGGACAACTTTGCTTTTTTCTTTGGCAAGTCTGTTCAGCCTGGTAGCACATACAAAAGCTCTATGACCCTTACCTTCACACTCATAGCATCTCTCACTGTCTTTCTTAGGAGGGTCTTTAAAATCTTTTTCATTTTTCTTATTTTTCTCAAAATTCTTTTTATCTTTGAAATTTCCATTTTTCTTGAATTTGAGAATTTTCTTGAAATTCCTAGCAAACAGGGCCAAATCATCTAAATGCATTTTATTATATAATTTCTCCATTGAACACGCTCTTTTTTCAAAAATCAATTTTCCAAAAAATTGATATCTTAGAAAAAATTTGCGAAAAATTACACTGTATAATTGTGTAATTGGCTCTGATACCAATTTGAAGAGTGCGCTTTTGTTCAAATTAAGAAATTATTTAATTAAACTCATTTTTTCAATTAAATCCTAAAACATGCATCTAGGTGTGATTGAAATCAATATGAACATGAAAGAACAGTCAATCACAAACGAAACACACAAATGAGGAAAAATCCCCCAAAAGGGCAAAACCTTTTTAATTTCACTATAATTTGTAAAAATGGTTACACGAATTACAATGAAAATAAGAGCGACATACGAAATACCCTCAGGCGTTGATTTCGTTGTCTCGACTAGAATCTCCCGCAAGAACTCTAGGTGGGCAGCAATGAAGAAGAGAACGACTTCTCCACAAATTACTCCAGATGAGTAAAAACGATCCTCATGAAGGTTTAACGATTCACATACATAGATGGGAGTGTTTATGTGAATAAACAAGTCATAGAACCTTAAAAGTTGAAGTCCGTTTTCTGGGTTATTTTTCATAAAAATCGTGTTTTAAAAAGACTTGGAAAACGTATAGAAAGTGACCAAATAATTCTACGAAAATCGAAGCAGCGGGGGCATTCGAACGAGATCAGCATGTCGCTCAAACGAGATCGCGCGACATGCCTATCTCACTCGAACGATAGTGCTATGTCGTTTGAACGAGCTCATCGATAGAGGCACTCCACTTCTACACTTAAAAAAATTTCTGCGTTTGATAAAAAAAAAATCAGACTTTAAAAAAATATTTTCTAAAAAATTCCCAAATATTTATGCAAATATAAACAACTCCAATAAATCATTTTACCAATAATGCCAAGTGGAGTAGTGGGAACGGTTGAGCAGAACTTTGCATGTAGCATGATGCATGTGTGAAGATGATGGATTCGGATAAAGGCCGTCGTGGATGATCGTGTTGACGTGCCGAATGTAGCAGTATCAGACATACAAACTATGATCTAGGAAAAATAGAAAATTCCTAGATTCTACCCCGGACATTTAAAAAATTATGTCCTTATAGAACCGAACCGATCCTACTAAAATAAAAATGAACCGATCCTATCAGAAAATGAACCGATCCTATTAGAAAAAGGAACCAATCCTATCAGAAAAAGGAACCGATCCTATCAGAAAAAGGAACCGATCCTGTTATATCAGACCTGTTCTTCAACAGTTACGTTTTTACCATATTCGCATCCAATACCTCATAGTTCATACCCAATATTCAATGTAACTATTTTGATTGATAACCAAACATGTTTACACAATTTCTAACATCATAGGATCGTTCAATCATTATAAATCATAAGGTAAAAATGAAATTCCCAATTATTATCATAAGAACCCTAGTTTTCCACTTTTCCATTTAAGAACTTAATTAACTCAGATTTGTTAGTCAATTTGTACTCCAATTTTGTATCAAATTATCCTTCATACATGAAGGAATTTACTACCGAACCATCTATCCATAATCACAAATTACTTCTCCAAATTTTCACCCAATTTCAATGAAATTCATTATCAAATTTACCTACACTAACATGAACATGATTATTTCTAAATGAAAGCAAGTAATAAACACTTGAATTGAATTAAATGTAAGATCTCTTGATGTTGTTGGCATGGGTGTGTTCCTCTTGTTCTGATCTACGCGATGGCGGTGGTGGTTGTGCAAGATTGTGCTAATTAGGCATTCCTCCTTGGAATTTGTTCTACCTCACAAACTCTGTGGCCGTTCTTTACTTTTGTATTTTATCACCCTAATGAACCTATCGTGGATGATAAAATAAACTCCCAATTTTCATCCATTTAATTCCTCCAAAAATCAATATTATAAAATTACCCCTACGGGATGCCGATTTGGCTTAAAATATCCCGGGGTTCAAATAAAATACCTGGGTAGAGTTTTCTGACTATCTCGACCCTATCGGACTCAACACCATGGTCAAAATTACCATATGAGTTACTTAATAATATTTTACCTTTATATTACATTCAATTCGTCCCAACACGACTCACACGCGTGTCCCGACTTAATACCAAACTATCGTATATTTCACTCTTGACAATATATCAGATTCGATAATTCCATATTACTTATTTACTCATTAATATTCAATAATCCTCATTAATAAGTATTAACCCTTGTCACGCTAGTTAATATTTATTTTTAAATCCGGATTAATTACCAATTAAATCTCACATTATAATTCAATTAATCCAACAATAATTACACATCACATAATTGTTTAAATGCTCAAAAATACGGGGTGTTACATACTTCCCCCCTAATAACGGAATTTCGTCCCGAAATTCGGAAAGTAAGGCATTTCTGGTAAGGACAACTCCGAGTATTTACCTCACATCTCATGTAATCTATGCAGTATCGCCCATGCAGTACATTGTCGAATACCCATAGTAATAAACACATCACTCATGTTATAATTTACTCTCGAAGCCTTACCATTTAAGTTTCACTACTAAAATTTTAGATAATTGCTATCTAGCACCCTACTACTCGCACTAGTAGATTAATCAGTATTTAGAAATATACAAATTCGTCTTACTACCATATCGCATCAGTAGTTTATTCTTGTTTATACGGTATATACTTTACATACAATATATACTATTCATGTTAACACATTTCTGCCATACTGCCTCAGCAACGAACTACGGATCCTAAGCATATAAGCTACCGGTTCCAACTTAACAATAATAGAAAAAGATCCCACATCACTTGGTATTAATTTCCTCATTTGAACATGCAACAATGCGACTCCAAATCATTTCAATCTTGGCTAACGGGACCTAAATTACTTTGGCCCTAGTAGCTCATTGTCCTCCACCTCTATCCAATAAGCATAGGGATGACAAGATTTTACATATGACGTCTCAATTGGAGTTTTATCGATATTGAGATAAGGGGAGTCGTCATACACTAACTCCACCAGTGGAAGATATTACTCTAAACCTTTCCATACTTGCAAATACAACATATTTCGCAATACATAACTAGAACTCTCAGTTTACCCGTCCGCCTGCGGGTGTGTTAGGTCGTATACATTCGCATCTCGATACTCAAGGCCTCCCAAAAACTCTTCCCGATAATTGAGTCATAATTCTCTCGACTCTATAGGCAAAATGTCTACTTGTACCCCATATAACCTTACTATCTCGGGAATAATGGTTGGGGTTTACCGTCAGAGATTATGATTAGTCCTTACTTGGTATAACGTGAGTTACTCCAATCACCCGACCCATTTGCACTTGAATAGAGTTGTGATCCCGTTACGAAGTAATTTACTCTATTATGGTTTAGGGATATATTATCCCATTACTAACAAGGAATTTCTAGTGCTGAAGGAAACTCTATTATTTCCTGATGGTCCACTTCCAATTTAAGCTTAGTAATGTCGTGTCTCATTTATGCCATCACTATTATAGTTTTATATCATGATGCATTTTACCTTTCTCACAAACCCATCCACATCTATGACTCGTGTGACAATTGTCATCGTCGCGTGTTGTATAAGTTACAACTTTCCCGAGTTAAACTCTATCGATTTTTTTTTCCTATACCATCCTCTAGGCAAATTAGGGAAGTAATAGGCCTAACAAACCAAAACCATCAATCGTCTAAGTCCTACAGTAACAACTTCTACATTCATTTACCTTGAAAATACGCATTTTGTCTTAATTTTCACTTATGGAAAATACCATAGTTCAACTACCTAGGGCACCCATACACCCTATGTTTTGGGCATTACAACACCACTATAGTAGACGTGTTATATATATCTCGAATTATGTACCACATGCTTGGCATGACCAAATGGTAGGGTCCTACTCAGCTACCCTTCCTTTTCCACCTAATTATATCTTAGGTTGTCCCACTGGCCTGCTCGTGGTGTCAACAATTGGTAACATTTTCACATATTAACCTTATACGGCTCTATTGGCCTTAATCTGTAATATAACCATTATCTCATAGTTATAACTACGTATACATGGAACCACTATGATACTAAATCCATGTACTAAAGGCAAACTTCTCCCAATTTCCAACGGTCGCTAAGTTTCATGTGTGGGATGTCTCGCAGAGCGAAATCCAAATAAGGAACCCCCCGATACACTACTACCTAACACTGTTGGTCGTCGAGATCTGTTATGTTCTTAATCCATAACATATATCTCTGAATTCCCATCTACAAACATAAAAAGTCTACTCTTTCATCTCATGTTGCTAAAGACGGCATACAACGTGGCGCTCTCACTATCACAAGTTATTAGTGTTATATAATTAACGAGCTATCTCTCACCGCTCTACAATAAGTCAATGTACTCTGAATCACATCAGTAAAACATCCCTTCTCCCTGGGATTAAAATAGTAAAATAACATACTCATTGAAGTCTAAGAAATAATGCAACATACATGCAGGCTCAACCGTCTTTCAGGTGATGCCTCGCCAAAACCATATTTTTAATCTGGATATATTAAGTACAATAATCTTATCACACAATTTACTACCGTTCAAACCCTCTGCATCAGTAACCATACAATATAATAATGATTATTCTACTATCATAACAATAAAAGGATCACGAATCATTATGCAATACCATATACAAATTCTTCTTATTGTCCACACATGTTCCTCCCCGAGGGTGGCACAAAAGTCTTGCTACCAAACAGTAGTCATTTACATAATAAGGCTGTTATCGCCAGCGTATCCACTACTAGGTGTACACTCAAATCCAAAGTGTTAACCATTCACATATGTTATGACACGATCATGTCATTGAATCCATCATTTTCTCATACGGATGGAACAAATCTTCATCAGTCTATCTTGATCATAGGGTCCCCGCACGTACATTTCGCGACCTATAATTATCTATCATCGTTATACCTTTCGGATTCCATTCATTAGTTTTGACCTTTCTCGTTGTGGTTAAATTATTTTGTTCTATGGCTTACATGCCTCACATTGATATGTTGGCCCCATATCTCTAGGCCTCAATTATGTCCTTGGCTTTCCTTTTATTCCCTAGGCCCCGTCGACCCGAAATACGGTATACTATAATCGTTGAGGACTACACTGGTCCTGCCTGGACCCACTACTCTCGGGTCATTAGTTCCTAGGACCAATTCTTTTGACCCTAATTCTACACAAGATATCTTACTTCTCCAATTGTTACGCCTTATTGGCATGGTTTGACATTCCCGTTCTTATCAATTCCACTTCTTATATGGATGCATTCAATATTGGTAACCCCTCTCTCTACAAATAGGGATATTTCCCTTACCCTGGTCCTACTAGCCTTTTTGGGATCTCCTTCTCTCAGACCTGGCAGTCTTAGCTCCCAGTTGTCATTTTCGTTGTTCCTTTGGCTCTACTAGACATACGAAACACGTGGTCGACCTCGCTGGTCTTGGATGAATCCATCACAACTATGTTGAAATGGAATCATATCATTTTAAATAGTTTTCCCCACCGGGTATACCTTCTGGTGGTGTTTCACTAACACTGTTGAATTCAATATTGTCCTTCGGCTAGGTATCGCAACTCTACTAGCTCCCTTTCTTCTGGGGCGTTGACGTATTCTCTTAAATGTATAATTTTGACGACATTAGTCACACCTCCCATTCACGCTTGGTCATTCCACTCACGAGCATATTTTTAACTTACGAACTCTTTTTGTCTTTTATAACCCCTACTTCGGTTACGGAGTTCGCTTTTCAAGTAAGCTTATTTTCTCATAATCGGTCCCTACCTGACCTATTTGTGATAAGTTCAAAATATCTTCCGTATCTCCGTCTGAACAGTAGATGGAAAATTACACGATCAACCCACACCCAATATCTCGATGTGATTGACTATTCTTACTATTTATACTGCTTCTCTGAGCTAGAAAAATTTTGTCTGAAATTTAAATTCTGAGTGTCACTTCACTCTACCTTACACTAATTCCTTTGGATTACCTCCCTCCATTGGCCATCACACTTAGATAATACTATTGATGAATTCTATCACGATCACTGTTCCCCTAATTCTTCACATCTTTTAACTATTTCCCTCCTCCTTCAGTCGCGTTAACAACCTTCACTGGTCGTCCCATATTGTTCGGGTACGAAATCCAATAAAACTCGCATATGAATTGAATTCACTAAACTAAATCGCAGGAGAGCATGAATCGTATATGCAATGGAATACAACAATCCTATAATAAGGCTCTATATCAAATAACGCTAAGCTAAAACGCAATAATCGTAAAGATCCTAAAGGACTCTAGAACCTGATGCTCTGATACCACCTGTGATACCCCGCCTAATTAAATATCGGGTGATCGGTCCTTTATAAAATTTAAAACAGAATGTTAGGTTGGTTCATTCTTAGCATCACTGTCGAAAACATAACAACCTTATTAACCACCTAACAATTAATTAAGCTAGTGTCAAAATATTATTTTTCCTTTTTAAATTGTAACCAAAATCATTTATTTATAAAGTCCAAGAATTTAAATATAATCTATCCTCCACATAACTGAATAAAATAAATACTGAATCTGAATCACGTACTGAAATAAATACTACTGGAGAAAAAATTTCCAGATCGAATCTCTAAACCAAGAACCATAGTAAAATACATCCAACGGAAATGACTGAAAAGTAAACTGAATACAATCTCTGATAAAAATGTCTAAGGAGTGGGCGACACATGCCCTAAATGAAAAGTCTAGATAAAAGTGAGTGGAATGATAGAGGAGTCTAATGCAAAGACCTACATCTTCCACAACAGCTGCAGCACACCAAGAAATCCAAGCCTCTAAGTGTGGTGTCCATGTGGCTGAGCACCTGATATAATACATATATATAGCAAGAGAAAAAAAAGATGCAAGAGACAGGTCTGAGCCCGAAGTGTAAAAATATTTGTTTTACCAAGTATTTAAAATTTGCAATAATGCAAGTATCAAATTCATGTTAGTTCGAACTCTCACATGAGATTCTCACCTCTCAACTAATGTGCACGCCTAACGTACATCTAATCTATCCTAGCCATCTGTAACACTTCTAACTAGGTAAAGACTTATACTTCTAGTTATACCTCGTGGTAGTAACCCGTGATTCCCATCTTTCCACAATATTAATATCATAATTTATTAATTCGGTTAAGTGTTATCACACTAAGTTAAGTATTCATGGCTTACGTTACTTAAGATTGTACTATCCTAATAATCCACAGTTATCTCACAGTATGAATAACACAAGTATACATACATATACATACATATATATATATATATATATATATATATATATATATATATATATATATATATATTGACCACTATAATATACATATAATAATACATCACCCCAAGGCTAAACCTGTAGTGCATTGCATACTCTGCTATCATGTCCCGGTACATCTCATACTCAAATAACGACTATCGGTTCGGAAGTCTCCCACGAACCATATACAAAAATCACACATAGTGGAGGCGAACAATGTTCACATTCACGCACATACATACGCTCCCATAGTCAGCTGACTTACCAAATCACAAATAAGTCTTCACAGTCCTATGTTCTGAGATACAAGTTAAATATCCCCCCGAAGGTCACCCAGGATAAGATTGTCTCTACACAACCTCCCGCAATAGCAAGTAGCTACGTATATCATACACATAATATTAAGTACATAATAGGTATCTACACATCCTATTGAAATCCATTAGGTATCTATCCAACCTAATCATTTATATTCCATACGGGTTATTCTCTCATTACTACGTATAATATATTTACTCTATCCCAAATAATCTACGTATAGTATTTCTCCTTACTCGAAGGGTACTACTACATTCACATATCAAGATAGTAGATAAGGTCCTTATACTCTACAGGTAAAGGGTATTTTTCTCCTAAAATCTCACAATTTAAGATTCTAAAGGTTTTCCAAAGTTCTGCAGCAGCACTGGAAAAACGAACCGAATCAATCCTCCAGAAAATAAATCGATCCTACTAAAATAAAAACGAACCGATCCTATCAGAAAATGAACCAATCCTATCAGAAAAAGGAACCGATCCTATCAGAAAATGGAATCGATCCTATCAGAAAAAGGAACCGAACCTGTTATGTCAGACCTGTTCTTCAACAGTTACGTTTTTACCGTATTCGCATCCAAAACCTCATAGTTCATACCAAATCTTCAATGTACCTATTTTGATTGATAACCCAACATGTTTACACAATTTCTAACATCCCAGGATCATTCAATCATTATAAATCATAAGGTAAAAACGAAATCCCCAATTATTATCATAAGAACTCTAGTTATCCAATTTTCCATTTAAGAACTTAATTAACTCAGATTTGTTCATCAATTTGCACTCCAATTTAGTATTAAATTCTCTTTCATACATGAAGTAATTTACTACCGAACCATCTGTCCATAATCACAAATTACTTCTCCAAATTTTCACCCAATTTCAATGAAATTCATTATCAAATTTACCTACACTAACATGAACATGATTATTGCTAAATGAAAGAAAGCAATAAACAATTGCCTCGAATTGAATGTCTGATCTCTTGATGTTGTTGGTATGGGTGTTTTCCTCTTGTTCCGATCTACGCGATGGTGGAGGTAGGTGTGCAAGATTGTGCTAACTAGGCCTTCCTCCTTGGAATTTGTTCTACCTCACACACTCTCTGGACGTTCCTTACTTTTGTATTTTCTCACCCCTAATGAACCTCTCGTAGATGATAAAATAAACTCCCAATTTTTGTTCATTTAATCCCTCTAAAAACCAAAATTATAAAATTACCCCTACGGGATGCCGGTTTGGCCTAAAATATCCCGGGGTCCAAATAAAATACCCGGGTAGAGTTTTCTGACTATCTCGACCCTCTTGGACTCAACGGTGTGCTCGAAATTATCATAAGATTTACTTAAAAATAATTTACATGTATATTCCATTCAATTAGTCCCAACACGACTCACACGCGTGTCCCGACTTAATACCAAACTATCGTATATTTCACTCTTGACAATATATCAGATTCGATAATTCCATATTACTTATTCACTCAGTAATATTCAATAATTCGCATTAATAAGTATTAACCCTTGTCACGCTAGTTAATATTTATTTTTAAATTCGGATTAATTACCAATTAAATCTTACATTATAATTCAATTAATCCAACAATAATTACACATTACATAATTGTTTAAATGCTAAAAAATACGGGTTGTTACAATCGGGTTTGGGTCCGGGTCTACATCGGGTCTACAATATTGGATCCAGACCCGAATTCGTTTGGATTTTGGGTTTGGGTCTGGCCAAATATATACATTTATTTTATTTTATACCCCTTCTTTATTTTTTAATCTGAAATTAAAATATTTTGTAATGTATTATAGAATATTATTAGTATAAGTAAAACATATATTATTTATATTTATTATATACATAAATATATATATTTTTATATATAATGTTTACATGTTATATTTATAAGATATATTTATAAATATATATAAATTTATGGTGTGTGTATATATATATATATATATATATATATATATATATATATATATATATATATATATATATATATATATATAATAAGGAGTAAGTGTGTTTTCACTATTTAATAAGATGATAACACATTTAAGGGTTGAGATGGAAGCCAATAAGGTAAAAATGAAGGGCTAAGATCAACTCCTTACCTTTTTCGGCTTTTGGTTTTACAACTCACGATTAACAATGCTTCTAAAGAAAGAGATCTTTATGGCCAATGGGAAATTCATGTCAGTCACGCAAGAAAATCTACCTCACGTGGCTCAAGAAACATTAGATAGGGATTTCATCTTTAATATCTCAACTACTCTATCTGAAACAACCTCTCATCAAAACCTCTTTCTCATCAAACAAACCCATTTTCAATTTTATTCCTACCCAAAATCGTAGACAACCAAGTGCATGGTGTGAGCCTAACCCCTGTACATTTTAGAAGTAGTGGTAGTCATCTGTTTCAACCACTTAAAAAATGGTATTTCTCTTCCCCTTTGCACTCTATCTCATATGGTGAATTTTTATACTGAAGCTTATTTTTGTTTTTATTATTTTTATTATCATCTTTGCTCATCATTCAGATCTTGGTGCCTATGCGTTTCTATGACGGGAGATGGGTAGGGGTATCCTTTACCATTTGTTAATTTTTACCACAAAACCCTAACACTCTTTGTCTTTGTGTGTCTGTCTATGTGTAGATCTCTACTGCTTGGTGAGTTCATTTTAAAGTCACGATCGTCCATGGACGTAGATCAGAGACCCATTTCGGTTTTTTGATTTGGTAACATGTCATCTACTAGAAAGAAAAGGAACAAAGAAAGGTTAAATCACATAAAAATGTTAGTAGGATCTCATCTTCAACAAAAGAACGGCTGGATGGGTTTTTTTGATTTTTTTCGTACTATATCAGACTGTTAAATGAGTTTAAGTAAGGGTTTCTTTCTTTGTATCCTTTTTTCCTATTTGTTACTTTGAGTGCATTTTACTACTTGGTGAGTGCATTTTATACATCCTACTGCCTGATGAGTGCATTTTACTTGAGGAACCATCTGCAGTCTGTTGTTGCAATTTGAATCCCAAATGTTCGATAAAATGCCCCATTCAATGTTTTATTTTAGTTAGTGATATATTTGCTTAGTTTTTGCAAGTGTATGCATGCTTGATTTAGTCTTAATCATTTTAGTCTTAATCATTGGTGGTATTTCTTTATTTTTTGCTAAAATATATGCTTAGATTTGCATATCCAACCATGAACAAGTTTACTCACAATTTGCACCTCTCTCTACCCTGTATTTTCCCTCTACTTTGCTGGGTTTTAGGTGATTTTGAACTCTATATCCATCTCTTATTTATTATTTATTTTGTTCATTTGTTTGTGTTTAATCGTAAGGAAAAAAAATGGGGTCTCAACTTCTATTTTCTGCGTACGATTTTCGAATGTCAAGATGTGGGCATTATTATTGTGTCGGCCATAAACTAGGGTTTAAAACCAATCAAAAACATAAGTAGCTGTCAAGATTACAAATTTCAATAGGTCAAGATTATAAATTTTATAAGTACCTGAAATCTCATAGTTTTCTTAATTACATTATTTTCCAGTTCAATATGTTCTGATATCCTTATTATGTCTTTGAGATTTCAGCTGCGAATTTGGCATTTAATTGAATGTATGCATACTCGGTTGTCATTCGAAAAACAATGCATTAGCTTTGTTGTTTCATGTGGGGTTTTAACTATTGTCTTCTTGGACAATAGTTTGTTGTAGATATTTTCTATTTCTGCCTTTCCAGTCGAAGTTGTTGTCTTTAGATGAAACCTCTTAGTGGTGTTCAATCTTTATGAGTGGAAGAATAGTGTCGAATTTTATAATTGAGATGAAATAGCTAAAATTGGTGATTACTAGCTGCTACGTATTTGTCTTTATTTTTTTCACATTGCAGGTGCTTATTTGTCTCATTTTTATCCTTTCCTTGGCAGGATCTAAAGAAAATTTTCCTATCTCTAATAGTCTCAGGTACATTTCATTACATTGATGAGTTTATTTATTTATTTTATGTAAACATTTAAAGTTATTTTTCATGGAAATTTTAAAGTTGTTTTGCAGTTTCAATATATGTTTGCATACTCTGTTTGTGGTTTCATTTTTTGGTAGTCAATGTGTTCATGTCAATGAGAAGTTTAGACCATAAATATCAATGAGAAATTGGTTTCAATAATACTCTGTTTTGTGGTTTCACTTTATTTGGTGTTGTTTTGGATTTGAATTTCTCTACACACAACATAGTTTATTGTGTGTGAATATGTACGTTTATTAATTAGTTTTAGAGTGCATACATATAGTTGGTATTATTTTAACTTGGGAAAGTGTACTTTATAACTATTTGATGTTTTTTCAATCTTAATCTGGTGCTAAGTTTTAATCTATTTTGTTTTGTGTGCTAATTTTCAAAGGTCGGTAATGGGGACCAATGAAATATTTACAATCTTAATCTTCATGTACATTGTTAATTTTGCAATCTTAATCTTTGTGTACAATGGAAAATTCACCATGGTTATGCCTAACAGGTAATTATAAAAGTTATGGCATTATTGTTTTCGTGGACCTTTTTGTGTTGAATGATCAAATATGGTTGTTTTTGTATAAAACAATTTCATAAAAGTGCTATTATTTTTTTCCCTATTTTACTTTTAATGCTTCATCATACTCATATCATACAAATTTCTTAACAGGGGTTATAGTTTTGGACAAGCTACAGTTACAACACTCACCTACAGGTCAGCTCTAGGCCTCATAACATGTCCTATTATGTCTTGATGAAATAGTACAGAGTTGTCTTGATTTAGCAGGAATAACCCTCTTGATTCAGCTCCAGGCCCAAACCATTGACCACACATTACACGATTAACATTACTGACCATGCATGTTTCTCCATCAAAATACAACAGCAATGGCGACCCACTATAGTAATCTTGGTAACGTGTTGATTATTTGTGTGTATATATATAAAGTTGATGTTGCATACTAAAACAGTAAATCTGCAGTATTTGTTAATTATGTGTATACATGAAATGTGTATACACTAAATGTGTGTTGATTATCTGGTATGCAACTTCGTGTTTTTATTTCAGGTTGTAGTACGCAACTGTAGATTTACTGGTATGTTGCATACTGTTTTAGTATGCAACATCTATTTCAGGTTGTAGTATGCAACATTTATTTGATTGTCCCGTACTTCATGCTTCAAATAGTTGTCATTTGCAACATCTTTTTTATAGCTAAATAATGCAACAGTTTAGCATACTGGAAAGCAACTTTGCTCATTCCATTTGTATTATGTTGTAATATTATTAACTCTATCCGCAATTTTGTTGAAAGTGTGTTATGGTGACCGGACATCTAGCCGCTATATAGAAATCTAATTTCGTTGTCATGATCAATTATGGTAAAGTTTTGGAGCGAGGGTCGCACTTTAATATCCTTTCCATTCATGGTGTATCGTACTCTCCATTTTTGTATATTTTATTGTTAAAACATGTGTATGACGTGTTAGTTTAAATTCTTCAAACAGAACTTTATTTGAAATCCCATATTTTTGGCTCAATTTTTTTTCTTCATGTATTATATATATATATATATATATATATATATATATATATTCTTATTCGTTATGTTCTTTCATTTTGCAGGTATAACCTCTGTTGTGTCTTCATTCTGTCAGTGCCGATCAATGTATGTATAATGGTATAACCTATATTGTGTCTTGATTGTGGCTCTTATGATTCTGATGTTTTAGTTTCTTTAATTTTGTGGGTTGTATGTGTGGTCTGATTAAGGTACAATTTTTCGGTTCATCCTTTTTTTTCTTTTTAAAACAATATGGATCTTTTATAATAAGTGTGGGTTGCATGTACAGTTTCATTTTTCTTTCTTCTCAATTTTGAAAAATATGTCTCTATCTTTGTGTTTTGTTTTAAACGAGTATACTAAATTACCATTTGAGATTTTTCAGTTGAAAAGGCCGGATGTATTGGGGGTTTGATTGATGTTTCATAAAATCAAGTCTCTATTATGGAGTACCATATGAATGTGGCTTGCTGTACGTATACGAGATTTTTTAGACAAAAACTATTTCGTATGTACGTTTCATTGCGTAGCTACGTGTTTAAGTCACCTTTATACGTGTCTGTGTAATTGGTTTTAGACCTTTATGCAACCATGGTATCCCACACATTTCAAATACCTATGATAAAAGGCTATTATCAGTGTGAAAACAATTCTATATATGTAAAAAAGCCATAATTCTATATATGTAAAAAAGTCTCAATTCTATACATTTTAGTGAGCCGGTAGTCTTTTTTCCTATCAAATAAGGTTGTTCTTTTATTAATCGATTCCCCCAAGTTATATGCTAAATATTATCATTATTTAAGTTCAAATATGCTAATTTGGAGTCTAAATCTTATGAATATATACAACATAATATATATGGTATATGTATACTGATGTGTTTCTTATACTGATGTGTTTTTAAATGCCTCTTTTTTGCAGTTACTGAAGTTGAAATGAAGAAGTTTCAGTGGATTATATTTTTTTAAATGTTTATATTGATGTGGTTGTGATACAAATTATGTTCTGTGATGGATTGTATTCTTTTTAATTGTTTATACGGTGGCTATTGTGAAATAATAGTATAATTGTTGTTGTTTATCTCTCCTTAAATAGGGCGAATTGCTTATAAATAAAGGAAATTTTGCCCAAATTTTTCAATATGAAGGGCTTTCTATTAATAATAGTATAGTTGATATTTTTACTCTTAAGCATGGAGAATTGTTCTATAAACAAAGGAAATTTTTTCCAATTTTTTAAAATTACCATATATAGCATTAATAATAGTGTACTTCGTAGTTTTGTTTATAAATAGGGTGAATTATCTCATAAAGAAAGGTAATTTTGTCCAATTTTTTTAAACTAATAGTTTTGTACCATAGGTTATTTAATAAATTGTTTATCTGTTGCAAACTAAATACGACGCATGGTTCTATCAATGTCGTACACTTTTAAAAATTAGCGTCGTGCCTTCAGGCACGGGCATACCCTAGTGTATATATATATATATATAAATAATAATGTACAATTCGAGTCGTGTCTTCTGATCCGAGTCTTGTATAAGATCCAGACCCTACCCATTTAATTAATGGGTCTTCGGGTCTGAAGTCCAAAAAAATATGCTCAGACCCAATTATACAGATCGGGTCCGGGACAGGTCTGGGTTTAGACTCGACCCATTGACAGGCATGCACTGACCCAATATACCTCTATATATAATAGATTGGTAACCAAAAAATTACAACAACTCAGTAGACTTGACATAGCTACAGTGACCCAAAGCAAGGATATGCCCCGTACATCAACATCAACATACAATAAAAAGCTAGATAAACCAACCCTTTGAACTATTTTTTTAATGCAAATCCCCTTTTTACTCTTTTCAGTTTTTTTAAACAAAAAAATACCTTTGCCATGAAATGCTGAGTAGTTTCCATGGTTTGAAGAAATTCAAATGTCCGTTCAAACCCAGCGAGAATAATTAAATGACCCGTCGATGACCAAGCATTGAAACTCGTCCCATTTTACTTCGAGTAGAAACTCACATCTGAACTTGGATTACCGCCATGAATAACAGCTAACCTGCGGCCCTTTGGCTCCAAAGGACTTGCGATAAGAAAGAAACGTAAATTCTAAAAAGCTCTAAAGACGTCAATGGGTATTCACATTCCATAATTCTGAAAAGCTCAAATGCAGTATATGTGCTTTTCTCAGTAAGAAAGAAATCAAAAACTGTACAAATATCTCAGATCATGAGAAAGGCACTTTGAATACAAATATCTAAATCAAAAACTATACAAACTCAAATGAGGGAGAAAGAAATCTCCAAACCCCTACTACTCTTCTCTAAATATTTTTTTTATATAGTTTACATATGCAACTTATACATCTGGAAAAAGACTCACAAGTGCATACACTCAAATACATACCTAGTTTCCAAAACACCCATTCATTCACTCACAAAGAAAAGAGCAATATGTACACATGGGGTTCACTGATAAATGGTGTGGTCGTACCGAGATGGGTATTTGAGACTCTAGATGCAGAGGGAGAGATAAGTAAGGTGGTAGTTTTGAAAGAAAATAATGGACATTCGGAGAGAGAGTGAGAGAGGCATGGAGTTGGTCGTTAATATAAGAAAGGGGAAGATATGAAGTTAATATGAGAGAAATAAGGATGAGTAGATAGTTGGAAGTTAACTCATTTTGTGGGATTTATAAGTTTGAATCAGGAACAAAAACGTGTTGGAAACGATTTGCAAAATTGTTCGCATAGGGAACACGTGTACCTATTAGCTTTAAACCATCCCATGTATACGTGGCTATTTTTTCATTTAAAAAATTCTAAATTCTAAGAAATTAGGGATGGAGATTTGGAGAATTCTCATATGATGACTACCTACGTATATATTATAAGAAGATATATATATATATATATAAAGTAGCTTGGTTTTTGAAAATATACACATTTTTAACGGTGCGGATTGACGCCACCTCCTTACATATTTGAATGGTTGAGATAACATCCCTTTCTTTTTTACAAACCTACCCCTTAACTATTTGGTTTCCCCCTCTTTTTCTACCTCTCAAATTTAGCCTTTAATTCAAAAATGGGGGCATTTTGGTAAACAACCTAAACTTTCTCTCTCTTTCATTGCTTACATTCTCTTTCTTTACTCTCTATCTCTCATTTGCAACCCAAAGGACACCTGTTTCCACGCCGCTACTCCTCTCTCCACGCCGCTGCTACTCCTAGGTCAAGCTTCATATTATTTTGGTTTGTTCCTATATTGGTTCGGTTTGTTCATACTAGGTTTGAGGGTTAGGCTTTTAAGACTATGGAACATTGATTTTAAATCTGGGGGCTAGGGTTTTGAATTAAAAATTTGTGTTATTTTAATGAGGTTTCTTGATTTATGTATTGCAGATGTTAGAAATTTTAGTGGTGATGTGCCCGGAATCTCAAGATCATATGGTACCTCTTCTTTTATTTCTCGAGATTTCAAGGGGTATAGTGTATTCAGGTTTTTAATGGTAAATTTCAAGGGTTTTTACAGTCTTGGGTTTTTTGGGCTATAGTGTAGATTTCAAGGATTTTTTGAATTTTGATTATTTTGGTTTCAGTTTTCACTATTTAGCCTCTTCGTAATTGGGGTTTTTTTTTGTAGGAGTTGTTGTGTTACAAACAAGTATCTAATTTACAGGTGTATTCAAACTTTGGGCACATTCGTAGTTTTAGTCAAATTTGCTTTGTTTGTTGTGGAATCAATATAAGGAGAACTATAGAACTTTTAGTTGTATAAATCTAATTTCAATTTTTTGAAAGTGTTTTGAGTTGATTTACAAGTTATTATTTATTTAGAGTTGCTTTAGAGATACACACCAAGTACTTGCAATGCACCATGTCTTTTGGAGTGTACCATTTTATGTGATTTTGACACGACCCTTGAACTATGAAATTTGCAACAATTCAACTATGTATGTGAGATGTATTGCATGTGCCTTTGTATTGTGTGTCCATTTATTTACCACTATGCATTTATTACAACCAATTGTTTGTAGCAGGTGTTGTATCTGATTGTTTGCAGTAGGTGTTGCATCTGATTGTTTGCAGTCTGAGATCATGAATCAAGTTTATATTAAAGTCGGTAAGATTTAATTTGTTTGGTTTTCATTGGAGTTGAACTAAAAATAAAACTGCTAGATAATGTCTACAATTTTTGGGCCTTTTATTGTGCCTTTCGTTAATAAGGTGTATTAAATTTTTTGCGTTTATTGGGATTATTGTTGTTGCCAAAGAGATGCTGACAATAGTGGATATTGCGGAAACTTTGAAGGTATTTTGTCAAAAAATCTCGTAAGATATGGTTTTTGTGGAAGAATGGCTTTGAAGGTATTTTGTCAAACTTGCTTTTAATGAAGTTTAGGCCTTGCTATCTTGAGTACGCACCTAATTATGTATGCACATGTATTAAGTATGCACCTTTTAATGAAGTATTAAGTATGCATGACGTATTAAGTATGAACATGTTTCCTTATTAGTTTACCTTCTCTATTTTATGTTTCCATTCAAATTTGGAGGTCCGTGTGAGGTTTGAAACGTTTCACTTTTGTTTTTTAAGGAACTACCATTATGTGTATACATCCATTCAGATTCAGATTTGGATGTCCGTGTGAGGTTTGAAAGTATGAACATGTTTGCTTATTTGTATACATCCGTTCCTCATAAAGGAACTACTGTTATAATAAGAGAATGTTTTTTGAACTCGATTCACAAAGCACTTGAGAGTGTACCTTATTTTTGTTTTAGCGTTACTGTATTATCAATAATCATCACTATGATGTGATGATTAAAATTTGAACTCTGATTCATCAACCTTTATGTATGGTTGCAATTTTATTAGATTAAGGTTTTGATCTAACGCTAGTTTATTTTACACATTTAAGAGATTATGTTTTGGTAAAATCATTTTATTATTTCTATAAAAAGATAATATAAGTTGATTCAAACACACGAGTCTATTAGAGTTTGAATGAGTTTTGATTTAGATGTTGATTTCAACATCACAGCCAACCGTAAGAAATTGTCCGTAAGAAATTTTCACAACGGGAGACCATAACTATTAATTGATCTAGAGCATTCTTTCATGCAGAGACTCACAAAAGTATCAAAGTTAGATTGATCAATTTAATCATGTTTTGACTTGCTAACGGTTTTGTTCATATGATTTTAGTGACTATGATGTATGTATTTTTTTGTTCTAACAGAATTTTCAGATTTCATTCATTTAGGGTGGCGATAGCATATACAGTGGGATGAAGGACTTCTAAAGGTATGGAGACATCAAATTGGGAACATTGGGCCTTATGGAAGTAATCTAAGGGAAGATCACATTATATAAGATACATATAAAAAGTTCGATTTCATTTTAGTTTTCTTAAAGCTTTATGCTTAGTGTTCCACCCCAAGTCAGTTATACTATGAACACGAAGAATATGGATTGTATTTTTGTTATTAGTGACTTAAGGACCTAATTGTGAATTTCTGATTTATAATATTTTTATTTTTACTTTTTGAAGGTACAAATATTTTTCACTGATAATCGATGATCAAGGGAGGAATTTACAACCTGTCTTAAAGAACGCACAAGATACACTAGCTGGATACAATTCATCTCTACAAGTGAAACTTGGTAAAGTTGAACTATCTCAACTAGTCTCAATGGTTGACAATGGATGCCTGAGTTCTTCTGTATCCGGATTAACAAAAATTGGAGAGGAAATTTTGAGAGATATCGAAAAAAACATTGAAAGGTGCCATGTGTTCACTCGAGAGCTCATTGACATCACCCGAGATCTCAGGAAGAAAGTAAGAGACTCAACAGAAAGATGATAATATAAATTCAACAATGCGGCGCCATTTGTCAAATCCACAGCATCAGGGTATGGGTTACCTCCTGGGTAGCAGCAGGTAGCAGCAGGTGGGTTAGGGTCGAGGATTATTTCGGCAGATGGGAAAAATGGGGACATCTTCCTACTTTATGGCCACTTTTGAATTTACAAAAAGCTTAAAGGTATTCTCAATATTTATAAAAATATCGAGAATAGAAACCCCTAAATTTCATTTATATTATGGTCATTACTGGACTTCTTTATACGTTGATTTTCTTTGAATTTTTTATTTTTATGTAGTGGAATGGAACACAAGTCTGGATATACGAAGTTGTGAAACAGAACTCCGGGAACTCCGATTAAGTACTATGTGAGTATCAGATTTGATTTTCTACTAGAGCATGTATTTATTATATGATATTGTGGTCATGTGTATAAAACCGTGTGTGTGTTGGCCAAGTTTCATCTCATTACAAACTATATTAGTCGATGCTGCGAAGAATTATTTTTTTAGTTGTAATCATGTTGTAGATCGGAGATGTTTTTTAACAATTCAGAGTTCAGATCTGATTGAGCTCAGCTCAAGACTGTTCAATATGTAAATGAATCATACTGGAGCTAAACTTTGAAGATTATTTTGCTAAACGAGCGGACTTTTTGACGAAAGGCACACTTAACTAGCTCATGAACATAAATAAATATTGGGTTGTTATTAAGTTTTTAGATTTAGTTCTTCATGATTCATGTTTTTGGGCATTTGGGCATTGTAGTATATATATATATATGCTATTATATATTTTTATATTTCTTTTTTGTTACTTAACTGTAGCTATCTATATGTATATCTATTCTATACTATATATTAAAGCATGGATGATATAATGTTTCTTTGATTTGAGTTTTTTTCTTCCCTATTTTTAACAGTACATGGACACCGATCTCAAGAATGTCATCCGAACCTTTCATTAAACTGTAGATAACACATTCCTCGATTGAGTGAGTGAAAGGCTACAGACACAGCCCCAACACCCACCGTCAACACCTTCTATTATCAAGTGTCCTACAAATATATTGCCGTAAAAAGCTTACGGCATTGAGCAGGTAATGAAATGCATCTCCATATTTTTTAATCCCATATTTTCTCATTAATCGATAGCCCATATTTTGAATACCATCTTTTTTAATCCCATATTTTTAATCCAAATGTATGAATTGTTATAACCCCAGAAATGGAAAAATGTTATTTTGAACTCAACACAGTTATTTATGCTTTTGTGTTTATAATATTTATAAGCTTTTGGACTGTATAAACAGAATGTAGTTACATACTCACAGTTATAGACCGGATATACATGTTTATAATGAATTTGTGTTTACACTATTTTGGACCGTATATAGACCAACTACAAAAAAATGTTGGTTTTAAGCTTTTCTTCCAGGTAATAAGTCGCAGCAGTTAACCATATAGGTCCTAAAGGGTACATTTTCTTATAAATTTTCAAATATTGGTGTGTGGTTATTTTGAAATTATAACTATGTCTCCCATCTTATGTAGCTAAAATTTCTACATTTCAATAACTGTTGTTTATAACTATGTCTCCCATCTTATGTAGCTAACATTTGTAAATTTTAACATTTTAGCAAGTTTGTAAATTTTAACATTGTAGCTAACATTGTAACATTTGTAAATTTCAGTAGCTGTTGTTTATAACATTTGTAACAAGTTTTAACATTTGTAGCTAACATTTGTAAATTATAATTGTGTCTCCCATCTTATGTAGCTAACATTTGTTCAATAGAAATTATAATTGTTGTTTGGCTTCAAATATGTCTCCAATTTTTTCTTAGATCCATTGATTCGAGTTCAGCTTCAAGAGGTAAGGATTTTAGTTTAGGATAACATGATTCAATTTGATTCGTTTGAATCTATTAATTCGTTAGTATATTCATTTGGTTTTTACACAATCTATAAAGTTGCGTATTTTTATTTTTTCGAACAATCGTATTTTTTATTTGAACATTGCTTAGAGCTTGCAATTTTTTCATTGGATTTATACTGAGGTAAGTGTGTCTTATTGTGGACTTATAATTTGGAATCAGAGAGTTAAAAATTGCCAACAATCTCCAATGGATGAGATTAAAGCTTGCCATAAAAGATTTACACTTTTACATTTAAACCACCATCATCTCTCTAACTCCTCAAAATTTCTATAACACACTGATTTCAGTAATATATTTTTGATATTCTTTTATTACACTCAAATATTTTCCATGTATAAAAGTTCATATTGTAAAGAACAGTTTGATATGGTGTGGTATTATTTGAATTCTCTCACATCTTATGGTGCTAACACTTGTACATTTCAGTACATAGATTCATGAGCGATGTTCGACAAAATGCACATTATCAGGTTTGTTGGGTGTCAGACTATAAGAACTCAAGACTGTTCAGGTTACTATATGGTGAGTTTCATTTCCTCCTTCATATTTCCAAATGGGGCTTGTGATGAGTGTTTTAGTGTTGTGATGAGTGTTTTTTTTAACTCTACATAAGTTACATTGGGGATGTTCCCCCAACACTGGTTATGATTGTTTGCAAAAGGATTTTTTTTCTTTTGGTTTACTTTTTGCAACTATATTATTTCACGAGAGTTTATGTAAGCATTCTTTTACTATTAAAACTCGAGCCACATAGTCCATTCCTAAAATCGTAGACATGATGGGGCATTTGATGAAAGATACAACACTGGAAAGAGAGGATCATGAGTCAGGCTATTAGGAGTCTCTATTGGATTTGCATTTCGATTTGTATCATATGCGACAATTCAATGTACAGTAGTATGAATATAGTTGATTGAAGTATACTTGATCGAATGTATAGTAGTATAGTTTGATTGCATTATACTGAATCATGTACACATTTTTTTGTTTTATAATAAATTCAATGGATTAAGTCTTAGTCGACCCAGCTTTTTGGGTTTGTAGTTTGTAAAAAACTACTTTGGC
This sequence comes from Sambucus nigra, assembly GCA_949130495.1. Taxonomy (NCBI): domain Eukaryota; kingdom Viridiplantae; phylum Streptophyta; class Magnoliopsida; order Dipsacales; family Adoxaceae; genus Sambucus; species Sambucus nigra. Next base: position 90,057,663 of record OX422222.1, on the reverse strand, counting down.
AAGTGGCGTGCGTATACCATTAAAGTCGCAAGAAAATGTTATATTTTTTGCAAAGTTTGAACCATGCCTTCAGGCACGTGCATGACTTTAGAAATTATGACCAATTGTATTAAAATTATACTTTGTTTTGTTGGGGAACGAAATTTTTTCTGTTTTGTAATTACGTACTTGAAATTTTTTTCCCGTTTTGTGAGTACGTACTTTGAAAATTTAGCATCATGCCTTCAGGCACGGGCATACCCTACTATATATATTAGCATATACACGTTCACATTTCACTATAACAATCCTTGATCTGGTGTTAGCAATGTGCCTCATTATTAGAGGTGTGTAGTATTTACAACTTACTAGCATGTAACATGCACGATGCGCGGGCGTTTGATAAAATAAACACTTATAATTGAATTAAAATAGTCATACTCGATAAAAATAAACACTTATGTGCAACATTATGCTTAACATTTATGGTGAATCATTTGAAAATAATGAACCCAAAAGTAGGGTCACAATTTTAGGCATGATACAGAAAAATGATCTAAAATTGACTTAAAGCGAAAACGATATGTCTTGTTCATGTCATGTTCATGTGTAGATTATGAATGTTAGTCATAAAATAGTGTCATCTCATTCATGTTTTTACTCTCATTTTTTTGTGTTATCATATTTTCGTATTAAAAATATTAATCGTATTATTCATACTGTATTTTTAATCGTCCGTTTTCGTTTGAGGGAAAAAAACAATTTCATTTTTTATCATGTCCCTACTTCAATAATACTTGTCATGTGGTATAAAGTACAAACACGACCAATCAACTCAAATTTACTTTTGATTCGAGAGATATAGGTTTAGATAGAAATAAAAATTCAAAATAAATTACTACAAAATTTGTAGGCAAATATTTGTCATACTCAACATGAAAAAACACATTTTTATCTTTGACCTCATAATGACGGTCCAATTGATACCCGTGAAAACCAAACCTAACACTACCCTAACTACCCACTTGCTAAGCAAACGGTTCTCCATATACCATAGTCCGACTCACCAGCAACCTACCTGATCTCTTACCACCAGTACTACCCCCTCGGACCTGCCGACAACCACCAGCAGTGGTTGCCTGAACCCGAGTTAATCCCTTCCATCCTGACACCATACCCAACCATACCTACTACACACCCATGACCTGAATTCGAGAGCCACCAAATAAAATCCAAGCACTTAATTTTACAACTAAAACAAAATGGATGGAGTGGTTGGAGATACCACTATGAAATATCCTAATACCATTTACAAACCTTGGAAAATAAAAAAAGACTATAAAATACAAACTCAACTCCGATATGAAACAACAGAATATGCCATGCACTGCGCAAGAACTTTACTTCAGAATGGAAAATAAAATATGTGGTGCATCTAGTTAATACCTTAGTTATTTATGATTACAGAAATAATAAAATTCCAAAACGAAATCTACACTATAGTAGTGACTGCTGAAGGTTATATCACTACTAAACATGGATTAATTGCATCTTCGGGTCTATTAGTCATGGGTCTTTTTAAGGGAGGTGTAAAGTAGATTTGTGACCTTGGATTCATTTTTATTTTTTGCAACAATTTTTCCTATCAAAAGCGTGGAAGAAAGTGATAGAATTTTTTTGGATTACATAATTAGGGAACACAAAGTGAAAATAACCCAATAAACAAAAGATCACATATATAAATGCATACCCTCTACTTTACAAAAAAAATAAAAAAAATTGAAACATGGGTAGACACGAAATATAGCGATGAAATAAATAGTTTGAAACTGTAGTTGGTAATGATCACATTAACAAACCCAACATTAATTGGAATAAAGGAAATAGTCAAACTATTGAAGTTGAAATCAAAATTTAAAGACACCCCAGATACATGAGAACTATTTCCCATTGTAACACCCCGCCCGGGGAGAGCGAAGTGGTACTCGATAAAACTAACCAAATCCACAATCAACAAGGTATAGAGCATCTAAATAAAAACCACAATATAACGATGAAAATCCACTAATCTCAATTTCTTCAAATTAAATACAACAATGTCTCTCGAAATAATACATCTATCTAACTCGAAATAAAATAAATCAACAATGCTCCATACAACAGAATAAATACAAATCTTCTCATTGTACTCTCATATATTCTTCCCAAAATAACCAAGCTAAAAGTCAATCTCCAATTAATCCATAGCGCCAAAAACAGCGCTAACCTGCCACTAAGAAAAAATATGGGGAAGTACACAATATGACAGGAAAGATGATCAACAAATATTAGAGGTGAATAAATTGTAACAATACGAGTACCAATATTCAAATCAAATGCAAATCTCATAAGCATTTTTATCAATATAATTTCTCAACAACACATTAACCGAGTCATCGGGCCTCACCATACCGCACCATACTTTATCAAGTAGCCAAAAATTGGAATCTTGGTGGGTGCCCAACCTCCATACCATATTAAAATCTAATGACAACATGCTCAACACAAATATAATACCACATGAATCAAAATCAGATTCCAAGAATTATTTTTTTCATATTCCAATGAATTTAGCAATTCACATATGAGTTCAATAATCACATGAAATCAAAGGGAATAACTCTTGAGAGATTTAAAGAGAATATTGTGTAAAACCCCATACCTTAAACCATCATAAGAAACCAACATGAATCTACCCAGAAACTCAGATATTAAACCATCAAAATCATCTCACAAGGATCCGCAAATAAACTCCAAGCATCGCCATCAAAATAGCCCAAGAACACCTCCAAAACTAGGGTTGAATACATAAATATAAAAGGGCTGCGTGTATATAAAAAAGAGAGGAATAACAATATGTTTAATGCATATTTTTGTGATAAAAGTTTGTTCTCAAATGGTCACCCACGACCCTTTTTTATAAGGCAAAAGAATAGAATTTGAATCAAAACAAAACTCTTCAAAATAACTTGCAATGCACGAAATCTGAAGGAGTCGATCGATCGATCACCTGGAGTCGATCGATCGATCACTTAGAAAAAATTGTTTTGCCGACTTAAAATAATTTCAAGGGATAAACTTTAAAATCAATTTAAAAATTCGGTTGAACTCTTCTTTTGAAACCGATTGAAAATCTCGTCTTTAAAAATAATTCTCAATATTTGAGCAAGAAAAATAATTAAATTAAAAACTTTATTTTTCTCGATATTTTTTAAATTAATTTAAAATACCCCAAAATTACGCTGGTGGTTACACTTCCCCACTAATAATAGAATTTCGCCCTACAACAATTCTCTAAAAATAACCTCGTCTCCCAAAAATAAATTTCTCACATCAAATCTCGGAACCTAACACGAATATCACCGAAAATACTCTGTCTCAAAAAATTGTTAATCATGTAATGAACCCCAAAACCAAGCCCCGAGGGTTTCCGTAAACCTAAGCTCTGATACCATCAGTAACACCCCACCCATGGAGGGCGGAGCGGTACTCGATAAAAATAACCAAATCCACAATCAATAAGGTATAGAGCATCTAAATAAAATCCACAATATAAAAATGAAAATCCACTAATCTCAATTTCTTCAAATTAAATACAACAATGTCTCTAGAAATAATACAGCTATCTAACTCGAAATAAAATAAATCACCAATGCTCTATACAACATAAAAAATACAAATCTTCTCATTGTACTCTCAAATACTCTTCCCAAAATAATCAAGCTAAAAGTCAATCTCCAATTAATCCATAGTGCCCAAAACCGCGCTAACCTGCCACTAAGAAAAAATATGAGGAAGTACACAATACGACAGGAAAGATGCTCAACAAATATTATCGGTGAATAAAGCGTAACAATTTGAGTACGAATATTCAAATCAAATGCAAATCTCATAAGCACTTTTATCAATATAATTTCTCCACAACACATTAACCGGGTCACCAGGACTCACCATACCGTGCCATACTTTATCAAGTAGCCAGAAATTGGAATCTTGGTGGGTGCCCAACCTCTGTGCCATAATAAAATCTCATGACAACATGCTCAACACAAATATAATACCACATGAATCAGAATCAGATTCCAAGAATAATTTTTTTTCAGATTCCAATAAATTTATCAATTCAAATATGAGTTCAATAATCACATGAAATCAAAGGGAATAACGCTCGAGAGATTTAAAGAGCATATTGGGTAAAACCCCATACCTTAAACCATCATAAAAAACAAACATGAATATGCCCAAAAACTCAGATATTAAACCATCAAAATCAACTCACAAGGATCCACAAATCATCTCCAAACATCACCATCAAAATAGTCCCAAGAACACCTCCAAAACTAGGGTTGAATACATAAATATAAAGGGGCTATGTGTATATAAAAAAGAGAGGAATAAAAATATGTTTACTGCATATTTTTGTGATAAAATTTTTTTATCAAATGGTCACCCACGACCCCTTTTTATAAGGCAAAAGAATAAAATTTGAATCAAAACAAAACTCTTCAAAACAACTTGTAACGCTCGAAATTTGAAGGAGACGATCGATCAATCACTCAGAAAAAATGATTCTGCCGATTTAAAATAATTTCAAGGGATAAACTTTAAAATCAATTTAAAAAAAAATTAACTCCGATTTCGAAACCGATTGAAAATCTCGTCTTTAAAAATAATTCTCAACATTTGAGCAAGAAAAATAATTAAATTAAAAACTTTATTTTCCTCGATATTTTTTAAATTAATTTAAAATACCCCCAAATCACGCGGGTTATTACACCCATCTTATTATTCACTGTGATGTTAGGCTTGAATTTGAATTTGTTGATATGGGTGTCAAACTTTCCCGCTGCTTTAACTATTATAGTTGTTATATCCCTTGCCTCGAATTTGTGTTTATTCTTCAACCAGCTACATTTAAAAAAAACACTCATCCACTTTCCCCTCAACCTCCGTACAAACATAAAGAAATAGAGGTTCCAAGGAGTTTCCATGTTCTGCCAGATAATTTGAGGTTCGATTTGTAAGGTTGGTGCGGGGTTCTTGATATATTGTCGGATATGAAGAGCAGGGTTTTGAGGACGGGGGAGAGGGTGTAAGGGTTTGGAGTCTTGTGTTTTTTAGGAGTTTGTTCTAATTATGTATATAAATAGAGAAAAGAGGAAAAGTAATACATAGAGGTTTGAGGAATCAGAAGGTCAGAAGGGGGACTTTAAACGTCCAAAAAATATAAATGCAAAGAAGAGACTCATCCGTTTAAAGAAAATAGGAAAATGGAAAAATATGAATTTTAACATTAATTGTAAGAGTAGAGAAAAAGAGGAAAGGTAATACATAGAGGTTTCAGGAATCAGAAGGGATGAACTCTAAACGTCCAAAAAAATATATATGCACAGAAGAGACTCATCCGTTTTAAAAAAAATAGGAGAGTGAAAAAATATGAATTTTAACATTAATTGTAAGAGTTCTACATTTATACCTCTAATACTATAAATAAGCATCGTTTACCCCTTTAAGGCTCCACCGATTCACAAAATCATTTAGTTAAATTTAATGGAGTAAAAAATTGCATTAAAAATTAAAATACAAGTAATACGTATCATAATAAAAAAAATCGTTACAAAAATTCCTAAAATCGTTATTTATATGAACAAAAGTGGATAACACTGCATTAAGGGTACCCACCATGGCTTATGAAAATAAAATTGATCATTCATGAGAATCCTAAGGTAACATGATACTTTAAAGTCAGATAATTATAATGAGTAAATGTACTTATAGAACTTCCATTGTCACTTAAATGACTAAAGATGCTTTTATTTCTTCATCATAGGAGGTTTGTGTGATTGTATATAAATATATACAATTAATAATCCACCACAATATTGAAGCAATTTTTGAAAAAAAAAATTAGACATTACACAATAGGAGATGTGCCATTGTAAAAAAACATATATACAATTAGTAACTCTGCATTCCTTATATTGTAGCTGCCCACCAAAAGGAAACAAAATTGCATAGCAATTATTATTTGGAGAAGCAAAAATACTTCAAATGTGTCCCTTGTATACATATAGAGATAGAGAGGGGATTTATACATTTATAGTAACATTAAAGAAATGAATTTTTCTTATACATAGATGGGTTTAATATATATGGGGTTATTATACCTGCAAAAAAAAGTAAAAAGTCCATACTCAGGTTTTAAATGGAAAACAAAAAGTAAATGGAAACTAATATGATAACATGTATGTCCTAGAATTAATCCAATCCCCAAAAATAAAGAACGAATACTAAATAAATAACGAGTTATGTCTAAAATGAAAACATTGAGGACTAAAATCTTTTTCATTCAAACTTTCCAGTCCAAAAAATATAACTTCCACCTAAAAATTTACATACCAAAGTTAGTTACTAATTACTAAGTCTCAAAATATAATTCTTGATTAAATTCAGTTAACTTGCTCCAATGCAATTTTAAAAGGTTATATTTTTTAGTAATAAGCATGCATTGTAATAAATCATAAATTAATAAGTGGACCAAGAAACACAATATGTTATTTATAAACACATTAGGGTATTAGACATCCATAAATAAATATTGACTACAATTCCATTTGATTGTAAGATAGACAATAATAAAATAATTATGGAATTTGGCTCAGAATTTTTAACAGCAACAACAAACTCGCTGCAACAAAATGGTTTCGTCGGATGCGCATTCTTCCAGGTTTTGTTAGACTCGTGCTATTATGTGAGGCGCGACCATCGATGGGCTTTCACTATGGTGATGTAACAACCCGAGGTCTTGGAGACAAGGAATTATTTATTTTGGGAGAAATAAATAATATTTTATTGGAGAAATAATTAAATTGGCAATTGAGGCCATAATTTGAAGTTGTTAGAAAGAGTGTCGAATGTCGATTCTGAGGGTACCATAGTGTCCAGAAGGGTCGAGAAAGTCGAAATAACTGTACTTGGGGTTTATTTAGGTTCCAAAATAAATTAGGACCGTTTGACTCGAATTAAAGTCACCGAGTCATTTAAAGTGTGTATTATCATTTAAAGATGTGTGTCTTGGGATTGAGGGCTTATATGCCTACGGGAGATTCATTTCTCCAAAAGAGAGAAAGAGAAATAGAAAGAAAGAAAGAGAGAAGAAGAAGAAGAAGAAGAAGAAAAGGAAGGAGAAAAGAGAGAGAAAGTGGAGATTTTCGGCCAAATACGGGATCACAAGGCGGATTCAGACCCTACGAACCCGAGGCAAGTGATTAAACTTGCTAAATAATTATTGTGTACTTTTATTGCATGATTTGTGGATTGATATTTTGGGTTTTAGGTTTAGTTTAACAAAACCTAACTTTTGGGTATAATCTTAGATTAAACATGTAGATCTTTGATTTGAGGATAGAAATTAGTTTACATGTATTCTAGGATGAATATTAATGATATATTTGTGATTGGGTTGAAAAGAAATGGAGAGAAAATGATAAATATGAATTTTGGGATTTTTGGCTTACTAAAAAGTAGCCATTTTCGAGCCTCAAGGTAGGCCGAATCGATTCGGCCCCTTAGCCGAATCTATTCGGAAATATGCAGGTGCCCAGGTCTGAGTGACCGAATCGATTCGGACTCCAGCCAAATCGATTCGGCCTGAGACAGAATCCCAGTTCTGATGACCCGGATCGATTCGCCTTCCTGGCCGAATCGATTCGGAATTGGCCCGAATCGATTCGGAAACAGGGCTTGTGAGGGATTATTTTTCTAAAAAGAATTTTATCCCGTTTTGTTCGAGGTTATCGATTGGGGATCTCTATAGGAGATATATGGAGCATGTTTTGGAGACTTTTAGAGAGTTTCTCTTAAAAGAAATAATTGGAGTCATTTTGACTAAATTTGAGGAATACCGATTAGATATTATGGTATTGTGACAACCCGCTCTAAATAATAACGGGTGGCCAGCCCTATACTACATAAATTAGGTACCTCAGATGGTACCGTCTAAACATCAACAACTAAACACTATAATATAAGGCTAACTACCCGAAATCATTAAGTGCGAATTGTCAAAAAATTTAAACTTTATTTTTAACAACAACAACAAAACCAATAGTGCAATCACAACCAACAATATACATCTAACTATGATGAGTGAAATGTGCAAACTCTAAAGATATATACAAGAGTACGATACAATGTACAACAAAGTCTCAACAATGAAATACCCGAATATGCTGTCGGGTAACAGACAATACAATACTCTGAGAAAATGAAATAAGAAAGTGTTAATCTACAACACTTGAATACTAGCCCCATATACAACTGAATCCTAATCTAGATATACAAATATAGGAATCGACTAAAACAAAGTGTCGCAACAGTCCGCTACTGCCATAGCTCCACGAATCCTGAATGGAGGAACATCAAAGGCGTCCTTGCGGAGGAACACATGAAGTAATACAATATATACATGGAGGAGAAAATATAAACGGGTCAGAGCCCGAGTTTTGAAAAACATTTTATAGCACGTGTATTAAAATGCATAATAATTATAAATGCATTATTACATGATTTAGTTGGAATCGAGCTCTCCAAAAAAAACATCTCACCTCTCAACTAAAGCGCGCACTAAGCGTATGCACGTGATCTCCAAATGGATGCCCGATTCAATTTAGGTAAGAGGATTCTAGCTTAAACCCAAAAGAAGTATTTAAGTGAAACCATCTAACCTATCTCCCAATCTACATTTATCTTAATTATCTTTAAGTTATATACATTAACTTTAATGTAATAGTTACAGTTATCTTTATAATGTTCATTTGTTGAACATATAAAGTTACATGATCCAATCATGTCCACATCATCACAATACATCAACAATCTCATTTACTAGAATTTATATTCTAGAGATGCCCTTTATAAGGCATGAAACCATATATATAATTATAATATGAGTTATTAGCATCAAGAGTTAAGGACTAAACTCCTCCCGATTCTCAACACGGCGCTGCCTTTCGTGCGCGGGACGTCTCGCCGAGGCGAAATCGAAACAAGGAACCCCCCTGTTACACTAATCCTGACCGTATCGATCCTCGGGGCTCATTATGCCCTCAATGCAGGATGCATGTAACTCAAATGATTATTGTCCAATTTTAATTAATTAATATACCCAATTCTCAACAGTACACGGTGTTTCATGCGTGGGACATCTCGCCGAAGCGAAATAAAAACAAGGAACCCCCCCGTTACACTACTTTTGGCATTGTCGATTGTCGGGATAGGTGATATATATAATAGAATTATGAGCATTAACGACTAAACTTATCCCCAAGTTCCAACATTACACTGCGGTTCGTGCGTGGGACGTATCGCCGAGGCGAAATCCAAACAAGGAACCCTCCTGATACACTAATCCTGGCAATGTAGGTTGTTGAGGTCCCTTATGCCCTTGATACCCAAATACAAGAACAAGCAATAATAACCATCCAACCAAGCTATAACTCGAAGGATGCAGGCTCACATGCTATCATCTTCCAGCAGCCCATATACGTAGCAAACTGGGGCCACCTGGTGGGGTTTAACGACACCCACCTCGTGATCTACTCACGCACACAACGTCCGGGAAGCGATCATAGTTCCTAACCGGCAAGTGAGAGCGACACATACCCACGACCTCTCACCCCCAAAATAAATAAATATATATATATATATATATATATATATATATATATGTCATTTGCTGACATCAAAGGACGACTATGACCTGGGGAATATCCACATCCTTCTTTTCTAGTCAGAATGCTCACCCTCTACGCACGAAACTTCCCAATGATAGCAAGGAGGGGGTATGCTTAACATGTTTATACACCATCATATAAGGTATACATACATCCCACATAATAAAGATATACCATTATATAAGGTATACCTACAACCACATATTTATTTTCATTATACGCTCTTAGGCGCAATTTTGATTAACTTCATTATTTAGTATATCTCTCTCATGATACACCAATCGTCAATACTCACAGATTTTCCCCACTTAGTATATGCTATACTAATTCTCGCTTGAAGCGCTCATGTCGCTTTTAGTATGAATTGTCTTTCAATTATATTTAAGTTAAGGATATTCTATATCCTAATGCACCTCAATTAGCATTTCTCATTGTATGAGATATCCCCCAAATCAATCATCAATAAGGATATTTCTATATCCATTTGCACATCAAATAACATTTATGATTCTCTATCCATTATAGGGTTCAATTCAATTTATGAACCTTTTTAAAGTTATCCCATTTGGGATTGGATTCTAAAATCCATTATCTCTAAATTATTCATATTCTTTCATATGAATTGAATTTACTATCTCCAAGTATAACCTCCCGATCAAGGTGGTCTTCCCCACTTAGAATATACCGAAATCTCTAATCGGAAATCCTCAACTTTAATTAATATGTCTCCCAAAATTTCGCATGATGGAAACCTTCTAAAAGTCTCCAAAACATACTCCAAATATCTCATATAGAGGCCCCAAATCGATAACCTCGAACAAAACGGGATGAAATTCTCCTTAGAAAATATCTCCAAAAATTCCCCTATTTTCGAATCGATTCGGCCCATCCGAATCGATTCGGCCCATCCGAATCGATTCGGCCCAGAAAAGCGAATCGATTCGTCCCATCCGAATCGATTCGGTCCAATAGACCTGGGAGTCTGCTACATGCCGAATCGATTCGCAAGGGGCGAATCGATTCGGCCCTAAAGACCTGGCCAATCTGCAACAGACCGAATCGTTTCGGTAGGGGCGAATCGATTCGGCAAGTGCAGCAAGCTACGAAATGGCTTATTTTCACCAAAACCCAAATTTCCCAAAAATCATTTATCTCATCTTCCAACCATTTTGATTCATCCCAATCACAAATATAGCATTAATTTTTATCCAAGAACACATATAAACCAATTTCTAACCTTAAAATTCATTTATACACTACAAATCTAAGGTTTTTCCCAAAAGTTAGGTTTTTAACCATTTAAACCTAAAACCCAAAATTCAATCCACAAATCATGCAATAATTGGTACACAACAATTATTTAGCAAGTTTAATCACTTGCCTCGGGTTCGTAGGGTCTGAATCCGCCTTGAGATCGCGTATTACCAGAAATCTCCTCTTTTTATCTCCTTTCTCCTTACTTTTCTTCTTCTTTATTTCTCTCTTTCTTTTTCTCTTTGGAGAATTATCTCCCGTAGGCTAATTTTAGCCTAAATCCCAAAATACACATCTTTAAATGATAATACACACTTTAAATGACTCGGTGACTTTAATTCGAGTCAAACGGTCCTAAATTATTTCGGAACCCAAATAGACCCCAAGTACAGTCATTTCGACTTTCTCGACCCTTCTGGGCACTATGGTACCCTCAGAATTTTCATTCGACACACTTTCTAACGACTCCAAATTTTGACTTTAATTGCCAATTTAATTATTTCTCCAATAAAATATTATTTATTTCTCCCAAAATAAATAAATATTCGTCTCCAAGACCTCGGGTTGTTACAAACTTCCCCACTTACAAAAATTTCGTCCTCGAAATTTAGCTAAGCCTAATTCTCCAAAGCCCAACTAGTTCTAATCTACCCATACTCACTAATTCTATCTCCAAACTTCTAACCTCCCACGACGAATTTATTTAATTTATTTCATTTTAAGTTAATATGAATTAAATGAAACCAATTTCCACAACAAGGGCGCCCATACACCCTTTAAATTCGAGTTAGCACTCGTACCAAACATGATGAGGCTTTATTTGCCTCCAAAGTTCCACAATTCCATCAATATAGAATATATTAACATTTTAAGGATAGAAAAATTTGAATGGTCCAAAGAAATAATGCCTCTCAATTCCTGACATTCGCCACTTTCGTGCGGGGGACGTATTGCAAATGCGAAATCCAAATAAGGAACCCTCCCAATACACTACTATGTGGCGACATCGGGGATTGAGAGTTTGTTAAATCCGGACTAGAGTTTGAAAATATTATAGTGGAAAATTTATTTTGAAAGGGGCCCGAAGGCCGATAAAAGTTTTATTTTGGAAAAATAATTTATTTTGAAAACGGTTTATATAATCTAATATAATATAAAATGCCTTATGTCCAACACAAGGTATTTTTAGATCACCATCTATATAACATATAGCTCAGAAATATTATCATACTCATGAGCTAAAATTTTACCTGCGTCCCAACAATCCACAATCTCAACTTCAAACATAAACAACATCTTACATCATTTCAATATAATAGCCTTTTTTTTTTATAAGGCACGTCCATATCTGGAATTCAACAATTATAATAGTCTATCATGACTATATAAAAAGAAGTAGCTTTTATCATTACCACTTATCACCATTTCCATTCTTACATTTACCACAAGGTTTAAAGCTCTTTTTGAGCACCTTGCAAAATCATCTATCCTTTTACAAAATAATAGAATAAGAGCCTATCTTGCTCAAAATTTCCCCTTAGGGCCATTACATTCCATCTATAAACGAAAAGGGCTATAGCACTACCCATTCACAATATCTCCCATACGATATACCCAAAACTCGTTTTAGTAATAACCCTATTAATAAAGGAAAATTAACTTAAATTACCCATCTGTAGTCCGATTTCCCATCCTCATCAATGGGCTCCCAAACATAGTCCCCAGGTCTAAAGCGACCTCGAATCTGTTGTAGGGGTTGCACTTCTAAAATTTCATCAAATCGCGGTCCTTTACCTCTTTTAGGACAATTTATCTTTTTATGACCTATTTCTTTACAAAATAAACACTTACCCACAAATCCTTTCTGCCCACTCGCATTACTGGCACTCTCTTTGCCAAACTAACTTGATGAACTCGAACCTCCAAAGTTCTTACTCTCTTGCGAACGAAAATGATATTCTGGACACTTTAATAGTGCTGCGTTTACTACCTCAACGAAAGTCACTAACCTATGACTCTCTAGCAAATGTTGTTGGATTTTCCCATCTAAACCTCGAACAAACTTCGATATACGTTTCTCTTCCTTATTTACCTCATTAGGTACTAATCTCGCCCATAGAGAAAAATCTTCTTCATATTCTACCACCGTTCTATTTCCTTGAAAAATCCCCATCTTTTGAGTCGGGGAAGGCAAATACCTTCGATCAAAAAGTTCCCAAAATTCTTTTATAGGTAAAGTATCTCTCTGTTCAGATGTGGTGACAGACTCCCACCATTGAAGAGTTGCACCCGATAACCTAAAAGTGGCTAAAAAATTTTTCTACAATTCATTACACTCTACCATACGAAGCTGCCTCTGTATACTATTCTTCCATTGACTTGCAGCCACTGCATCAACTCCCCCTGCAAACTCGGGAGGATGCCCCTTACTAAAATCTTCCTTCACTCTATCCCATAAAGACAATCCTAAATGGGGTGGGGCTGCTTGAGCGACAAATTGCTGAGCCATCGTAGAAACGGCAGCAGTAACCGCTTGTGCCACAATATTGGAAACATCATCCGTAGTCATGTTCCTTTGAGGCATTTGGGGTTGCCCTTTGTTTGCCCTGGTTGAACGACCGCCCTTCGGTGGCATCTGAAACAAGAACAATTGTATCAGACGCCTTTCAAATAATTTCGAATCACAGAAAGATATGGACGTATGAATGCAATCGTCCTAATAATAAGGCTCTACATCAAGAACGCTTACGGAAGATCGTAGTAACGCACACAGATCCAAAGGACACTAGAACCTGATGCTCTGATACCATATGTGACAACCCGCTCTAAATAATAACCGGTGGCCAGCCCTATACTACATAAATCAGGTACCTCAGATGGTACCGTCTCAACATCAACAACTAAACACTATAATATAAGGCTAACTACCAGAAATCATTAAGTGCAAATTGTCAAAAATTTTAAACTTTATTTTTAACAACAACAACAAAACCAATAGTGCAATCACAACCAACAATATACATCTAACTATGATGAGTGAAATGTGCAAACTTTAAAGATATATACAAGAGTACGATACAATGTACAACAAAGTCTCAACAATGAAATACCAGAATATGCTGTCGGGTAACAGACAATACAATACTCTGAGAAAATGAAATAAGAAAGTGTTAATCTACAACACTTGAATACTAGCCCCATATACAACTGAATCCTAATCTAGATATAAAAAGATAGGAATCGACTAAAACAAAGTGCCGCAACAGTCCGCTACTGCCACAGCTCCACGAATACTGAATGGAGGAACATCAAAGGCGTCCTTGTAGAGGAACACATGAAGTAATACAATATATACATGGAGGAGAAAATATAAATGGGTCAGAGCCCGAGTTTTGAAAAACATTTTATAGCAAGTGTATTAAAATGCATAATAATTATAAATGCATTATTACATGATTTAGTTGGAATCGAGCTCTCCAAAAAAAACATCTCACCTCTCAACTAAAGCGCGCACTAAGCGTATGCACGTGATCTCCAAATGGATGCCCGATTCTATTTAGGTAAGAGGATTCTAGCTTAAACCCAAAAGAAGTATTTAAGTGAAACCATCTAACCTATCTCCCAATCTACATTTATCTTAATTATCTTTAAGTTATATACATTAACTTTAATGTAATATTTACAGTTATCTTTATAATGTTCATTTGTTGAACATATAAAGTTACATGATCCAATCATGTCCACATCATCACAATACATCAACAATCTCATTTACTAGAATTTATATTCTAGAGATGCCCTTTATAAGGCATGAAACCATATATATAATTATAATATGAGTTATTAGCATCAAGAGTTAAGGACTAAACTCCTCCCGATTCTCAACACGGCGCTGCATTTCATGCGCGGGACGTCTCGCAGAGGCGAAATCCAAACAAGGAACCCCCCCCTGTTACACTACTCCTGACCGTATCGATCCTTGGGGCTCATTATGCCCTCAATGCAGGATGCATGTAACTCAAATGATTATTGTCCAATTTTAATTAAAATAATATACCCAATTCTCAACAGTACACAGCGTTTCATGCGTGGGACATCTCGTCGAAGCGAAATACAAACAAGGAACCCCCCCGTTACACTACTTTTGGCATTGTCGATTGTCGGGATAGGTGATATATATAATAGAATTATGAGCATTTACGACTAAACTTATCCCCAAGTTACAACATTACACTGCGGTTCGTGCGTGGGACGTCTCGCCGAGGCAAAATCCAAACAAGGAACCCCCCTGATACACTAATCCTGGCAATGTAGGTTGTTGAGGTCCCTTATGCCCTTGATACCCAAATACAAGCACATGAAATAATAACCATCCAACCAAGCTATAACTCGAAGGATGCAGGCTCACATGCTATCATCTTCCAGCAGCCCATATACGTAGCAAACTGGGGCCACTTGGTGGGGTTCAACGACACCCACCTCGTGATCTACTCACGCACACAACGTCCGGGAAGCGATCATAGTTCCTAACCGGCAAGTGAGAGCGACACATACCCACGACCTCTCACCCCCAAAATAAATATAAATATATATATATATATATATATATATATATATATATATGTCATTTGCTGACCACAAAGGACGACTATGACCTGGGGAATATCCACATCCTGCTTTTCTAGTCAGAATGCTCACCCTCTACGCACGAAACTTCCCAATGATAGCAAGGAGGGCGTATGCTTAACATGTTTATACACCATCATATAAGGTATTCATACATCCCACATAATAAAGATATACCATTATATAAGGTATACCTGCAACCACATATTTATTTTCATTAAACGTTCTTAGGCGCAATTTTGATTAACTTCATTATTTAGTATATCTCTCTCATGATACACCAATCGTCAATAGTCACACATTTTCCCCACTTAGTATATGCTATACTAATTCTCGCTTGAAGCGCTCATGTCGCTTCTAGTATGAATTGTCTTTCAATTATATTTAAGTTAAGGATATTCTATATCCTAATGCACCTCAATTAGCATTTCTCATTGTATGAGATATCCCCCAAATCAATCATCAATAAGGATATTTCTATATCCATTTGCACATCAAATAGCATTTATGATTCTCTATCCATTATAGGGTTCAATTCAATTTATGAACCTTTTTAAAGTTATCCCATTTGGGATTGGATTCTAAAATCCATTATCTCTAAATAATTCATATTATTTCATATGAATTGAATTTACTATCTCCAAGTATAACCTCCCGATCAAGGTGGGCTTCCCCACTTAGAATATACCGAAATCTCTAATCGGAAATCCTCAACTTTAATTAATATGTCTCCCAAAATTTTGCATGATGGAAACCTTCTAAAAGTCTCCAAAACATACTCCAAATATCTCATATAGAGGCCCCAAGTCGATAACCTCGAACAAAATGGGATGAAATTCTCCTTAGAAAACATCTCCAAAAATTCCCCTATTTTCGAATCGATTCGGCCCATCCGAATCGATTCGGCCCAGAAAAGCGAATCGATTCGTCCCATCCGAATCGATTCGGTCCAATAGACCTGGGAGTCTGATACATGCCGAATCGATTCGCAAGGGGCGAATCGATTCGGCCCTAAAGACCTGGCCAATCTGCAACAGACCGAATCGATTCGGTAGGGGCGAATCGATTCGGCAAGTGCAGCAAGCTACGAAATGGCTTATTTTCACCAAAACCCAAATTTCCCAAAAATCATTTATCTCATCTTCCAACAATTTTGATTCATCCCAATCACAAATATAGCATTAATTTTTATCCAAGAACACATATAAACCAATTTCTAACCTTAAAATTCATTTATACACTACAAATCTAAGGTTTTTCCCAAAAGTTAGGTTTTTAACCATTTAAACCTAAAACCCAAAATTCAATCCACAAATCATGCAATAATTGGTACACAACAATTATTTAGCAAGTTTAATCACTTGCCTCGGGTTCGTAGGGTCTGAATCCGCCTTGAGATCGCGTATTACCAGAAATCTCCTCTTTTTATCTCCTTTCTCCTTACTTTTCTTCTTCTTTATTTCTCTCTTTCTTTTTCTCTTTGGAGAATTATCTCCCGTAGGCTAATTTTAGCCTAAATCCCAAAATACACATCTTTAAATGATAATACACACTTTAAATGACTCGGTGACTTTAATTCGAGTCAAACGGTCCTAAATTATTTCGGAACCCAAATAGACCCCAAGTACAGTCATTTCGACTTTCTCGACCCTTCTGGGCACTATGGTACCCTCAGAATTTTCATTCGACACACTTTCTAACGACTCCAAATTTTGACTTTAATTGCCAATTTAATTATTTCTCCAATAAAATATTATTTATTTCTCCCAAAATAAATAAATATTCGTCTCCAAGACCTCGGGTTGTTACAAACTTCCCCACTTACAAAAATTTTGTCCTCGAAATTTAGCTAAGCCTAATTCTCCAAAGCCCAACTAGTTCTAATCTACCCATACTCACTAATCCTATCTCCAAACTTCTAACCTCCCACGACGAATTTATTTAATTTATTTCATTTTAAGTTAATATGAATTAAATGAAACCAATTTCCACAACAAGGGCACCCATACACCCTTTAAATTCGAGTTAGCACTCGTACCAAACATGATGAGGCTTTATTTGCCTCCAAAGTTCCACAATTCCATCAATATAGAATATATTAACATTTTAAGGATAGAAAAATTTGAATGGTCCAAAGAAATAATGCCCCTCAATTCCTGACATTCGCCACTTTCGTGCGGGGGACGTCTTGCAAATGCGAAATCCAAATAAGGAACCCTCCCAATACACTACTATGTGGCGACATCGGGGATTGAGAGTTTGTTAAATCCGGACTAGAGTTTGAAAATATTTTAGTGGAAAATTTATTTTGAAAGGGGCCCGAAGGCCGATAAAAGTTTTATTTTGGAAAAATAATTTATTTTGAAAACGGTTTATATAATCTAATATAATATAAAATGCCTTATGTCCAACACAAGGTATTTTTAGATCACCATCTATATAACATATAGCTCAGAAATATTATCATACTCATGAGCTAAAATTTTACCTGCGTCCCAACAATCCACAATCTCAACTTCAAACATAAACAACATCTTACATCATTTCAATATAATAGCCTTTTTTTTTTATAAGGCACGTCCATATCTAGAATTCAACAATTATAATAGTCTATCATGACTATATAAAAAGAAGTATCTTTTATCATTACCACTTATCACCATTTCCATTCTTACATTTACCACAAGGTTTAAAGCTCTTTTTGAGCACCTTGCAAAATCATTTATCCTTTTACAAAATAATAGAATAAGAGCCTATCTTGCTCAAAATTTCCCCTTAGGGCCATTACATTCCATCTATAAACGAAAAGGGCTATAGCACTACCCATTCACAATATCTCCCATACGATATACCCAAAACTCGTTTTAGTAATAATCCTATTAATAAAGGAAAATTAACTTACATTACCCATCTCTAGTCCGATTTCCCATCCTCATCAATGGGCTCCCAAACATAGTCCCCCGGTCTAAAGCGACCTCGAATCTGTTGTAGGGGTTGCACTTCTAAAATTTCATCAAATCGCGGTCCTTTACCTCTTTTAGGACAATTTATCTTTTTATGACCTATTTCTTTACAAAATAAACACTTACCCACAAATCCTTTCTGCCCACTCGCATTACTGGCACTCTCTTTGCCAAACTTACTTGATGAACTCGAACCTCCAAAGTTCTTACTCTCTTGCGAACGAAAATGATATTCTGGACACTTTAATAGTGCTGCGTTTACTACCTCAACGAAAGTCACTAACCTATGACTCTCTAGCAAATGTTGTTGGATTTTCCCATCTAAACCTCGAACAAACTTCGATATACGTTTCTCTTTCGTATTTACCTCATTAGGTACTAATCTCGCCCATAGAGAAAAATCTTCTTCATATTCTGCCACCGTTCTATTTCCTTGAAAAATCCCCATATTTTGAGTCGGGGAAAGCAAATACCTTCGATCAAAAAGTTCCCAAAATTCTTTTATAGGTAAAGTATCTCTCTGTTCAGATGTGGTGACAGACTCCCACCATTGAAGAGCTGCACCCGATAACCTAAAAGTGGCTAAAAAAATTTTCTGTAATTCATTACACTCTACCATACGAAGGTGCCTCTGTATACTATTCTTCCATTGACTTGCAGCCATTGCATCAACTCCCCCTGCAAACTCGGGAGGATGCCCCTTACTAAAATCTTCCTTCACTCTATCCCATAAAGACAATCCTAAATGGGGTGGGGCTTCTTGAGTGACAAATTGCTGGGCCATCGTAGAAACGGCAGCAGTAACCGCTTGTGCCATAATATTGGCAACATCATCCGTAGTCATGTTCCTTTGAGGCATTTGGGGTTGCCCTTTGTTTGCCCTGGTTGAACGACCTCCCTTCGGTGGTGTGACAACCCGCTATCCGGAATAAAGGGTGGCCAGCCCTATACCCCGATAAAATAGGAAATCATTGATAAATATCATTCTCAACATCACAACAATATGCAAAGAATAAGGAATAACCACTCTATATTCCAGAAAATGGGTTATCAAAAACTTTGATTTGAAATAAAAAGAGAAAACATTTTCAACAACCCATAATAGAAATAGAGGGTGGAAACCCCCACAAGCGTAAATAAGAAATCCAAAAGATACAAATAACCGAATGAAACGTCGGTCAAAACAACCATACAACATACAATTAGTGCCAAGTGTTACATAATAAATCCATTATACAATTACAACGGTTTGGGCAACAAGCCCGAATAAACTGAACATAACTAGAAACATAAATGGAGGCGTCTACACAAAACTCCCGTGAAACCCGCACAATGTCACGGCTCCTCAAAACATAAGCAAGGAAGGGGTCATTACTAGCGACCGTGCTGCGGAACACCTGAACGGATTATATAGATATATACACAACAAGAAAAAATGAAAACTGGTCAGGGCCGGGTATATGTGATCAATAGATAAATGACAGGTATGACAATGATGCACAATTAAGCAAGGATGATAGTCTAGCATGGTAACGTCATATAAAGAACTAAAACTGATAAAGGACTACATGGAGTGAGATTCATGTTAAAACATAATTAAAAGTACTTATGAGCCTTTATCATCATTCATCATATTTCAATTTAAATCTTCCTTTCCATTCCTTATCAGGAATATAATTGTCATCATGTGCTCTTTGTGGCACTAATCTCAATAGCATGCTCTTTGTGGCATAAAATTGCTCTTTATGGCATTAATGTTCCATCGAGTCCAACTCGATAATTAGAATAGTTATAAATATAAATATAACGATTCTAAGACCGCTCGTCCGGGTTTCCCCACTGTGCGCGTCCCTAAATAACCATCATCTTCCAGGGCCTAACATAAGACAACCTGGGATCCTATCGCAAACGTCGGGAAGCGGCCATATGCCTGCGGGGTAGTCAAGACCACACCCAGAATCTCCTACCCATCGCAGAAAAATATAAAACAAGCGCTCATATGGCCTAGGACTATATCCACCCTGCATTCATTAGCCAGGGGGCTTCACCTCTCGCACGAACTTCCCTTAAGATGGTATTTAGAGAGGTGTGTAACATCCATTTATTAATTTCCATTTCATGATTTAGTAAATTATCATTTACCAAATCAATTTCCCATTTTAATAAATGTATAAACTAAATCGGGACTATACGTATTACGTACCGTCATAACATCCTCGATAAGAAATTCGGACTCCAAAGTTATTCACAAAGCCTCTTTTGGGTCTTAATATAAACCATCAAGTCAAATCTAACTCGAGTTAAATTCTAAAGTCTCCAAATTGACCTTAATATATTCTAGACCCTTATAAACTACAAGACGAAAGAAATGCCTAAGCATCACTTTAAATTCCCCTCCCGAATGAACCCTAGATGAACCCTTTCAAGTCTAGGATGTCGACCCAACTCAACTAGTACTCTAAATCCTATGTTTACTTCATTTAAGAAGGTCCCTAATCACTAATCTTAAAGAAAAGGGGTTAAAAATGAAAAAGAAAAATTTGAAAAAGTGCAGGGCTACCGAATCGATTCGCCCCTTTAGCCGAATCGATTCGGCCAGAAAATTTGAGATTCTGCATTAATGGCCGAATCGATTCGGATAGCAGCCGAATTGATTCGGTCAGAAGATTTGGGTTTCTGCATACTGCCGAATCGATTCGCCAAGGGGGCCGAATCGATTCAGGCCTGCGATTTTGCCAAGAATTGGCTATGGAGTCTTGGACTCCATTTTCTACCCCAACCCAAATTTCTTCTAACCAAACTTATATACCAACACTAAAATAACATCAATGATACTATTGATCATCTAAAACCTCATGAATCATCTTTGAGTGAATCAAAACCCAAAAATGCATAAGAAAGCCCTAAGTTTGCTAAACTAAAATCAATACACCATTACCACAACAAATCATCTATCTCAAGACACAAATAGTAAGTAAAAAACTTGCCTTGATTCAGCAACTTTGCAGATTTCTTGGTGTAGTGGCAAATCTTCTCTCAATCTCCAAGTCTTTCTCTCTTCTCTTCACTTTCCCTCTTTGGTTTTGGAAGGAAATAGGGAAATTGGAAGACTTAGAAGGCTTAAGTCGTGACCTAAGACCAAATGTCCCACTTAATTAACTAGTAGTGCGATAAAATAATACGCAATAGCATAATTAAGGCACAACCAGTCAAAAATGCCCAAAACTACAAAATACAATGTGGTACATTATTTGACTATTTCGCACATTCCGGAATCAACCGCAACCTCCAAATTATCATTTGGACATTTTAAAATTCAATTTAGGTTCCGGCCTCATAATTAAGCCAAATATCATTTTAAATACAGATGATATTAATAAGCATGACATAGCAATATTTCCCATGATTATGATATGTATGCAACCTCATAACAAATATCAACTTTTCTACATTGAATTAACATTCAAATCATAGCCCAACACTGGTCTCTAATTACTACACTAAGTAATTACTGTAAAATACGGTCCCATAAGCGAGGGTTATTACAGGTGGCATCTGAAACAAGAACAATTGTATCAGAACGCCTTTCAAATATTTTCGAATCACAGAAAGATATGGACGTATGAATGCAATCGTCCTAATAATAAGGCTCTACATCAAGAACGCTTACGGAAGATTGTAGTAACGCACACAGATCCAAAGGACACTAGAACCTGATGCTCTGATACCATATGTGACAACCCGCTCTAAATAATAACGGGTGGCCAGCCCTATACTACATAAATCAGGTACCTCAGATGGTACCGTCTCAACATCAACAACTAAACACTATAATATAAGGCTAACTACCCGAAATCATTAAGTGCAAATTGTCAAAAATTTTAAACTTTATTTTTAACAACAACAACAAAACCAATAGTGCAATCACAACCAACAATATACATCTAACTATGATGAGTGAAATGTGCAAACTCTAAAGATATATACAAGAGTACGATACAATGTACAACAAAGTCTCAACAATGAAATACCAGAATATGCTGTCGGGTAACAGACAATACAATACTCTGAGAAAATGAAATAAGAAAGTGTTAATCTACAACACTTGAATACTAGCCCCATATACAACTGAATCCTAATCTAGATATACAAAGATAGGAATCGACTAAAACAAAGTGCCGCAACAGTCCGCTACTGCCACAGCTCCACGAATACTGAATGGAGGAACATCAAAGGCATCCTTGCAGAGGAACACATGAAGTAATACAATATATACATGGAGGAGAAAATATAAATGGGTCAGAGCCCGAGTTTTGAAAAACATTTTATAGCAAGTGTATTACAATGCATAATAATTATAAATGCATTATTACATGATTTAGTTGGAATCGAGCTCTCCAAAAAAAACATCTCACCTCTCAACTAAAGCGCGCACTAAGCGTATGCACGTGATCTCCAAATGGATGCCCGATTCTATTTAGGTAAGAGGATTCTAGCTTAAACCCAAAAGAAGTATTTAAGTGAAACCATCTAACCTATCTCCCAATCTACATTTATCTTAATTATCTTTAAGTTATATACATTAACTTTAATGTAATAGTTACAGTTATCTTTATAATGTTCATTTGTTGAACATATAAAGTTACATGATCCAATCATGTCCACATCATCACAATACATCAACAATCTCATTTAATAGAATTTATATTCTAGAGATGCCCTTTATAAGGCATGAAACCATATATATAATTATAATATGAGTTATTAGCATCAAGAGTTAAGGACTAAACTCCTCCCGATTCTCAACACGGCGCTGCGTTTCGTACGCGGGACGTCTCGCCGAGGCGAAATCCAAACAAGGAACCCCCCCCCCCCCCCCCCCCCCCGCCGTTACACTACTCCTGACCGTATCGATCCTCGGGGCTCATTATGCCCTCAATGCAGGATGCATGTAACTCAAATGATTATTGTCCAATTTTAATTAATTAATATACCCAATTCTCAACAGTACACGGCCTTTCATGCGTGGGACGTCTCGCCGAAGAGAAATCCAAACAAGGAATCCCCCCGTTACACTACTCCTGGCACTGTTGATTGTCGGGATAGGTGATATATATAATAGAATTATGAGCATTAAGGACTAAACTTATCCCCAAGTTCCAACATTACACTCGGGTTCGTGCGTGGGACGTCTCGCCGAGGCGAAATCCAAACAAGGAACCCCCCTGATACACTAATCCTGGCAATGTAGGTTGTTGAGGTCCATTATGCGCTTGATACCCAAATACAAGCACAAGCAATAATAACCATCCAACCGAGCAATAACTCGAAGGACGCAGGCTCACATGCTATCATCTTCCAGCAGCCCATATACGTAGAAAACTGGGGCCACCTGGTGGGGTTCAACGACACCCACCTCGTGATCTACTCACGCACACAACGTCTGAAAAGCGGTCATAGTTCCTAACCGGCAAGTGAGAGCGACACATACCCACGACCTCTCACCCCCAGAATAAATAAATAAATATATATATATATATATATATATATATATATATGTCATTTGCTGACCACAAAGGACGACTATGGCCTGGGGAATATCCACATCCTGCTTTTCTAGTCAGAATGATCACCCTCTACGCACGAAACTTCCCAATGATAGCAAGGAGGGGGTATGCTTAACATGTATATACACCATCATATAAGGTATACATACATCCCACATAATAAAGATATACCATTATATAAGGTATACTTGCAACCACATATTTATTTTCATTATATGCTCTTAGGCACAATTTTGATTAACATCATTATTTAGTATATCTCTCTCATGATACACCAATCGTCAATACTCACACATTTTCCCCACTTAGTATATGCTATACTAATTCTCGCTTGAAGCTCTCATGTCGCTTCTAGTATGAATTGTCTTTCAATTCTATTTAAGTTAAGGATATTCTATATCTTAATGCACCTCAATTAGCATTTCTCATTGTATGAGATATCCCCCAAATCAATCATCACTAAGGATATTTCTATATCCATTTGCACATCAAATAAAATTTATGATTCTCTATCCATTATAGGGTTCAATTCAATTTATGAACCTTTTTAAAGTTATCCCATTTGGGATTGGATTCTAAAATCCATTATCTCTAAATTATTCATATTCTTTCATATGAATTGAATTTACTAACTCCAAGTATAACCTCCTGATCAAGGTGGGCTTCCCCACTTAGAATATACCGAAATCTCTAATCGAAAATCCTCAACTTTAATTAATATGACTCCCAAAATTTCGCATGATGGAAACCCTCTAAAAGTCTCCAAAACATACTCCAAATATCTTATATAGAGGCCCCAAATCGATAACCTCGAACAAAACGGGATGAAATTCTCCTTAGAAAACATCTCCAAAAATTCCCTTGTTTCCGAATCGATTCGGCCCATCCGAATCGATTCGGCCCAGAAAAGTGAATCGATTCGGCCCATCCGAATCGATTCGGTCCAATAGACCTGGGAGTCTGCTACATGTCGAATCGATTCGCAAGGGGCGAATCGATTCGGCCCTAAAGACTTGGGCAATCTGCAACAGACCGAATCGATTCGGTAAGGGCGAATCGATTCGGCAAGTGCAGCAAGCTACGAAATGGCTTATTTTCAACCAAACCGAAATTTCCCAAAAATCATTTATCTCATCTTCCAACCATTTTGATTCATCCCAATCACAAATATAGCATTAATGTTTATCCAAGAACACATATAAACCAATTTCTAACCTTAAAATTCATTTATACACTACAAATCTAAGGTTTTTCCCAAAAGTTAGGTTTTTAACCATTTAAACCTAAAACCCAAAATTCAATCCACAAATCATGCAATAATTGGTACACAAAAATTATTTACCAAGTTTAATCACTTGCCTCGGGTTCGTAGGGTCTGAATCTGCCTTGAGATCGCGTATTACCAGAAATCCCCTCTTTTTCTCTCCTTTATCCTTACTTTTCTTCTTCTTTCTTTCTCTCTTTCTTTTTCTCTTTCTCTCTTTGGAGAATTATCTCCCGTAGGCTAATTTTAGACTAAATCCCAAAATACACATCTTTAAATGATAATACACACTTTAAATGACTCGGTGACTTTAATTCGAGTCAAACGGTCCTAAATTATTTCGAAACCCAAATAGACCCCAAGTACAGTCATTTCGACTTTCTCGACCCTTCCGAGAACTATGGTACCCTCGGAATTTCCATTCGACACACTTTCTAATGACTCCAAATTTTGACTTTAATTGCCAATTTAATTATTTCTCCAATAAAATATTATTTATTTCTCCCAAAATAAATAAATATTCGTCTCCAAGACCTCGGGTTGTTACAGGTATATTCTAAGTGGGGAAGCCCACTTTTATTGGAGATAATTATATTCATATGAAACAATAAGAAGAATTAAGAGATAAGGGATCTTAGGATCCAATCCCAAATGGGATAACTTTAAAAGGTTCATTAAATGAATTGAACCCTATTATGAATGGAAAATAATAAATGATGATTGATGTGTATACGGATATTGAAATATCCTTATTGATAATTGATTTGGGAGATATCTCACACAATGAGAAATTATAATTGAGGTGCATTAGGATATAGAATATCCTTAACTTAAATAGAATTGAAAGACAATTCATTGTTAGAAGCGACATGTGAGCTTCAAGTGAGAAATAGTATAGTGTATGCTAAGTGGGGAAAATGTGTGAGAATTAACGATTAGTATATCTTGAGAGAAATAAACTAAACAATGATGTTAATCATATTGCGCCAAAGAGCGCATTATAAATATGAAAATGATGTTGCAGGTATACCTTATATAATGGTATATCTTTATTATGTGGGATGTATGTATACCTTATATGATGGTGTATATACATGTTAAGCATACCCCCTCCTTGCTATCATTGGGAATTTTCGTGCGTAGAGGGTGAGCATCCTGACTAGAAAAGCAGGATGTAGATATTCCCCCGGTCATAGTCATCCTTTGTGGTCAGCAAATGACATATATATATATATATATATATACTAAAAGGATCTCATACATACCCATTTTGCATACCTTCCGTGGGGACCATTTTTTTAAAATAGTAAAAAAAATAATTTCGGGCTGATTTTTTTTATGATTTTTAAACATTTCAGTAGGACCATGAAAAAATAATCAGCTCAAAATGAATTTTTTTGCTATTTTAAAAAAATCGATCAAACTTTGTCAGTTTTTAAGTTGTTGAAAACTAACAAAGTTTGACCGATTTTTTCAAAATAGCAAAAAAAATCATTTTGAGTTGAATTTTTTTTATGGTCCTATTGAAATGTTTAGAAACTATAAAAAAAAATTAGATCAAAAATATTTTTTTTACTATTTTATCAAAATTGCTCCGCGCCAGCGGTATGCAAACTGGGGTATGCATGAGAACCGCTCTCTCTCTCTCTCTCTCTCTCTCTCTCTCTATATATATATATATATATATATATATATATATATATATATATATATATATATATATATATTTATTTATTTATTTATTTATTTATTTATTTTGGGGGTGAGAGGTCGTGGGTATGTGTCGCTCTCACTTGCCGATTAGAAGCTATCACCGCTTCCCGGATGTTGTGCGCGTTAGTAGATCACGAGGTGGGTGTCGTTGAACTCCACCAGGTGGCCCCAGTTTGTTACGTATATGGGCAACTGGAAGATGATAGCATGTGAGCCTGCGTCCTTCGAGTTATAGCTCGGTTGGATGGTTATTATTGCTTGTGTTTTTATTTGGGTATAAAGGGCATAATGGACCTCAACGACCTACATTGCCAGGATTAGTGTATCGGGGGGGTTCCTTGTTTGGATTTCGCTTCGGCGAGACGTCCCACGCACGAACCGCAGTGTAATGTTGGAACTTGGGGATAAGTTTAGTCCTTAATGCTCATAATTATCTATATATATATCACCTATCCCGACGATCGACAGTGCCAGGAGTAGTGTAACGGGGGGGTTCCTTGTCTGGATTTCGCTTCGGTGAGACTTCCCATGCATGAAACGCCGTGTACTGTTGAGAATTGGGAATATTAATTAATTAAAACTGGATAATAATAATTTTGGTTACATGCATCATGCATTGAGGGCTTAATGAGCCTCGAGGATCGATATGGTCAGGATTAGTGTAACGGGGGGTTCCTTGTTTGGATTTCTCTTCGGCGAGACGTGCCACGCACAAAACGCAGTGCCGTGTTGAAAATCGGGAGGAGTTTAGTCCTTAACTCTTGATGCTATTAACTCATAAATAATAATTATAGATGGTTTCATGCCTTATAAGGGCATCACTAGAATATAAAATCCTAGTAAATGAGAATGTTGATGTATTGTGTGGATGTGGTCATGATTGGATCATGTAACTTTATATGTTCAACAAATGAACATTATAAAGATAACTATAACTATTACATTAAAGTTAATGTATATAACTTATACATTATTGAAACAAATGTATTGGGAGATAGGTTAGATGATTTCACTTAAATACCTTTTTGGGTTTAAGTTAGGATCCTCTTACCTAATTAGAATCGGGCATCCATTTGGAGATCACGTGCATACGCTTAGTGCGCGCCTTAGATGAGAGGTGAGTTGAATTATTATGGAGATTTCGATTCCACCTTAATCATGTAATAATGCATTTATAATTATTTTGCATTTTAATACACTTGCTATAAAAATGTTTTTAAAACTCGGGCTCTGACCCATTTATATTTTTCTCCTCCATGTATATATTGTACTACTTCAGGTGTTCCTCCATAAGGACGCCTTTGATGTTCATCCATTCAGGATTCGTAGAGCTGTGGCAGTAGCGGACTGTTGCGGCACTTTGTTTTAGTCGATTCCTATATTAGTATATCTAGACTAGGATTCAGTTGTATATTGAGTTAGTATTCAAGTGTTGTAGATCAACACTTTCATATTTCATTTCTCAGATTATTGTATTGTCTGTTACCCGACAGCATACTCGGGTATTTTAATTTTTAATTGTATTGCTCATTTGTATATATTAGAGTTTTCACATTTCACTCATCATAGTCAAATGTATATTGTTGGTTGAGTTGCAATATTGGTTTTGTTGTTGTTGTTAAATAAAAAGTTTTAAATTTTTGACAATTCACTCTAAATGATTTCGGATAGTTAGCCTTATATTCTAGTATTGTCAGTTGATGTTGAGACTGCTCCATCTGAGATACCTGATTTATTGTAGTATAGGGCTAGCCACCCGTTATTATATAGAGCGGGTTGTCACAGATGGTATCAGAGCATCAGGTTCTAGTGTCTTTAGGATCTGTGTGCGTTATTACGATATTCCGTAAGCGTTCTTGATATAGATCCTTATTATTAGGACGATTACATTCATACGTCCATATCTTTCTGTGAATCGAAAATATTTGAAAGGTGTTTAATACAATTGTTCTTGTTTCAGATGCCACCGAAGGGAGGTCGTTCAGCCAGGGCAAACAAAGGGCAACCCCAAATGCCTCAAAGGAACATGACTACGGATGATGTTGCCAACATTGTGGCATAAGCGATCACTGCTACCATTTCTACGATGGCTCAGCAATCTGCCGCTCGAGCAGCCCCACCCCATTTAGGATTATCTTTATGGGAGAGAGTGAATGAAGATTTTAGTAAGGGGCATCCTCCCGAGTTTGCAGGGGGATTTGATACAAGGGCTGCAAGTCAATGGAAAAATAGTATACAGAGGCACCTTCGTATGGTTGAGTGTAGTGAGGTGCAGAAATAATTTTTAACCACCTTTAGGTTATCGGGTGAAGCTCTTCAATGGTGGGAGTCTGTCACCACATCTAAATAGAGAGATACTTTACCTATAAAAGAATTTGGGGAACTTTTTAATCGAAGGTATTTTCTTTCCTCTACTAGGAATATGAAGATTTTTCAGGGTAATAGAACAGTGGCAGAATATGAGGAAGATTTTTCTAGATGGGCAAAGCTAGTACCTGATGAGGTAAATACGAAAGAGAAGCATATATCGAAGTTTGTTCGTGGATTAGATTGGAAAATCCGGCAACATTTGTTAGAGAGTCCTAGGTTAGTGACTTTCGTTGAGGTAGTGAATGCGGCACTACTAAAGTGTTATGAATATCATTTTCGTTCGCAAGAGAGTAAGAACTTTGGAGATTCGAATTCATCAAGTGAGTTTGGCAAGGAGAGTACCAGTAATGCGAGTGGGCAAAAAGGGTTTATGGGTAAGTGTTTCTTTTGTAAAGAAATAGGTCACAAAAAGATAAATTGTCCTAAAAGAGGTAAAGGACCGCAATTTGATGAAATTTTGGAAGTGCAACCCCTACAGCAGATTCAAGGTCGTTTTAGACCAGGGGACTTTGTTTGGGAGCCCATTGATGAGGATGGGCAATCGGACTAGAGATGGGTAATGTAAGTTAATTTTCCTTTATAAATGGGATAATTACTAAAATGAGTTTTGGGAATATCGTATGGGAGATAATTGTGAAAGGGTACTACTATAGCCCTATTATGTATGTAATGACCCTAAGGGGAATTTTGAGCAAGATGGGCTCTTATTCTATTTTGTAAAAGGATAGATGACTTTGCAAGGTGCTCAAAAAGAGCTTTAATCCTTGTGGTAAATGTAAGAATGGTAATGATGATAAGTGGTAATGATGAAGCTACTTCTTTTTATATAGTCACGATAGACTATTATAATTGTGGTATTCCAGATATGGGTGTGCCTTATAAATGGCAATATATTGAAATGATGTAAGATATTGTTTATGTTTGAAAGTTGAGATTGTGGATTGTTGGGACGCATGTAAAATTTTAGCTCATGATTATGATAATATTTGTGAGCTACATACTGTTATATATATGATGATTTAAAAGACCTTGTGTTGGACATAAGGCATTTTATAGTATATTATAATATATAAACCGTTTTCAAAATAAACTATTTTTTTATAAAACTTTTATCCGCCTTCGGGCCCTTTCAAAATGATTTTCATAAAATTAAACTTTTCAAACTCTAGTCCATATTTAATAAACTCTCAATCCCCGACGTCGTCACATAGTAGTGTATTGGGAGGGTTCCTTGTTTGGATTTAGCTTTTGCGAGACGTCCCCCGCACGAAAGTGGCGAATGTCAGGATTTGAGAGGAGTTATTTCTTTGGACCATTCAAAAATTTTACACTATTAAAATATTAGCATTATTTATAGTTATGGAATTGTGGAACTTTGGAGGCA
The DNA here is from genome assembly GCA_949130495.1 of Sambucus nigra. Taxonomy (NCBI): domain Eukaryota; kingdom Viridiplantae; phylum Streptophyta; class Magnoliopsida; order Dipsacales; family Adoxaceae; genus Sambucus; species Sambucus nigra. Next base: position 90,026,770 of record OX422222.1, on the reverse strand, counting down.
AATAAAGCCTCGTTATGATTGCTATGAGCACAAAGCTCAAATATAAAGGGGTGTATGGGCGCCCTTGTTGTGGAAATTGGTTCTATTTAATTCATAATCAACTTAAAATAAAATAAACTAAATAAATTCGTCGTGGGAGGTTAGAAGTTTGGAGATAGCATTAGTGAGTATGGGTATATTAGACTTAGTTGAGCTTTGGAGATTTAGGCTTAGCTAAAATTTCGAAGACGAAATTTTTGTAAGTGGGGAAGTTTATAATAACCCGAGGTCTTGGAGACAAGGAATTATTTATTTTGGGAGAAATAAATAATATTTTATTGGAGAAATAATTAAATTGGCAATTGAGGCCCTAATTTGAAGTTGTTAGAAAGAGTGTCGAATGTCGATTCTGAGGGTACCATAGTGTCCGGAAGGGTCGAGAAAGTCGAAATGACTGTACTTGGGGTTTATTTAGGTTCCAAAATAAATTAGGACCGTTTGACTCGAATTAAAGTCACCGAGTCATTTAAAGTGTGTATTATCATTTAAAGATGTGTGTCTTGGGATTTAGGGCTTATATGCCTACGGAAGATTCATTTCTCCAAACGAGAGAAAGAGAAATAGAAAGAAAGAAAGAAAGAGAGAATAAGAAGAAGAAGAAGAAGAAGAAGAAGAAGAAGAAGAAGAAGAAGAAGAAGAAAAGAGAGAGAAAGTGGAGATTTTCTGCCAAATACGGGATCTCAAGGCGGATTCAGACCCTACGAACTCGAGGCAAGTGATTAAACTTGCTAAATAATTGTTGTGTACATTTATTGCATGATTTGTGGATTGATATTTTGGGTTTTAGTTTTAGTTTAACAAAACCTAACTTTTGGGTATAATCTTAGATTAAACATGTAGATCTTTGATTTGAGGATAGAAATTAGTTTACATGTATTCTAGGATGAATATTAATGATATATTTGTGATTGGGTTGAAAAAAAATGGAGATAAAATGATAAATATGAATTTTGGGATTTTTGGCTTACTAAAAAGTAGCCATTTTCGAGCCTCCAGGTAGGCCGAATCAATTCGGCCCCTTAGCCGAATCGATTCGGAAATATGCAGGTGCCCAGGTCTGAGTGACCGAATCAATTCAGACTTCAGCCGAATCGATTCGGCCTGAGACAGAATCCCAGTTCTGATGACCCGAATCAATTCGCCTTCCTGGACGAATCGATTCGCTGGGCCGAATCGATTCGGAATTGGCCCGAATCGATTCGGAAATAGGGCTTTTGAGGGATTATTTTTCTAAAAAGAATTTTATCCCGTTTTGTTTGAGGTTATCGATCGGGGATCTCTATAGGAGATATTTGGAGTATGTTTTGGATACTTTTAGAGAGTTTCTCTTAAAAGAAATAATTTGAGTCATATTGACTAAATTTGAGGAATACCGATTAGATATTATGGTATATTCTAAGTGGGGAAGCCCACTTTTATTGGAGACTCTATTTGGAGATAATTATATTCATATGAAACAATAAGAAGTATTAAGAGATAAGGGATCTTAGGATCCAATCCCAAATGGGATAACTTTAAAAGGTTCATTAAATGAAATGAACCCTATTATGAATGGAAAATAATAAATGCTGATTGATGTGTATACGGATATAGAAATATCCTTATTGATGATTGATTTGGGAGATATCTCACATAATGAGACATGGTAATTGAGGTGCATTAGGATATAGAATATCCTTAACTTAAATATAATTAAAAGACAATTCATTGTTAGAAGCGACATGCGAACTTCAAGTGAGAAATAGTATAGTGTATGTTAAGTGGGGAAAATGTGTGAGAATTGACGATATCTTGAGAGAAATAAACTAAACAATGATGTTAATCATATTGCGCCAAAGAGCACATTATAAATATGAAAATGATGTTGCAGGTATACCTTATATAATGGTATATCTTTATTATGTGGGATGTATGTATACCTTATATGATGGTGTATATACATGTTAAGCATACCCCCTCCTTGCTATCATTGGGAAGTTTCGTGCATAGAGGGTGAGCATCCTGACTAGAAAAGCAGGATGTAGATATTCTCCATGTCATAGTCGTCCTTTGTGGTCAGTAAATGACATATTTATATATATATATTTATTTTGGGGGTGAGAGGTCGTGGGTATGTGTCGCTCTCACTTTCCGGTTAGGAGCTATACCCGCTTCCCGGACGTTGTGTGTGTTAGTAGATCACGAGGTGGGTGTCGTTGAACCCCACCAGGTGGCCCCAGTTTGTTACGTATATGGGCAACTGGAAGATGATAGCATGTGAGCCTGCGTCCTTCGAGTTATATCTCGGTTGGATGGTTATTATTTCTTGTGTTTGTATTTGGGTATCAAGGGCATAATGGACCTCAACGACCTACATTGCCAGGATTAGTGTATCGGGGGGGTTCCTTATTTGGATTTCGCTTCGGTGAGACATCCCACGCACGAACCGCGGTGTAATGTTGGAACTTGGGGATAAGTTTAGTCCTGAATGCTCACAATTATCTATATATATATCACCTATCCCGACGATCGACAGTGCCAGGAGTAGTGTAACGGGGGGATTCCTTGTCTGGATTTCGCTTCGGCGAGACTTCCCATGCATGAAACGCCATGTACTGTTGAGAATTGGGAATATTAATTAATTAAAATTGGATAATAATAATTTGGGTTACATGCATCATGCATTGAGGGAATAATGAGTCTCGAGGATCGATACGGTCAGGAGTAGTGTAACGGGGGGTTCCTTGTTTGGATTTCGCTTCGGCGAGACGTGCCACGCACAAAACGCAGTGCCGTGTTGAAAATCGGGAGGAGTTTAGTCCTTAACTCTTGATGCTAATAACTCTTATATAATAATTATAGATGGTTTCATGCCTTATAAGGGCATCACTAGAATATAAAATCCTAGTAAATGAGAATGTTGATGTATTGTGTGGATGTGGTCATGATTGGATCATGTAACTTTATATGTTCAACAAATGAACATTATAAAGATAACTATAACTATTACATTAAAGTTAATGTATATAACTTATAAATTATTGAAGCAAATGTATTGGGAAATAGGTTAGATGATTTCACTTAAATACCTTTTTGGGTTTAAGTTGGGATCCTCTTACCTAATTAGAATCGGGCATCCATTTGAAGATCACGTGCATACGCTTAGTGCGCGCGTTAGATGAGAGGTGAGTTGAATTATTATGGAGAGTTCGATTCCACCTTAATCATGTAATAATGCATTTATAATTATTATGCATTTTAATACACTTGCTATAAAAATGGTTTTCAAACTCGGGCTCTGACCCGTTTATATTTTTCTCCTCCATGTATATATTGTACTACTTCAGGTGTTCCTCCGTATGGACGCCTTTGATGTTCATCCATTCAGGATTCGTGGAGCTGTGGCTGTAGCGGACTTTTGCGGCACTTTGTTTTAGTCGATTCCTATCTTTGTATATCTAGACTAGGATTCAGTTGTATATTGAGTTCGTATTCAAGTGATGTAGATCAACACTTTGATATTTCATTGCTCAGATTATTATATTGTCTATTACCCGACAGCATACTCGGGTATTTTAATTGTTAATTGTATTGCTCACTTGTATATATTAGAGTTTTCACATTTCACTCATCATAGTCAGATGTAAATTGTTGGTTGAGTTGCAATATTGTTTTTTTTGTTGTTGTTAAATAAAAAGTTTTAAATTTTTGACAATTCACTCTAAATGATTTCGGGTAGTTAGCCTTATATTCTAGTATTGTCAGTTGATGTTGAGACTGTTCCATCTGAGATACCTGATTTATTGTCGTATAGGGATGGCCACCCGTTATTATATAGAGCGGGTTGTCACAGGTGAATGCCCCAGATCTGCGAAAAAATAGCTTGTTTAGTTAAGGGTATTTTGGGTCTTTCACCAAAAATGTATTCCACGTATAAATAAAACATTTTAGGGATTTTAACCCAAAGTTTTAGAGAAGCCATTAAATATTATTGATGTATCTTTTCTGTTGTATACATACACATTGAGAGACTTAGTGATCTTGAGCGAGTTGTAACCCTTATGGATTCAATTAAAGAAAGTGAGCTACCATTCGTGGACGTAGCCATATTGGTGAACCACGTACATCTTTTCTTATGCTTGTTGGTGTTTATTTTTTGATTTTTTTTCATTTAGTTTGTAGTCTCTTGTTATATATTTGGTTTGTTCCCATCTTAGATATTGGGTGTGAATTAATCACTATATCGAGTGAGTCTCTACACAACAAATAGGTATTAGAGCTTTGGCCTGTATTTTTTTGTGTGTGTGCATCCAAGGTGTTTGATAAAATTCTTAAGTGGGATTTTGGTCTTATCTCAGTCGGTTGTTTTTAAAGACTCGTTCTAGATATTAGAGAATGAATACATCTAAGGTTACAAAGGTGTTAACGATAAAGTTTGACTTAGAGAAGTTTGATGGTAAATCCATTGCATGTGGCACATGGCAATGTCAAATGGGAGATGTGTTAATTCAATAAGGTTTGCAAAAGGGTATTGGCACAATTATTTTGAATATGCGTGATGTGGTGAATATGAATCTCATGAATGTTTGGTACATTCTCGAGTTGAAGAAGAATTATATTTCTTTAGGTTCTTTAGATTCCAAAGAGTGAAATTTTTTACTCAGGGGAGGAATACCAATGGTTACCTTTGGTGACTTGGTGGTGATGAGATTACAAAAGGAGGGAGATCTCTACTATCTTTATGGGAGAACAGTAGCATGTCAAGCCTCAATTATTGATAATGAAAAAGAGGCAATCTGAATTCCATTAGGCTTTGGCATATTTGTAAAACATGTCGGGGAATATTCTATGATAGCATTGTGTAAGAAAGGATTGCTAAAGGGTAGCGTAAGGTTGTAAGTTGGGATTTTGTGATCATTGTGTGTTTGGGAAGAAAACAAGGGTCAAGTTTGGTACGATGATTCATTGCACAAAGAGCATACTTGACTACATTCACAAGGATGTTTGGGGACCTTGGGAGGTAATCATTATTTTGTGACGTTCGTTAATGACTACTATAGGCGAACTTAGGTTTACATCATGAAACACAATGATGATGTCTTTGGGGTGTTTATTAAATGGAAGAAAATGGTGGAGAATTAAACCACTAAGAATATCATGATTCTTAGGTTGGATAACGGCAGGGAGTAACGATACGATTCTTACTTGAAGTATTATGAGGAGGATGGTATAATTTGACACATTACGGTTAGATAAAATCCACAACAAAATTTATTATCAAAGAGGATGAGCCGAGCCTTACTTGAAAAGGTGAGGTGTATGCTGTTCAATTAGTTCTTGCCAAAGCATTTTTGGGTGGACAATTTATTCTATGATTGTTTCATTGTCAAATGCTTTCCATATACAACAATTAACTATAAAACTTTTATGGAGGCTTGGTTGCCTGAATTATTTTCATGTTAGTGAGGGAAAAATTGATTTGAGAGCTCAAAAAGAAATTTTTATGGGTTCAAGTAGTGGGTTTAAGTGATACAAGTTGTGGTGGCCGAAATATAAGAAGATAATAGTGAGTAGGAATGTTACTTTTGATAAGGCATCTATGCTCAAGATACCAATGGTAGAGAAGATGATTCTCCAATGGAGAATGAGAGCAAAAGGGTGAAATTATAGGTGACTACTCTGATTAACTGTTCCAGTGAAGAGGCGAAGGTTTCGAAAGATGGACCTAGTCAATAACGAGAAAACAACCATCTTTGTCTAACAAAAGAGAATATAGGGTTAGAAAACCTAAGAGGAGATATGGCATCGATAATGGAATGATTGGTTATGCATAATTGGTTTATAGTGGTGAGATAACCACGTATTGTGAGGAGATTAGCGATACTCATTGTAACGAGTGGAAGGTTTCCATGGCTGAGGAGATTGATTCTCTTCACAAGAACCAAATTTAGGCGGTTGTGAAGTTACCTAAGGGGATAAGTAAGAAACATGGGGCTCCAGATTCTAACATTTGGTACAAGACAAAGTCAGCAGCTAAAGGGTTTACACAAAGTGTAGGTGTTTATTATAATTAATTATTCTCTCCGGTAGTGAAACACACTTCCATTCGGGTGTTATTATCTATGGAGGTGCATTTTTAGTTAGAGATTGAACAGCTCAACGTCAAAATAGAATTTTTTATGGGGATTGAGAGGACTATATGTATATGTCTCAATCAAAAGGATTCAAAGTTGTTAGAAAGGAAGAACATGTGTGCAAATTGTAAATTCTTTATATGGGTTGAAACAATCGCCTCGATAGTGATATGAGCGACTTGATACATTTATGTTAGACCAAAAATTTATATGGAGTGATTTTGATCATTGTGTTTATTTCAAGAGGCTTAAGGAAGGTACTTTAATCTAATTACTCTTGTACATTGATGACATGCTTAGTGCTTGTTTGAGCATGGAGAAAACTGATAAGATGAAGGCTCAATTGAGCTAACATTCATGATGAAAGATTTGGGTAAATACAAGAAGATGCTCAACGTGATGATTAGAAGAGAGAGGAATAAAGGGAGTTTGATCCTTACATAAAATCAATACCTGAATAATGTTATAATATTGTTTAGGATGCAAAGCCTATGAATACTCCCTTTGTTGCACTTTTTAGACTCTCGACTATGATGGCTCTAAGGATAGAGGATGGGGTGAAGCTTATGGATCAAGTTTGGTATGAGAGTGTGGTAGGTAATTTGATGTATTCTCTGGTTCGTACTCAATCGGATATAGCTAAAATGGTGAGCATTGTGAGTAATATGGAAAATAGTGGGAAAGAGCATTAGAACGCAGTAAAGTGGATTTTTCAGCATCTACGGGGTTCATTTGATCTGAACTTATGTACCAACAAGTGGAGCAGTCACATATTTGTGGTTACGTGGGTTCAGACTATGTGGTTGATTTGGACAAACTTCAGCCAACTACATGGTATGTTTTTACATTAGCTAGTTGTTTGGTGAGTTAAAGGTCCATGTTGCAGGCCACATTTTCTTTGTCTACTATGGAGGCGGAGTATATGGTGGCAAAGGAAGTCGTGAAGGAGTCTATAATGCTTCGGGGTCTTATTGATATTTTGGGGATTACACATAATTGTGTCGAGGTGTGTTGTGATAGCCAAAGTGCTATCCACTTGGCCAAAAACCAACTTCATCATAGGAAGACAAAGCATATCGATGTCAAATTTCATTTCATATGGGAGGTTATCGATGGGGTTATTGTTGTTTTTAAGAAAATTTGCACTAAAGATAATTCAACCAATATGTTGACATAGGTGGTATCATTAGTCAAGTTTGAGAATTATTTAAACTTGATCAATGTTCCACATTGTTGAGGCCCTTCTAGTTTTTATTGATGGAAGTGTTCCTTAACAATTGCATTGATGTATGGGGTTGCAATATTCGTTCCCCAAGGAGGAGATTTGTCAGATTTGGCCCAAGAATTTCAACAAAAGCAGTAGACACACTGCATCAAAGGGGTTTCTCCGGACGTGCGTTCTTCCAGGATTTTCTAGCCTCGTGTTATTCTAGGAGGCACTACAAGCGAAGTGTCGTCGCAGTGAATGAACCAGATCTATAAACAATAACTTGTTTAGTTGGGGATTCCAGCAAAAATATATTCCACATAAAAATAAAAAGTTTTACGATTTTTAACCCTGTCTTTTAGAGGTTCCATTTTGCTCTTGTATACACATTGAGAGGATTTGGGAACTTGAGTGAGTTGTAACCCTTATTGATTCAATCAAAGAAAGGAAATCATTATCCATGGAGGTAACCATATTTGTGGACCATGTACATCGTGTCTTGTACTTGTTGGTGTCTGTTGTCTCTTACTTTCTCATTACATTACATTTACTTTGTATTTTCTTGTTATCTCTTTGGGTTGTTCTCATTTAGATCTTGGACGTGCATGAATCAGTCAATCGAGTGAGTATCATCACAACAATAATTTAATGAGAGCATAATAGTTGGAGCATCACATTTGCTATTGTGATCCCAAATCAATAAGCCATAAGTAAGACTTGGAATAAAATTCCACAAATAATAGTACAGTCACCAAACTAAAAGGAAAGATAACATATTTTCGGCTTCAATAAAAAATTGTAAGACATCCTTAACCATGCATATAAACGAAACTATCATAGAATCAAATACAAAAGAGAGTAACATGAAAACTATCAGCTGCAACCATATCATGTAACCACTAATGGATTGAAATATAAATCAAACTACTTTTGCATCACAATTTCAAAACTTTTCAGATTTTTATAAATTAAAACTATTTTTTCCTTAAAAATTCTCACCCCTAACTAACCTCAATTGTTTATGGGTTCAACTATTCCCACACCCTTATATACTCCCCCACACCATTTACATGTCTAAGCACATTACTACCCTTAAAACCCTTTTCACATCCCTTTCCTAAACCACTCCACTTTAAGCATAAATCAAATAACTTATTTTTTATCTAAAGCAAAGAAAACAGTAATCAACACCTGTTTGTAAACAATTGACATGAAATAAAATCAAACTGTAGAATTAGGAATCACCCAAAAATTGAAATAAACATTAGAGTTAAAAAGCATAACAAAAGCTCTGCTATAAAACATAGATCCCAAAATAATAATATAGCACCCAAATAATAGTGAGGTTAACAAAAATCTATTGAATACATCTAATTTCATTTTCAATTAATAATTGATAAATATGCATCCAACCAAATTTTGCTCATCACATCACTAACATCCAAAATAAATTTGCACAAAACCCAAATCTGCAAAAGACAAAAAATTGGTTAAAATTCTACTCATTTACAACAATGTTAGTAATATATAAATGAAATCAAAAAAAAGTATTAAAATAAATCAAAATAAAAAAACATAACATGATATTTGCTATGTATTTAAATCTACCATTTCCATTATGCTTCCATCGAGAACATTCGAGCTAGTGTTACCAACCCTATCAGCATAAGTGCGACTATTATGTCCAAGTCCTTGATAAATTCTACATTTTTGAGTTTTTTTCCATAATTTCAAAGGCAGAAGGATCACGAGTTGTAGAGCTAACCACCTTTCTTTTCTCCAAACCTAATGGGTGACCTTTGTAAGGTTGAATGGTAGATTCAATTGTTGAAGTAAATAACGAATCAACAAGTTGAGAATTTTTTTCCAACTATCTTGCTTTTGACGAAGGAGAACTTGTTCGTACTTGCTACGAAACTCCTTTAAAAGAAATTCAATTTGATCATCATTGCTAATCATATCACTTTGGGTACTAGAAAATGATCTTTTATCGATTCTCCATATTGGATGTATATCATCAAGTTTTGACATATCTTCTTTCATATATTCCTATCATGTGCGCATAAAGTAAACCTATAGTATTTGAAAATATACCCATACATGTACCTAATAATTAATTGGATATTAATAACTCATATTGCTCGAAAATCTTTGTAAGTGCAAATATGGAAACATTAATAACAAACTCCTTAATGAAGGCACGAAAAAATTTATGTGGAACATGGAGTTTTTCACTAGAAAGGTTTGTTTTAATCTCCTTATATTGATTAACTATAGCAAGACAAATTCTTTCCTTTACTTCACGAAAATTACCGGTTGAAACATGAAGATATTTCTAGATTGCTGAATGTGAACCTTCAACCCTTAAAATCACCCGATTTACAAATTGTTCATATTGTTGGTCCATGTATTTACAAACCGCTCCCCGAAAGGAAGCCAAGTACTTTTTATGTAATTGAGGATACACTCCTTCTCCTTATATTGAACTTCAAGAAGATTCTAAGCTTCATTAAACATTGATTCTTTCGGAGATTCTATCAAATTAGTCAATCACAACAAAATTCTTCCCAATATTTTTCTTTATGAAATTTCACCTTACATTTTGATATAATAGTTTTCTCAATAATCCATATGCACAAACGATGTCTAACACATCAAAAAACAACTTCAATGGCCTTCACTAATGCAAGTTCTCTATCAGTCACAATCACCGAAGGATACCTATCACCTAAAATATTTTATAACCTTTCCAATGCCCACACATAATCTACTTCCTCTTCTCTTTGCATGAAGGCAAAACGTCCACAAAATGAAGTATCAAAGTTTGAAACTCCATCTACATTAAACAACGGCATTTTGTATTTATTTGTCTTATACCTACAATCCGTTACAAAGACATTGGAGTAACTAATGCTTAATTCAATTGAAGAAGGATGTTCAAAAAAATAAATGAGTTAAATGCCCATTTTCATCGTACTTTATATCCAAAATAAAATTACCATGAGAAAACTCTTTAAATAATACTTCGATCATAATACGGTGTGCGAAACTTTCTTTTGCGATCTTACCCTTTGCATTGTAGACCGTCCTTGCTATTTCTTGAAACTTTGGATTTTTTTGTCGGAGAGAAGGAAGTATTTGACATGTTTGTTTACCACCTAACCTCATCACTTTGATACCCATCATCTTTCTTTTGAGAAACGGTGACAAGAGGAGTGCCCAGACATATCACTTGATGGTTAGTAATTATAAGAAATATTTTGTATCTCTAACTTCCAATTTCCATAATTTTTTTCTCCTTCCCCTAATATCAAAAGGACAATTTATAAGGATGACATCGCCCTCTTTTGTTGACCACCCCTATCATAACCAATGACAACAAATCGATCTCTTTTGATATTTTAATCATTGTAGCATAACCTTCAATTATCACCTAAATACCAACACTATTAAGAAGCTCATCACGACTTAAAAATATCTCATCCAGCACTCAAAAAATCTTTCACCCTTAACATTGACATTTGGTTTCTTTAATCTACTTTCTACTACAGTTTTATCACATGTTAGAAGAAAGAAAAATGACAACTACATCTAACTTTGATTAAAAAAAGATTATAACTAACTTTGATGAAAAAGAATTAAAGCTAACTAATATAAAAATAATTATCATGTGTTTAAAATAATGATAGCTAAAAGATTAAAAAAACTACAAACCGTAAGTAATTGTATTTATACTAAAATGTTAATATATTTATTCCATAAACAAACTAAATACTAAAATGCAATTAGAAATAAAACTTAAAACAAGATTACCTAAATCATTGGAGATTTTGGATGATTTGCACAGCTCTTTGATTTCTTCAACACATTTTGTGCTAGTTAGACTAATAATATCATTCAACTCACTCAAATCTTCATGAGTAAGTTGGGTATTTACTTCTCAATCAAAAGTTTCTTCAATCATTTTTTTTAAAATCACAAAAAAAATGTAGTGAATGAGAAAGAGATGAAAAAGGAAAATGGATAGATGAAATGGGTTTTGCGAAAGAATCGGAAAGAGCAAATAAGGGCATTAATGTCCTTAGACAAGTAAAGGGTGTGGGAGAAGTATAAATGGGTGTGATAATAGTCCATCCATGTTTATTTGTTCTCAATTTTCACGCATAGTAGACTTTATTTGCATGTAGAGAAATTCAAAGCCAAAAAGGCACGAAAGAAATTAAAAGGCTATGTTAGGAATTTCATCAAACAACAATCACGCAACCAGGGTTGGAGGCAGGCGGGGGCATGTGGGGGCTTGAGCCCCCATGATTTTTTTTTTTTAAAAATTGATGGGTAAAAACTGATTTTTTATAAAACCTAAGCTGAGAAAATGTGAATACTACTAGTTTAACCACACATACCTTAAAGCCCTATTTGAAACAGCAGCTTTCAAAACACACACACGCCACCAGTTTTTGAAGCAGAGATTCTTTCATTCTTCCATTCTTCTTCTTCTCAATACCTTTCATTCTTCCATTAAATACCTTTTATTCATCTTCTCAATACAAGAAGGGACATAGAGAAAGACAACATTTCATTCCATTTGGTAGGTAAGATTCTAAGTTATTTAATTTTTTGTATATAAATATTATTGTATCTCATTAATCTTTATGGTTGCATTCATTTTTTAGGGTTTTAATTTTTGTGTCAAGCAATGTTAATGTTAATGTTTGTTAGAGTTTGCTTTAATGTTGTTGGTTTATATTTTAGGGTTAATTTTAGGACTGAATTTTAGGGTAAGTTAGAACTTAATTTAAGTTGCATTGAACTAACTATATTGATGTTAAAAGTTGGGAATTATTTTAGGGTAATAATGTTAATGTTTGTTAGAGTTTGCTTTAATGTTGTTGGTTTATATTTTAGGGTTAATTTTAGGGTATAATTAATAATATTGTTAGTTTAAATTTGGGGCCGAAATTTAGATTTAAATATTAGTCTCTCTTTTCATCAGAATAAATAAATGACGTTATTTTTTAGTAAATACTAAAAAATAAATTCAAAAAAATTGGCTCGGGGGCTCCCGGCCCCCACCCCCAGAAATCGCCATTAAATTAGCCCCCATTATCGAAAGTTTCTGGCTCTGTCCCTGCACGCAACTATATCACTCTAAGATTTCCTAAAAGGTAAGTATAATTTTATTTGTATAGGAGATTCGTACATAGTCGTGTGTACAAACTGACGTGTCGTGTCTGTATTGATCCGTACCTTGAGTGGACCTAAGATACAATTCAATGTGGACACGACGCGTCAATCTGTACACATGATTTTGTACGAATTCTCTATACATGTAGAATTATTCAAAAGATAATCAAAAAATAGTAATATATATTAATGTGGTTTGAATAAATCAATGTATCATTACCCCAAAATATCCTAATAAAAAAATAGAAATTAAAAGGAATATAATACCTAAACATGAACATGAGACATAATTACAATTAAAAGTTTAAAGCAAAATCTCTGTAGTGAAGAGTTGCTATAATAGCGATGGTAGCTAGACCAGGGCCGGCCCTGGTCATGTGCCAGGTGGGCAGTGGCACAGGGCCCATTTTACAATAAGTATCAGTATATGTATATTTTAGGGGTTCAAAAATATTTTATATATATTATAAAATATTTTTTTTTAAATGAGTTTAGTTTTTTAGGGGCCCATTTTTTCAACTATTCAAAAAAAGAATGATACAACTTCCCAAAAAAACTCACCCAACTCATTTAAGATTTCATTTTTTCAACTACCCATAACATTTTTTTGGTTTCCTCTCTCTTTGGGTTTCCTATCTCTCTTTCTTGTTCCATCCCACACTCTCCCTCTCTCCTCTCTCCTTACGTCTCTCTCTCTCTCTCTCTCTCTCTCTCTATATATATATATATATATATATATATATATATATATATATATATATATATATATATCTCTCTCTCTTGCAAACTTTCTTTTTTAATTTTTTCAGAAGTTGGAGGCTGTCCATTTTACTACTGTACGCAAGTTGGAGGATATCTTATTTTTTCATTTGAAAGTTGTTGTCTTCTTTTGCATTTGCATCAAAAGGTAAGTTGTCTTTTTTTGCAAGTTGTTCTCTTCTTTTTTCATTATTTTTTTATACATATGTTAATATTTTTTATTACTATTTTTTTTAATAATCTGTTTTTTTTTTAAATTCGTCAATGTTTTAATAATCTGTTTTTTACGCAATTAATTTTTTTTATCAGGTTGTTTCTTTCTACATTAATCAAGTCGATGAAATTGGAGAGGGAATAAAATGCTCAAAACAGGTGACATTTTTTCATATTTTTTATATTCAATTGTAATACCCCGTAATTTTATTAATATTTATTTAAGGGAATAATTAAATTAAATGAGAATTAATTGGGAATTAATCCGGATATAAATACTAGTGAGATGTGAGTTGGTATTTGATTATGATATTGAAATTGAAAACTTCATGAGTATTGAATATTTAAATTGTCACGAGATAGAAATACGACAATTTGGAAATTTAGTTGGGACGCGCGTGTCAGTCGCGTCAGGTATGATATTATTTGAATTTAAAAGTGAATTTTATTTTATCAACCGAATGGTCATTTTGAGTGCGCCAACGTGTCCGGAAGGGTCGAAATAGTCAGAAAACACTAGCTGGGGTTTAGTTTGGGTCCCGAGGCATTTTTGGGCCATACCGACAACCTAGAGGGGTGTTTTGGTAATTTTAAAAATTAAGGGATTAAAACCTACGAATTTTAGGAGTTAATTATATATTATTTAGGAACCCACTAAGCCCATTATCAGCATTAGGTGAGTTAGAGGGCTACGGGAGTTATAGGAGAGTTTGAAGAGATTCCAAAAGAAACCTCCAACCACCATCTTCAACCTTGGGAGAAAATCTGTAGAGAAAGGGGATAAATCAACCTTCGTTCACCAACATCAATTCTGAAGAACAATCTAAGGCAAGTGATTTGATATTTTTAGTGAATTGAATATTTCTTCCATGTTTAGTGTAGGAATTATCTTATCTTGAAAGTTTTGAAGAAAACCAATGAAATTGATGGAGAAACTTTGAATTTGGGATAGGATTTGCATGTAGAATGATGATGGACTGATTTAATATTCGAAGAGGTATATATGATGATTTAAAAATGGATTTATGATGAGTAATTGGGCATAATAAAATTTTGGGTTCATGTTCATAGGGTTTGGGGAATTATTTGGAGATTTATATTAATTCCATGATGATTTGTAAGATTTGACCCCTAAAATATGTTAAGGAATGATCTAGGGTGATTAGAAATGGTTTATATACGTTAAAACATAAATTGGATGGTCTTAGGGTGGATTTAGAGAAGAGAAGAATTGAGAAAAACGGACTTGGGAATTTCTAGGCTGAAACTGCCATCTCGTTAGAAGACCTGCCCAGGTCGTTCGAACGAACTTCTAACGAGATGACAGTATCCCTTCTAACGAGTTGGTAGTTCATTCGAAGCCTTTCGTTCGAACGATACTCGTTCGAACGAGATTTCTAACGAGTTGACAGAATGGCCTCTTTGGCCTGAATTTGTTTCTAGTATCCCGTAGACTTATTTAAATGGTGAGATAACCTTCCCTTATTAACTAGTGGGTATAGTTGGGAGATTGGGGTACATTGAGGAATAAAACTTAGGATAGTGTATTAAACCGGATGACATTTGTGGATTGGAAAGCGAGTAACTAATCACGACGTGAGAAGAGTTGATAACTTAAATACATATAAACCGGGGACTTGTGAGCTGTATAACACTAAATGTTAGTATAAGAATGAGAAGTATACCACTAATAAAATATTGTAATATCTAAGATGTGCGAATGCTTAGTATATGTAATTATATGTGTATAACATACCTACCGTACTTGCTATTATGGGAGGTCGGCGTTCGTTCAGGACCATCTAATCTTTGTGTGCCTACGGGGGGATTTAGATTGGTACCTCGAGGACATAGGTCAGAGAAGGACTTATTGAGAAGTTAATAAGTCTGCTGATCATGGGAGCGTAGGTATGTGCGTGACCCATGTGATGTGAATTATGTTCACCTCTATTGTTTGTGATTGTTGTTTAATTAAACGTTTCCTGAGAGATTTGGTTTGACAACCCGAATATAATTATGATAAATTATATTTAAATCATGCTTATCTTATGTGATATGAATAATGTGATATTAGTATATCTAATGTTAATTGATTATGTTTATTATAATCCTACTTTCATAAATCATGAAAGGTCGAATTATTTACGAACACAAAATTTTGTTGTTTTCGGTAGAAAGGTTCCTGTTAGAGACTAGTTTTGACCTTTATAACATTATAAATGACTTGAGGTGAAAACTATATAGTTGTAGACATGTGAGTTAGGGTTGTAACACAACAAACGGATCATCAAATGGATGTCCGAGTAAAGAGTTATACCGAAATTTCGAACAAAGGGCAAAGTTGTCCATTCCCTTTAAGTGAGATTTTGTCTTTTATTAAACCAAATGGTTTAATTTGATTGGTTGTCTTGGGAGGCAGACTTGGCCGACTTAAAACCCTCCCTCTAACATATTTCTTCAGCAAAACAAATCCTAGGTTCAGTTTGAAGAGGGTTTGGCTTAAGGAAAGAGAAAGTAGATGTTTAGGAAGGAAAAGTGAGGTGAAAAAGTGTAGAAAAATCCGTAGAAATTACATAAAAGTCCCGAAGGTAATCCTAATTCAAAATCTTGTTATTTTTAATATATTTATGATTTATATGATATAAATCCCTGATTTTTTTATTGACCTTTCATGCTTGGGTGCATATGTATGAATATATGCAAGTTTAAGCTAAGTTGAATGCATAAACCCTTAAAATTTCCTTGTATTGAAACCCCTTGTATTAAAACTTACATATCTCTTTGTGTACTTACGGAAATTGAGAAATTCTAATTGGATATGAAATTAGACTCATATATTCATATCATATCCTAAAATGAGAATTTATCTCCTTGTGGTTAGGCCGTAATGATGATTTCAAGTTGGTACATGGTTTCTGTTTTTATACTTCATTTCGGTATGCCCTGAGTTTAGTCAAGCTTTTGAGATAGCAAATGAAGTCAAACAATTATGAAACTTTAATTCTGTACGATTCAGTATGTGTACTAAAAATGGGTTGAAAATCATGGAAAGTTATCCTGGAGAAAAATTATGAAAATTCTTGGAAGTTGAAGGAACAATAGAGGAGCTTGTAGGGCAGATTTCTTGTGTTGTAGAGAAATGGTCATAACTTGCCCTAGGAAGCTTGAAAAATTACACCGTCATTTGTACTGGATAGTATATTCATATATGTTTCATATTGATAAGGTTGGACCCCTGTATTTATACAATTTAGGAATATAGTATGGCTAAGTGTGTAGTACAATAATTTCAGGCCATACTGGATACCCCTTGAATGAATGTTTGTATTTTGTCGTTACAAAGGGTACTTTGAGTACTTGTTTCATGTGTATATAAATTGAGGATTATAATTTCATGTTTACTTGACTTTGGTTATAAATTACTCATAAGGTATTTCCTACGGTTGAATGTCCGTAACTTTATCAACATGTATATCATTGTTTTGCCTTTACCTATGTTTTATGGAATGTGACTTAATTGGAATTATATTGTTGATGTATAATCATAGAAAGTTACATAATTATGTTAGGATAATATTTATGATTAAGGTTCAGTACTGATTTAGTTGGATTGATAGGTGTAAGGCCTAATCAACCCAGTTCAGCTCCACCAGAAGAAAACGTGAATACATAGTTGTCAACCAAGGTGAGTGTACTCACTGGAAAGAGATATTTGTATAGTGTTATTGATATGATCATAATATAATGAATATGAAATTGTTCATTTCGGTTTACCGAAATGAGGGGTTACTCCTCGACCAGGAATGGGGGAGATTTGTCTATTAATGACAAGGGGTTACTCCTCGACCAGGAATGGGGGAGAATTGTCTATTTAGACAGGATATGTGAATCATGATTCGAAAAAGTTGGTCATTCATTTTGAATGAGCCGGATAAGTTAATACATAAGTATATGGACATGATTTATTTCATTTAAATTCATGCAGTAGTATAGTAGTGATGCATTCACTGGGCTAATTTGCTCACGGTTCCTATGTTCACATTTTTCAGGTAACGCGATGTCACTGCCAAATCTAGGAAGTCGGGCTGGGTTAGCCAGGAATGGGAGAAACAAAGATTTTGTTTAAATGTAAATGATGTAATTAAGTTAAATTATCCTTCAAGCAAGTTTGTATAAGTATGACTACTCTGATGTCTTAAAAAGGTTTTTAGTTATATGGATTTACAGTGACGACTCTGAAATCAAAACTCGTGATTATGGTTTGGTTAGATTAATTATGGTTTGACTCACTTTGACTTTCAAACTTAATTATAAGTAACTGGGTTGGGGTGTGCCATTTGGAATACGTGGTCCTCATGTACATGATGTACCGGGATTGGATAGCAGAGTATGTGTGCACCGCAGCTTAGTCTCGGGGTGCTAGTTTTGTATATTTATGATGAGAATAATATACTGTTAATTGAAATGAATTGTCATGAATAAATGTGAGTATAAAGAATAGCGACTGTTTGTAAAGTGAAAATGAAAGATCTTTAGTAATTAGTAGTATTAATATGGGAAACTGTGTAGCAAGGCATAACACTCTGTTAAATAGAAGATGTTGGGAATTTAATTGGATACCGTGTAGTGATGTTAGATTTTGTATCAGACTAGTTAGATATGGGAATAACTAGAATGGGTACGGGTACGATAGGAGTGCACAATTAGTTGAGAGGTGAGGAACTCATGTGAGTGCACACACTATCATGTACTTTATATTCACTATTTAATGATATTAAACACTTGCAAATTTTTAAACTATTTTCACAATCGGGATCTGACCCGTTTGCTTTCAAATCTATTTTTTTGTAAAGCCTTTTAGGTGCCCAGCCACAAGGACACCATGCATAAGAGTTCTATTCAGGTGACGTCTTGTAGCTGTTGTGGAAGTTACAGGACCTTGACAGTAGACGCCTCCATTCTCGATATTGACTCCATTTTCATATTTTCTCATTTGTTGGGCATGTCGCCCCATTCCTTTTAGAGACATCTTACTTTTCAGTTATTTCCTACTTTGGGTTGTAATAAATTTAGTGATACAGACTTGGTATTTATTTATTTCAGTATTTGGATTGTTGTGAGGAGTATTCCTCCAGACTCATTATTATTTGATGGTTATTCTATTGTGACTATGTTGTGGTGGTTATGTTAGCATTTCATAATTCACTTATTGTATGTTAATCGGATTTAATTAAAATTGGCAACTCACTTTTTAAATATTAGGTGGCTAGTAATTGTTAAAACATTTTCGACAGTGATGCTATGAACTGAACCAACTTGGCATTTTGTATTAATTTAATAAAGGAGTAGCTACCCGGTATTTAATTAGTCGGGGTGTCACATCAATCAATTGAGATATTTCTAGACTAAAATTATCTATTAATGAATTGCTAGATAAACTTGATTGTAAAACTTTAATTAGTGATTTTGCAAGTCGAAATGCTAGAAGAACAATTTTTCAATGAGTTTTTAGGTATTTAATACTTTTGTACAATATTTTTTTAGAAGGGCCTTAAATTCAGTATCGCACAGGGTACTACAAATCTCAGGACCGGCCCTGAGCTAGATCGTAATTTAGTAAACTGTCATAAAAATGATAAGAACTATACCCCAGTCAAGTTAAACTTATGACAAGAATTATACCCCAATCAAGGTAAACCTATAATGAACTAAATAGATTTCCAAAACATGTACATGATGTTTTCCCTCACACCAAATGACATTATAAATCTTCAAAATTCTTCATTTACTTGTCAGACAAGGACTAACTCAAATAGTTTTTTACCCATGTTATGTGTGTAGATTGACATAAATCCTAAAATTAGGATGTGCACGGAAGGCTACAAACCACATATCAGTACAATTAATTTTTATTTAGTTAAAATAAGGGCTATCACAAATGGGATTAAAGTCCCTAAATCTTTTAAGTTCATCCAAAATATCAAGTTTATTTAAATAAACCTTGAAATTGAAATCTAATATATATATATATATATATATATATATATATATATATATAGTTCTGTCTTTGTGCGGACTAGTCCGCATTTTAAGAGTGTGGATCGGACATATGTCACCTGGCGGTGTGCCCAGAAAAGAGATAGAGTGTGCTTATAATTTAGGCGATAATTTCTAGGCGCACTGTTAGGCGACACATGTCCGATCCGCATTCTTAAAATGCGGACTAGTTCGCACAAGAGTAGAACTATATATATATAGTATCTCTCCATGTTATTGTACCACGTGTCCACAATAATGAATGTAACTCTTTTCATCTTTTTTAACAAATTGTGTCTTCTCATATTATTGTGTCACGTGGCCACAATAATGAATGTAAGAGTCTTTTCATCTTTCTTAAAAATATAATATATATAAATATAAATAATCTTTTTAAAAAATTGTTTTATAACTCTAAATTATTTTTTAAAACAATTCTCTTTTCGTGAAAATATAAATTAAAAATTATATTTTATAAAAACTATAGTTTTAGCTCTTTTTTCCTATAAAAACGTTTTTTACAAAAAAAGTTGATTTTATAAAGATATGTATAAATTATTTTATTATATATAAAAGTTGTATTCTAATTACGTAATTTCCAAAAAAAATTATGTTTTTGACTTCTTTTCTTTACATAAATTGTGTTTTAAAACATTGTTTTTATAAATATAAATATATTCTTTTTAAGAAAAAGACCGTTTTTATGCAACATTAATGTGCAAATTTTATTGACTGTTTTAGAAAACTATAAATTTTATTATAAAAAAACATTTTTTTTGAGTTATACATTAATAATTAACAATTTTTTAAATATAACTCGAAAAATATTTTTTTTATAAAAAAATAAACAATTTATGTTAGATTTTGAACGTTAACATTACTTTATAAAAACATCTTTTTCGTAAAAAAAATTATATTTATATTTATAAAACAACTTTTTAAAACGCAATTTATGTAAAGATATGAAGTCAAAAACTATAGTTTTTAGAAAACTACTTTATAAAAATACAATTTTTATACATAATAAAATATTTTTAACTTATCTTTATAAAATCATGTTTTGTAAAAAAAATTATAAAAAATGTTAAAAGTATAGTTTTATAAAAAAAAATTATAGATTTATATTTTTATAAAAAGAGTACTGTTTAAAAAAATAATTTATATTTAATAATACTTTTTAAGATATATACATATGTTTGTGTGCGTGCGTGTGTGTGTGTGTGTTCTACTCTTTTTGTTTCTTTAAGTGCCCCTACTTCATCATTAAATATTCTCCTTTTTGCATTTCAATTTTACATGCAAGTATTTATTTGATCTCAAATATTCTACAAATGAAATACCTATATTCGTTATCGTTTTATAATTTTTCTACATTAAAAGTATGTATCACACAAATATAAAATAGGTCTTTTAACGTTATATATTTTACCTCTATTTTTGTAAGTATATTCGCATTGCATTGTATAATAAGAATTTCAAAGCTCCCGCACACGTTTTATATTTTACCTCTATTTTTGTAAGTATATTTGCATTGCATTGTATAACAACAATTTCAAAGTACTCGTGCATCGCACTGGGTTAAAAACTAGTGTTTAGTATTTTTGTACGAAATCTCAAAAAACTTGCAAAAAAAACATGAAAACAAACAAAGAAACTTATTAGTCAATGTATTTAAATAACTATTCTCTTAAGCGGACTCCTTTAAAAACGGATTAACTGACTTTTGTCTTTATTCTCACGTGGTCCCCTCGTGGTCCCAAGAAATTTTTTGTTATTTTCCTTAATGGTCCCCTTTTGTCTTATAGTAAAACCTTATTTTAAGACTATATAATTATTAGAATTATATTTTAGACCCAAAATTGGTATCAGACCTTTAAGAGTTTTAGAATCCCGTCAAATTCCGATGCAATCCCACATTTGGTATCAGAGTCAAGACGTTCCTTTTCGACTTATAAAAGGACTTTAATGCCCTTGGAATTTTCCCACGCATTTACAAAGTTATTTTTGGAACCAATCTAGACTACCAAACTATACCCATAACTGATTTTGACCCATAAGGTTGCTTAATCTCTCACATAGACGGTTGTTCACACACTGAACACATCCCAGCCAAACACGCAGATAGTAGACAAGTTACTGCTAGTACTATCAATAATATAATAGACCAAAATAAGTGTATACTCCTTATTTTAAGACAATTAATAAAAGACACTCAAACTCTAGAAACATAATTAAAAAATATCTCTAAAAGAATACAAGAAATAGATAATCAAATCCCAATAGACCTAGTACAAGTTTTACATGAAATAAATCTTAAGACTAATCATATAGAATTCCTTAACAAAGACATTTTAGAGATTAAAACTTTGACAAAAAATCAAGACAGTAAGTTAATTAAACTCACCAAAGAAAAAGCAAAGCTTATTCCTAGATTAGATAATTATCTACCTAATGGAGATAGTTAGATCAAACTGGAATGAGGTACCTAGAGACCTCTCCATTCAGACCTTAGCAGATTTTTACCAAAGAATTCTAAAAAAGATAAATGGTGATAGATTTTATTATAAGATAAATGAAAATGAGATTGCCAACGCTTCTAAAGCAACTAGACTCATATTAGAAAAATTAAATTTAATTTCTACATCTATAGCAGCTACCCAAGACTATAGCAGTAGCTTTGTTAAAGACTTACAATTAGATTTAAAAGGTAAGAGGGAAGGATTAATCACCTTCTACACAGACTTTGTTAAATTTCAACAAAACTTAAAAAATTATCTTAATAATATGGATGGTCAAAACCTATCCAAAATGGATAGTATTATTAATGAACTTAGACTAGACTTAATGAAGAAATATTAGTTTGAACCAATAATTCAGACTACAATCCTACTTAAACCAATAATTCTGACTACAATCATACTTACAGTATTAGGAATATTGAACCTATGAAAGAAAAAGCTAAGACTCTCTAACAATTGCTAGAATTTCAAGAAACTAAGACTATACAGAATAAACATTTGTTTATTAATCAAGACGATGTCACTGGAAATGTTACTATCCAGTTTGCTTCTCCTAAGATTATCAATAAGAATATCCATACTGAAGAAGTTAGATTTAGGAATATGGGATAAGCCATAATCAATGATCCTTCAGAAGGAGAACGTAGTAGTAAGACTAGTTCCAGTTTACTAAGACAAGCCCTAATAATTAGACCTAGAAGATCATTTGGACAAAAAGACTTAGTTAGAGAAAAGGCTAGAATCCAAAACTTGGGACATAATCCCTCAGAATTGGACATGAAGACATTTAAAGAACATCTTAATAGAAGTCATTCTGTTAGGATCCATGAAAGAGATAGATTTAACATGATAGCCCAAGACCATATATTAAAATTAAAAGAATCTAAGAGTACTAAAGAACTTCTTAAAAACCTAAGACTAATAGAAGAACGAGAAGAAAGACTAATGCCACCTATACAAGTAGGTCCTAATAAACAAGAGATAGGAAGTAGTAGTAGGCTAGATGATGCTCCTAAACTTTTTAGTAAACCAATAGGAATAAATATTCCTATATACTCAAGCACTTTAGTAAAGCCAAACTTGATTATATAAAAGAATTTCCAACTAGTGACAAGAGTTTTACTCCTCTTAAAACCATGGAAAATCAAGCCATAAATCCAATTAGGATATACCTAAACTTAGACAGCGTCTAAGATAGGAAGAAAGATTTGGACGACTCGCGTAATCAGATGAACATGTTGTAACAACTCGTAATTTTGGAGACCAAGAAATTAAATTTTTGGGAAAATAAAATTTAATTAAATTGAAGAATTTTAAAATTTGGGAATTGAGGCCCAAAAATGGAGAACGTTTCAAAGTATTCTGGATGATGATGTTGAGGGTACCATCGATCTCGGAAGGGTCGAGATAGTCAAAATGACTGTCATTGGGTTTTATTTCGGCTCCGAAATGTTTTTAAGTCAGTTTGACTCGAAATGGAGTAAACGAGTTTTTTGAAGGGTGTATTAACATTTAAAATTGGGTTTATTGTTTTAAGGGATTTAAAGGCTTACGGATCAAGCCTTCTCATTTAGAGAAAGAGAGAAATAGAGAGAAGAGAGAAAGGAAGAAAAGCTTGGAGATTCTGGCCCAAACGTGACATCGAGGATGCTCCAACCTCTACAAATCTAAGGCAAGTGTTTAATCTTAATAAATAAGTCATTTGTGTATATCATTTCATAATTTGTGGGTAAAAGAAATGGATTTTGGTTATTAATATCAAAACCTAGATTTTTAAGTTTAAATGTTGAAATTGATGTTTACATATAGGTTTAAGGGGTATAAATTGATGAGGTGAAATTATAGGATGTGTTTGATGTTGGAAACATTATTGGCTTACAAATTTATAGTTGGAAATTGTTGATTTGGGATTTGGGGAAATTAGGTTTATGTAGAAAAATGACCATTTCGTAGCCTGCTGAACAGGCCGAATCGATTCGGCCTCTTTCCGAATCGATTCGGAATGTTGCAGTGTTCCAGGTCTATATGACCGAATCGATTCGAACCCAAGGCAAATCGATTCGGCCTGAGACAGAAGCCCAGGTCTTTGGACCCGAATCGATTCACCTTGGAGACCCAATCGATTCGCTGGGCCGAATCGATTCGGAAACAAGGCATTTTTGAGGAATTTTCTCTAGAATGATTTCTAACCCTTTTTGGTTGGGTTTATTGAATTGGTTCCTTCTCTTATGATGTAAGAGATATGTTTTGTAGATATATAAGGGGTTTCTCACACGTTGTGAATATGGGGACTTCTGTAATACCCCGTAATTTTAATGACTTTTAAAATGGGTTATATTTTAAATTAATGGATTAATTGGATCTTATTATAAATTAATTCATTTGGGTTTTATCCGAATTTTGGATATTAAAATGGATGATTCTGAATATTACTTAAAGATATTTAGGTAATATATGAATGTAATGTCATTGATATGACGGTATGATATAAATTCGATAATTTGAATTTTTAGTCAGACACGGTATGGGACGTGTCGGGACTAATTTATTAAATTAAAAAGGAAATTTATTTTCTATCTACCTTGTAGTCATTTTGACTGCGTCGCTGCGTCCGGAAGGTTCGAAATAGTCAGAAAAGTCTATTTGGATGTTAATTTGGAGTCTCGGGTCATTTGGAAATGAAAAGACAACCCAAAAGGGCATTTTGGTTATTTTTACAAGGGGGATCAATAGTGATTTTGGGTTTTGTCTTATTATAAGAATTTGGAGATTAGTGTATGTAGGTTCATTTCATCTCTTCTACACAAAATTGAAAAGTCATCTTCTTAGAGAGAGTGGAAGGTTGCTTGGAAAGAAAAAGAAGTTTGCTTGGGAAGGAGGAGAACCAAAGGTCAAAGGCCACCACCACCATCACCACATGTGTTATTCAACTCCAAAGGATCAGATCTTCATTAGAGGCAAGTGTTTGATATTTTCAATTTAAGTTCGTATATTGTCCATGTTAGGATAGTTATAAAAAGAGATGATTTTCATGCTTGGAAGATGAAAGGATATAGTTGTTAATGGATTTTTGGAATCTAAAAATATATAGGAATTAAACTCATGTTGTAGGTAGTTAGTAATCCAATAAATATTCATCAATCTGTGGAAGAAATTCTGAAAATAATTTAGTGTTCTTGAAGATAATATGTTGATAATTTTCTGGAAAAGAGGCAAAAACGAGTGGAATGAGAAGAGCCAATTTCGAATGTTTAGATCTTCTTTTTGAGTGCATTTGGATGAGATTTAAGAAAAACTCAAAACACATACCTGACTCAATTTTTCGGGTAGAATCCAAATCTGAAGTCGGATTGATGATTTGAATAATTTTTGGATCTGATTTTTCTGAGTATTTAAAATATGAGAATTCATGATGTTGTTTCTTTTTAATGTTGGTTCTTATCCCAAAACTTTTGTAGATCTTCGGTGATTATTAATTGGATATTATGGGACTTAGAGAATATCAGTAAGCCCTAGTTAAGATTTGAATTAATTTGTTTGGGATTTAATTGATTAGAATTATGATAATTAAAGTTAAAGAGATTTCGGTTGCTAGATTCATGTGTTGGATTCTAATCCGTTTGTATGAGGATTAAGGATAGTTCAAGTAGGGGAGATTTAATATAACACCTGGGTAGCCTTAGGGTTACAATTTAAACATCAAGGACTGAGTTTAAGCTCATTATTGATTTGGCAAGGGCTGAGTGTAGTACAAGAGCGTAGTGGTATGGCTCCTGGATAGAGATGGGAGTTTAGAACACATTTGGTTGAAAGAGGGGATGAGGTTATTCCGATCGCATATTTGAAGTTGACGAACCTCCTCGATCGACAAAGTTAAGTAGTAGTGTATTGGAGGGGTTCCTTGTTTGGATTTCGCTTTGCGAGACGCTCCGCGCATGAACCTTAACGACGTCGAGAGTGGAGAGATGTTATAGGATGTGAGGATAATTAAATTATGAAGTAAAGATATGACATTTTAATACGTGGGATTTAAAGAGATATAATGCTACGTAAGGGAATAATCTAAGGTTAATGTGAGTACCTTGTTGTTAGTATACTATAGGTATGATAATACCTATTTGATTGATTAATGATTATGTGTATGACATACCTAGCTTACTTGCTATCGGTGGGAGGATTGCGCGTGAGGGCAGTCATATCCTGATGAATCCATGGGATCTTTGATTTGTCGCTCGAGAACATAGGTCTATGAAAGACTTATCGGGGAGTTGATAAGTCCGCTGATTATGGGTACGTAGGTATGTGCGTGACCCATGGGTATGAGAACTATGTTCGCCTCCAATGATTGTGTTGTTGTTAATGGTTCGAGGTATCCTCACCGAACCTTTTGTCCCCTTTTCGGCGACCAGCGATATTGGGACATGATAGCAGAGTAATGCATTGCACCGCAGCTGTGACTCGGGGTGCCGTATTATATATATATATATATATATATATATATATATATATATATATATATATATATATAGTGGATTAAATGAATGAATGGATATTTATTATGGTTAAATCTATCTACGGTGATAATTGTAGATAACGGTGAATAGAGAAAGATAATTGAGTTAAGCTAATGAATGTTTATTGAAAAACTTAATTCATATTAATTGAGAAATGATTCATGTTAATGAGAAACGATGAGAAATGTAATTGAATAATAATGTGACGTATGGTATGGGACATACGGGGATTACGATATTAGGATGGAATTATAATATGGAGACTAGAAAAGAGGAACCATTAACTAGGAGGTTAATAGGAAACGTTAAGTGCACTCTAGTTGAGAGGTGAGAATGGCAAGTGAGAGTTGGGTCTAACATGTACATAATAAATGCTTTATTGCACTTGTTAAATACTTGTTGTTTTAAAAATCATTTTCACAATCGGGCTCTGACCCGTTTCCTTGCATATTTTATTTTCTATTGTATCTTCTATATCAGGTGTCCAGCAACAGGGACGCCAACCTTAGCGGATTATGACAGGATATGGATTTATGGAGTTTTGCTTAGACGCCTATCATCATTTGATTCACAGTATTCTCTTAGTAGGGTATGTCGCCCAAAGGATTCAGTTATCTTCGTCTATCGGGGTCAAATACTATGGTATTCGTGTCATTTTAATACAATTGATATTATTGGGATTACTGTAATGGATTAATATTATTTGGGAATGTTTATTCCAATTGCATTCAAATTATTTTGTGTTATCTAATTGGTTATCAGTGTTGTAGAATAAAATGTGTTGTGTTATTCTTAAACTGGAAATGGATTTTGTTAAATTAAAATTTGAAAAGTTTTTAACACCAGCTTAATTGAGTATTGGGTGAGTTGTAAATGTTTTCGACAGTGATGCTAAGAATGAACCAACTGTATATTCTGTTTTAATTTTGTATGGGACTGGCCACCCGGTATTTAATTAGGCGGGGTGTTACAGGTGGTATCAGAGCATTAGGTTCTAGTGTCCTTTAGGATCTGTACGGCTTACTGTGTTTTTAGCTTAGCGTTCTTTGATATAGAGTCCTATGTTTAGGATTGTTGATCTCTTTGGTAAGATTCCGTATATATCAGTGAATCTTATTTACGTTCGGGAGTGATCGAACAAAGAAGTATGGCAGATGAGGGCCATTGAATGGATAGCGGAGATCGTACTTAGGAGGTTATGAAGTATGTTCGAGTATGATGACCGTAGTCGAGGTCACCCCTATTATGGAAAATTGAGGAGAGACATCAGTAGAAGTTCTTGAAATGCGGAATTGTGTGTGTTATCTAACGAAGGCAATATATTCAAAGGCTTGGGCATATATTGGAGTGTGGTTAACTAGAACTGAAAATTTGGGGTAAAATTTTTCTTGACTTATCGGAGCAAAGTTATAATAGTGGGATTCAATAACCACCACCCACGAATGAGGGTATGTTCTCTATCAAAGGAATTATAAGGCGTATATTGATTTTTGTAGCGATTAATATTATATGGGAAAATGGGTTGTTAAACTTTGACAATAGCACTGTTATTTACGTAGACTCACCGACGGGTGTAGGATACCTATATATTCATGTCATCACGTGGGTTTGATTTTTATCGCAGAATTACTTACTTTGGGCATGTTCGGGCATGATATGACTATCGGCATGCATTGACTTATCGTATAGGAGAGCGTATGTACTACTACTATAGCTAGCATCTTGTCTTTTATAAGAGAGTAGATGAGTAGACTTTATTCGAATTAATAAAACCTGTAGAGAGGTTATAAACTATTGACTAAAGACCTGAGGAGTTTCGATGACCGACTACTTTAGGTAGTAGTGTATCGGGGGGTTCCTTGTTTGGATTTCGCTTGGGAGACACCCCACGCATGAAACTAATAACCGTTGGGAGTCGAAATAAGATAGGTCTTTAGGATATGAGTTTACAACCTTTGCTATTATAATGAAAGTTGTACGATAGGGTGTATGGGCACCCTCGATGATTGGATTGTAGTAGTTTTCAAAATTGTGAAACAGTAAGTAGTTGTGACTTCAGGATTTATTTGTTTAATAAGTGAGGATCATTTTTCCCAAACTTTGTCACGAGGACGGTATAGGGAAGATTGGGTATAATTTAAATTTGATTCGGTTGGAACTATATGGTGAGACTTACTGTAACATCGATGGGGATTTTTATTAATGTACTGTATGGGCGGTACTACTTAGATTTCTTGCGATGTGAGATTTATACTCGGAGTTGACCTTATTAGTATGGTTCATTTTTCTGAATTTCGGGACGAAATTCTGTTATAAGGGGGGAAGTATGTAATACCCCATAATTTTAATGACTTTTAAAATGGGTTATATTTTAAATTAACGGATTAATTAGATCTTATTATAAATTAATTCATTTGGGTTTTCTCCGAATTGTGGATATTAAAATGGATGATTCTGAATATTACTTAAAGCTATTTAGGTAATATATGAATGTGATGTCATTGATATGACGGTATGTTATAAATTCGGTAATTTGAATTTTTAGTCAGACGCGGTACGGGACGTGTCGGGACTAATTTATTAAATTAAAAAGGAAATTTATTTTCTATCGACCTTATAGTCATTTTGACTACGTCGTTGCGTATGGAACGTTCGAAATAGTCAGAAAAGTCTATTTGGATGTTAATTTTGAGTCCCGGGTCATTTGGAAATGAAAAGACAACCCAAAAGGGCATTTTGGTTATTTTTACAAGGGGGATGAATAGTGATTTCGGGTTTTGTCTTATTATAGGTATTTGGAGATTAGTGTATGTAGGTTCATTTCATCTCTTCTACACAAAATTTAAAAGCCATCTTCTTAGAGAGAGTGGAAGGTTGCTTGGAAAGAAAAAGAAGTTTGCTTGGGAAGGAGGAGAACCAAAGGTCAAAGGCCACCACCACCATCACCACCTGTGGTATTCAACTCCAAAGGATCAGACCTTCATTAGAGGCAAGTGTTTGATATTTGCAATTGAAGTTCGTATATTGTCCATATTAGGATAGTTATAAAAAGAGATGATTTTCATGCTTGGAAGATGAAAGGATATAGTTGTTAATGGATTTTTGGATTCTAAAAATATATAGGAATTAAACTCATGTTGTAGGTAGTTAGTAATCCAATAAATATTCATCAATCTTTGGAATAAATTCTGAAAATAATTTAGTGTTCTTGAAGATAATATGTTGATAATTTTCTGGAAAAGAGGCAAAAACGAGTGGAATGAGAAGAGCCAATTTCGAATGTTTAGATCTTCTTTTTGAGTGCATTTGGATGAGATTTAAGAAAAATTCAAAACACATACCTAACTCAATTTTTCATGTAGAATCCAAATATGAAGTCGGATTGATGATTTGAATAATTTTTGGATCTAATTTTTCTGAGTATTTAAAATATGAGAATTCATGATGTTGTTTCTTTTTAATGTTGGTTCTTATCCCAAAACTTTTGTAGATCTTCGGTGATTATTAATTGGATATTATGGGACTTAGAGAAGATCAGTAAGCCCTAGTTAAGATTTGAATTAATTTGATTGGGATTTAATTGATTAGAATTATGATAATTAAAGTTAAAGAGATTTCGGTTGCCAGATTCATGTGTTGGATTCTAATCTGTTTGTATGAGGATTAAGGATAGTTCAAGTAGGGGAGATTTAATATAACACCTGGGTAGCCTTAGGGGTACAATTTAAACATCAAGGACTGAGTTTAAGCTCATTATTGATTTCGTAAGGGCTGAGTGTAGTACAAGAGCGTAGTGGTATGGCTCCTGGATAGAGATGGAAGTTTAGAACACATTTGGTTGAAAGAGGGGATGAGGTTATTCCGATCGCATATTTGAAGTTGACGAACCTCCTCGATCGACAAAGTTAAGTAGTAGTGTATTGGAGGGGTTCCTTATTTGGATTTCGCTTTGCGAGACGCTCCGCGCATGAACCTTAACGACGTCGGGAGTGGAGAGATGTTATAGGATGTGAGGATAATTAAATTATGAAGTAAAGATATGACATTTTAGTACGTGGGATTTAAAGAGATATAATGCTACGTAAGGGAATAATCTAAGGTTAATGTGAGTACCTTGTTGTTAGTATACTATAGGTATGATAATACCTATTTGATTGATTAATGATTATGTGTATGATATACCTAGCTTACTTGCTATCGGTGGGAGGTTTACACGTGAGGGCAGTCATATCCTGATCAATCCATGGGATCTTTGATTTGTCCTTCGAAAACATAGGTCTATGAAAGACTTATCGGGGAGTTGATAAGTCCGCTGACTATGGGTACGTAGGTATGTGCGTGACCCATGGGTATGAAAACTATGTTCGCCTCCAATGATTGTGTTATTGTTAATGGTTCGAGGTATCCTCACCGAACCTTTTGTCCCCTTTTCGGCGACAAGCGATATTGGGACATGATAGCAGAGTAATGCATTGCACCGCAGCTGTGACTCGGGGTGCCGTATTATATATGAATATATATATATAACGGATTAAATGAATGAATGAAAAATTTATTATGGTTAAATCTATCTACGGTGATAATTGTAGATAACGGTGAATAGAGAAAGATAATTGAATTAAGCTAATGAATGTTTATTGAAAAACATAATTCATATTAATTGAGAAATGATTCATGTTAATGAGAAACGATGAGAAATGTAAATGAATAACAATGTGACGTATGATATGGGACATATGGGGATTATGATATTGTGATGGAATTATAATATGGAGACTAGAAAAGAGGAACCATTAACTAGGAGGTTAATAGGAAACGTTAAGTGTGCACTCTAGTTGCGAGGTGAGAATGGAAACTGAGAGTTGGGTCTAACATGTACATAATAAATGCTTTATTGCACTTGTTAAATACTTGCTGTTTTAAAAATCATTTTCATAATCGGGCTCTGACCCGTTTCCTTGCATATTTTCTTTTCTATTGTAACTTCTATATCAGGTGTCCAGCAACAGGGACGCCAACCTTAGCGGATTATGACAGGCTATGGACTTATGGAGTTTTGTTTAGACGCCTATCATCATTTGATTCACAGTATTCTCTTAGTAGGGCATGTCGCCCAAAGGATTCAGTTATCTTCTTCTATCGGGGTCAAATACTATGTTATTCGTGTCATTTTAATACAATTGATATTGTTGGGATTACTGTAATGGATTAATATTATTTGGGAATGTTTATTCCAATTGCATTCAAATTATTTTGTGTTATCTAATTGGTTATCAGTGTTGTAGAATAAAATGTGTTGTGTTATTCTTAAACTGGAAATGGATTTTGTTAAATTAAAATTTGAAAAGTTTTTAATACCAGCTTAATTGAGTATTGGGTGAGTTGTAAATGTTTTCGACAGTGATGCTAAGAATGAACCAACTGTATATTCTGTTTTAATTTTGTATGGGACTGGCCACCCGGTATTTAATTAGGCGGGGTGTTACAGGTGGTATCAGAGCATCAGGTTCTAGTGTCCTTTAGGATCTGTACGACTTACTGTGTTTTTAGCTTAGCGTTCTTTGATATAGAGCCCTATGTTTAGGATTATTGATATCTTTGGTAAGATTCCGTATATATCAGTGAATCTTATTTACGTTCGGGAGTGATC
Source organism: Sambucus nigra (assembly GCA_949130495.1). Classification (NCBI taxonomy): domain Eukaryota; kingdom Viridiplantae; phylum Streptophyta; class Magnoliopsida; order Dipsacales; family Adoxaceae; genus Sambucus; species Sambucus nigra. The sequence continues at coordinate 89,994,536 of OX422222.1, read as the reverse complement.
TAACAAAGAAGTATGGCAGATGAGGGCCATTGAATGGATAGCGGAGATCGTACTTAGGAGGTTATGAAGTATGTTCGAGTATGATGACCGTAGTCGAGGTCACCCCTATTATGGAAAATTGAGGAGAGACATCAGTAGAAGTTCTTGAAATGAGGGAATTGTGTGTGTTACCTAACGAAGGCAATATATTCAAAGGCTTGGGCATATAGTGGAGTGTGGTTAACTAGAACTGAAAATTTGGGGTAAAATTTTTCTTGACTTATCGGAGCAAAGTTATAATAGTGGGATTCAACAACCACCACCCATGAATGAGGGTATGTTCTCTATCTAAGGAATTATAAGGCGTATATTGATTTTTGTAGCGATTAATATTATATGGGAAAATGGGTTGCTAAACTTTGACAATAGCACTGTTATTTACGCAGACTCACCGACGGGTGTAGGATACCTATATATTCATGTCATCACGTGGGTTTGATTTTTATCGCAGAATTACTTACTTTGGGCATGTCCGAGCATGATATGACTATCGGCATGCATTGACTTATGGTATAGGAGAGCGTATGTACTACTACTATAGCTAGCATCTTGTCTTTTATAAGAGAGTAGATGAGTAGACTTTATTCGAATTAATAAAACCTGTAGAGAGGTTATAAACTATTGACTAAAGACCTGAGGAGTTTCGATGACCGACTACTTTAGGTAGTAGTGTATCGGGGGGGTTCCTTGTTTGGATTTCGCTTGCGAGACACCCCACTCATGAAACTAATAACCGTTGGGAGTCGAAATAAGATAGGTCTTTAGGATATGAGTTTATAACCTTTGCTATTATAATGAAAGTTGTACGATAGGGTGTATGGGCACCCCGGATGATTGGATTGTAGTTGTTTTCAAAATTGTGAAACAGTAAGTAGTTGTGACTTCAGGATTTATTTGTTTAATAAGTGAGGATCATTTTTCCCAAACTTTGTCACGAGGACGGTATAAGGAAGATTGGGTATAATTTAAATTTCATTCAGTTGGAACTATATGGTGAGACTTAGTGTAACATCGATCGGGATTTTCGTTAATGTACTGTATGGGCGGTACTACTTAGATTTCTTGCGATGTGAGATTTATACTCGGAGTTGACCTTATTAGTATGGTTCATTTTTCTGAATTTCGGGATGAAATTCTGTTATAAGGGGGGAAGTATGTAATACCCCGTAATTTTAATGACTTTTAAAATGGGTTATATTTTAAATTAATGGATTAATTGGATCTTATTATAAATTAATTCATTTGGGTTTTATCCGAATTGTGGATATTAAAATGGATGATTCTGAATATTACTTAAAGATATTTAGGTAATATATGAATGTGATGTCATTGATATGACGGTATGATATAAATTGGGTAATTTGAATTTTTAGTCAGACGCGGTATGGGACGTGTCGGGACTAATTTATTAAATTAAAAAGGAAATTTATTTTCTATCGACCTTATAGTCATTTTGACTGCGTCGTTGCGTCCGGAAGGTTCGAAATAGTCAGAAAATTCTATTTGGATGTTAATTTTGAGTCTCTGGTCATTTGGAAATGAAAAGACAACCCAAAAGGGCATTTTGGTTATTTTTACAAGGGGGATGAATAGTGATTTCGGTTTTTGTCTAATTATAAGTATTTGGAGATTAGTGTATGTAGGTTCATTTCATCTCTTCTACACAAAATTGAAAAATCATCTTCTTAGAGAGAGTGGAAGGTTGCTTGGAAAGAAAAAGAAGTTTGCTTGGGAAGGAGGAGAACCAAAGGTCAAAGGCCACCACCACCATCACCACCTGTGTTATTCAACTCCAAAGGATCAGATCTTCATTAGAGGCAAGTGTTTGATATTTGCAATTTAAGTTCGTATATTGTCCATGTTAGGATAGTTATAAAAAGAGATGATTTTCATGCTTGGAAGATGAAAGGATATAGTTGTTAATGGATTTTTGGAATCTAAAAATATATAGAAATTAAACTCATGTTGTAGGTAGTTAGTAATCCAATAAATATTCATCAATCTTTGGAAGAAATTCTGAAAATAATTTAGTGTTCTTGAAGATAATATGTTGATAATTTTCTGGAAAAGAGGCAAAAACGAGTGGAATGAGAAGAGCCAATTTCGAATGTTTAGATCTTCTTTTTGAGTGCATTTGGATGAGATTTAAGAAAAACTCAAAACACATACCTGACTCAATTTTTCGTGTAGAATCCAAATCTGAAGTCGGATTGATGATTTGAATAATATTTGGATCTGATTTGTTTGAGTATTTAAAATATGAGAATTCATGATGTTGTTTCTTTTTAATGTTGGTTCTTATCCCAAAACTTTTGTAGATCTTCGGTGATTATTAATTGGATTTTATGGGACTTAGAGAATATCAGTAAGCCCTAGTTAAGATTTGAATTAATTTGATTGGGATTTAATTGATTAGAATTATGATAATTAAAGTTAAAGAGATTTCGGTTGCCAGATTCATGTGTTGGATTCTAACCTGTTTGTATGAGGATTAAGGATAGTTCAAGTAGGGGAGATTTAATATAACACCTGGGTAGCCTTAGGGTTACAATTTAAACATCAAGGACTGAGTTTAAGCTCATTATTGATTTTGCAAGGGCTGAGTGTAGTACAAGAGCGTAGTGGTATAGCTCCTGGATAGAGATGGGGGTTTAGAACACATTTGGTTGAAAGAGTGGATGAGGTTATTCCGATCACATATTTGAAGTTGACGAACCTCCTCGATCGACAAAGTTAAGTAGTAGTGTATTGGAGGGGTTCCTTGTTTGGATTTCGCTTTGCGAGACGCTCCGCGCATGAACCTTAACGACGTCGGGAGTAGAGAGATGTTATAGGATGCGAGGATAATTAAATTATGAAGTAAAGATATGACATTTTAATACGTGGGATTTAAAGAGATATAATGCTACGTAAGGGAATAATCTAAGGTTAATGTGAGTACCTTGTTGTTAGTATACTATAGGTATGATAATACCTATTTGATTGATTAATGATTATGTGTATGACATACCTAGCTTACTTTCTATCGGTGGGAGGTTTACGCGTGAGGGCAGTCATATCCTGATGAATCCATGGGATCTTTGATTTGTCGCTCGAGAACATAGGTCTATGAAAGACTTATCGGGGAGTTGATAAGTCCGCTGACTATGGGTACGTAGGTATGTGCGTGACCCATGGGTATGAGAACTATGTTCGCCTCCAATGATTATGTTGTTGTTAATGGTTCGAGGTATCCTCACCGAACCTTTTGTCCCCTTTTCGGCGGCCAGCGATATTGGGACATGATAGCAGAGTAATGCATTGCACCGCAGCTGTGACTCGGGGTGCCGTATTATATATGAATATATATATATATATATATATATATATATATATATATATATATATATATATATATATATATAATGGATTAAATGAATGAATGGATATTTATTATGGTTAAATCTATCTACGGTGATAAGTGTAGATAACGGTGAATAGAGAAAGATAATTAAATTAAGCTAATGAATGTTTATTGAAAAACTTAATTCATATTAATTGAGAAATGATTCATGTTAATGAGAAACGATGAGAAATGTAAATGAATAATAATGTGACGTATGGTATGGGACATATGGGGATTATGATATTGGGATGGAATTATAATATGGAGACTAGAAAAGAGGAACCATTAACTAGGAGGTTAATAGTAAACGTTAAGTGTGCACTCTAGTTGAGAGGTGAGAATGGAAAGTGAGAGTTGGGTCTAACATGTACATAATAAATGCTTTATTGCACTTGTTAAATACTTGCTGTTTTAAAAATCATTTTCACAATCGGGCTCTGACCCGTTTCCTTGCATATTTTATTTTCTATTGTATCTTCTATATCAGGTGTCCAGCAACAGGGACGCCAACCTTAGCGGATTATGACAGGATATGGATTTATGGAGTTTTGCTTAGACGCCTATCATCATTTGATTCACAGTATTCTCTTAGTATGGCATGTCGCCCAAAGGATTCAGTTATCTTCTTCTATCGGGGTAAAATACTATGGTATTCGTGTCATTTTAATACAATTGATATTGTTGGGATTACTGTAATGGATTAATATTATTTGGGAATATTTATTCCAATTGCATTCAAATTATTTTGTGTTATCTAATTGGTTATCAGTGTTGTAGAATAAAATGTGTTGTGTTATTCTTAAACTGGAAATGGATTTTGTTAAATTAAAATTTGAAAAGTTTTTAACACCAGCTTAATTGAGTATTGGGTGAGTTGTAAATGTTTTCGACAGTGATGCTAAGAATGAACGAACTGTATATTCTGTTTTAATTTGATATGGGACTGGCCACCCGGTATTTAATTAGGCGGGGTGTTACAACTTCTTGGGACAATTTGGGAAAGTTTGTATCCATGTATGCATTGGAGTTGTGTATAGAGATCGTGAGAAACCTCATTGGGTATGGAAATACTAATATTAGCTCAAGAGTGAGTCTAGATATATTGTGAAGTTGAGACCTCTTAAAGAGACAGTTGCGAGGGCATGGCTCGTAATTGTAGGCTGAGGGTAGTGCCAAATCCTTATGGTAAATAGGATTATATTGAGATTAAGGTTTGGGGACCAAAGAGTGAGAGGGGTCACGTATCCTTAGAAATGTTTAAATTAAGGAACAATCGGTAACCCAACCAGAGTGAGGGGTTCATATGATTAATTGAACCTTAGGCGAAATTGGGAAAGATTTGGATTGTACTATCAACTAGAATAAGCGGTAGCATAAATTCTTGTTAGGATAGTTATCCATAATTGCGTGGAAGTAACGATTGGGATTCCAACACTTGAAATAAATTTGGGATAAGTAGAGGTTTATAGGCTTTTAGTCATGTATATGCCAATGGTCAAATAGTACTAAAGATAATTATGTACTTTCGAATATAGAGATGAAATGTGTAGTGATGGTTTCCTACACTAAACTTTGGGTGATAACCCTAATGCTGGATATATACATGTATTTTTGGGAGACTATTCATCATAGGAAAAATAGATGAATATGCTTTAAGTGAGAGATTGTATTCACATATCGAGGTAAATTAAATGAGTTGGGGTGACGGCTAGTATATTGAGGATTATGTATACCTATGGCCGAGATTATATATCTTATATATATGAATGAGATATAGTTTATATATATAAATATATGGATATGTGAATATATGTATATATATCTGTATGGATGTGAATATATGGATATATTTGTGTTGTGGATATACATGATATGGATATTTAAACCTTATGTAATGGTTTAATATTTGATCATATGATGGGATCATATGGATGTGTATATATTGTGCATGTGAACGATATATATACTTATCTGGTTAAGCATACCCCGCTCATGCTATCATTGGGAAGTTTCCGCACAGAGGGTGAGCATCCTGGATTAAGGTGCAGGGTGTGGATATTCCCCAGGTCATAGTCGTCCAGTGTGTTATTATGTGATATATATTTTTGGGGTGGGACGTGGTGGGTATGTCTCGTCTCATTGACCGGTTAGGAGCTATGACCGCTTCCCGGGACGTCGTGTGTGTGAGTGTATCACGAGGTGGGTGTCGTTGATCCCCACCAGGTGGTCCCCATTATTGCTATGTGAGCCGGGCACTGGGAAGATGATAGCATGGTGCAAGTTTATCGGCGCTATATATAGCCGGGTATTATATGTGCATGGCCATTGTACATCAGATGTGATATGTACACTTGGTCATGGGTATGGATGATGGTATATATATATATATATATATATATATATATATATATATATATATATTTATATATATCCTATAGATGAAAGTATATGGAATATTGTTGGAGTACATCTTGGATGATTATGGTGTACTAGATTATTGGGGGTTGATGTATCGCATTTAAGGAACATTTTGGTTACATCATCCCAATGATATTATTGGAGATTTTAAGTTGCTTTATATGGTAATCTAAATTTAGTAGTCATAGTAGTATTATATTGTATGTATGGCATAATGGACCTCTAGGATCGACATTGTCAAGGAGTAGTGTAATGGGGTGGTTCCTTGTTTGGATTTCGCTTTGCGAGACTCCCCACGCACGAAACGTCGTGCAATGTTGAGATTGGAGAGAAGTTTTGTCAATAATAATTTGTATGCATGTTATTTAGAAATTAAATTCTATGTTTCAACCCATATATATATGGGTAATGTATTAAGAATTATAATTGATTAAATTATAAACCGGAATCCATTAATCCTAGTATGGCAAAATTGTTTGAAAATAATCAAGTATGATTACTAAGGGGTGGATTCTTGTGTATGCTAGGAAGGCAGGTACTGGGGGTATAGGCAATGCCTATGTTTAGTTTGGTTATCCTTATAGGTGGGGTACTTAACTAAAATTTCAGGACGCGAATAAGTGTGCCCCGTTAGAGGAGAGGTGAGTTGAGATTTCACGAGAGTGCGATTCCACTTTAAATTATGAAATAAGTGCATTGATATTTATTATGCATGGTTAACACACTTGCTAAATATTTTCACAACTCGGGCTCTGGACCGTTTACTTTTCTCTCCTGCATGTATGTGTGTGTGTGTGTGTGTATATATATATATATATATTACTACAGGTGTCCTACCGCATGGATGCCGGATGACTTTCTATCTAGAGTCTTGGGAGCCGTGACAGGTGTGTACTGTTGCGGGATGTAGATTGTAGTCGCTTCCTACTTCTTTAAAGATTTAGGTAGGACTCATGTTGTATATCGGGTTTATACCCAAGGGATATTTATAGATGTTTATATTCTTTTCCATTTCAGTTATTGTATTGTCTGTGACCCGACAGTTTATTCGGGTATATTTTTTGTAGTATATTCATTTGTAGCTATTCATTTCATTAATCATAGTTCTTGTATGCATCTTTATTTTCTTTGTTAGTAGTATATAGTGTTGGTTTGTTGTCTGTTGCATATTTTATTTAATTTAACATCTCGATTATATGATATCGGGTAGTTAGTTCTATATTATTTAGTATTGCCAGTTGATGTTGAGACGGAGCCATCTGAGACTCCTGATTTAATGTAGTATAGGGCTGGCCACCCGTTATTATTTTGAGCGGGTTGTTACATATGGTATCAGAGCATCAGGTTATAGAGTCTTTAGGATTTGTACGGGTTTTCTGCATTCTTTCGTTAACGTTCTTGATATAAAGCCCTACTGTTAGGACTGTTGTGTTCACTGCGCTTATCTTCTTCTGTGAAGTGTATTCACTTGATCGACGTTCTGATAACAGTTGCGCTCGTTTCAGACGTCACCTAGATTATGTTTTCTAGGAAAGGACAAGATTTGAGATACAATACCCATAACAGATTTTGGGTACGCTTTAATTGGAGGTGATTATTTTCCTCGATTCAAGCAGAAATAAGAATGAGAACTCTAGCAGTGGTTCAGGGTGTTCTATCGGTGGTTGAGTAAGAAAGGGGAATTTACTCAAATGGCGAATCTTGGACTTAGTAAGATAAGTCTGAGGCGATGTATATAGTGTAGTCATTGGGAGGTTTAGATTGAGAAACTCGTCAACCTTTGTTAGGAAACCCGGTGTTGGTGACTTTTCCTGACGTGTGGTGTGTGGAGTTGTCCCAATGTTGGGAGTATTGCCTTCTGGGAAGAGGGCGTAAGAAATTTGGACTCAAGTTCGTTGAGTAGGACTGAGGGAGTTTTCGGTAATCGCAATCGCGTTTTGTCCTTCAAAATGGTTAGGAAGGATTTTGAGGAAGATGTTTCTCTTGTGGAGAAATAAGTTTAGGGATAATGATTGTCCTGGAAGAAGTAGAGGATCTTGAATTGAGATCCTTGGACGGGGTGAAATCATTAGATTATGGAAGTATAAGGTAGAATACCTTTCTTTGGGTTTAAGTCACGCTATGTGCGGTATTGGGAGCGTCGAGCGTTAGGTATATTGAGCGGTTAGTCGCTACACCGTTAGGGTGTATAGAATTTCCTTGGAGGAAGGAGCGAGTAAGTATGGCCTTGGTATGGCCTCTTTGGAAATAATACACCTTATAGTAAAGAAATAGTAGGGAGTTGTGCGATTGAGTTTCGAAAGTGAGGACAAATGGGGTTTGTTGAGTAGTGGTTATGAGACTATTGTCTCATGGATAGGTTAGGGTATGTAATTGTAGTATTCCAATGAGAGGAGGACTTGCCTTATGGCAAATGCCTTGACGCAATGCTAGGGATTAGAATAGCTGAGAGGTTTAGAGTTTAGTGAATTTATTTCGAGCGGATAATTTAGCTCATAGTTGCACTAGTTTTGAGAACTAGGTACTGGTCAGAGTATTTTATTTGTTGAGGCCTTATGTCCTAAACATAAGGCATGTGTTTGGCGTGTCGAAAGACGCGGACTTTATTTATAGTATATTGTTGCATAGGCCTTCGGGAAATATCTAAAATTTGAAAATATTTTTGTAAAACCTTAACCCTGGTTCAACTAATCTCAATCCCCAACCTAGCTACACAGTAGTGTATTGGGAGGGTTCCTTGTTTGGATTTTGCTTGCGAGACCTCCCCCGCATGAAGGTAGCTAGCGTCAAGAATTGAGGAGAGTTCAACCATGGGAAATTTCAAACTTTAATATATTTAAAATGTTGCTATAGATTATATTGCCAAGGGTTATATTACGATTTGAGGCTAATGGAGCCTGATTATAATTCTACGAGTGAAACTCGGGTACAGGGTGTATGGGCGCCCTGGGTAGATAGTTGATTTTAAAATTTATATGGTTCAACGTGAGAACCAGGAAGGATCGGTATGATGATCCTGAAGGTTGATGTAAGGACTATATGAGATTGAGATCCTAGGCATATCTTAAATTTCGCGGGAAAAATTTTTATAAGGGGGGAAGTATGTAACAACCCATAATTTTGGAGACCGAGAAATTAAATTTTTAGGAAAATAAAATTTAATTAAATGAGAGAATTTTAAAATTTGGGAATTGAGGCCCAAAAATGGAGAACATTTCAAAGTATTCCGGATGATGATGTTGAGGGTACCATCGATCCCACAAGGGTCGAGATAGTCAAAATGACTATCATTGGGTTTTATTTTGGCTCCGGAATGTTTTTAAGTCAGTTTGACTCGAATTGGAGTAAACGAGTCTTTTAAAGTGTGTATTAACATTTGAAATTGGGTTTATTGTTTTAAGGGATTTAAAGGCTTACGGATCAAGCCTTCTCATTTAAAGAAAGAGAGAAATAGAGAGAAGAGAGAAAAGAAGAAGAAAATAAGAGAGAAAGGAAGAAAAGCTTGGAGATTCCGGCCGAAACGCGACATCGAGGACGATCCAACCTCTACAAATCTAAGGCAAGTGTTTAATCTTGCTAAATAAGTCATTTGTGTATTTCATTTCATAATTTGTGGGTAAAAGAAATGGATTTTGGGTATTAATATCAAAACTTAGATGTTTGGGTTTAAATGTTGAAATTGATGTTTACACATGGGTTTAAGGGGTATAAATTGATGAGGTGAAATTATAGGATGTGTTTGATGTTGGAAACATTATTGGGTTATAAATTTATAGTTGGAAATGGTTGATTTGGGATTTTGGGAAATTAGGTTTATGTAGAAAAATGACCATTTCGTAGCCTGCTGAACAAGCCGAATCGATTCGGCCTCTTTCCGAATCGATTCGGAATGTTGCAGTGTTCCAGGTCTGTATAACCGAATCGATTCGGACCCAAGGCGAATCGATTCGGCCTGAGACAGAAACCCAGTTCTTTGGACCCGAATCGATTCACTTTGGAGGCCGAATCGATTCGCTGAGCCGAATTGATTCGGAATAGGGCCGAATCGATTCGAAAATAGGGCATTTTTGAGGAATTTTCTCTAGAATGATTTCTAACCCTTTTTGGTTGGGTTTATTGAATTGGGTACTTCTCTTATGATGTAGGAGATATGTTTTGGAGATATATAAGGGGTTTCTCACACGTTGTGATTATGGGGACTTCTTGGGACAATTTGGGAAAGTGTTTATCCATGTATGCATTAGAGTTGTGTATAAAGACCGTGAGAAACCTCATTGGGGATGGAAATACTAATATTATCTCAAGAGTGAGTCTAGATATAATGTGAAGTTGAGACCTCTTAAAGAGAGAGTTGCGAGGGCATGGCTCGTAATTGTAGGCCGAGGGTAGTGCCAAATCCTTATGGTAAATAGGATTCTATTGAGATTAAGGTTTGGGGACCAAAGAGTGAGAGGGGTCACGTATCCTTAGAAATGTTTAAATTAAGGAACAATCGGAAACCCAACCGGAGTGAGGGGTTCATATGATTAATTGAACCTTAGGCGAAATTGGGAACGATTTGGATCGTACTATCAACTAGAATAAGTGGTAGCATAAATTCTAGTTAGGATAGTTATGCATAATTGCGTGGAAGTAACCATTGGGATTCCAACACTTGAAATAAAGTTGGGATAAGTTGAAGTTTATAGGCTTTTAGTCATGTATATGCCAATGGTCAAATAGTACTAAAGATAATTATGTACTTTCGAATATAGAGATAAAATGTGTAGTGATGGTTTCCTACACTACACTTTGGGTGATAACCCTAATGCTGGATATATACACGTATTTTTGGGACACTATTCATCATAGGAAAAATAGATGAATATGCTTTAAGTGAGAGATTGTATTCACATATCGAGGTAAATTAAATGAGTTGGGGTGACGACTAGTATATTGAGGATTATGTATACCTATAGCCGAGATTATATATCTTATACATATAAATGAGATATAGTTTATGTATATAGATATATGGATATGTGAATATATGTATATATATCTGTATGGATATGAATATATGGATATATTTATGTTGTGGATATACATGATAAGGATATTTAAACCTTATGTAATGGTTTAATATTTGATCATATGATGGGATCATATGGATGTGTATATATTGTGCATGTGAACGATATATACATATGTGGTTAAGCTTACCCCACTCATGCTATCATTGGGAAGTTTCCGCGCAGAGGGTGAGCATCCTGGCTTAAGGAGCAGGGTGTGGATATTCCCCAGGTCATAGTCGTCCAATGTGTTATTATGTGATATATATTTTTTGGGAGGGACGTGGTGGGTATGTCTCATCTCATTGACCGGTTAGGAGCTATGACCGCTTCCCGGGACGTCGTGTGCGTGAGTTTATCACGAGGTGGGTGTCGTTGATCCCCACCGCGTGGTCCCAGTATTTCTACGTGAGTCGGGCACTGGGAAGATGATAGCATGGTGCAAGTTTATCGGCGCTATATATAGCCGGTATTATATGTGCATGGCCATTGTACATCAGATGTGATATGTACACTTGGTCATGGGTATGGATGATGGTATATATATATATATATATATATATATATCCTATAGATGAAAGGATATGGAATATTATTGGAGTACATCTTGGATGATTATGGTGTACTAGATTATTGGGGGTTGATGTATCGCATTTAAGGAACATTTCGGTTACATCATCCCAAGGATATTATTGGATATTTTAAATTGCTTTATATGGTAATCTAAATTTAGTAGTCATAGTAGTATTATATTGTATGTATGGCATAATGGACCTCTAGGATCCACATTTTCAAGGAGTAGTGTAACGGGGCGGTTCCTTGTTTGGATTTCGCTTTGCGAGACTCCCCACGCACGAAACGTCGTGCAATGTTGAGATTGGAGAGAAGTTTTGTCAATAATAATTTGTATGCATCTTATTTAGAAATTAAATTCTCTGTTTCAACCCATATATATATGGGTAATGTATTAAGAATTATAATTGATTAAATTATAAACCGGAATCCATTAAGCCTAGTATGACAAAATTGTTTGAAAATAATCGAGTATGATTACTAAGGGGTGTATTCTTGGGTATGCTAGGAAGGCAGGTACTGGGGGTATAGGCTATGCCTATGTTTAGTTAGGTTGTCCTTATAGGTGGGGTACTTAACTAAAATTTCAGGACGCGAATAGGTGCGCGCCGTCAGAGGAGAGGTGAGTTGGGGTTTCACGAGAGTGCGATTCCACTTTAAATTATGAAATAAGTGCATTGATATTTATTATGCACGGTTAACACACTTGCTAAATATTTTCACAACTCAGGCTTTGACCCGTTTACTTTTCTCTCCTGCATGTATATATATATATATATATATATATATTACTACAGGTGTCCTACCGCATGGATGCCAGATGACTTTCTATCCAGAGTCTTGGGAGCCGTGACATGTGCGGACTGTTGCGGGATGTAGATTGTAGTCGCTTCCTACTTCTTTAAAGATCTAGGTAGGATTCATGTTGTATATCGGGTTTATACCCAAGGGATATTTATAGATGTTTATATTCTTTTCCATTTCAGTTATTGTATTGTCTGTGACCCGACAGTGTATTCGGGTATATTTTTTGTAGTATATTCATTTGTATCTATTCATTTCATTAATCATAGTTCTTGTATGCATCTTTATTTTCTTTGTTAGTAGTATATAGTGTTGGTTTGTTGTCTGTTGCATATTTTGTTTAATTTAACATCTCGCTTATATGATATCGGGTAGTTAGTTCTATATTATTTAGTATTGCCAGTTGATGTTGAGACTGAGCCATCTGAGACTCCTGATTTAATGTAGTATAGGGCTGGTCACCCATTATTATTTTGAGCGGGTTGTTACACATGTGTTTTACATCTAATGAACAATGGGATGTGAGTTCATGTAAACAATACACTGAGCAATCCATTAGGGGTATTGCAAAAGATTATTTAAATAGTTTAAGAAAGGCTACAGATAAAGACTCCTTACCTAAGATTGAGAAAATGAAAGAAAACTTAGAAGAAAGATCAATTAAAGAATATATTCAATTGTTTACATCAGAATTCATTAGAGTTGGACATTTAGCTCAAATTAATGAACAAGACCAAGAAAAAACTAAGTTAGCTCTCCTTGGCATTTGCAGACTGATAAGATCAATGAATATAGCAACAATTATGAACAACTATATTACCAAATTAAAGAATTTAGAGAGACCTTAAAAGATGAATACTTTATTAAGATACCAGCCATAAGACAAATCCTCATTAATGAATATAGGAATTGGCTAAGAGTAGATGGAGTTAAGAATAACACCCTTCGTGAAAGAATCAATTTTGCCAAAGACTATATCATATCTAAGACACGTGATATAACTCAAGAAAAGTTTATAGAAGAGACTTTCGAACAGATCCCTCCAATCAAAGACGAAAGAGACATCGCTCCAATCCAATGAGGATGTGGAAGTGAATCTAAGAAATTCAAAAAGAAATTAGAATGGAAACATAGGATGTTTAAGACTAAACCTTTAGGATTTCCAAAGAAATATAAATTTAGACCATCTACTACCTTTAGAGAAAAAAACTCTAAGACTAAGAAAAATAGATACAACCAAAGAAGATATTTTAAGAAGAACACCAGTAAGCATAAGAAGGTTCCTAATTATAAGAAAGAAAAAGAAGTAGCTCAATCTAAGAATGTTATCAAAGAATGTTGGACTTATGTTAAAGAAGGGCACTTTGCCAAAGACTGCCCTAATAAGAAAGATAAATAAGGTATTAAGATTATTAATACAATATTATACTATGCAGATCAAGAAGAATTAGATATCCTATATGCTATAGAAATACCAGGCATAGAAGATGATGATAATACTAGTATCTGTAGTGCATACACACACAGTGATTTAGAAGATTATAATAGTGATACTGATGAGTATAAAGACTCCCAAGATACTTTAGATTTATATATGATGCAAACTAATCAAGACGATTTAGATGACGAATATATAGGCTTTGAAGAAGCTTGGTATAAATGTATATTGGGCCCTTTTTTAAAGAAAAGATGGACAATTAGTAATCCCGAGTTACTAACATATATCCCTAAATGTTACTTTGATGAAAGACATTATTTCACGCTTGAAAAGAAATGTAGCAAGAAAGAGTTTAGATGTGTAGAATGCTTTGAGACCATACAAACAGAATTATTTATGATTTGTGTCATTTGTCAATTACACTACCATGAAAACTGTTGGAGAATTAGATTTAGAGAAATTTATACTAGCCAGTATGATGCTCAAATAGACTTAGGTATTAAAACATATTATCAAGATATTGATAGAAATATAACTAAAAGATTGTAAGAAAATGAAGACTTAAAAGGAAAGGAAATTTCCTATGACTCAGAAGACAACTGCTCTGATAATAGTACAAAAGACCTAACATCCTTAGATTTTATAGATAAACCTCAAAAAGGAATATCTATTCGAGAAAAGAATAATTTATCTACTAAACCACATGCTTGTTTTGTATAGTTATTCATGCAAGACAAAGACTATCCTAAAATACTTTCATACTTGTTTTGTATAGTTATTCATGCCTTCCCTAAAGTATATTTGCTAGATAGTAAGAAGGAGATCCATGGTAAGGTAGATAATGGAAAACCATTTACCTTATACTTTCAGACTATTCCTGTTTATTTTAAATTAGGAAATAAGACTAACAAAACTGTAAATAATCAGTTTTGGATAATGGATCATCGTCCTAGTTTCACAGGAAATATTATTTTAGGATAAGACTTTATTAGTAAATATCATCCTTATACTTAGTATAACGATAAGATATTAATTAGTGATAAAGAGGAATTTAATATTAAAGCCCCTCTAACAGGTCACAAGACTGTCTTTGACCTTATGCAGGTCAAACCCAATTATAGACCCATAAAACATCAGAGTTTTTCAACTAAGCATGGTGGACCTAGACCTATAAACCAACAAGCCCTAGAAATCACTAAACCCTTACAAAAATAATGTAAGTGTCCAGACCAAAAGTGTTATAAGAAAATATAACTTATACAATAAGACATTCTAGATCAAACCCAACACACCTTATTACTGGTTCAAGCTATATCCAAACAAAAGAAAATGCATATAGTAATATAAAAAAAAGATTAGGCAATTAGCAGAGGCTACTTTAGGAGAAAATCTCATTGCTAAGTGGGATAAAGACCAAAGTTATTATGAAATTATCCCTATTAACCTATACGCTACTATTAACGATGGAACCTATAAGAAAGTAAATTCACAAGAAGACATGGAAGAATTAAAAAAAGACATGGATGAAATGCTTAAGTTAGGCATTATTAGAGAAAGTAAAAGTAGACATAATAGCCTTGTCTTCTATGTTCAAAATGCATCCGAACGAAAAAGAGGAAAAAGAAGGATAGTTATAGATTATAGATAACTAAATAAGAATTATGAATTTTATTCTTATAAGATACTAAACAAGAATAATTTAATCAATTTAACTGAGGATAGAATTATATTCAGTAAGTTTGAT
Source organism: Sambucus nigra (assembly GCA_949130495.1). NCBI lineage: Eukaryota > Viridiplantae > Streptophyta > Magnoliopsida > Dipsacales > Adoxaceae > Sambucus > Sambucus nigra. The sequence continues at coordinate 89,979,084 of OX422222.1, read as the reverse complement.
TGCAAATCAGGCTTCTGGTAAATTAAGATGCACCCAGACAGTATTACTTGGACAGCCTTTAGTGTACCCCAAGAAAAATACGAATGACTAGTAATGCCATTTGGATATTTGAATGCTCCTCAAGTATTCCAAAGAAGAATGGATTATATATTTAGACCATATTCAGAATTTCGTCTTGTTTACATAGATGACATTCTTGTAGCCAGTAAGACTGAGATAGAGCATGTAGACCATCTTAAAAAGATTATTTTAGAATTAGATAAACATGGTATTATTATTTCCGAAAGGAAAAAAAAATTATTTCAGACTGAAATAGATTTTGTGGGAATGCATATAAATAAAGGAAAAATATCCTTAGCATAACACATAACTAAAAAGGTTTTTAAATTCCTAGACCAGCTTAAAGATATAAAACAATTACAATCATTTTTAGGATGGCTTAATTGTGCTGCAGACTTTATTAAAGGCCCTGCTTCAAAAATACAAAGCTTAACTGCCAAATTAAAAAGAACAAACAAGACTAATCCTTTTTATTGGACTAAAGATGAATTTGAAGTTATAAGACAGATTAAAGAAGCAGTAAAAAATATCCCTTTACTTGGACTGCCCAACGTTGAAGACCAATTTATAGTAGAAACAGATGCATCTAATAAACAATGGGGAGCCATATACTTTGCCATTGATCATCAGACAAATAAAAAGAAACTTTGTAGATATAGTTTTGTAACCTTTACATATCTAGAAACACGATACACTGCCCATGAAAAAGAAGTTTTAGCCATAGTAAGGGCAATAGAAAAATATATGCTTTTTCTTAGACCTAAACATTTTACTGTGTATACTGACTCTTCTTATGCAGTAAAATTCAGAGATTTAGACTTGTCCAAATCAAGGACTAATTGACTTATTAGATGGAAATAATTGCTTATAGGTTATGACTTTTCTGTAATACATATTAAGGGAAGTAAAAATACCATTCCAGACATTATATCAAGAGAACCAATGTTTGTTAATACTAATATGCTTTCATTTTTTATGTTGCAAACAGAAGACTTAGACAACATGAGTTCCTCTGGAACAAATAGACTGAACAAAGAAGACGTTGCACATTATCTTAGACGCGTAAGACCAAATGCTGGTGTGACGCAAAGACAGCCTCATATTCAAAACTCTCAAGAAATGTAACACCCCGCGCGCCCTGGGAGAACGAGTGGAGCGCTACTATCGATAAAACTAAACTAAATCCATCAAAATCAAGTATAGAGCATTAAAAAACCCACAATAAACAAACGAGAAACCACTAATATCAATTCTCTTCAAATTAAATACAACCAAAAGTCTCTCGAAATAATACAACTATCTATCCCGAAAAATAAATCACTAATGCTCTATACATCAAAAATAAATAAAATCTTCTCAAATCTATTCTCGAATATTCTTTCCAAAATATCCAAGCTAAAATCAATCTCCAATAATCCATAGCGCCCAAATCCGCGCTAACCTTCCACTAAAAGAAAATATGGGGAAGTACACAATATGACAGGAAAGATGCTCCACAAATATATATTAGCGATGAATAAAATGTAATAACGCGAGTACGAATAGTCAAATCAAAATATGAATATCAAAGCATTTATCAATAAATTTCTCAATAACACATTAATCGGGTCACCGAGCCTCACCCCATCCGCATATGCTTTATCAAGACATAGCCCCGGGAAGCAGGAATTTTGGCGGATGCCCACCCTCCGTGACATATTAAAATCTCATGACAACATGCTCAACAACAATATGAATAATACCACATGAATTAAAATAATTTCAACAATTATTTTTCCAGATTTCAATGAATTTAACAATTCAAATATGAGTTCAATAATCACATAAAATCAAAGGGAATAACACTCGCGAGATTAAGAAGCGTATTTTGTAAAACCCCATACCTCAAAATCATCAATTTAGCTTCAAAATATGATCGCACCATCACGTTCCTTTCGTAAAAATAATCAAATCAGGTTCTCGCCCCAACACGAGATAACCCCAAATAGTTCTATTTTATAAACTCAGAAAAATCAGATCCAAAAATTATCTAAACTGCCAATCCGACTTTAGATTTGGACTCTACATGAAAAATTGAGTCAGGTATATGTTTTGAGTTTTTCTTAAATCTCATTCCAATGCACTAAAAAAGAAGATCTAAACATTCCAAATTGACGCTTCTCATTCCACTCGTTTTTGTCTCTTTAGATTTCATTTTTGGCCTCTCATTTTCATCTCCCTTTCCTTATAATCACCCATAATATTCCTTATATAATTCCTCTCTCAATCCCTAGCTTGGAGCCTAAGCTAACGCATATTACTATACTGCCCTTTAATTCAAAATTATCAACTTTACATATTTAAACCATTATAAAATGTCCAAAAATAATTTAAATTTAAATATTTGATTCAGTTTCAAACCAAAATAAATTATATTATCCCCGATTAATAAAATAATAATATTACTAAAATCTCATACAATATTCATAAATCAAGCCCTCAAAATAACGGGGTATTACAAGAAAGACCAATCCTAGAGAACTTTGATGATATCTTGGTTCCTTTGGAAAAATCTAGACATGAGATTGTTTCTCAAAATAGACTCATTGAAAAAATGTATTTCCCTCAATATAGACCTGATCAAAGATATCCAGACTTGATTAAATTTAGACGAGAATTTTCAGATGATGAAAATACTCTTGTAGACGCTATATGGTGGAATGTAAAGAATAAACTATGGATAGAATTCAAATAGAAGTTGGTAGCTAATGCCAGATTCATGAGAACTCAAAGACTTGCAGTTACCCAACTTAGTGGTACTGTTATTCCTAGACCGCAGACTCAGACTTACGCTCAGACTCTTGGAGAATCCTCCAAAACTAGGCATACTGATAACTTTTGTTATCAGAAAAAAACTCTTAAGACTAAGATTGTTATACCTTTTAGTCATAATAATCTTCCAATTTCAGAAGACTATTAGAAAGATGTTAATAGCATTATTGAATATTTTAATATGTTATTATCTAAAATTAATAGAGATGCCTTAATGTTCAGAGGTTTCTTCAAAGATGTTCTAAAAATTATCTTTTTGAAAAAAAAATATAGCCCAGGTAACCTTAATAGACTATGGGTTCATTATACTCATTTAGATAAAGACTGTAAAAGACTCTATTGCTCTTGAAAAAATAGTCCATGAGTATGTTAAAAAGGTAGAAGACTTCCTTCCCCTGTTTGCCAAGATCTACCAGATTGCTCCAAGTTCTTGTAGAGGAATGGGAGTTGAGGGGTTTAGACTTGTTAGATTTGAAGACGTGAAGATTCTATCCGAATACGAGACTAAAGACTTTTTTAATAATTCCTAGCTCCAGATTCCCCAAGCTACGGAGACGATAGAAATCATGGAACTGTTAATAGGTGAAGACAGATGGTGCACTGCATACCATAAAGAAGACCTCATTATCCAGGCTGATGAGCCATTTAATAGAAGACTCAAGCAAGAATCTAAGGAAATGATAGAGACTGCTTTGCCATCCAGCCTTAGAGTGGTAGGCCTCATTGATGAATTCTTCAATAATAATGCTCTACGAGACGAAGACAAAGATGAGGCAGAAGAAGACGAAGATAGAACAGAGAAGGGCCCCACCCTACTCAACGAATTATTAAAGACCGAAGACTCAATTATTTAAACTGATGATTCCCTTGCATTATGAAGATGAAAAAAACTCAAACCTGCCCCATATGGGCCCCAGACAGCTTCTTTTCATAAAGAAGAAACAGACAGGCACAAAGACATTAGTTCGAATTATTGCTAGTAGACAAATTTACTTTATGTAAAGCAAATAGTATAGACTTTAATAAATTGAATGTCTTTAACCGGTTAGCTTTTAGCCTCCGGTAGCCAGTCAAATGTAGTGCCCTTGTGATTATAAAAGGGAGCATCAAGCTTGTTAGAAGATATCGAGTATCAGAAGTTGGAAAGAGTTAGTACGCTTAGAGAGAGTAACATGTGAGTAAACCCCATATAGTTAAGGGAATGGTGAGAGTTGTATATACTTATGCAATGCAATAAAAGTTATTTTCTTTTCCCAAATATCTTATGTTGAGTTGTTATTATTCTCCAATTGTCTCCAACTTTTGGTTCATAGAGGACTATTGTGTGGAACCTATGGTGTAGCACGTAGGTGTTATACTGTTGAACCGTTGTCAGGTGTCGATTTGTCAAGAGCCGTTAGCCAGGTAGGCGTTAGGCGTGGTGGCGTACAGGCAGGAAACGGGTCCAACGCCAAAATAGTGGATTGAGGTGCGACACATGAAGAGAGAGTTGCAAGAGGCCGAGACCGAAGAAGAATAGTAACAAAGTTGAAGAGACGAAGGAAAGAAGATAAAGATATTGTAGATCAGAAGGAAGGTATAAACATAAACCAAACCCCTAGCTATTTTACATATTATTGTTATAATCCAAAGAAATTTGCATGAGCCTATAAATCACTTCAGACTTTTTAGCATTTGTTAACCAAACAAATTCAGACTTAACAAGAGAAATTCAAGAGTGGACTCTTAGAGACCCTAAAGATAAAAAACTTATAGAATCTGCTTTAACATACGCAGGTGGTACTTTCAAATATATAGGCCGGGTTATTAAGTGGTTAGTACGTGAAGTACCTAGAATATAAGTAATTAGAACATGAATCCGCGATCTCTTTAAACAAAAGCTAAGAACTGCCGAGTTCGCAAAAGAACTTTCTAGACCAGAAAAATATTAAGAATACACTAGAATACTTGAAGATAGTATAGACGTATTAAAATATATTACACGCAAAAGATTAGCTGAAACAAGAACTATTTTAATTAAATCAGGAGGAATCTGTCATCTTCTAAAAAAACGTAGAAACAGTTGTCCCTAAAACATATCGTAGATTTTTGTCATCCTATAGTGATAATGATTTAGACAACTTTATAGAAAATGATATAATTGATATTGTTAATCAGATATATAAAGAACCTAGACTGATAAAACCTCAATACCGCATAAGGTATTTAAGACTAGAATATTTTTCGTCAAAATCGCTTACAATTTTCAAACTCCCTGAGGAAAATATCTACATAGATAATTCTCACTATTCCGAATTTCAGTACGATAGTGACGAAAGAAGTCGGATAAGTAGCAGCTCTGAAACTTCTCTTAGACTCCCAGATTAATTTAGACGTTAAAAATAGGCTTAAGACTCTAGAAATTATTGGGGCAGAAATTTCTATTCTTATAACATTAGAAAAAGACAAAGGCATAAAAAGACAAAACGGTCCCCAAAAAGTGGTCCAAAAGATAAAAGTGATCCCAAAATCGTGTGAATAATATTAAGCCCGTTACTTAAACCCATTAAATTAGCTCGTCTGAGAGCCTAACCATATATTTAAAGGTCAACCAAAACATCAAGGCATCATTAATTTATAAGGACGAAATATTCCGAGTTTGAGAGTCTATAAATCACAAAATAGTGGCATTAGATAATAGATCAAGATGAGCACAAAGGGGAAAAATTAAGATTACATAGAATGTATCCTTGTACCTCACAGAACTCTTAAGTCATTTATACCTGAGTTCCTTGCACAAACAGACAAATATAAACACCAAATTAGTAGCTTTAAAATATATATGAACACAAAATATAAACGCAAATATGACATAACACTTTTAATTAAGATATAAGATATGTCTAAAAAAAAGTCTTAGATGAGTAACTGGAAAATCTTCTTTCCAAAGAAACAAGGATAATCTGAATATTCTTAAAGAAATCCTTTTACTTCTAAGCACACATTTGGATCTTGGAAATGTCATGAAATATAGTGTTCCACCAGTAAGTTACAAATTACAATTGAAGCTTTGATTTTATTGATCTTCAAGCATATACACTCCCAAATTTCTCAAACGTTTTCACATTATCTAGGTTATACTTGAGTAATCGATTCGTCGCCAATAGATAACTTCTATGACTTGCTTGTAGATTTATCCGATTCGGACCTTTTTGGAATTTGTGACTCGGTTCTACTACGATGGAAGAATGGATGTTGTTGAGGCACGGGCAGAGTGATAGAGTAACTGCTGAGCATTAGAACTATTGACGCCATTGAAGGCCTTTTATCCACGTCTTCCTGAACACACAATAAGCCGATATGAATGCATCTCATTACTTCATTTCTCGAGTAAGTATCTGTAAGAGTAGGATCCATCAACTCCAATGGTGTCCCATCTTTCCACTGTTTCCAAGCCTGCAAAATATTTGGAGCATTTAAGAAAACGTAAAAATATTATTTTTTATCAATTAAAGTCCGAAGTGCAAATATTGCTTTGACAAACGGAAACTTTTATGCATATATGGTTCACACTCACATAGCACAAAAGGTCCTTGGCTAGGGCTGATTCATGAAAACAACTGTTCTTTTTGCCACTAACAAGCTCGAGAACTAAGACGCCAAAACTGAACACATCAGATTTCGGAGAAAAGTTTCCCTTCATTGCATACTCCGGAGACATGTAACCACTGCAAGCAAGCACAATGAAATAAAAAAGTCTAAAAGGAATACATATAAAATTACATGCTCAAAGGATAACAATGCAACTTTTGCAATTCAAATTAGATAATGATACTAGTGACAATTACTTTTAAGTAACCCAATTTTCACTTGGGTAAAAGTGCGCACAAGCTCAAAAGTTGGTCTTTCATCCTGGTGACAAATATTTCTTGAGCAGAATGAGGTTTTCAATGTAATAATATTTATAATATCAGTAATTCACAAATTAATAATTAAAATTTACTCAAAAGAGACAATCAAAGTGTTTAAAGATTTACTATGTTCCGACAACTCGACTCGTATTCCCTTGAGTTTGATCCACACCAAAAATCTTCGCTGTTCCAAAATCTGAAATTTTTGCGTTCATTTCTTCATCTAACAGAATATTACTGGCTTTGAGATCCCGGTGTATAATTCTTAACCGAGAATCCTCATGAAGATAAAGCATGCCTCTTGCGATTCCTCCTACAATTTTGTAACGTCTTGACCAATCCAATAGTCTTTGTTTTTTAGGATCTACATTCATTCATATAAATTTTAAATTTCTTGTAACAGGAAAAAAAAAATCAGATTCAAACCAATTTGATGGATATTGACAGACAACATTAATTCTAGTCGATCAAAGCGTATAATATGCTAACATCAGCATATGTAACGAAATCTTGCACAAATCAGAGACCCTAGCAAGCGAGTCAACTCATAAGGTAGGATATAATTGAAGATTTATGTATAGATGAACTAACCAAAGAGAAAGTAGTCCAGACTTTTGTTGGGGACATATTCATAGATGAGTATCTTTTCCTCTCCTTCGAGGCAAAATCCCAAAAGCCTCACAAGATTTCTGTGTTCAAGCTTTGCCAAAACAACCACCTCATTCTTAAATTCTCCAGCACCTTGTCCCAAGACTTTTGACAGCCTCTTCACCGCTATTTCTTTCCCGTCGGGCAGAGTACCCTGTGAATACACCGCAACAAGTTTTAAGATAAGACTATTTCAGTCCATATTTCTATGGAACACAACTCTAAGAGCTACTTTTTCCAATTTTATGCTCCATTTGATTTCAGATGAATATTATTTGAAAAAATGTGAGCGTGAACTCTATATTTTGCAACATACTTCGAGTATACATCCCATAATTTAAATCCTGCGAATCAATGTACCTTGTGCCAACTGAAACAATTTAAAATGTGGGGTGGAAACTCAATCATGGTGCAAACCCGTATTTTAAATCCTTTCAGTCTGCTTCCTCCTGATTGATATCATTCGTCGGATTTGGTTTGTAAGTCCTTACTGAGGGATCTCAGCCATTGGATTTTGAGTAGTAGCGGACATTCAATGGCTGCGACTCAAACTTACATTGTATACTCGGATTCAAAATGTAGGTTCAACCTCAAATTATGATGCAAAACCAAGGGAACAAACTCAAATATCGCAAAATATTTTAAACCAAGTGAAAGAAGGGCCTTGAGATCATTTGCTTTCTTTGAACTTGTCAGGTTTTATTGGAACACGTTAATTCTATAGCATTTTGATGCCTTCTTACCTTGTACACCATGCCAAACCCACCTTCTCCTATCTTTTTATCAGCAGAGAAGTTGTTTGTGGCAGCTTTAATTGTGCACAAATCATATTGCAAGGACTGTATTGTTGTAATATCGTTCCCAACTACACAAACAAAAAGAAAACTGTTGAAACTAATAACTGAGTCTACTACACGAAACAACATGGTATAAAAGTTATTTGAATTAGATGATCAATAGAAGCTGTTTTTATCAAAAAGTACCATTGTCTTGTTGCATGGAGTTGTTCTTTTCCTTTGCTTTTCTGACTAGGTAGAAATAGCCAAGTGCAAAAATCACTAATGCAACAGCTATTGGAACAACAATGGCAATAATTGTTCTTGATGAGCTGCTACCTCCCCCTGTATAAGAAAGGTGTTTAATTCACTGAAGATGACAATAGTGAGCTTCTCCCAATACTAATTCACAACACAATTCAAAATTAATTATCATTTCTATTAAGGGTGTGTTTGGGAACCAAATTCTATGTCATGAAATTGGAATTGAAAAGTTTCAAGTTCAAATCTCAATAAATTTGAGCTGAAATTTTTTCAATTTCAATTCCAAATCATGGAATTGAGTTTCCCAAACACCCCCTAATAGTTTACTCAACTCTACTTTATGTCTCACTATTAGAATCCTCAATTCAAAGTTTTTACTTTTTCATAACAACTTGTCATTAATGTAGATAATCTTCATTTTAATATCATGACATCTTGAGTTGCCTCTGCTCAAAAGATTTTTGCTCCAACAAGGTTCATTTCTATGGAGAGGGTTTGATCCTATTAAAATGTAAATTTTCCACAATGCAAGGCCTCACTGTGAACTGCTGCAAAATTTCACATTGACCAAGGCGCAATTTCATTAACATCAACAAAAATGATAAAAATAAACATAAAATGTAGGCTGGTATACACCGACAGATGTTTTAAAACTTTATATCTTACAATGTGAAATTTCCGACGGTCATTTCTATCTATTCAAATTTTTAGGTTAGAAATATAAATCTCCAATGGACTTTTCTATGTCTGTTCCTATATGATGTGGCAGATCAATTAACAAAAATTTCTATTGAGAATTTTTACATATAAAAATTTCTAATAGATTTTTTCATATGACGTGGACAAATATTATTCGATCAACATTATGTAGAGATATTCTACTCTTCACACATAAGATAGAAATATTTTTAGAATAATTATTGAAGATACTTTTTAAAAAAACACTTCCATTAACATAAACAAATGTCAAATCATATAGAAATTTCTAAAAATAAGGTGACACATAGAAACGAAAGACATCACCATAGGTAATGGCTCATTCGATAGATGTCATTGAGGTCGTTCCAAACAAATATTTTTATGTCAACGAGTCATATTCTAAAACATATTGAATTCCAGTATCACCTATCCTTTACGTAATAGAAATTCTCAAAATATAATTTTGTTGTCAAAAGTAACTATTTTTTTGGGAGAAACTTTATTTTAAAAGGGAAAAGTGTTGGAGATTTTATAAAATAAGTAAGAGTTTTGGGTGTAAAAGCTTAAAAAGCTTGTCCCACATTGAAAGTGTGTGGAAGAGGTGGGAAGCTAACCCAAATATAAAAGGGGATAGTGTCCCACATTGGAAAATGTACAAAGCTACGTGTCACCACTAATCTATAAAAGGAGTGGGCAACCTTTGAGTCCCACATTGGAAAAATATTAAGAATTTGTGCACTTAATAAGTACAAATGGAAGATGAAGAGTTAATTCATCTAGCATTTAAGAGGCTATTCAAGAGACCTCGCACCGTACGCACATGCACACGCGCGCGCGCACGCGTGCGGGGCAGTGGGCTGTAGAGGCGCTAGTGGCGCACTTTGCGCTTCGCACCGATTCGGTATTATTATACCTGTTCGGAAATGACTTAAGACTGTTGGTAATTAACAGTCATACCTGTTCGGAACTGACTTAAGACTGTTAATTCAACAGTCATGACTCTTGAAGACAAAGCTTTTCATTATCTATAAATAACGGCTGCTTAAAACGAAATTAGATTGATAACAAAAACCAGTTTCAGATTTCCAAACCCTGCTACTACCCTCTTACAATTTTCAGGAGATACAAATTCTCTTATTTTGTTTTGTGCACATAAACAGAATAAGAACTTGATTGACTGTTCTTCGCTGTTGCATCCAAGGGCTGTCTTCAAATATACAAGTTACAGGCAGTGCAAGTTGCTTCATTGTATCTTGAGTACGGATTTGCGGATTCCCGTTTGTATACCGAAGTTATTCGTGTGGGGCAAATACTGTATTTAGGAAAGTGACATCACACCTTGAAGATTCATAAAGTTAAATTGTTGTATTAAAGTTGACAGTGTTGTGATACAATAAAGAGTTCTATTTCTGTATTTGCTACATAATTTTCAACAATCTAAATACAGTATTTTTGGAAATGGCCGACTCTTCCAAATCACTTCGACAAATAACAGAAGGCTTTGTCAAGTTGGACCGTTTTGATGGTGGTAATTTTCTGCGTTGGCAGAAAAAGGTTTATTTTCTTCTAACAACATTGAAGATTGTATATGTCTTGTCACAACCGAAACCAAATGAAGATGAAGATGAAACCGTGGAACAGACTAGGCAACGCACAAAATGGGAGACCGATGACTACTTGTGTCGTGGTCACATTCTCAATGCACTTGCTGACAATTTGTTCGACTTGTACCAAAATGTTGGGACTGCAAAAACTTTGTGGGAAACATTGGAGACCAAATATCTTACGAAAGACGCTACAAGTAAGAAGTTCCTTATCGGTCAGTTTTTAAGCTTTAAAATGCATGATAATAGGCATGTGCTAGAACAATTTCATGACATCCAACGCATCATAAATCATTGCAAACTGAAAAAATTAAATATGGATGATAATGTAATTGTTGTTGCCATAATTGAAAAACTTCCTCCTTCTTGGAAAGATTATAAGAAAGAACTCAAACACAAAAAGGAGGATCTTTCACTTGAAGAATTAGAGACTCATTTAAGAATTGAACAAGAGTCTCGAATTCTAGATGGTAAAGAGGAACAAGAAAATTCTGTTTCTAAGGTCCATGTGGTGGAGGAAGGAAAGGAGCAAAAATATGGCAATCATGGAAAAAATAACAAGCGGAAGAATTTTTCAAATAATTCTAAAGCAAACAAAAAGAAGAAAGGAAATTATTTTCATTGCAACAAACCAGGAAGGATTGCCGTGAGTTCAAGAAACTAAAGGAAAAAGGAGGGACATCAGACACAAAGCAAAAATTTGCTGCTATGTTATCCGAGGCTAATATGCTTGGAGAAGACAACTCTTGGTGGGTTGATTCTGGTGCCAAAAGGCATGTTTATAAGGACAAGAACTTGTTCTCTGCCTATGAAACAGTGGAAGGAGATGTTCTCTACATGGGAAATTCATCTACTGCTGCGGTTAAAGGCAAAGGGACAGTGGATCTCGAATTCACTTCCGGGAAAATCCTTAGCCTCACCAATGTTTTTCATGTTCCTGATGTTAGGAAAAATTTAGTTTCTGGAAGTCTTCTTAACAAATTTGGCTTTAAGCTTGTATTTGAGTCAGACAAATTTATTCTGACTAAGAATGGTACCTTTGTAGGCAAAGGATATTTGTACGAGGGCATGTTTAAGCTCAATATCAATGAAAAATATTCTTCTGCTTATATCGTTGATTGTCTTTCATTATGGCATAGTCGTTTAGGACATGTTAATACAAAGAAAATGCATTTCATGGTTAATTTAAATTTAATTCCTAAATATGAGAATGATATGAATGAAAAGTGTAAAATATGCATGTAAACAAAAATAACAAGATTGCCTTTTCCAAAAATAGAAAAAACTACATCTTTGTTGCAATTAGTACATAATGATGTTTGTGATTTGCATGGAACACCTACTAGAGGTGGTAGTAAATATTTTGCTACATTTATTGATGACTTTTCAAAATATTGTTACGTATATCTTTTAAACTCTAAGGATGATGTGCTTAATAGATTTAAGACATAAAAATCAAGTTGAAAATCAATGTGATTCTAAAATAAAATGTCTTAGATCTGATAGAGGTGGTGAATATCACTTTCCTCAATTTTGTGAAGATATGAGAATTATACATGAAATTACTGCACCTTATACACCACAACAAAATGGAGTAGCAGAAAGGAAAAATAGGACACTAACTGAAATGGTTAATGCTATGCTTTCTTATTCTGGTTTAAGTAAAGAGTTTTGGGGAGAAGCACTTTTAACTGCATGTCATATTTTGAATAGAATACCTGTTAAAGATAATAAGAAAACTCCTTACGAATTATGGAAGAATAGAAAACCTAATTTAGGTTATCTTAAAGTTTGGGGTTGTAGAGCTATTGTAAGACTACCTGAAACTAAGAGAAAGAAATTAGGAAGCAAAGGTGTTGAGTGTATTTTCATAGGTTATGCACAACATAGTAAAGCCTATAGATTTTTGGTTAGTGAACCTAATGATTCTGTTGAGGTAAATACAATAATTGAATCGAGAGATGCAATTTTTTATGAACAAAGGTTTTCTTCTATTCCTAGAATTAATAATGAAAAAGAAGTAAGCACTCCTTCACAGTTACCTGAAACTCCACCAGTAGAACAAGAAGAGATTAGAAAAAGTAAAAGACCTAGGAAAGAAAAAAGCTTTAGTCCCGACTTTGTAGTCTATCTTGTTGAAGGAACTAGAGACACATCTTGTAATCAATATGCTTTGACTCTTAGCATTGAAACAGACCCACAAACTTATAGTGAGGCAATTAAGTCTGTAGATTCAGCATTTTGGAAAGAAGCTATAAATGATGAAATGGATTCAATCTTGGGAAATAAAACTTGAAAATTAGTAGACTTACCTCTAGGATCTAAACCCATTAAGTGTAAATGGATTTTTAAAGAAAATGAAAATAGATGGAACAATTGATAAATTCAAGGCTAGATTGGTTGCTAAAGGTTTTACACAAAAAGAAGGAATTGATTATTTTGATACCTATGCACCTATTGCTAGAACCGCCACTATTAGAATTTTAATTGCATTAGCATCTATATATAATTTTGAGATTCATCAAATGGATGTGAAAACTGCATTTTTAAATGGTGACTTAGATGAAGAAATTTACATAGAACAACCTGAAGGGTTTGTTATGCCTGGACAAGAAAATAAAGTATGTAAACTTATTAAGTCCTTATATGGCCTAAAACAAGCACCTAAACAATGGCATGAAAAATTTGATAAAGTCATTATTTCTTATGGTTTTAAAATTCATGAATCTGATAAGTGTGTTTATAGTAAATTTTCTAATGGTAAAGGTGTGATCATTTGTTTATATGTAGATGGCATGTTAATTCTTGGTACTGATAATACAAAGAGTTTTCTGTCTTCTAAATTTGATATGAAAGATATGGGTGTAGCTGATGTCATATTAGGAATGAGAATAATAAGGAAAGATAAAAATATAATTCTCACTCAATCTCATTATGTTGAGAAAATTTTAAAGAAATTTAATCAGTTTGATTGCACACCTGTTAGTACACCTTTTGAACCACAGCTAAAGATGATCCCTAATAATGGTAGAGTTATTTCACAATTGTAATATGCACGAGTAATTGGTAGTTTAATGTATGCCATGACATGTACTCGACCTGATATTGCTTATGCTGTTGGTAAATTAAGTAGATATACTAGTAATCCAAGTTTATTGCATTGGCATGCTGTCAATAGAATATTAAAATATTTGAAAGGAACTATGGACTATGGTATATACTATAGTGGATATCCTTCAGTATTAGAAGGGTTTTCTGATGCCAGTTGGATAACTGAGCGGGAGGATCATTCCTCAACAAGTGGATGGATTTTCACTCTTGGTGGAGGAGCTGTTTCTTGGGGATCAAAGAAACAAACTTGTATAGCTGACTCTACTATGGAAACTGAGTTTGTAGCATTAGCTGCAACTAGTAAAGAGGCAGAATGGTTAAGGAATTTATTAATTGAAATTCCAGTTTGGCCAAAACCAATGCCTCCAATATCTATACATTGTGATAATGAGTCTACACTTTCTAGAGCTTATAGTAAAGTGTACAATTGAAAATCTAGACATATTGGCCTGAGACATAGTTATGTCAGACAAATGATTACAGATAGTGTAATCACAGTGGATTATGTAAAATCAAGTCAAAATTTAGCTGATCCTTTTACAAAAGGTCTTGCAAGAGGACTGGTGTCTAAGACATCAATAGGGATGGGACTAAAGCCCATTAATAATAATCACTCTTGATGGAAACTCAACTTGAAACTCGATATATTCAAGTCTCAAGTTCCACTACACCACAAACAGCATTTTGGCACACCCTGATATTAAAAATCTGGCACAGTTTAAAACTGTGCCAGATTTTGGCACGGTTTTATAGAGATTTGGCACACTTTAAAACAGTGCCAAAATTTGGCACTGTTTTAAAGCGTGCCAAAATTGAGTACACTTTACTAGGATATAAAATACCTCAAAATTTTGGGACATTTTAGTTTCCCTCTTCTCTCTCCTCCTTCGTCTTCTCCCCCGCTCTCCCCTCTCTCTCCACCAAAAACCCAAGCCCTACCCACTGCTGCGTCGGCCCTATTCCTCATCGGGGTCACCTCCCCCCTTGGGTTTATCCCCTGCAGCGATCTCCCACTCGGGCGACCTCCCACTCCGACAGCGACCTCATCTCCCTCCCATGATGACCATGTTCTGTCTAAAAGGGAATGGCGACGAGCTGAGCAGCGACCTCCCACGCCGGCGACGACCTCATCTCCCTCCCACGATGACCCTGTTCTGCCTCATCCCTACCTCGTTTCTGCCTCGTAAGGTAAACTGATTACTCATCTCGTCCCTGATTAATTCCATATGATATGGAGCAAAGAACAGCTCCTAAAAACACCGAAAAAGCTAAAAAATCCACAGAATTAAAAACAAATTTAGGTTTAGTCCCAAGAGTACGAAATTATTTAATTTCACTTTTTTTTGTGGAACTTAATATTATTTCAGTTAGCAAATGCCATTTACCTAGAAAAATATTGATAACTACCATTCAATTCGATTGCCTATTTTTTTTTAGATTTAACAGATAATTAAATTAATTACATCTCATACATTTCTAATTAAGATGTAATTTAAAAGTAATTTTTACTTAAGTGCTTAAAAAGGAAAAAAAATAAAACAGGCTCCCCGCGGGGAACCCGATACCCATTTTAAACGGGGACGGGGATCCCCGAACCCGTTATAACGGGGAACGGGGCGGGGACGGGTAATGGTTTTTTTAACGGGGACGGGGATGGGGAGTTAAAACCCGACCCCAAACCGACCCGTTGCCATCCCTATCTTGAGGTGGGTGATATAGGAGGTGATTGTGTTTTCTTAGCAAGATCTGATGGGGGTGATGGGATTTCCAAGCACGTGAGGTGATTGTGTTTTCAAAGGCCCAGTCAGGGCACACTCCCTCCAAGGCAGTTGTCGCCCCTCTGAGGTATTTCTCATATTAATTTTTTGAATGGGTTTTTTGTTTTGCAACAAAATGCATTTTTTTTGGCACAAAAATGGTTCAATGTGCACAAAATGCATTTTAGGGCATAATAATCTCATATTAATATTTAAGTATTTAAATGCTAATTGTGCCTGTTCATGTTTGTGACAATGTTAATGTGCACATAGAGGGGTAAAGCTTGGATAGTCCAATTGTTAGCTGTGGCCTGTTTCTCGCTAGCAACAAAAATGGAGGAGATTGAAGTGGCTCCCATTGTTGATTTACAGGTGAGAGAAAAATTAATGTGAATATTTATTTATTTCATTATATATTGATACATTTTCCTTTCTGATATGTTCTTATATGTAATGGGCATATGGATTTTTGTGAGTAGGTACGAGATCCCAAATTTTTATTTGAAGGCAAAACCATACAAAGAATGGCGCTTCTTGTTTTGAGAACCTTGAATGGAGATCCCAAGTTCTTTCATAGACTACTTTCTTAAAAAGATTAACCATGATCATCTTCCATCACAATCTTCGATCTCTAGATCAATTCAATACATATTAAGCACAATCAAAGGTAGATTATTCACTATATGCAAAAATGTGTTAATTTATATCGATACATATCCATATAATAAAGCACAATATAACGCGTGTCCTAATGGCACATAATGATACCTAATTATACTCATAAAAGGGGCATGTTATCAATTTCACACACGTGTGTGTATAATCATATATGGGTACTGTAATATTAAAGAGTTTGATCCAGTGCTCGGTGGGAATTGAATGCAGGTATTGGGGAGGTTTGGAGATCAAAAGGCCAGCATAGGCTGCCAGTGATTTGTTTGGTTTTGTTTTACAAATGTTCAACTTAGGCCAGTTCCATCCAATCTTAATCAAGTTACTACAGGTAACTATTATTTAGCACCCATTCATTAACCTTTTAAAATGCAATGAATTATTTCTACTCAATATTTATAGTTTATCTTTTTCCTTCTATATCTGATCATTCCTTTTAAAGTTTGAAAATCACTACATGGCTTAATTTATGAGCTTATTTAGTTAAATTGGTGGAAGGGACTTGCTGGTCGTTTGGTTTTGGAATTTACTGTTGCTGTTGAGTTTATTTTAAATGTTAAAACATGTTGGATTTAACGAATAAACAAATGAAACTATGTCAAAATTTTCTAAAATCCATAAACGTTTTAAATTGATTAAAAACATACCGTTAGAGAATATGACGATATAGGAGGCACGAACACCTCGCACGGGACCAATGTAACTTGTAGGAACTGACCGCGTAGTCCCGGGTCTCCCGGTTTGTGAATATGACGATAATTTGCAAAAATCAGCACTTAAACTTAAAAACAAGCCGTTAGAGGGTGAAAACCCAAACCAACCCCCAAACGACCCCGTAGGAGGCACGAACACCTCGCACGGGACCAATGTAACTTGTGAGAACTGACCGCGTAGTCCCGGGTCTCCCGGTTTGTGAATATGCCGATAATTTACAAAACTCAGAACTTAAACTTAAAAAGAAGCCGTTAAAGGGTGAAAACCCAAACCATCCCCCAAACGACCGCGTAGGGGGCACGAACACCTCGCACGGGTCCAATGTAACTTGTAGGAACTGACCGCGTAGTCCCGGGTCTCCCGGTTTGTGAATATGACGATAATTTGCAAAAATCACACTTAGTTAAAAACAAGCCGTCAAAGGGTGAAAACCCAAACCACCCCCTAAACGACCCCGTGGGAGGCACGAACACTTCGCACGGGACCAATGTAACTTGTAGGAACTGACCGCGTAGTCCCGGGTCTCCCGGTTTGTGAATATGGCAATAATTTGCAAAAATCAGCACTTAAACTTAAAAACAAGCTGTTAAGGGGTGAAAACCCAAACCAACCCCCAAACGACCCCGTAGGAGGCACGAACACCTCGCACGGGACCAATGTAACTTGTAGAAACTGACCGCGTAGTCCCGGGTCTCCCGGTTTGTGAATATGACGATAATTTGCAAAAATCAGCACTTAAACTTAAAAACAAGCCGTTAAAGGGTGAAAACCCAAACCACCCCCCAAACGACCCCGTAGGGGCACGAACACCTCGAACGGGACCAATGTAACTTGTAGGAACTGACCGCGTAGTCCCGGATCTCCCAGTTTGTGAATATGACGATAATTTGCAAAAATCACACTTAGTTAAAAACAAGCCGTCAAAGGGTCAAATCCCAAACCACACCCCAAACGAACCCGTAGGAGACACGAACACCTCGCACGGGACCAATGTAACTTGTAGGAACTGACCGCGTAGTCCCGGATCTCCCAGTTTGTGAATATGACTATAATTTGCAAAATAACACTTAGTTAAAAACAAGCCGTCAAAGGGTGAAATCCCAAACCACCCCCCAAACGACTCCGTAGGAGGCGCGAAAACCTCGCACGAGACCAATGTAACTTGTAGGAACTGACCGCGTAGTCCCGGGTCTCCCGGTTTGTGAATATGACGATAATTTGCAAAAATCACACTTAGTTAAAAACAAGCCGTCAAAGGGTGAAATCCCAAACCACCCCCTAAACGACCCCGTAGGAGGCACGAACACCTCGCACGGGACCAATGTAACTTGTAGGAACTGACCGCGTAGTCCCGGGTCTCCCGGTTTGTGAATATGACGATAACTTGCAAAAATCAGCACTTAAACTTAAAAACAAGCCGTCAAAGGGTGAAAACCCAAACCACCCCCCAAACGACCCGGTAGGAGGCACGAACACCTCGCACGGGACCAATGTAACTTGTAGGAACTGACCGCATAGTCCCGGGTCTCCCGGTTTGTAAATATGATGATAATTTGCAAAAATCAGCACTTAAACTTAAAAACAAGCCGTTAAAGGGTGAAAACCCAAACCACCCTCCAAACGACCCCGTAGGGGGCACGAACACCTCGCACGGGACCAATGTAACTTGTCGGAACTGACCGCGTAGCCCCGGATCTCTCGGTTTGTGAATATGACGATAATTTGCAAAAATCACACTTAGTTAAAAACAGGCCGTCAAAGGGTGAAAACCCAAACGACCCCGTAGGAGGCACGAACACCTCGCACGGGACCAATGTAACTTGTAGGAACTGACCGCGTAGTCCCGGGTCTCCCGGTTTGTGAATATGACGATAATTTGCAAAAATCAGCACTTAAACTTAAAAACAAGCCGTTAAAAGGTGAAAACCCAAACCACCCCCCAAACGACTCCGTAGGGGGCACGAACACCTCGCACGGGACCAATGTAACTTGTAGGAACTGACCGCGTAGTCCCGGATCTCCCAGTTTGTGAATATGACGCTAATTAGCAAAAATCACACTTAGTTAAAAACAAGCCGTCCAAGGATGAAATCCCAAACCACCCCCCAAACGAACCCGTAGGAGACACGAACACCTCGCACGGGACCAATGTAACTTGTAGGAACTGACCGCGTAGTCCCGAGTCTCCCGGTTTGTGAATATGATGATAATTTGCAAAAATCAGCACTTAAATTTAAACTCCCGGTTTGTGAATATGACGATAATTTGCAAAAATCACACTTAGTTAAAAACAAGCCGTCAAAGGGTGAAAACCCAAACCACCCCCTAAACGACCCCGTGGGAGGCACGAACACCTCGCACGGGACCAATGTAACTTGTAGGAACTGACCGCGTAGTCCCGGGTCTCCCGGTTTGTGAATATGACAATAATTTGCAAAAATCAGCACTTAAAACTTAAAAACAAGCCGTTAAAGGGTGAAAACTCAAACCAACGCCCAAACGACCCCGCAGGGGGCACGAACACCTCGCACGGGTCCAATATAACTTGTAGGAACGGACCGCATAGTCCCGGGTCTCCCGGTTTGTGAATATGACGATAATTTGCAAAAATCAGCACTTAAACTTAAAAACAAGCCGTTAAAGGGTGAAAACCCAAACCACCCCCCGAACGACCCCGTAGGGGGCACGAACACGTCGCACGGGTCCAATGTAACTTGTAGGAACTGACCGCGTAGTCCCGGGTCTCTCGGTTTGAGAGTATGATGATAATTTGCAAAAATCACACTTAGACTTAAAAACAAGCCGTTAAAGGGTGAAAACTCAAACCACCCCCCAAACGACACCGTAGGAGGCACGAACACCTCGCACGGGACCAATGTAACTTGTAGGAAGTGACCGTGTAGTTTCGGGTCTCCCGGTTTGTGAATATGACGATAATTTGCAAAAATCAGCACTTAAACTTAAAAACAAGCCGTTAAAGGGTGAAAACCCAAACCACCCCCCAAACGACCCCGTAGGGGGCACGAACACCTCGCACGGGACCAATGTAACTTGTAGGAACTGACCGCGTAGTCCCGAGTCTCCCGGTTTGTGAATATGACGATAATTTGCAAAAATCACACTTAGTTAAAAACAAGCCGTCAAAGGGTGAAAACCCAAACCACCACCCAAACGACCCCGTAGAAGGCACGAACACCTCGCACGGGACCAATGTAACTTGTAGGAACTGACCGTGTAGTCCCGGGTCTTCCGGTCTGTGAATATGACGATAATTTGCAAAAATCAGCACTTAAACTTAAAAACAAGCCGTTAAAGGGTGAAAACCCAAACCAACCCCCAAACGACCCCGTAGGAGGCTCGAACACCTCGCACGGGACCAATGTAACTTGTAGGAACTGACCGCGTAGTCCCGAGTCTCCCGGTTTGTGAATATGACGATAATTTGCAAAAATCAGCACTTAAACTTAAACTCCCGGTTTGTGAATATGACGATAATTTGCAAAAATCACACTTAGTTAAAAACAAGCCGTCAAAGGGTGAAAACCCAAACCACCCCCTAAACGACCCCGTGGGAGGCACGAACACCTCGCACGGGACCAATGTAACTTGTAGGAACTGACCGCGTAGTCCCGGGTCTCCCGGTTTGTGAATATGACAATAATTTGCAAAAATCAGCACTTAAAACTTAAAAACAAGCCGTTAAAGGGTGAAAACTCAAACCAACCCCCAAACGACCCCGCAGGGGGCACGAACACCTCGCACGGGTCCAATATAACTTGTAGGAACGGACCGCGTAGTCCCGGGTCTCCCGGTTTGTGAATATGACGATAATTTGCAAAAATCAGCACTTAAACTTAAAAACAAGCCGTTAAAGGGTGAAAACCCAATCCACCCCCCAAACGACCCCGTAGGGGGCACGAACACCTCACACGGGACCAATGTAACTTGTAGGAACTGACCGCGTAGTCCCGGGTCTCCCGGTTTGTGAATATGACGATAATTTGCAAAAATCAGCACTTAAACTTAAAAACAAGCTGTTAAAGGGTGAAAACCCAAACCACCCCCCGAACGACCCCGTAGGGGGCACGAACACGTCGCACGGGTCCAATGTAACTTGTAGGAACTGACCGCGTAGTCCCGGG
This sequence comes from Sambucus nigra, assembly GCA_949130495.1. NCBI lineage: Eukaryota > Viridiplantae > Streptophyta > Magnoliopsida > Dipsacales > Adoxaceae > Sambucus > Sambucus nigra. The sequence continues at coordinate 89,957,936 of OX422222.1, read as the reverse complement.
TCTCTCGGTTTGAGAGTATGATGATAATTTGCAAAAATCACACTTAGACTTAAAAACAAGCCGTTAAAGGGTGAAAACTCAAACCACCCCCCAAACGACACCGTAGGAGGCACGAACACCTCGCACGGGACCAATGTAACTTGTAGGAACTGACCGTGTAGTTTCGGGTCTCCCGGTTTGTGAATATGACGATAATTTGCAAAAATCAGCACTTAAACTTAAAAACAAGCCGTTAAAGGGTGAAAACCCAAACCACCCCCCAAACGACCCCGTAGGGGGCACGAACACCTCGCACGGGACCAATGTAACTTGTAGGAACTGACCGCGTAGTCCCGAGTCTCCCGGTTTGTGAATATGACGATAATTTGCAAAAATCACACTTAGTTAAAAACAAGCCGTCAAAGGGTGAAAACCCAAACCACCACCCAAACGACCCCGTAGAAGGCACGAACACCTCGCACGGGACCAATGTAACTTGTAGGAACTGACCGTGTAGTCCCGGGTCTCCCGGTCTGTGAATATGACGATAATTTGCAAAAATCAGCACTTAAACTTAAAAACAAGCCGTTAAAGGGTGAAAACCCAAACCAACCCCCAAACGACCCCGTAGGAGGCTCGAACACCTCGCACGGGACCAATGTAGCTTGTAGGAACTGACCGCGTAGTCCCGGGTCTCGCGGTTTGTAAATATGACGATAATTTGCAAAATTCAGCACTTAAACTTAAAAACAAGCCGTTAAAGGGTGAAAACCCAAACCACCCACCGAACGACCCCGTAGGGGCACGAACACCTCGCACGGGTCCAATGTAACATGTAGGAACTGACCGCGTGGTCCCGGGTCTCCCGGTTTGTGAATATGACGATAATTTGCAAAAATCACACTTAGTTAAAAACAAGCCGTCAAAGGGCGAAAACCCAAACCACCCCCTAAACGACCCCGTGGGAGGCACGAACACCTCGCACGGGACCAATGTAACTTGTAGGAACTGACCGCGTAGTCCCGGATCTCCCGGTTTGTGAATATGACAATAATTTGCAAAAATCAGCACTTAAACTTAAAAACAAGCCGTTAAAGGGTGAAAACCCAAACCAACCCCCAAACGACCCCGTAGGAGGCACGAACACCTCGCACGGAACAATGTAACTTGTAGGAACTGACCGCGTAGTCCCGGGTCTCCCGGTTTGTGAATATGATGATAATTTGCAAAAATCAGCACTTAAACTTAAAAACAAGCCGTTACAGGGTGAAAACCCAAACCATCCCTCAAACAACCCCGTAGGGGGCACGAACACCTCGCACGGGACCAATGTAACTTGTAGGAACTGACCGCGTAGTCCCGGATCTCCCAGTTTGTGAATATGATGATGATTTGCAAAAATCACACTTAGTTAAAAACAAGCCGTCAAAGGGTTAAAACCCAAACCACCAACCAAAGGACCCCGTAGGAGGCACGCACACCTCGCACGGGACCAATGTAACTTTGTAGGAACTGACCGCGTAGTCCCGGGTCTCCCGGTTTGTGAATATAACGATAATTTGCAAAAATCAGCACTTAAACTTAAAAAGAAGCTGTTAAAGGGTGAAAACCCAAACCACCCCCCAAACGACCCCGTAGGGGGCACGAACACCTCGCACGGGTTCAATGTAACTTGTAGGAACTGACCGCGTAGTCCCGGGTCTCCCGGTTTGTGAATATGACGATAATTTGCAAAAATCACACTTAGTTAAAAACAAGCCGTCAAAGGGTGAAAACCCAAACCACCCCCTAAACGACCCCGTGGGAGGCACGAACATCTCGCACGGGACCATTGTAACTTGTAGGAACTGACCGCGTAGTCCCAGGTCTACCGGTTTGTGAATATGACAATAATTTGCAAAAATCAGCACTTAAACTTAAAAACAAGCCGTTAAAGGGTGAAAACTCAAACCAAACCCCAAACGACCCCGTAGGGGCACGAACACCTCGAACGGGACCAATGTAACTTGTAGGAACTGACCGCGTAGTCCCGGATCTCCCAGTTTGTGAATATGACGATAATTTGCAAAAATCATACTTAGTTAAAAACAAGCCGTCAAAGGGTCAAATCCCAAACCACACCCCAAACGAACCCGTAGGAGACACGAACACCTCGCACGGGACCAATGTAACTTGTAGGAACTGACCGCGTAGTCCCGGGTCTCCCGGTTTGTGAATATAACGATAATTTGCAAAAATCAGCACTTAAACTTAAAAAGAAGCTGTTATAGGGTGAAAACCCAAACCACCCCCCAAACGACCCCGTAGGGGGCACGAACACCTCGCACGGGTCCAATGTAACTTGTAGGAACTGACCGCGTAGTCCCGGGTCTCCCGGTTTGTGAATATGACGATAATTTGCAAAAATCACACTTAGTTAAAAACAAGCCGTCAAAGGGTGAAAACCCAAACCACCCCCTAAACGACCCCGTGGGAGGCACGAACATCTCGCACGGGACCATTGTAACTTGTAGGAACTGACCGCGTAGTCCCAGGTCTCCCGGTTTGTGAATATGACAATAATTTGCAAAAATCAGCACTTAAACTTAAAAACAAGCCGTTACAGGGTGAAAACCCAAACCATCCCCCAAACGACCCCGTAGGGGGCACGAACACCTCGCACGGGACCAGTGTAACTTGTAGGAACTGACCGCGTAGTCCCGGGTCTCCCGGTTTGTGAATATGACAATAATTTGCAAAAATCAGCACTTAAACTTAAAAACAAGCCGTTAAAGGGTGAAAACCCAAACCAACCCCCAAACGACCCCGTAGGAGGCACGAACACCTCGCACGGAACAATGTAACTTGTAGGAACTGACCGCGTAGTCCCGGGTCTCCCGGTTTGTGAATATAACGATAATTTGCAAAAATCAGCACTTAAACTTAAAAACAAGCCGTTAAAGGGTGAAAACCCAAACCACCCACCGAACGACCCCGTAGGGGCACGAACACCTCGCACGGGTCCAATGTAACTTGTAGGAACTGACAGCGTGGTCCCGGGTCTCCCGGTTTGTGAATATGACGATAATTTGCAAAAATCACACTTAGTTAAAAACAAGCCGTCAAAGGGCGAAAAGACAAACCACCCCCTAAACGACCCCGTAGGAGGCACGAACACCTCGCACGGGACCAATGTAACTTGTAGGAACTGACCGCGTAGTCCCGGGTCTCCCGGTTTGTGAATATGACGATAATTTGCAAAAATCAGCACTTAAACTTAAAAACAAGCCGTCAAAGGGTGAAAACCCAAACCACCCCCCAAACGACCCGGTAGGAGGCACGAACACCTCGCACGGGACCAATGTAACTTGTAGGAACTGACCGCATAGTCCCGGGTCTCCCGGTTTGTAAATATGATGATAATTTGCAAAAATCAGCACTTAAACTTATAAACAAGCCGTTAAAGGGTGAAAACCCAAACCACCCTCCAAACGACCCCGTAGGGGGCACGAACACCTCGCACGGGACCAATGTAACTTGTCGTAACTGACCGCGTAGCCCCGGATCTCCCGGTTTGTGAATATGACGATAATTTGCAAAAATCACACTTAGTTAAAAACAGGTCGTCAAAGGGTGAAAACCCAAACGACCCCGTAGGAGGCACGAACACCTCGCACGAGACCAATGTAACTTGTAGGAACTGACCGCGTAGTCCCGGGTCTCCCGGTTTGTGAATATGACGATAATTTGCAAAAATCAGCACTTAAACTTAAAAACAAGCCGTTAAAGGGTGAAAACCCAAACCACCCCCCAAACGACTCCGTAGGGGGCACGAACACCTCGCACGGGACCAATGTAACTTGTAGGAACTGACCGCGTAGTCCCGGATCTCCCAGTTTGTGAATATGACGATAATTAGCAAAAATCACACTTAGTTAAAAACAAGCCGTCCAAGGATGAAATCCCAAACCACCCCCCAAACGAACCCGTAGGAGACACGAACACCTCGCACGGGACCAATGTAACTTGTAGGAACTGACCGCGTAGTCCCGAGTCTCCCGGTTTGTGAATATGACAATAATTTGCAAAAATCAGCACTTAAATTTAAACTCCCGGTTTGTGAATATGACGATAATTTGCAAAAATCACACTTAGTTAAAAACAAGCCGTCAAAGGGTGAAAACCCAAACCACCCCCTAAACGACCCCGTGGGAGGCACGAACACCTCGCACGGGACCAATGTAACTTGTAGGAACTGACCGCGTAGTCCCGGGTCTCCCGGTTTGTGAATATGACAATAATTTGCAAAAATCAGCACTTAAAACTTAAAAACAAGCCGTTAAAGGGTGAAAACTCAAACCAACCCCCAAACGACCCCGCAGGGGGCACGAACACCTCGCACGGGTCCAATATAACTTGTAGGAACGGACCGCGTAGTCCCGGGTCTCCCGGTTTGTGAATATGACGATAATTTGCAAAAATCAGCACTTAAACTTAAAAACAAGCCGTTAAAGGGTGAAAACCCAAACCACCCCCCGAACGACCCCGTAGGGGGCACGAACACGTCGCACGGGTCCAATGTAACTTGTAGGAACTGACCGCGTAGTCCCGGGTCTCTCGGTTTGAGAGTATGATGATAATTTGCAAAAATCACACTTAGACTTAAAAACAAGCCGTTAAAGGGTGAAAACTCAAACCACCCCCCAAACGACACCGTAGGAGGCACGAACACCTCGCACGGGACCAATGTAACTTGTAGGAAGTGACCGTGTAGTTTCGGGTCTCCCGGTTTGTGAATATGACGATAATTTGCAAAAATCAGCACTTAAACTTAAAAACAAGCCGTTAAAGGGTGAAAACCCAAACCACCCCCCAAACGACCCCGTAGGGGGCACGAACACCTCGCACGGGACCAATGTAACTTGTAGGAACTGACCGCGTAGTCCCGAGTCTCCCGGTTTGTGAATATGACGATAATTTGCAAAAATCACACTTAGTTAAAAACAAGCCGTCAAAGGGTGAAAACCCAAACCACCACCCAAACGACCCCGTAGAAGGCACGAACACCTCGCACGGGACCAATGTAACTTGTAGGAACTGACCGTGTAGTCCCGGGTCTTCCGGTCTGTGAATATGACGATAATTTGCAAAAATCAGCACTTAAACTTAAAAACAAGCCGTTAAAGGGTGAAAACCCAAACCAACCCCCAAACGACCCCGTAGGAGGCTCGAACACCTCGCACGGGACCAATGTAACTTGTAGGAACTGACCGCGTAGTCCCGGGTCTCGCGGTTTGTGAATATGACGATAATTTGCAAAAATCAGCACTTAAACTTAAAAACAAGCCGTTAAAGGGTGAAAACCCAAACCACCCACCGAACGACCCCGTAGGGGCACGAACACCTCGCACGGGTCCAATGTAACTTGTAGGAACTGACCGCGTGGTCCCGGGTCTCCCGGTTTGTGAATATGACGATAATTTGCAAAAATCACACTTAGTTAAAAACAAGCCGTCAAAGGGCGAAAACCCAAACCACCCCCTAAACGACCCCGTGGGAGGCACGAACACCTCGCACGGGACCAGTGTAACTTGTAGGAACTGACCGCGTAGTCCCGGGTCTCCCGGTTTGTGAATATGACAATAATTTGCAAAAATCAGCACTTAAACTTAAAAACAAGCCGTTAAAGGGTGAAAACCCAAACCAACCCCCAAACGACCCCGTAGGAGGCACGAACACCTCGCACGGAACAATGTAACTTGTAGGAACTGACCGCGTAGTCCCGGGTCTCCCGGTTTGTGAATATGATGATAATTTGCAAAAATCAGCACTTAAACTTAAAAACAAGCCGTTACAGGGTGAAAACCCAAACCATCCCCCAAACGACCCCGTAGGGGGCACGAACACCTCGCACGGGACCAATGTAACTTGTAGGAACTGACCGCGTAGTCCCGGATCTCCCAGTTTGTGAATATGATGATGATTTGCAAAAATCACACTTAGTTAAAAACAAGCCGTCAAAGGGTTAAAACCCAAACCACCAACCAAACGACCCCGTAGGAGGCACGCACACCTCGCACGGGACCAATGTAACTTGTAGGAACTGACCGCGTAGTCCCGGGTCTCCCGGTTTGTGAATATAACGATAATTTGCAAAAATCAGCACTTAAACTTAAAAACAAGCTGTTAAAGGGTGAAAACCCAAACCACCCCCCGAACGACCCCGTAGGGGCACGAACACCTCGCACGGGTCCAATGTAACTTGTAGGAACTGACCGCGTCGTCCCGAGTCTCCCGGTTTGTGAATATGACGATAATTTGTAAAAATCAGCACTTAAACTTAAAAACAAGCCGTTAAAGGGTGAAAACCCAAACCACCCACCAAACGACCCCGTAGGGGGCACGAACACCTCGCACGGGTCCAATGTAACTTGTAGGAACTGACCGCGTAGTCCCGGGTCTCCCGATTTGTGAATATTACGATAATTTGCAAAAATCACACTTAGTTAAAAACAAGCCGTTAAAGGGTGAAAACCCAAACCACCCACCAAACGACCCCGTAGGAGGATCGAACACCTCGCACGGGACCGATGTAACTTGTAGGAACTGACCGCGTGGTCTCGGGTCTCCCGGTGTGTGAATATGACGATAATTTGCAAAACTCAGCACTTAAACTTAAAAACAAGCCGTTAAAGGGTGAAAACCAAAACCAACCCCCAAACGACCCCGTAGGAAGCACGAACACCTCGCACGGGACCAATGTAACTTGTAGGAAATGACCGCGTAGTCCCGGGTCTCCCGGTTTGTGAATATGACGATAATTTGCAAAAATCAGCACTTAAACTTAAAAACAAGCCGTTAAAGGGTGAAAACCCAAACCACCCCCCGAACGACCCCGTAGGGGGCACGAACACGTCGCACGGGTTCAATGTAACTTGTAGGAACTGACCGCGTAGTCCCGGGTCTCTCGTTTTGAGAGTATGATGATAATTTGCAAAAATCACACTTAGACTTAAAAACAAGCCGTTCAAGGGTGAAAACCCAAACCACCCCCCAAACGACACCGTAGGAGGCACGAACACCTCGCACGGGACCAATATAACTTGTAGGAACTGACCGCGTAGTCCCGGGTCTCTCGGTTTGTGAATATGACAATAATTTGCAAAAATCAGCACTTAAACTTAAAAACAAGCCGTTAAAGGGTGAAAACCCAAACCAACCCCCAAACGACCCCGTAGGAGGCACGAACACCTCGCACGGGACCAATGTAACTTGTAGGAACTGACCGCGTAGTCCCGGGTCTCCCGGTTTGTGAATATGATGATAATTTGCAAAAATCAGCACTTAAACTTAAAAACAAGCCGTTATAGGGTGAAAACCCAAACCATCCCCCAAACGACCCCGTAGGGGGCACGAACACCTCGCACGGGACCAATGTAACTTGTACAAACTGACCGCGTAGTCCCGGATCTCCCAGTTTGTGAATATGACGATAATTTGCAAAAATCACACTTAGTTAAAAACAAGCCGTCAAAGGGTTAAAACCCAAACCACCAACCAAACGACCAGGTAGGAGGCACGCACACCTCGCACGGGACCAATGTAACTTGTAGGAACTGACCGCGTAGTCCCGGGTCTCCCGGTTTGTGAATATAACGATAATTTGCAAAAATCAGCACTACTTAAAAACAAGCCGTTAAAGGGTGAAAACCCAAACCACCCGCCAAACGACCCCGTAGGGGCACGAACACCTCGCACGGGTCCAATGTAACTTGTAGGAACTGACCGCGTGGTCCCGGGTCTCCCGGTTTGTGAATATGACGATAATTTGCAAAAATCACACTTAGTTGAAAACAAGCCGTCAAAGGGTGAAAACCCAAACCACCCCCTAAACGACCCCGTGGGAGGCACGAACACCTCGCACGGGACCAATGTAACTTGTAGGAACTGACCGCGTAGTCCCGGGTCTCCCGGTTTGTGAATATGACAATAATTTGCAAAAATCAGCACTTAAACTTAAAAACAAGCCGTTAAAGGGTGAAAACCCAAACCAACCCCCAAACGACCCCGTAGGAGGCACGAACACCTCGCACGGGACCAATGTAACTTGTAGGAACTGACCGCGTAGTCCCGGGTCTCTCGGTTTGTGAATATGATGATAATTTGCAAAAATTAGCACTTAAACTTAAAAACAAGCCGTTATAGGGTGAAAACCCAAACCATCCCCCAAACGACCCCGTAGGGGGCACGAACACCTCGCACGGGACCAATGTAACTTGTACAAACTGACCGCGTAGTCCCGGATCTCCCAGTTTGTGAATATGATGATAATTTGCAAAAATCACACTTAGTTAAAAACAAGCCGTCAAAGGGTTAAAACCCAAACCACCAACCAAACGACCAGGTAGGAGGCACGCACACCTCGCACGGGACCAATGTAACTTGTAGGAACTGACCACGTAGTCCCGGGTCTCCCGGTTTGTGAATATAACGATAATTTGCAAAAATCAGCACTACTTAAAAACAAGCCGTTAAAGGGTGAAAACCCAAACCACCCGCCAAACGACCCCGTAGGGGCACGAACACCTCGCACGGGTCCAATGTAACTTGTAGGAACTGACCGCGTAGTCCCGGGTCTCCCGGTTTGTGAATATGACGATAATTTAGAAAAATCACACTTAGTTAAAAACAAGCCGTCAAAGGGTGAAAACCCAAACCACCCCCTAAACGACCCCGTGGGAGGCACGAATACCTCGCACGGGACCAATGTAACTTGTAGGAACTGACCGCGTACTCCCGGGTCTCCCGGTTTGTGAATATGACGATAATATGCAAAAATCAGCACTTAAACTTAAAAACAAGCCGTTAGAGGGTGAAAACCCAAACCACCCCCAAACGACCCCGTAGGGGCACGAACACCTCGCACGGGTCCAATGTAACTTGTAGGAACTGACCGCGTAGACCCGGGTCTCCCGGTTTGTGAATATGACGATAATTTGCAAAAATCACACTTAGTTAAAAACAAGCCGTCAAAGGGTGAAAACCCAAACCACCCCCTAATCGACCCCGTGGGAGGCACGAACACCTCGCACGGGACCAATGTAACTTGTCGGAACTGACCGCGTAGCCCCGGATCTCCCGGTTTGTGAATATGACGATAGTTTGCAAAAATCACACTTAGTTAAAAACAAGCCGTCAAAGGGTGAAAACCCAAACGACCCCGTAGGAGGCACGAACACCTCGCACGGGACCAATGTAACTTGTAGGAACTGACCGCGTAGTCCCGGGTCTCCCGGTTTGTGAATATGACGATAATTTGCAAAAATCAGCACTTAAACTTAAAAACAAGCCGTTAAAGGGTGAAAACCCAAACCACCCACCAAACGACCCCGTAGGGGCACGAACACCTCGCACGGGTCCAATGTAACTTGTAGGAACTGACCGCGTAGTCCCGGGTCTCCCGATTTGTGAATATGACGAATTTTTGCAAAAATCACACTTACTTAAAAACAAGTCGTCAAAGGGTGAAAACCCAAACCAGCCCCCAAACGACCCCGTAGGAGGCTCGAACACCTGGCACGGGACCGATGTAACTTGCAGGAACTGACCGCGTAGTCCCTGGTCTCCCGGTGTGTGAATATGACGATAATTTACAAAACTCAGCACTTAAACTTAAAAACAAGCCGTTAAAGGGTGAAAACCAAAACAAACCCCCAAACGACCCCGTAGGAGGCACGAACACCTCGCACGGGACCAATGTAACTTGTAGGAAATGACCGCGTAGTCCCGGGTCTCCCGGTTTGTGAATATGACGATAATTTGCAAAAATCAGCACTTAAACTTAAAAACAAGCCGTTAAAGGGTGAAAACTCAAACCACCGCCCGAACGACCCCGTAGGGGGCACGAACACGTCGCACGGGTCCAATGTAACTTGTAGGAACTGACCGCGTAGTCCCGGGTCTCTCGGTTTGAGAGTATGATGATAATTTGCAAAAATCACACTTAGACTTAAAAACAAGCCGTTAAAGGGTGAAAACCCAAACCACCCCCCAAACGACACCGTAGGAGGCACGAACACCTCGCACGGGACCAATGTAACTTGTAGGAACTGACCGTGTAGTTTCGGGTCTCCCGGTTTGTGAATATGACGATAATTTGCAAAAATCAGCACTTAAACTTAAAAACAAGCCGTTAAAGGGTGAAAACCCAAACCACCCTCCAAACGACCCCGTAGGGGGCACGAACAACTCGCACGGGACCAATGTAACTTATACGAACTGACCGCGTAGTCCCGGGTCTCCCGGTTTGTGAATATGACGATAATTTGCAAAAATCACACTTAGTTGAAAACAAGCCGTCAAAGGATGAAAACCCAAACCACCACCCAAACGACCCCGTAGGGGCACGAACACCTCGCACGGGACCAATGTAACTTGTAGGAACTGACCGCGTAGTCCCGGGTCTCCCGGTGTGTGAATATGACGATAATTTGCAAAAATCAGCACTTAAACTTAAAAACAAGCCGTTAAAGGGTGAAAACCTTAAACTTAAAAACAAGCCGTTAAAGGGTGAAAACCCAAACCACCCACCAAACGACCCCGTAGGAGGCTCGAACACCTCGCACGGGACCAATGTAACTTGTAGGAACTGACCGCGTAGTCCCGGGTCTCCCGGTTTGTGAATATGACGATAATTTGCAAAAATCACACTTAGTTAAAAACAAGCCGTCAAAGGGTGAAAGCTCAAACCACCCCCTAAACGACCCCGTGGGAGGCACGAACACCTCGCACGGGACCAATGTAACTTGTAGGAACTGACCGCGTAGTCCCGGGTCTCCCGGTTTGTGAATATGACAATAATTTGCAAAAATCAGCATTAAACTTAAAAACAAGCCGTTAAAGGGGGAAAACCCAAACCAACCCCCAAACGACCCCGTAGGAGGCACGAACACCTCGCACGGGACCAATGTAACTTGTAGGAACTGACCGCGTAGTCCCGGGTCTCCCGGTTTGTGAATATGACGATAATTTGCAAAAATCAGCACTTAAACTTGAAAACAAGCCGTTATAGGGTGAAAACCCAAACCATCCCCCAAACGACCCCGTAGGGGGCACGAACACCTCGCACGGGACCAATGTAACTTGTAGGAACTGACCGCGTAGTCCCGGATCTCCCAGTTTGTGAATATGACGATAATTTGCAAAAATCACACTTAGTTAAAAACAAGCCGTCAAAGGGTTAAAACCCAAACCACCAATCAAACGACCCCGTAGGAGGCACGCACACCTCGCACGGGACCAATGTAACTTGTAGGAACTGACCGCGTAGTCCCGGGTCTCCCAGTTTGTGAATATAACGATAATTTGCAAAAATCAGCACTTAAACTTAAAAACAAGCCGTTAAAGGGTGAAAACCCAAACCACCCCCCAAACGACCCCGTAGGGGGCACGAACACCTCGCACGGGTCCAATGTAACTTGTAGGAACTGACCGCGTAGTCCCGGGCTTCCCGATTTGTGAATATGACGATAATTTGCAAAAATCACACTTAGTTAAAAACAAGTCGTTAAAGGGTGAAAACCCAAACCAGCCCCCAAACGACCCCGTAGGAGGCACGAACACCTCGCACGGGACCAATGTAACTTGTAGGAACTGACCGCATAGTCCCAGGTCTCCCGATTTGAGAGTATGACGATAATTTGCAAAAATCACACTTAGACTTGAAAACAGGCCGTTAAAGGGTGAAAACTCAAACCATCCCCCAAACGACCCCGTAGGAGGCACGAACACCTCGCACGGGACCAATGTAACTTGTAGGAACTTACCGCGTAGTCCCGGGTCTCCCGATTTGAGAGTATGATGATAATTTGCAAAAATCACACTTAGACTTGAAAACAGGACGTTAAAGGGTGAAAACCCAAACCAACCCCAAACGACCCCGTAGGAGGCACGAACACCTCGCACGGGACCAATGTAACTTGTAGGAACTGACCGCGTAGTCCCGGGTCTCCCGGTTTGAGAGTTTGACAATAATTTGCAAAAATCACACTTAGACTTGAAAACGGGCCGTTAAAGGGTGAAAACCCAAACCAACCCACAAACGACCCCGTAGGAGGCACGAACACCTTTCACGGGACCAATGTAACTTGTAGGAACTGACCGCGTAGTCGTATATGCAATTTTTCTGCTTGTATATGCAATTTTTCTGCTTGAATATGGTTTTTTTAAAAATAACTTGGTTACTAATATTGTATTTTTTTGTGTCTTATTTTTTTTGTAGGATGACATTCAATCGTTAGCTTTTATCCACTAGGAACGCACGAAGAAGTCAATGCTTTACATCAGGGGGATTGTTTATTTAGGATCGTTAATATTCAGGATTCTATTTTTTGTGTTATGGCCGAGCAGGCTTCAGTTGTTTTATGGTTTATTTTTTTGGCCGTGCTGGCTGTAGTAGTTTTATTGTTGACTTTTATGGCCGTGCGGGCTTTATATGGGCAGATTTTATGTTAGCAGGTTTTGGAATGCTCAAAAAATAGAGGAGACTCTGCCCAATTTTTTTTTGATATGAGAACTATTAACTCTTGTAATTTTTTGAAGTTATTCTCGACTTTTATGGTCATGTGCGGCTTTATATTGGTAGTAACTCTTGTAATTTTTTGAAGTTTGTATGCATATTAGTTTATCAACAACCTGCGATATTCATAATTTGTGAATTTTCTTGATTTTTTTTGCAAATAATATATATTTTTCCTACCGAATTTGGAATCTGCAGATTTTCCAGATTTGTTTCCTATAATTATTTTTTTTAATCAACCGAAAAATCTGGCACGGTTTTAAACCGTGCCAAAACCGTGCCAATGTATAAAAAATGAGAAGGCTTATAAAACAATCTGGCACGCTTTATAACCGTGCCAAAAGCGTGCCAGAAAATAGACAATTTGGCACGGTTTCGGCGTGTGCCAAAAGCGTGCCAGATTTAACATCTAGCACGGTTTAAAAGCGTGTCAGATAAAAAAACTGGCACAGTTTAAAAGCGTGCCAAAAGCGTGCCAGTTTGGGAAATCTGGCACGGTTTTAAACCATGCCAGATTGCGTCTGGCGCTGTTTTAAACCGTGCCAGTTTCCTGTTTTTGGTGTAGTGTTCAATGATTAAAGTACATCATACGACGTGATTGTAAGCACTATAAAATTTAACATCCCAAGGATAAGTGCTTAGAACATGTAATGAATAATGAAAGAGGATGAGTTTAACCTTAATAGATTTATGGTGTTTTAAGTTACATGGACACCTATGATAATCTACCTATATGAGTGTGGAAGTGGTGCCGCTTCCTATGAGAACTGGACTTGACTCTAAAACACTCATGAAATCAAGGTACAGACACAAGGCCTAATACATGTGTCGGCTTATATGGATAATCAGTGACTAATAGATTTGTGTGTGAAGACGAATCCGGCTGATTAATATGGATTGATAGTTCAAAGACAAGTCTACTATACTTTCATGGATTAGCCTTGACGAACCTTCACAGGGTATTGGTTCAAGTCGTGAGACACCAATGCTTATACACAGTCTTACAGACAATCAAAGATTTACAAAACTTATTTTGAAAATGGTGGAGGAATGTTGGAGATTTTATAAAATAAGCGAGTAAGAGTTTTGGGTGTAAAAGCTTAAAAAGCTTGTCCCACATTGAAAGTGTGTGGAAGAGGTGGGAAGCTAACCCAAATATAAAAGGGGATAGTGTTCCACATTGGAAAATGTACAAAGCTAAGTGTCACCACTAAGCTATAAAAGGAGTGGGCAACCTTTGAGTCCCACATTGGAAAAATATTAAGAATTTGTGCACTTAATAAGTACAAATGGAAGATGAAGAGTTAATTCATCTAGCATTTAATAGGCTATTCAAGAGACCTCAATACGGTGTGAAGCACCGTACGTACACGCACACGCGCGCGCGCACGCGTGCGGGGCAGTGGGCTGTAGAGGCGCTAGTGGCGCACTTTGCACTTCGCACCGATTCGGTATTATTATACCTGTTCGGAAATGACTTAAGACTGTTGGTAATTAACAGACATACCTGTTCGGAACTGACTTAAGACTGTTAATTCAACAGTCATGACTCTTGAAGACAAAGCTTTTCATTATCTATAAATAAAGGCTCCCTAAAACGAAATTAGATTGATAACAAAAATCAGTTTCAGATTTCCAAACCCTGCTATTACTCTCTTACAATTTTCAGGAGATACAAATTCTCTTATTCTGTTTTGTGCACATAAACAGAATAAGAACTTGATTGACTGTTCTTCGTTGTTGCATCCAAGGGTTGTCTTCAAATATACAAGTTGCAGGCAGTGCAAGTTGCTTTATTGTATCTTGAGTACGGATTTGCGAATTCCCGTTTGTATAACGAAGTTATTCGTGTGGGGCAAATACTGTATTTAGGAAAGTGACATCACGCCTTGAAGATTCATAAAGTTACATTGTTGTATTAAAGTTGACATTATTGTAATACAATAAAGAGTTCTATTTCTGTATTTGCTACATAATTTTCAACAAAAAGGTCACAGAGTCTCTTATCAAAGTGTTTTATACACTAGGATGACAGCCCCACAAGTATCACGATGGGGTTTTTTAACCACAAATGCTAAAATATGTTCTGATCTCCCTACTTAATTTTTGAATGGTTAAAATTTTAAAGAAAAAAAAAAAATAAAGGGCATCCATGTGTTACCTATTTCAATTGTATTATAAGTTGGCAATTTACCTTGGTCTATTATAGGCTGATAACCCCACAAGTTTCATGATGGGTTTTTTTAACCATAAATGCTCTATTATATTCTGATCTCCTTTCTCTTCAAAGTGTTTTGTATTATAAGTTTGCAATTTACCTTGATCCGTTGGAGAAGGTGGAGGCGTCAATACAACTGGCCTAGGCGGTGGCGCTGGTGAAACTAACCTTCGATAAAATGGATACAACTCATATCTAACATAACAACTTGCAATCAAAACTCTAGCCCCTTGGCTTCTCTCACAGCAAATCGGCAACTGAGCTATAGCAACTCTAAAACACCTATTACAATCATCCTCGCTCAGGTCCGGGGTACACTGCACCAACCCATACAAAGTTTGTAAACTAGTAAAATTGGCTTCTTGGGTAGCAAACCCCCTAACAAACTCATCATTAGGCAAATCGTTGGAGGCCAAATTAGATAAATCATTCATTGTGTCTCCCAACACTTGTTGAAACCGAGTTAGTTCGGTTACATTCCCTCTGTTCCACAAGAACACCCTAGACCCTTCGTCCATGAAGGAGAAAAATGACTCATTGGAGTAACGAATAAAACACTGGTCGTACCAAATAATCGCATCTTTTATCCCAGGGCACCGGGTGGTTATTTCGGTCACGGCTGTGATGACACAGTCGCGGCACACGTCAGCAGTAACGTCACCACGGCAGAGGTAGTGACCGTAGGCCATGTCGGGGATTACACGACCCGCTGTCGCGTTAGCATACCCGAAGGTGGTGGTGTTGGTTTGATTGGTGTGGGAGGATAAAGAAGAGAGGGTGAGGTTGAGATTGGATTGAAATGTGCTGTTGGGAGTATAAGTCGTAGTGTTGGAGCCACATAAATGAGCGCTGTAAGTTGGGGTGGCTTTAGAGTTAAGAGGGAGAAAGAAAAGTATGGGTAGGAGTAGTAACAACATTGTGGATGAAAATGAATATGTTTGATTGGGTTTCTGTTTTGCAGGAAAGATATACGGTCTTAATTGTCTCGAGTTTATCCTAGTCAATGAAGTTGTTGACGAAGAGGCATGCGAGGGGAGACTTTGGGAAATAATGCAGGAGAAATAGAGAAGAGAGACAGATAGCGAGTGGTGTATAGACATGGCAAAATGAGGGACGACACGATAACACGATACGATACGACACAAAATTATAATTTAATGGGTTTAGTCTTATCGGGTTTGGGTCATTAACGGGTCAACACGGTAGAACCGTTATCATAACGGGTCGTGTTTGGGTTTGTACTCTTACACGATTAAACCCGTTTATACCCATTATCACCCGTTAGTGGTACCGGATTTTATTGGGTCGTGTGACCCGAACTAATATTACACGGGTACTAACGGGTATTAACGGGTGCTAACGGGTACTAACGGGTAATAACGGGTCACCCAACCCGTTACCCGTTTAAACCCGTTAATATTAACGGGTGTTAACGGTTCGGATCGTGTACCCGTTAATATTAACGGATCGTGTTTGGGTATTATAATTTGACCCGTTATTCTTAACGGGTCGTGTACGAATTAAGGGTGTTTTCACCCGTTAACACGACCCGTTAATACGACCCGTTGACAGCTATGGTGTAAGTAATGAATATTAGAAGGTTGAAATGCTTACTGGCTACTTCTTTTGACCAAAATCCAAATCTATGATTGACTTTTGAAATTATATACATAGAAGATTCTGTTTGAACAAATTTGAGTCAGCATTATTAGTTTGGATATAGTGGCTTTAAATAACAAATAAATTTAGAAAGATAATGAGGCATTGTCAAATTGGAGTCTTGCCAATGAGTTCAAACATCACCGTAATGTCATTAGTAAAACATTATTAAAAATTGTATAATTCATTACTGAATTATTTATAATTGAATCAATCATATAAATATATATTTTTATTTTATATTTGTCTAGGTTCAACAAATTTATATTCAGTTAGCAATGAGTATTATTATTTAAACCTATTATTTTTTCTACAAAATATAGTTAACAAATAGTAGTATTTTAGAGGCTTTATTTTGTAGAAAGACATTTATACCTTTTTAAAACACACCGATCAGTTGGGAGGGTTAGAACACTTCTTTGATTTTATTTATTTTTTTTGAGGACGAGGAATTTTTAATACCCATCAAATAAGAGTAGTATTCATTGAATAGTTTACATATCACTATACAAAAGAAAATTTCAAGTATGAAGTCCAGTAAGGGTTCGTTTGGATGCGTGTAATTGGAATTGAATTGAATTGGACTTTTAATTCTATGAAATTGGAATTCAAGGAATTTCAATTTCATTTCAATTGTTTAGTTCAAGTGTAGATTTCTTTTGAAATTCTAGTATAATTCTAAATCCATTGTTTGGATCAATTATAGAATTCTTTTGTAATTTTATTAGTTTGTGAACTATTAAAAAATTATACTTTTAATAAAGATTCTAATAAAAAAAGTGGAATCAAATCACATCACGCTTTAACAAGAATTAATAATTGAAATAGCATTAAAATAAGATAGATAGAAGTTCATCTAAATTTAAGAGTTGGTAAAACTTGAACTTGTTTGTAAGCAATATTACCATAATAAAAAAAGTCCACATAATAACATAACAAGTCAATACATATAATAATAATAATAAATTGTTATAATAATCATGCGCCAAAATGCATCAAAATCCATCGCCTCTTCAGCTCATTCGGAAGACCAGAAAAAGTATCAAATTTCCTTTGGTCATTCATCAAAAGATCAACTGCTTTCTAGACTTGTATTTCATCCAAATCTTGCACCTTCGAAACCTCATCTAATACCATTTGACTTGTTGCCTTAGAAGGTTCGAAATATAAGAAGCGGTCAAGTGACTCCGCCATTTGCCCCAAGACATTCTAAATGGCATTGGTATATGTTCATTAAATTGAATTTAATGATTTAATCTTTAATGAAGACCAATGCCTAAAAATAAATTCAATTAAATTGAATCAAGTGACTCCGCCATTAAATTGAATCAAGTGACTCCGCCATTCGTGTGAGAAGTAGATGAAGATGATGCATTGGTTTTCCTTTGTTCATTTCGGACTCGAGATATATGTGTGGCGTCGTCTTCAACGGTCTTCTCATCAATCTCCAATGTATCTTCTAAATTGTTAGTCTCTTAATTATTTATCATTTCCATCTCATCTTCTAATGTCGTTCGAGCATCATCCCCATTAGCACAATCTTGAACAAAAATATCACACAAACTATCCCAATTATCAATTGTAATTCTCCTTCGATATGGGACAGCTTTAGGATGAGCCTGAAAATAAATTCAATTTTAAATATGAAGATTAAAGAAAAATTCATTAAAAAAACACAACATATACCATAGAAGTAATGAGTATCTTCAAATAAAACTTACTAGCACATATGCATTCCCCACTCTTTTTTAACAACAACTCTCCCTTATTATACACTACTAGAAAAATGACAATTAAGGACACGAGCATTAGGGACAGCTTTTAAGCTGTCCTTTTAAAATGTATAAGTGACAACAAAATTTGGCTGTCCTTTATAATAACTCTACAAGGACAACAATTTTTTTCCGTCCTTTATATCATAAGGTACATAGTTTTAAGGACACTTTAAAATGTGATGTCCTTTATAATAACTCTAAGAGGATAGAACAATGTCGTCCCTTAAAATATGTATAATTCTTAACGTTGTATTTATAGAAAAAACTTTAAGTTTTATTTTTAAATGACATAAAAAAATTTAAACTAAAAACAAATAAAAGTAAGAATAATTTTTTTATATATAATACGTAAAGTTTTTTTGAAGATTTTATTTATAAAAAATAGTTTTAAAGTTAAAACAAGTTTTTAAAATTTCAAAATTGTATTTAATATAAATAAAAAAATTGGTTATAAAAATATTTTTAACGTTTTATTTATAGAAAAACTGTAAGTTTTGTATCCATAAATCACATACAGTAATTTAAACTAAAAAAAATAAAATATGGATAATTTTTTATATAAAATATGTATAGTTATTTTGAAGTTCTTATTTATAAAAAGTTATTTTTATATAATGAAAATATTTAAAAATAATAGACAATTTTTTTAAAGAAAAAATTAACCTTTTGTAATGGTTTTAAGCTAAGATGTTGAATTTATGATATGTATTAATTTTTATAATTATCCACCCTAGTTTGGTCTAGTGATAAGGGGGGATTCGAAATGGCCATATGTCACGAGTTTGAAATTCCCCAATGGATACAAGCCAGAATTTAAGTGAGGTGTGTGCTAAGGTGGCTCTTGGCTCGTTCGTATGAAGGTTCAGGGTTAGAAAAACATTGATTATGATCATATTTGTTTTTTTGTACATCTTGTATAGTATTGAAAACTCTAAAAGGACAGCAAATGATGTCCCTTCAAATAAAACTCTTAGACGACGGTAAATGTCGTCCTTTAAGACGATCGATCGTAGAAAAAAAACACCCAAAAATAGCCAAAACCAAAACCCACCTCATTTCCCTCCCCACCCCCCCCCCCCCACCCCCACCCCACCCCACCCCCAAAACACCCGCTCATTTTTCCATCTTGTCTCCCCCCACCCCCCCACCCGTCGCTGGCCTTTCTTCCTCTCCACCCCCACCCCCCGCCACTGGCCCCTGCTACTTAAACCCAACCCCCACCCGCCGCTGCTGGCCATGATCCCTCCCCTCCTCTCATCTCCGTCGGTGTCCCTCTGCTCTCCTCTTCTCTCCTCCGGACCGCCTATGGCCATCTGCTCCTCCCCACCGATCTACTCATCCCAAAGGCATCGATCGGATGCATATATATATATATATATATATATATATGATTTAATAATTTATAGATATTAACAAAAAAAAATTGCGATTTATAAATCTTAGGATTTAACTTGTTAGCCATATTTTTTGCATGAATAGCTTTGTTGGGTTGTTTTGGCATGTAAACTTTTATTTTTATTTTGAAAATTAAACCGTGGTAATTTGATATTGTTATTAGTGAAAATTTAATTATGTTATTTGTTTGAATTGGATTGGATTGAATAATTTTTTTGGCGAGATTTACTTGGATTGGATCCGATCCGATCCAATCCAATCCAAACAATTAATTATGAATAATCTGGCTAGTTGAAACTGAATGAAAATGACTGTCCTTGGGGTGTGTCATTGAGCAAATTCTTTAAGGAGTGGTTAAGAAGAATAAGCAGGTGACCCCGGATAAGAAAAAAAATAACAAATGCGAGTGAGTACGATGATGAGTATACATCTTTCGACGACAGGGAAGAGCTTAGTTTGTATGCCAAAGATGACGTCCGTAATGAGTGTATCTATCCTCAAATAAAGAAGGTATCTTATGTTAGAAAGTGCATTAAATTTTGATTTTATCTCTAATATTGAAGTTAAACTCTAAAAACACACACTCTTGGCAATTATTATGAATGTCATCACTAATTATTTATTATATATTGTTTTTCAGGTTTTATTCATGGCCCCTTTTAGAAAATCACATCATTCTTCCACACTGATGGATGGGGCGGATGCATCCCATGTGATGTTTGATACTTCGTCACATTCTCCCACACCCACAGTTGAGGCGGTTGTAACCCCTAAGGCGCTTGATACCTCTTTACATTCTTCTGCACCGACAATTGGGGCAGCAACAACCCCCATGACATGTAATACTTTGTTTCAAGTGTCTCGACCCATACACTTAGTTATTAGCGGTGTAGGTAATGGATACTTGCAACATGTTCACTTGATTTAAAGTTGTCAATAATTATAATATGTTGATTAGGCATAAATGCTTCCAAATTCACCCCTTAATTTAGAGGCTTTTATTACCTCAGACAACGTAAAATGAATTAGTTTATCTCACATCTTGGCTAACGATTTTGTCTAACAAGTACTCCAAGTTTCGTGTACTTTTTATTAATTTTATAGGTATTTTAAACATGAAAGAAATAAAGAAATCGAAAGAAGCAAGAGAAAATAAAGAAGACGAATCAAAAGAGCAAAAGCGTAATTTTTACCAGGAATCTGGTTGAGGACCCAAAATAAAAGTCGAAAATCTCACAATTGTGAACACGTAAGAAGAAACGGCATCCCAATCTGAGTTCTGGATTAAAAGTTAGGAAGACCCGAAGATGTGATAAAATCATGAGATTTTGAAGAGATATTGAAGAGAAGTTGAAGAAGACAACCCGGACCAATCCGATTTCCTAGAAAAACGGACCAGTCCGGGGTCTAAATTTACTGAATAAAAAGATGTTTAGGGAACCAATCCGGTATTCCAAAAAAATGGATTGGTCCGGCCCTCAAATTTACTATAAAGAACTATAAAAAGTGGACTAGTCCGGTTTATTTGAAAAATGGATCAATCTGGTTGTCTACCGGACCAGTTCGGTATGTCCTGGCCGGATCGATCCGGTGCTCGAGATTTGATCTGATCTTCTTCTTCTTAGAGTTTTGCATTAATCCAAATCTTGTAAATTACGTAGGATATAAATTTAAAAGAACTCCGAGAAAGAAGGAGGCTTCTAATTCGTTTTTAGAGAAGCTTTGTAATTAGCTTAGAGAAGAAACAACAAAAATCCTAGTTTGATTCCAGTTTTGCAATCCAAGTAAATTCATTCCAATCCTTGCTTTCATTATTGTAGTAGTTAATGCTTTAGTAGTAATTTCATCATTCTTCATCTTCAATTGTTAGTAAAAATATTTTCTTTCATTCAAAACATATTTTCTTATAGTTTTAGTATGTCCGACTAAGTTTTCAAGGGTTGGGGTGCATGAACCCCACCCGATGTAATTCATGTTAGTGGAAATAGAAGTTGAAAATAAAACTTTAGGTGAATTGTATCGTAGTTACTACGATACTACTTTAATTCAACCTTTGCTTACATACTGTGTGGGCTACGATCCCTCATATATGTAATACTTAGGAGGAATAAAGACCAAATTCTAATTCAACCTTTGCTTACGTATTGTCCGGGCTACGATCCCTCATATATGTAATACTTAGGAGTATTAAAAAGTCGGATTCATTTGATGATTTAATTCTGAATCTAGTATCCAACGAAGTGAATTACTAGGGTGTGGGGGATTGTAACCCAACCTATCTTTCTCATCTTATATTTAAAGTTTTAGTTAAATCATCATCAGTTTTTAGTTAATTGGAATAATTTCATTTCCTCTTTTCATATTTGCATTTAGTTGTATTCATTCCACAATTCAAAATCACCTTTTCGTTCTTTTTGAAGAGTCAATGTTAGGTTACCTTCGTCTTTCCAACATCATTACGACTCCGTTCGTCTTGTTTCCCTGAGGATCGATACCCGACTTATAGGATTATTACTTGAGTGACAAGCTTTCACTTGATCCTAAATAGCACGCACACTAGACAGATTTGTGGTCGCGTCAAGTTTTTGGCGCCGTTGTCGAAGAATTAGGTAGATTTAGGATAGATCAAGTCAATCTAAAACTTTGACCAAGAAAATCCAAAAACATGAAAAGAAAAAGAAAAAAAATTCATCATCTCTCAAAAGCCTTTAATGCAAAATCCTGAGCACACTCTGACTCCTCACAATACTCCAACCAGAATCCACGAAAATCCAATCGTTGAGTACAACTCTGAAAGTCCCCACACACCACGCGTTCCACATTTCTGATTTTCGATTCCTACTCCCGAGCACTCTATCAATAGCTACACCCTGAGTCGAACTTAGGGTCACACATCTAGGACACCGAGTGAGTACACAGAGTCATTTGAAGAGAGTGTGAGTGCAATGTCTGATGCAGTAAGTTTCGGTACTGGAGAGGGAGATCTCCCCTATCGTCCTATGAATGACTTACTCTTTCCTTAGCGGACTGTCACCCATGGTTGCATTTTACTGTCGTATACTGCCGGTCAGTTCCACTTTCGCAATGGGATGATACAGATTCTCCTTACATTTCATGGCATGGATTCAGAAAATCCATACCTGGATATTCGTGAGTTCGAAGAGGCATGTGACACATTCGGTGATCAAACTTACACGCAAGATGTCGTTTGCCTAAAGTTTTTTCCCTTTTTCTTAAAGGATAAAGCCAAGACCTGGCTATGGTCTCTACCCCCGAACTCCGTCACTTCCTGGAGAGATATGCAGTCTAAGTTTGTCTCAAAATTATATCCGCATCACAAGACCAACTCTGCCAAGACTCAAATCCAAACTTTTCGACAACACGATAATGAGTCCTTTGACAAATATTGGGAACGGTTCCAAGAGTTAGTAAGTGCATGCCCCCATCATGGTTTTGACAAACACCTAGTGATATCGTTCTTTCATAATGGGTTGACAATAGCTTCCAAACAACTTGTGCAAATAATGTGTGAAAGACCCTTTTGGGATTTAAACTCGTGCGATGCCGAGGCCCATATTAAGTATGTCGGAGAGACTACTCATGCATGGGACACATCTGATCCCAACCAAGCTAGACCTAGACAACCATCTTTCAATCACACTACATCCGGTCTATACCATTTGGATAGCAATACCTTAATAAATCGTCGATTCAATCAGTTTCAGAGAGATATGAAAGAGTGGTTTGATGGTCGGTTGAGGAATATCTTCGGATCCAGCCATGGTTCGAACGAAAAAGTGTGTGCTATCTATAAGGCGGTCCACTCCACAAAGACATGCCCGACGGTTTCTGCCTACAAGGCCATGCACACTGAGTAGGTGGATGCTATAAGAGGATTCAAATGGAATTTTAATACCCCGTATGGGAATTCTTACAACCCTTCGTGGAGGAACCATCCTGGTTTCAACTATGGGGAACCACAAGATGCGATGAACCCACATTCACATGTTGTCCCACCTCCACCACCTCCTCAATACTAACAAACACTACCACCTCCAGTCCCATATGTAGCTCCACTGTGGAGGAGCCTCGAGGATACAATGAACCAATTCATAAATTCTTAAGGTGCAAACAATGCTCGATATGAACGCTTGTTCGCCTAAATAAATGCAAACATCTCCAAGATGAAATTTGCATTGAGCATTCAAGAGAAGGGCAAGTTTTCGGCCCAAGGCCAAAGACTTCCCTAAGGTCAACCTAGTGTTACCTCCACCTCTACCGAACAGCAGGAGCATTGCCAAGCGATAACCACTCTTCTTAGTGGGTGAGTTATTGATTTAACACCTCCCCCACACGACATTTCAAAAGACAAGGAGAATTCGCCCAGCACGAAAGAGGCCTAAGATATCTCCTTGATCGAGAGTGAAAAGGAAAACACTAGTGAGTCCGAGGTAGTAGTGAAACCAACCTCCGCTGCGTCATTGCTTCAAAGATTGGTTCCTGCCCATAAAGGGACCATACGTGAAGAAGTTCTACAAGTGCTTAAGAATGTAAAGTTGAACTTACCTTTCCTCTATACAATAAGGCAAATTCCATCCTATGCAAAAGTCATAAAAGACTTATTAACAGTCAGGAGGAGGATGAAGGTAAAGAAGAACGTGTTTCTAGCACAAAATGTGAGACCAGTCCTTCTTAACGATCTCCCACTTAAATATAAAGATCTCGGTGCCCCCACCATTTCCACCACCTCCTCAATACTAACAAACACTACCACCTCCAGTCCCATATGTAGCTCCACTGTGGAGGAGCCTCGAGGATACAATGAACCAATTCATAAATTCTTAAGGTGCAAACAATGCTCGATATGAACGCTTGTTCGCCTAAATAAATGCAAACATCTCCAAGATGAAATTTGCATTGAGCATTCAAGAGAAGGGCAAGTTTTCGGCCCAAGGCCAAAGACTTCCCTAAGGTCAACCTAGTGTTACCTCCACCTCTACCGAACAGCAGGAGCATTGCCAAGCGATAACCACTCTTCTTAGTGGGTGAGTTATTGATTTAACACCTCCCCCACACGACATTTCAAAAGACAAGGAGAATTCGCCCAGCACGAAAGAGGCCTAAGATATCTCCTTGATCGAGAGTGAAAAGGAAAACACTAGTGAGTCCGAGGTAGTAGTGAAACCAACCTCCGCTGCGTCATTGCTTCAAAGATTGGTTCCTGCCCATAAAGGGACCATACGTGAAGAAGTTCTACAAGTGCTTAAGAATGTAAAGTTGAACTTACCTTTCCTCTATACAATAAGGCAAATTCCATCCTATGCAAAAGTCATAAAAGACTTATTAACAGTCAGGAGGAGGATGAAGGTAAAGAAGAACGTGTTTCTAGCACAAAATGTGAGACCAGTCCTTCTTAACGATCTCCCACTTAAATATAAAGATCTCGGTGCCCCCACCATTTCCTACACCATTGGAGAGAACAAATTCGAAAAAGCCTTACTCGATTTGGGGGCAAGTGTTAATATCCTCCCCTATTCGTTTTATAGGAAACTTGACCTGGGCAATCTCAAGCCCACAAGGATCACTCTCCAGTCAGCGGATCGAACCGTGAATATACCACGGGGTATAGTTGAGGACGTGATAGTCCAAGTGGACACTTTCTACTTCCCGGTAGATTTTATCATTTGGGACACGGATCCCTCCTTCGCCTCGAAAAATCATATTCACATCATCCTTGGACGCCCATTCTTAGCTACGGCTAACGCAGTTATCAATACTAGAAATGGGCAAATGCAACTCACTTTTGGGAACATGACTTTAGAAACAAACATCTTCAACATAGCCCAACAAGCAGGGGAAGAAGATGATCTTCACGCGGTGAGACTAATTGAGGAGATTGTGGAAGAACACTTTGAGGAAAATTACCGTGGAGACGCCTTAGAAGCTTGCCTAGCTTCTAGTTATGAGAGTGAGGGAGCCTACACCGAGTTCGAGAGGTAGATAGAGGAGTTGAGTGGCTTACTCGATGAGAGGGCATCGGACGAGGACGCGAGAGATGCTAATTAGGTTTCTGATTTGAAGAGTTACCGCCAAGGGAAGCACGCATGGTTCCCTCTAGTGACACATTCCCGACTCTCGAGTTGAAGAAACTACCCTCCAATGTTAAATATGCTTTCCTAGGTAAAAGTGAGACATTTCTTGTTATTGTCTCCTCTAGCTTAGATGAAGAGCAGGAGGGTAAACTGTTAAAGATTTTGAGGAAGCACCAAGGTGCTTTTGGTTGCTGTATAGATGATTTGAAGGGGATAAGCCCTCTAATTTGCACCCATAAGATTCACCTCGAGGAAGACGTTAATCCCTCGAGACAAATACAAAGACGGCTAAACCCCATGATGAAATATGTGGTGAGGACTGAAATTATAAAACTGTTGGATGCTGGGATTATCTACCCAATCTCAGATAGCAAGTGGGTGAGCCCCGTTCAAGTCGTCCCGAAGAAGTCGGGCATGACTATGATTGAAAATGCCAAGGGAGAATTAGTTCCCCAACGTACCACCACTGGATGGCGCATTTGCATTGATTACCGAAAACTCAATGCGGGAACTAGGAAATACCATTTTCCCTTACCATTTATTGATCAAATGATTGAAAGAGTATCAGGTCAACCTTATTATTACTTCCTAGATGGTTATTCCGGATATAACCAAATTGAGGTAGATGTACTTGATCAAGAGAAGACGACCTTCACTTGCCCCTTCGGAACGTTTGCCTACAAACGTATGCCATTTGGCTTGTGTAATGCACCGGCGACCTTTCAAAGGTCCATGTTGAGCTTATTCAGTGACATGGTTTAGAGAGGGCTAGAGGTGTTTATGGATGAATTTAGTGTTTTTGGCACCTCCTTCGACCTATGTTTAGCCAATCTTGAGAAAGTACTAGCCCGATGTGTGGAAAAGAACTTAGTGCTGAATTGGGAAAAATGCCATTTCATGGTAACCGAGGGTATAGTTCTTGGCCACATCGTGTCATCCAAAGGGATCGAAGTTGACCAAGAAAAAATAGATGTCATAGCTGACCTACCCCCACCTAAATCTCTGAAAGACGTACGCTCCTTCTTGGGCCACGCGGGGTTTTATAGAAGGTTCATTAAGGACTTTAACGCCCTCGCTAGACCCTTACGCAATATTCTTATGAAGGACACCCCATTCGAGTGGACGGAAGGATGCCAAAGTGCTTTTGAAAAATTAAAAAATGTTCTTGTGTCCTCTCCCATTATGCAAACCCCGGATTGGTTCTTACCATTCGAGCTTATGTGTGATGCTAGCGATTATGCTATAGGGGCTGTTTTGGGCCAAAGAAAAGATAACAAGGCTCATGTCATGTACTACGCTAGCCGAACTCTTATCGGACCACAACTCAATTACTCCACCACGGAGAAGGAATTTTTAGCGGTAGTATTCGCTCTCGAAAATTTTTGGTCCTTTCTTATCGGTTCCCCCATCATTTACTTCACCGACCACGAGGCTTTAAAATATCTACTTGCGAAGAAAGACGCAAAGCCGCGCCTCATAAGGTGGATCCTGCTCCTACAAGAGTTTAACCTCTCCATTAAAGATAAAAATGAGTAGAAAACGTCGTTTCCGATCACTTATCACGGCTTTCGTCCGACGTACCTAGTGATCCTACACCCATAGACGAATATTTTTCGGATAAGCAACTCTTTACCACCTCTTCTTTGCCCTGGTTTGCAGATATAGTGAACTATCTTGTCATGGGAGTCGTCCCTCATGATTGGACACTGTAAGATAAGAAGAGGTTCATCACTTGGTCGTGCATGTTCTTTTATGATGATCCATTCCGTTTTAAATATTGCGCTGATCAAATCATCCGACGATGCATACCGAATGACGAAATTCCAAAAGTCATCCAATTTTGTCATTCAGAAGCATGTGGAGGCCACTTTTTCGTGAAAAAGATGACCGCTAAAATTCTCCAAAGCGGTTTGTACTGGCCCATAATGTTCCGCGATGTTAGCAATTGTTGCAAATCTTACGATAAATGTCAACGAATGGGGGCTATCACCCGACACGAGATGATGCCATTAGCTCTGATTCTCATCATTAAGGTTGTCGATTGCTGGGTATTGACTTTATGGGCCCTTTGCCCCATCCTTTGGATACCTATACATTCTAGTCGCGGTAGACTATGTTTCTAAATGGGTGGAAGCTATAGCTACTAAGACCAATGACAATAAAGTGGTGATAAAGTTCCTGCAAGAACACATACTTTCTCACTTCGGTGCACCTAAAGAGATAATCAATGATAACGGCACACACTTTTGTAATAAGCCGTTTGAAAGACTTATGAAAAAGTATGGTGTCATTCATAAGGTTGGAACGACATATCATCCACAAACGAATGGACAGGACAAGTTGGTTAATCGTGAAATCAAGCACATACTAGAGAAAACTGTCAATCCCGATCGAAAAGATTGGTCCCTTCGATTGAACGATTCTCTTTGGTCCTACCTCACCGCATACAAGAACCCACTCGGAATGTCCCCATTCCACTTTGTGTATGGAAAAACTTGCCATCTCCCCATTGAGTTAGAGCACAAAGAGTATTGGGCCATTAAGAGATTAAATTACGATATGGACAAAGCCGGTGAAGCTTGCAAGCTTCAACTTAATGAGTTAGAAGAGATACACAATGATGCGTATGAGAATACCAAGATTGAAAAAGCCCGGATGAAACTAGCACATGATAAGATTATTCAACGAAAAGTGTTTCAACCGGGACAAAAGGTACTCCTCTATAACTCCCGACTTCATCTATTTCCCGATAAATTACTGTCTAGATGGACTGGTCCATTCGTTGTAAAGAGTTTATACCCCCACGGAGCAGTAGAATTAGAAGATCCCAAAGGGGGGGATGCATTCAAAGTCAATGGACAACGCCTAAAGATATATGTTGAGGTGTGAGTAGAAGAGATCGACACCATTTGGTTGTCGGACCCCGTTTACGGGGTAGAGTGAGCTTGAATTGAGAGGTCGTCGCACCCCTGATGTGTATGGGGTGGATTCTTATGTATAGTAGTTGCACGTAGGTTAGGATAGTGGAGTCCGTAGGATCACATCGCAAACAGAGAGGAATTCGAACAACAACACACTTTACGAGGCGAGCATTTTTCTAAAGCCACAATATTGAGGAGAGAGATAATCAAATCAATAAGATCATCGGGTGTCGGATCGTAAGTAGGAGCAAGCAAAAGTCTAGGAGGAGTTTTTACCAGCCCATAAGTGGACTAGATCCATTCTGGGGACCAGACCAATCCGGTCCTGGGCACCCGTATTGACAAATATCGAAATAAAAAAATATAGGTCCTAGGCACCCAGATTGGTCGGGTGTCTACAACTCTTTGCCTTCCCTAGGTTCACCCCTTTTCCCCCCAATCCATCACCTTACCTCCATTTTCATCCCCTCCCTCCCCAACAACCATTTTCCCTTCAAATTCTTCCCCCTTTTCCCTCAAATCCCTTCCCCTTTTCCCTCCAAATCCTACCCAACCATCTCCCCTTACCACCTATAAAGTCCACCCTTTCCCCACCCCTTCACCACCACCACTCACTTTCCTCTTCTCTCTCCCTTACTCTGCCCAAACACTCTTACCCCATCCTATCACCATGGACAACCAACCACCTCCCCAAAAATACGATTCCATCATAATTCTCGCCTACGGAGCCGCCGGCTACCACTCCCGTCAAGAGGAACGGTGGTGCGAACGTTTTTTCGGTCAACCTCGCAAACTCCAAATAGAGGGACAAGTCATTTGGAATGACATGCCTAATTTTATCACGACTCTTTTCATGGTACGGGGTTGGTGTCGTTTCCTCAACGAATCTCATGACGCGGTCTGGCCCAATGCGGTGCGCACCTTCTATGGCTCCATTATTCGCACCGGCCACCACATGGCTGAAGCTTACATTGGCGGCGGCCGCGTTCCTTTCTCTTTGTAACTTATGTACCAGAAGTTGGCTGCCAAAGATGTCCCGAACCCACAACCATACATTTACCCAAACCTCTTGCCCCACTTGAAAAAGACGTGTGCATGTCTCGCATCGACCCCAATGCTAATTGGAATACCGAAACCTACCCGGTGGGCCGGCTAAGTGAAAAAGCGAGCCTCACTTTCAAAATAGTGTGCGCCAACATTCTCCCCACGGGAAATCAGTCGGCGATGCGCCCGCATCAAGCCACCCTCGTCTACCACATCTTCGACCCCCCCCCATTAACCTGGCTTTGTGCATTTACAAAGATATATTCTTCTCCGCCACGGATAAAAAGGGTGTCACCCCTCTCCCCTTTCCTCGGCTCATCACATCCATGCTAGTCGACGCTGGCATTGCCCCACCGCAAGATTTCCCGCGCCTCCCAACTAAGTTTGTGTACACCATCCGGACGAAACGGGAACGACAACAAGCCCGCATCCAAGCCCGATTGACCCAGGAGAGCAGTGAAGAAGAGGAGGGTAATGATGAAGAAGCGGATGAGAACGGTGACGACGAGAACAGCGACAAAGAGGAGGAGGACATTTTGATGGGTGAGGGCGACGCAGATTATGACAGTGGTGAAGATTTTGATTTTTCACCCGCCAACGCTGAAATTAATAGGCGTCTCACGGCGGTGGAAACCCGGGTTTACAGATTCATCACACAATATAATAGGGTCCAAGAGGCATATCAACGGGATCAAGCGGCCTACCGAAGGGACACCAGCATGATGCATCGTCTCCAAACTCACATGTACGAACTCAACTTCGGTGGACCCCCTCCAAGTTTTTTCTATGACCTGTATGACCCCAGCGCGCCCGAAAGCTCCAACCCTACGCCCCAGTGATGATTTTTATGAAAAGTGTTTGTTTAAGTGCTGGTTGTATTCACATGGCTGTTTGCTTTCCTTTCAATTTGTAACACATGCTAATCCTCTATATAACAATCTGCATTTCTGTTTTATTTGTTCATTTTATTTTCTCGCACTTTTAATTCACTTTGAGTTAGATTTTAGTCCTTTTTGCCTGAGGACAATGAAAAAGTCTAAGTTAGGGGGGTCACAAGTGCGTCTTTCTAAAACTTCACAAATTTTCAAAAATGCCCAGAAATTTTTAAAAAAATGAAAATTTTTAAAAAGGCAAAATATTTTTCTTCAAAATAAATAAAAATTGGAATTCAAATTTTTCGAAAATATCATTAAAAGACAGTTTAAAGTCTTAAATTGTAAAAACACAATACACAAAACCGAAATTGACCAAATATGGAAATTGAGCGAACATAGACGACTTAACGAATAAATGTGAAGATTAACAAACCCGGTGAGATTCGAGCCTTTCATTATTGTGAATTTATAAATCAATCCGAGTTAAATGTTAACTCAAAGTTCTCTTCAGCGTTCTAACAAGTCGTTGAGGATCTCAATTCTTTCACTTTGACCGGTTATGGAAAATGTGTGTGATATTGCCTTGAAAAACATGCTAAATAAATCTCTAAACTAAATTAATCTCGGGACGCATATGGTAACGCAATTAGTATTTTGAACAATGAAGTAGGCCCTCGTTTGTCACCCAAAATTATTGGCCAGAAAAAGTAGCGAAAAATTACCCCTTTTGTAAACCCAAATTGATTCGAATAAATTTTTTCCTTTCATTTGACAACTCGAAAACCCCTAATTAGCCCAAAATTATGAAAATTTATAATTCTAGAAATTAAGCCCGAAAAGTGCATAAAAAGGGGCAAGAAAAGAATAGCTATGCTCAACAAAAATAGCAAGAAAGAAAAAAAATAGAAAAATCAGAAAAAGGAGCAGAAGCCCGAAAAAAGCACTAATGGACATCATAAGAAAATTTTCCAATTTCGAAATTCCCAATCACCCCCATTTTACCCAATACACCCTAAACCCAAGAAAGTTTTAACCGAGTCCAAAATTGCGAAATTGGTTACCGCGTGGAGAGCTAAAACATGAAAAGATAATAAAAGAGATTATAAATATGAATTAGAGGTAATGTTCCCATTTGCTTATAACCGTAATCCAATGATGAGATCCATTTACCATAAAAATCTGTCTTTCTATTTGTGTGCATGAATTTGGTTCCAATACATTTATTCTTATAAATCACGCATATCGAGAAAAAATAGCCACCCTTCTGAGAGATTTGTTTGTGAGAGCATCCAATGAGATTTTGAGATCAAAATGAATTTTTGAATAAGTAACATAATGATCAATCGTTGGAAATCCGCGGTTAAATTTATGGCTTCGCACGCATGGACTATGATTTGAGACTCTTGAACATGAATTGATGATGACTATTTTCTGGAAAAGTTTAAGTTATAAAATTTTTGCAAATTTTGAGTTTTCTTTGAGTTGAATTTTGTGGGTATATTCCCTGCAAACTCTCACGAGGCACAACTCGTCCTACTAGGGTAACCTAGGGGTTTAAAAGTTTCTTGCATATGCTAAATTCAATCGCTTGCCCGCTAAAGAGGTATCCTATCCCATTTTGAGCTGGATCATGTTTTGATTCTTTTATATTGCTCAGGACGATCAAAGTTTAAGTTGGGGGGTTTGATAAGGCATAAATTCTTCTAAATTTACCCCTTAATTTAGAGGCTTTTATTACCTCGGACAACGTAAAATGAATTAGTTTATCTCATATATTGGCTAACGGTTTCGTCTAACAAGTACCCCGAGATTCGTATATTTCTTGTTAATTTTACAGGTATTTTACACATGAAAGAAAGAAAGAAATCGAAAGAAGCAAGAGAAAAGAAAGAAGACGAATCAAAAGGAAAAAAGCGCAATTTATACTAGGAATCCGGTTGAGGACCCAAAATAAAAGTCGAAGATCTCACAGTTGTGAAGACGTAGGAAGAAACGACGTCCCAATCTGAGTTATGGATTAAAAGTTATGAAGACCCGAAGATGTGAGAAAATCATGAGATTTTGAAGAGATATTGAAGAGAAGTTGAAGAAGACAACCCGGACCAATCCGATTTCCTAAAAAAACGGACCAGTCTGGGGTCCAAAATCACTAAATAAAAAGATGTTTAGCTGACCAATCCGGTATTCCAAAAAAATGAATTGGTCCGGCCCTTAAAATTACTGTAAAGAGCTATGAAAAGAGAACCAGTCCGATTTATTTGAAAAACGGATCAATCCAGTTGTCTACTGGACCAGTTCGGTATGTCCTGACTGGATCGATCCAGTGCTCGAGATTTGATCTGATCTTCTTCTTCTTAGAGTTTTGCATTAATCCAAATCTTGTAAATTACACGAGTTATCATTCTTCAAATGTTCACGATGTCTCTCCATTACGACTATACTCTCTAACGTAACGCATCGCTTATAATGAATATCACTAAGGAGTCCCTCCTATCCTTATATACGCCTACGCCCATATTACTAGCTTAAGAACTATGTTTGCCCTACATATACTTGAGTCATTCATAGTTCTCAAATTATTTTCACCAAATTCCAGCTCGCCACGTAAATTCCCAATATTATGAAATCTCGTTCCAAGTGCCCAGTATCTTATTCGAAAAACTTCAAACGAACTAAGTATTGAATTCTCATTAGATTCTCATTGGATTATCATTCGAACGATGTTGTTCGAACAACTTTCCCTTTTCCCAGGTCGTTTGAACGACTTTTGCCCAGTTCGTCTTCTACCTTAGGAAATATGCGTTTTTGCCCATTTTTGTTCACCCAATTCACATCAAAATTCATCCAACTCACCATTTAAAGTCATAAAGCCATTTTTACGTACATATAGATGATCCCTAAGATATTTTAACCATCAAACCTCTTTAAATCTTATATATGAGTGAAGGAATTACAATTAAATACCAAAAACCCTAGTTTTACATCATCAATAATTCTATCCACTCAAAACCTAAAATTAAAATCGTTTTCCTTCAAGTAATATCCCAGATTCATAGACTCTACATATATTATTTCATCTATAATCAATTTTCTTCCCAAAACTTGATTAACAAATCAATTACAATCCAAATTTCATCATAATAGGTGTATATCGACAATTCTACATTAACATGTGTAATATATGCACTAATTTAAAGCAACATAACCACTTGACTTATTGAGAAGGTCTGAATCATTGAATGAAGGTGGTATAGATGTGTTTCTCTCTTCCTGATGTACATATTGATGGTACTTTTGTGAAGGATGGCTGGTTTTGGTCTCCGGGTTCTTAGAAATCCTTTCTTCTTCTTATATGTCTTGGACTCTCTCCTTTTCTCTACTGATAAAAACTAACTTTTGTCATGTATGTGAAGATATAATCCTCCCAATTTTCTTACATTAATTTGCCTAAATTTTTCAAAAGACAAAAATACCCATTCGGGGTGTCGGTTTGGGCCAAAACTAGCTCGAAACCCAAATTGAGCCCCCTAGTAGACTTTTCTGACTATTTTGATGTTTACGGACATGTTATCGCACTCGAAATGACCATTTGGGCGACGTATAATTATTTTACTTCTCACCTTACTAATTTAGTCCCGACACGACTCACACGCGCGTCCTGATTGTCGTAGTTTTCACTCACGACCGCATTAATATTTACATGATCATATATCACTTTACTCACTAAGTAATATTTAATATAACTTATATCAATAAGTACTAACTCCAGCACGCTAGTAATTATTTAAACAAAATTCGGATTAATTATATATCTAAATTTCCCATTTAAGTCAATTAATCCCATAATTTAAAATCATTAAAAATACGGGGTATTACATACTTCTCCCTTAATAATGGAATTTTGTCCCGAAATTCAAAAAAATAAAGGTATACCTAGTAAGAATAACTCGGGATATTTGTCGCGCATCTCATCCTCGCGCTCCTAGGTAGACTCCTCTACATTATGATGTCGCCACTCCACACGGACTAATGGCACTACCTTTGACCTTAATTTTATATCGCTACGGTCTAGGATAACAACTGGCCCCTCCTCATAGGAACTGTCGGGCTATAGGTCAATCTCCTCAAAAGTAATATAAGTGTGGGCCATGTCATCCCAAAGATATCTCCTCAACGAACAAATATGGAACACATCATGAATCCTATACAAGTTCTCTAGTAACCCAAGTCTATAAGTTATTGCCCAATCCGCTCGATAATAGGGAATGGCCCTACGTACCTCAGCGCCAACTTCCCTTTCGTTCCAAACCACATTACCCCTTTCGTAGGGGATACTCGTAGAAACACCTGGTCCCCCACATTGAACTCTCTAAAGAACCATTTGGCATCGGCGTAACTGTTTTATATATCCTAAGCAACCCGAATATAGCTCCAAATCATCTCAATCCTGGACGAAGTTTCTTAAATTACCTCTGGACCAAGTAGCTTGTTGTCCCCCACTTCTAGCTAACACGCTGAAGAATGAAAAGGCCTACCATATAACGCCTCGAATGGAGCCATGTCAATAGTAAACTAGTAGGAGTTATTATAATCACACTCCACTAGTGGAAGATATTGCTCCTAACTCCCGGCAAAATCAAGGATACACATCCACAACATATCCTCTAACATTTCATTCGTTCGCTCTATCTTCCCATCAGTCTATGGGTGATATGCCGAACTCAAACGTAACTACGTACCCATGGCCTCTTGGAAACTCTCCCAAAATCTGGACACAAAAATCTTGTCCCGATCAGACACAATATCAAGGGGCGCCCCATGAAGTCTCATTATCTCGGAGATGAAGATCTGAGCATACTGCCCGTAGTGTAATCGGTTCGAACTGACGGAAAGTGAGCTACCTTGGTCAACCAATCCACAATCACCCATATGTAATTGCGACCCCACTACAATGTGGGCATCCCTGTAATGAAATCCATGGAAATGCTCTCCTATTTCCACATAGGGATCTCGAACGGTTATGGAAGACCTCCCGATCTCTGATGGTCCACTTTCACCAGTTGACAAATAACGCATTTCGAAACAAACTCGACGATGTATTTCTTCATTCCACTCCACTATTACTATCATCTCATATCCTGGTACATCTTATCCCCTTTGGAATGTACCGTAAAATGTGAATCGTGCGACTCCGTCATCACCGCATGTCATAGGTCCTCCCCCTCTAGAACAATCAAATGTCCATTAAAGCGTAAACCCCCATCTAAACACACGGAATAAGACTCAACTCCCTCGGTTAGAAGTTGTACAATCCGATCCCGATAGAACATGTTGGCTGCCTGGGCTTTTATTACTCTTGTCATAATCTGGGGTGTAACGATCATGACAGACATGAATGATCGGGCCACTGCATCATGGTGTCCCAAATCCTTCCATTTCTCCTTCCATACCTCGTCCATGTCTCCTACTGGCCTCTGGCTCAACGCATCATCTACTATGTTAGCTTTCGCCGAGTGGTAATTGATATCGAACTGGTAGTCCTTCACAAATTCAAGCCACCTACATTGACGAATGTTCAATTCCTTCTGAGTGAACAAATACTGCAGTGACTTGTGATCTGTGAACAGGCAAAACTTCTCTCCCAACAAATAGTTTCTCCAAATTCAAAGAGCAAACACGACGGTTGATAGCTCTAAATCGTGGGTGGGGTAATTCCTCTCGTGAGGCTTGAGCTTACGAGAGGCATAAGCTATAGCCTGATCTTCCTAATGAATTACACCTCCAAATCCCTGTAGGGAAGCATCAGTATAGACTAAGTACTCCACTCCTGGTATGGGCAGTGCTAGAACTGGTGCTGAAGTCAGATTGTCCTTCACCTCATCGAAAGCCAATTGACAGGCGTCATCCCAGATAAATGGCACTCCTTTGCGAGTCAAATTTGTCAACGGACCCACTATATTCGTGAATCTCCGAATAAACCGCCTGTAGTAGCCTACTAACCCTAAGAAACTCCGCATCTCCGTTGGCATTGTGGGTTGTCCCCACTCCCTCACCACTGACACTTTGTTGGGGTCCACTGATATTCCCTTATCTAATACGATGTGCCCCAAGAATTATACCTCTCCCAGCCAGAATCCACATTTATTGAATTTAGCATACAACTCATTATCCCGTAAAGTCTGTAAAACCTTACGTAAGTGCTCGGCATGCTCCTCCCCGTTCTGTGAATAAATCAGGATGTCATATGTGAAGACAATGACAAACCGATCTAAGAACTCTCTGAACACGCTATTCATTAAGTTCATAAATACTGCCGGAGTGTTGGTTAGCCTGAATGGCATAACCCGAAACTCATAGGATCCATACCTCATCAGAAACGCTATCTTAGACACATCCTGCTCCCTGATCCTCAACTGATGGTATCCTGAACTCAAGCCTATCTTCGAAAAGAAAGATGCTCCCCTCAGCTGGTCAAATACGTCATCGATTTTGGGCAATGAATACTTATTTCGTATCGTAACTTTATTCAACTCCCGATAATCTACGTATAGTTGTAAGGATCCATCCCTCTTCTTCAAAAACAGAACAGTGGCACCCCAAGGTGAGGTACTTCGGCGGATGAAACCCTGTCTCAATAGCTGCTCAATTTGATCCCTTGGCTCCCTCATCTCTGCAGGTGACATATGGTAAGGTGCACGAGCTATCGACCGAGTGCCCGATGCTAAGTTAATCATAAACTCTATCTCTGTGCTCGACAGTAGCCCTGGTATATCCTGAAACACATAGGCGTACTCATGAACAACTGGAATAGAATCAAGGGGAATCACAACTCCCATAGAGGTCTCCCCCTCTATATAAAACAAATGGGTGGAAGATCCTCCTTCGGGGCAAGGCATCACCACTAAAAACATCTCCTGACAAGGGATAGCGAATATTATGATCCTACTAAAGCAATCTATCATGGAACTATACTTGACTAGCCAATCCATACCAATAATAGCATCGTACTCGTGCATATCTAAAACAAGCATATCGACCGGGAGGATCAAACTCCCAATCTCTATGCTTACTCCCCGATATATAAATAAAATCAAGGACCCATACCCCAACGGAGAATCTATACTAGAAGAAAATTTATTTTTTAACCATTGAAGAAAATAAGGAAAAAATAAGAAGAAGAATATTATGAATTATTTTAAACGAGAATAAGATGTGCACCGTTCGAAATAATTAATGGATATTTTCTTGTCAGTGCATCTCGTAAAACTCTACCATCCGCAGCCAACCGTTCCAACCCAGGTAACACATAAGTGAATTTCAAATCACGGGAACAAACTCCTATTACATTTGTCGCGTTAAAAATCTTCCTATTTTGATATCTCCTTTCGTCATGAGAAGGAACCATTACAGGAACATATGTCCCATACAAAACTCCGAGGTAATTCTCAAACCATTCCCACTTTCATCTTCATAACCTTCAATTTCTTTCTCGGGATGGGCCAAATACTTTCCCCCTAATTTAATTATATTGTGCAAAACCTCATTGAAATGTTGACTACCCATCTCCCCTGAGCGGATGAATTGAAACTTGACAACCTGATTCTTTAGGTTATGTCCAACCATATATAAAAACATAGCCACAACTTCCTCTATCCAAACATGTTCCATTTCACGTAATAATTTTTTATCACGTAATTTGTTATATAAACTATTAAATGCATCTATGCTAAGATGCAATTGCTCTCTACAAGTTTTATTACTTTCATAATAAAGTCTTCTCAAATATATCTATCTTGTATTTCTCAAATCTTCGGACGGCTCCTTTAAAAAATGTGTTTTATGACACCACACCGCAATTGCCGTCGAAATAACTATATGATGTCCTACAACTATTTTTCTTTTCTTTTTTCTCTAGTGTCATTCTCATTGCTAACCAAGTCGTGAATCCCCAACAAACAATGATCAATTTCCCGAAATTATTTCACATTTAATAATGTTACCAATGCGTATATAAATAAATTATATAACAATACATATATATAAATTATATCACAATACATAAAAAAAAATTATAACACATAGATAGATAAAAATTATATAACATTTTATATGATACATACATTAAAATAAAATAAAAATACCTAACATTTTACATAAAATCATATAACATATTATATGATACATATATAAAACTAAAAAAAATCACCTAACATTTTATGTAAAATTACCTAACATTTTATGTGTTGTATGTTGATATCAAAATTAGGTAACATTTTATATATATATAAAAATCAGATATGTTGTAGTATACAAAAACAGTCATTCATTACTTAACAGTCATTACCAATCTTAT
This sequence comes from Sambucus nigra, assembly GCA_949130495.1. Classification (NCBI taxonomy): domain Eukaryota; kingdom Viridiplantae; phylum Streptophyta; class Magnoliopsida; order Dipsacales; family Adoxaceae; genus Sambucus; species Sambucus nigra. The sequence goes on along the minus strand of OX422222.1, from coordinate 89,919,069 downwards.
TTGAGATTTGGCCGGAAAAACCATCTGAGATCTAATATATATATATATATATATATATATATGAGCCTATAAATTATCGGCTAAATTATAGGCACACGCTCTTTCTTTTCTGGGCTCACCACCAGGTGACAAATGTCCGATCTGCACTCTTAAAATGCGGATTGGTCTGCAAAAGAGTAGTATTGTATATATACACTAGTATATGTCCGTGTATGAAGGTACTGCGAAATTTTTTCAAAGTACGTAATCACAAAACGATGAAAAATTTCGAAGAATGTAATCGCAAAAAGGCAAAAAAATTCCAAAGTACGTTATTGCAAAACAAAAAAATAATATAAAATTACAGTACATATTTACAAAACGGCAAAAAGTTTGTTCCCCAATAAAACTTAGTGTAGTCTAAAGTATTGAGTGTGTAAACAATTTACGTTAATTTTTTACAACATAAATGTGAATAAAATTTAGAAACTTAAGGCAAAATTTATTTTATTTATAGGACTATTTACCCTGTTAAGAAATAAAAACAGTCCACAATTTAAACATCGTACAAACAAAATCATCAATTTAGACATGGTACAAACAAAATCATCAATTTAAACATCATATAAACATAAGAAACGATAGAAAACAGTCTTCCTCCCTATAAAGTGGTGACCCCCTCCTCGACGGCAGCTCCAGCACAACATCAATCAACTCGGCTCCTTCAGTGGAATTCTCTTATGCACAATATCAAGAACAAAATAAGAGGGGATTGCTCTTATTCACAATAGTCTTTTTAAAAATCAATGGATCTCTCAATTCTTGTGGCCTCTAAGGGATGGTCAGCTGGTCCTGCCGTCCAATTCTGTAATATAAGGAGACAGAGAAATTGAGGGAAATTATGTGTAAAAAAGTTGAGAAGATGTAAATTAATGTATAGATACGCAATTTTCCACAAATGAATCAATTGAGATAATAGAGGGACTCGAATATGAAGAAAGTGTGGGGGGGGAAGATTTTAAAGATGGGTATCCCCAAAGTGTTATCGCCAATACACATAGTGTCACCAATACACATAATAATACCATGAAATTTATAAAACAAATAAATTTTACTTTCATTTGATTCACTTTTTAAGAGTTTGCATGTTTCAGTAGGATGGCCAATAGAGCAGCCAACCATGACATCACTAATACTCCACTGGTAGAATATCAGACAAAGGAGTTATGACATCCCGCTTATTAAAATAAGAGGTGGCCAGCCTGGTACTCCAATAAAAATAGGAATCTTAAATTGTCCATTCTTAGCATCACTGTCGGACAAAAGATAATACGAGACAACCACCCAATATTTTAAAAATGGATGTCAAAATTTTCAATTTGATAAAAATGATTTCAGTCATCCACTTATCATAACAAAAGGTTAATATATATTCAACGAACAGACTGATAGAATTACTACAAAATATAACCGAATAAGCTGTCACTTAACATACTGGTATAAAAAGGTCACACCAAGTATAACAGTAGCTATGAGTAATAAACTTGGGCAACAAGCCCGAATATAACTGACGAGTCATAACTAGAATATCCAAAAAGAATTTGATGCGTCTAGTACAAAAATCCTATAACATCCTCAAAACATTGTAGCTCCTTTAACACTGGAAGGGAAGGTCAGAATGGGTGCCCTTGCGGTGGAACACCTGAACATAATCAAGAACCACACAAGGAGAACAAAATATAAACGGTTCAGGGATCGATTTGATATGATTTACAAGTGAATAAGATGCATAAAAGCTATGACTGAAAGATTTCATAAATAGGATAGGTTCTCTCTTCACTTAAGAAATTATGTTCACCCCTCTTCTAAAGTGCATCCTAACGCGAACATTTTATTTTAAGTTAAGCTACCCGACTACTAATAAAAATAGCCGAACTATCTACAATATACCTAGTTTACCAATTTCTCATTTATTTATCTTTGCAAGTCATTTAAGCATGGAGGATCACATATAATTATAGTTGGTTCACAATTACATTTAATCCTTTGCATTAAAACACAATTTCAGTGAGGACAGCTATATTCATACAATAACAGTTCTAAGACCATCCTTCCGAGAATTACCCCAATGGATGCGTTCCCTAATTGCCATAATCTTTCAGGGCCTATTTTCAAGACCACCTGGGTACCCACAGTCGATATCTTGCTTTCCACCCGGGCTTTTAATTCTGTTTTATAGAGACCCGAGGACATTTTTCTAATAATGAATGTAGAAAGGTAAGGCACTTTCCCCGGCATACGAAAAAAAAATCCAGGATGACGGCTTTCAAAATACGAGTAAGGGACGGGATTTTCAGTCTAAAAAGGGCTAAAACAGGCGAAACCATACAAGAGGGTCCAGAAGGGACACGCAGTATGTTTCTTTTATCCCACTCGGTGTTCCTTTTCCATTTGCTTCCAATAGTTCGACCTATCCAAAAAAATTATCGGCCTATGAATGTGGTTTCGATCCTTCCGGTGATGCCAGAAGTCGTTTTGATATACGATTTTATCTTGTTTCCATTTTATTTATTATCCCTGATCCGGAGTCTTATTGAGTTTCTTATCCTGCTTGACCACAAAGGAGGGGACCTAAGCTGATGAAAGCGTAAAAGAAATAATGCAAATCAAGTCAAGTTAACATTTTCTCTTTAGCGATCTTTAGCAATCGTGGATTGGTGTTCAGTAGTTTATTATTCGCAAGTGAAGTAAGTAGTTCAGTTTGGGCGGGCATATCTTGAGGGGACGAGCGTGCAACTACAACAAGTAACTGTCTTTCTGTTCCCGATCCCAGAGTGAAGGTCTGAGGCCCTCTCATGTTTTAATGATCTAAAGAGTATAAAGCCCAAAGATCTAAAATAGAGCACCACTTTATTCTTTCTCTTGATAACGTATGATGCGGGATTGTACCCTCATATATGTAATGCTTGAGATTAATAAAGACCGAGTTTAATCAACTATCTAATTCACAAGCTAGTTTTCTATCCGACAAACATACTAGGGTTTGGGGAATTGTAGTCCAACCTATTTGTCTCATTCATATTTATTCAATCATAGTAGTTTACTCCTACACACGTAGTTTAATTATTAATTTAATTAATTTTCATTTAGTTAATAGAAAGCAGTCTAAAAAATTAATCACCTTTTTGTTTATTTTCTAGAGTCAGTTTAGGGTCAATCATCTTTCCTACGTCGTCACGAGCGATCGTCCTATTTTCCCGAGGATTCGACCCCGACTTACCAGGTTATTACTTACACGGAGAGTTTGCACTTGAACCGATATAAGAACGCAATAGAGATACATTTACAGTCGCGTAAAGTTTTTGGCGCCGTTGCCGGGAAGTTAGGTTAGGTCGATTTGATAAAAAAATTGACTCCAAAACTTAAAAAGCCAAAAAAATTATAAAATCAAAAATCCAAAAAAAAATTAAAGGGAAAAAAATATAACTTCTCTCAAAATCCTTTCATGGAAAATCTGTAACAAACCCCTCAAGCTACTCCAATACGCATTCACAAAAATCCCATAGTTTAGTATGACCACGATAGCCCACATACTCCTTATGTTCCACAATTTTGGGTTCCACCTCCTACACCTCCAAACTCCATCACTAGTCACACTTCTAGGACACCGAGTGAGTGTGACACCCCGCCCAATTAAATATCGAGTGATCAGTCCTTTATAAAATTTAAAACAGAATGTTCGGTTGGTTCATTCTTAACATCACTGACGAAAACATAATAACCTTATTAACCACCTAATAATTAATTAAGTTAGTGCCAAAATATTTTTCTTTTTTAAAATAATCTTTCAATTATTAATCCGAGAATATAAACATCAATCATCCACCACAACTAATTAATGTAAATACTAAATATGAATCACAAACTGAAATAGATAAGACTCGATAAAACATTCCAGCTTTAAAACTCTAAATCAAGTACCATATGAACAATAAATCAAACTAAAATGAAAAGGAAATAATCTGAATACAATCTCAAATAATTTTCTAAGGAATGGGGGACACATGCCCTAAATAGAAAGTCTAAATAGAACGAAAGTGAAATGATGGAGGCGTCTAATGCAAAGCCCTACAGCTTCCACAACAATTGCAGCATGCGAAGCAATCCAAATCTCTAAGTCTGGTATCCCTATGGCTGAGCACCTGATATAATACATATATATATCAAGAGAGAGAAGAGATGCAAGAAACGGGTCAGAGCCCGATGTGTAAAAATATTTGTTTTATCAAGTATTTAAAATTTGCAGTAACGCAAGTGTCAAATGCATGTTAGTTCGAACTCTCACATGAGAATCTCACCTCTCGTCTATTGTGCACGCCTAATGTACATATATTCTCACCTAGCCATCTGTAACACTTCTAGCTAGATAACGGTTCATACTTATTGTTATACCTCAATGTAGCAACCCGCAATTCCCAGTTTTTCACATTATTAATACCATCATTTATAAATTCGTTTAGTTGTTAACACACTAAGTTAAGTATTCACAACTTACGTCACTTAAGGCTATACTATCCCAATAACCTACGATTATCTCACAGTAGGAATAACACAAGTATATATATATTCACCACTATAATACACGTATACTAATACATCACCCCAAGGCTAAACCAGTAGTGCATTGCATACTCTGCTATTATGTCCCGGTACATCTCGTACTCTAATAAGGACTGTCGGTTCGGAAGTCTCCCACGAACCATATACACAAAACACACATTGTGGAGGCGAACATAGTTCACATACCTATGGGTCACACACATACCTACGCTCCCATAGTCAGCTGACTTATCAACTCATAAATAAGTCTTCACAGTACTATATTCTGAGATACAAGTCAAATATCCCCCCGAGGTCACCCAGGATAGGACCGTCTCTACACAACCACCCGTGATAGCAAGTATCTAGGTATGTCATATAAATAATATTAAACAAGTACTAGGCATTCACATATCCTATTAATATTATTAGGTATTCTCCCCAAACTTCTTGTATATGTCTCATACGTATTCCATTCTCATTATTACGTATTTTACAATATTACTAAATTTCCACAATTCTTTAGTAATTTCCAAAGTAACTCTTCTTTCCGGATTAACTTAAGTATAAAGCTCGCATACTTTCTCATGGACCTGCTTCGTTTCATTTCTGTTAATTAGTAATTACTCTCACTCGTAACGACTCGAAAATTCCACAATTGCCCCTAAGAAATTTCCCAAAAATTCACCCTATCGCTCGAACCAGATGGCATGTCGTTCAAACGACTGCCACGTGTCACTTGAGCGACTTCGCGCGAGATGCAATCTCGCTTGAACGACTTCGCGCGAGACCCACTGTTTCGTCTCCTTCCTAGAATTTCAGTGTTTTCCACCATTTTTAACCCTAAAACCTTTAAACTAACATCCCAAACTCCAATCAATCAATCCCAAAACGAATCCTAACAATTACACATGGATTCTAACACCCTAAAGTCGTTATATCATTACGAATCATCATAGAATTATGAAATCCCCAATTTTTTTCATTAAAACCCTAGTTCTTAAATTTCTTATTCAAGAACACATGTTTCCAATATTCGTTCTTCACATAATTTCATCAAAACGTGATTTCTAGGAAGGTTTCAATTTAACAAATCTTAGATTCAATTTACACATCCTAATTTCTCCAATTTTCATCACTTTTATGAATCAAAACATGCTTATAACATCCCTATACTAACATAATTATGATAATTGCTAAAGTAAAACAAGTAATAAACACTTGCCTCGAATTAGTCGTCTGATTTCTTGACGTTCTTGGTATGGGTGTGTTCCCCTCGTCCCGATCTACCCTGTGGTGGAGATGGTTGTGCAAGGTTGTACTAATCGAGCCTTCCCTCTTAGAAATCGGTTATCCCTCACACTTTATATGTCCGTTCTTACTTTCTGTATCTCTTAACCCTAATGGACTTCTTTTGGCTAATAAAAATAACTCCTAATTTTTGTCCATTAATTAAGCCCAAAAATACAATTTACCATAATGCCCTCTCGGGGTGCCGATTAGGCCTAAAATTGGCCCGGGACCCAAACTAAACACCTGGGTATACTTTTCTAACTATCTTGACCCTTCCGGACTTAATGGCGAACTCTAAATGATCATACGAGCTACCCAAAAATAATTAATCTTTTATTTCATTAAATTAGTCCCGACACGACTCACACGCGCGTCTGACTTAATGTACTAAACTATCGTATTTTTTATTCTTGACAATTTACCGAAGTGTATAGTTCCATATCACATATCACATAGTAATATTCAATCAATAAGTATTAACCCTTGGCACACTAGTTAATATTTATTTTAAATCCGGATTAATGAACAATTAAATTCTCACATTTTAATTCAATTAATCCCATAATAATAATTAATCTCATAATTATTTAAATCATAAAAATATGGGGTATTACAGTGAGGATTTCGAGTCCTTGGGAGAGAGAAATTTCAGATATAGCTAGTTTCAGTGCGGATGAGAGAGACTGTGAGACCTCGCTTAATTAAATACTGGGTGATCAGTCCTTTATTAAATTAAATCAAAATATCCAGTTGGTTCATTCTCAACATCACTGCCGAAAAGCAATTTCTTCATTAATTCACCAAATAATTAATTACGCTAGTGTAAAAAACTTTTCCATTTTTAAATGAACTAAAACCATTCCACAAAGTGTAGGAATAATAGATAATATCACATCACAACAGAACAAGACTAAATATGAGTTGAATAAATCTCTAGTTAAAAATATGTCATTACTATCAAATAAAACTGATATCAATAGTACTGACATAAATGATTACAATCTCACTAATAGAAATGAAATAACTAGAATCCTTTGCGACAAGCCCTAAATGAAAGTAGACACTACCGATGCGTGAATCAATAGAATGGAAGCATCTAAACAAATCTGCCTCTCCACTCGCAGCTATAACCCGTTACGATATCCATAATCTATGTCGGAATCCCTAATACTGGATACATGATGTACAAGATACAATAGAGAAGAGAATATGTAAGGAAATTGGTCAGAGCCCTATTGTAAAAGATTTTAAAAATATCAAGTGCTTAACAAGTGCAATTAAGTAGGCATAATGTACATGTTAGATTCTCGGCTCTCACTTGAGAATTCTCGCCTCTCATATAGTGTTCATACCTAACGCACCTTATCATTTCCCAAATTAATATTCTCAATTAGGATTCTATTCCATATCATTTCCCCGTATTTCCCACATAATACGTATAATAATTAAATATGTCCATTTCTCTTTAATATGAGCTATGCTTCCACAACTTTTGATTAAGTATTCACTCACTTAATTAAATCAAATCTCATTTTTCATTTTTATCTACATTTTCAAACAGCAGATTACTTCATAGTATATATGTTAATCTACAAATTTCAGATAGTAGATTACATAACCGTATATATACTTTAATCTACAATTCTCATCTAGTAGATTAAATCGTAGTATATATATTCATAACACTATTCTATATAGAAATATAGCACCTCCTAGACACAGCTACGGTGCATGCATACTCTACTATCATGTCCTGATACATCTCTCGTTGTATAAAGGAGTATTAGTTCGGCGTCTCGCACAAACCATAAATAACATAACACACATATTGGAGGAGTGCATACTCCCTTGCCAAATGGGTCACGCACATACCTACGCTCCCATTTAACCGTCGAAACTATCATTCACACCGATAGAACGTGTCCAAGGTCCTATGCTCAAGGTACGAATCTAAAATCGCCCCCCCCCCCCCCCCCCCCCCAATGGGCTCATCAGGATAAGATCGATCATAACACGAAACCTCCACCCCAATAGCAAGCAGTGTAGGTATGTCATACACACAATAAATAATAATATAGGTATTCACCCCACCTATATATAATAACAATAGGGTACACGCACAACCCATAAAATAATTTCCATATGTACTATACTTATCCTACATATCCTATGTGTTTACAAATTATGACTTTACTTCTCAAATTATACAAACGAGCTTCTCTCATCACTCGAAGGGTAATCATTTATTTCTCATATATCTTCAGTAGGTAATCACTCACGTCCTACAAGTCCATATCATCATAACACCCGAATTTTTATGAATTAAAATCATCTTCAATTAGGTTCATTTCTCGATAATCCCTAATTAAATATTAACCCTTTTATTTCAGCTATTAGGGTTAATCCTACATAAGTCTAAGGTTATTCTGGTAATAGTAACTCCCTTATTACGGGTCCTAAACTTAAACCATCCTTTATTCGATTTAAGTCCCAATATATATATATATATATATATATATATATTTCCACCGTAACGAATTTAATTCACACTCGTTAATTTCCCCCCATTCCATCCCATACAAAATAATATTTTTGGGTCTTAAGTATACCCTACTGCCCTCCTCTAAGTTCCAATTTTTTTAATTAATCATCACTAAATATTTCTCAAAGTTGGGATTTAAACAAATATTTAAATAGGAATTAAATCACATTTCCACGGGGAGTCAATCGATCGACTATTACTGGTCGATCGATCGATCGGCATTCTTGAGTCGATAGATCAGATATTTGCCCAGATTCTGCATATGCTTACCTGTGGATTTTAACATTTTTCATCCTCAAAATCATATTTAGACATCTACTAATTTGTATTCATTTAACCCAGATCATATACTAACATATGTGAGCATATTTTAACATATCCAAATTAATTAACCATCATCAACATGTATAAATCTACCTAGATTTCATATTCAATCTCAAGAATTCTAGTTTTGACCTTATCATTAATTAAGCATGCAAATGCCATATTTCTTCACCAATTAATTCATATATTTCATGGACTTAATTGTAAACTCAGAAAGAGATCAATCCTACACAATTCTCATTTCAAAGATTCATAAAAAATCATCTTAATTCATATCACTTTTCAGATTTTTCTAAACAACCTAACATGGATAATATACATGTTAGAATTTGCAATAGTTAATCATTTGCATTTAGATTATAGGTCTGAACCTTTGGGGATGGTAGTCTACTGGTGGTTCTCTACCTTCTTCGGCCAACTTTCGGTGGCGACAGTGGTGTAGGATGACCTTTGGCCTCTTGGCTTCTTAGAGGTGTCTCTTCACTTCTAGAGAAATATCTCACTCTCCCCTAAAGCTTTCTTTCTAAGTTTTGTGAATAAAATATAAATCTACCACCTTTTAGATTTATAAATACTCTTCAATTTTCGTGGTTACTATTCACTTCCCAAGTAAAATGACCAAATTACCCGTTTGGGGTGTCTATTCAGTTCCAAAATGCCCCGAGACCCAAATCAAACACCCAAGTAGACTTTTTCGACTATTTAAACCCTTTAGAACACTTTGGATCAATCAAAATGACCATTTGGATGACATAAAAATATTTTACTTTTATTTCCATTTAAGTATAGTCCTAACATGACTCACACGCGCGTCCCGACTTAATTACCTTAATTGTCATATTCATTACTCGCGATAATTTTATAAAATCATAATCATATGTAAAGTCATAATCATATATATTACTTTTAATCACAAGTAATATTCAACATAATTCATATATTACTTTATTCTCAAGTAATATTTAAATCCGAATTAATTTTCATTTATCCCACAATTAATTCTAATTAATCCCATTTTAAAAGTCGTTAAAAAATACAGGGTGTTACACACTTCTCCCCTTACAATGGAATGACAACACTAGCTATATGTTGTGAATCATATCCTCACGCTCACAAGTAAACTACTCTGTACCTCCCATACAGTACGCTATCAAATTCCTTTAATAATGAATACCTCACATATGTTCTTTTTAAATCCCAAGTTACCTTGTCACGTAGGTTCTTATCCAAGCCTTACCGTTTAAGTTTCACTACTTAAACTTATATTAGATATTCAATATCTAGCCTTCTACTATTCTCACTTTAGTTGATTATTCGTTCTTTAGATGCATACGATCTCGTCTTTCGACAATCGTACACGAGTAGATTATTTGCGCAGTATATATTACACACATTATGTACTATAAGTGTCAACTCATCGTTGATCTTCGCAATAGTACCCAGTCCCCCACCTTTAACTAATAAGCAGGAGAATAACATGGATTATCGTGCCATACCGCAACTAGCACCATGCCCAAAAGTGAACTTATATGAGTTATTGTACACAAACTTCACTAGTGGAAGGGATTACTCTCGTCGTCCCATAAGATCCAAGGGTACACATGTAATTTATTGTCCAATTTCTGATTAGTTCGCTTGTTCTTCCCATTCATCTGCGGATGATAGGCTGTACTCAATCACATCTCGGTACCTATCGCCTCATGAAAAATTCTCTCAAAATCGAAAGATAAGAATCTTGTCCAAATTAGACACGATATCAAACGGTACCCTATGTAACCTCACTATCTCGGTTACAAAGATCGGTGCATACTGTCCCGTATTATGATCAGTCCTAACTGCCATAACGTAAGATACTACAGTCAACCGATCCACTATCACCCATATAAGATCGTAACCCCCTTAACGATAAAATATTAGGAAATACTCTACTATTACTAATCAGGAATCCTAATGGTTGAAGAAACCCCGGCTGCTTTCGGATGATTTACCCTTGAACAAATGACAGGTGACCCATTGCAAAATGAATTTCGTAATATTTCTCTTCATTAAATCCCATCACCACTGTCATTTATTACAGGATACATCTTATATCCTCTCAAATGAACCTCTAACCGTTATCCATGTGACTTTGGCTCACCGCATGTCACAAGTCCCTCCCTCGCTCTAAAAATCAGTTTCTCGTGAAACGTAAGCCTCTGACAAATCTTACGGAATAAGCTTCAACTTCCCTAGCTAAAGGTTGTCGAATTCATATGACAATCATAATCTACTTACCGATATAATATTTTCAATTACCTAGGATGCCCATACACCCTATATCGCACGCACTATTGCACAATCAATTCTTACGCATTCGACATGCTTTTCTATACATGATGTAACCATTATGTACTAGTTTTCTCGCCAGAACTAGGTGACTCTATCGGCCTTAAGTCATAGTGGAATTATCAACTCTCAATTATATTCTTATAATTGTACAACGATCAAAGTACGAAACACATGCCCTATCGACTAAACTTCTCTCCAACTCTGGAAGTTTGCTAGTGCCATGCATGGGATATCTCATAAATCAAAATCCAAAAAGGAACCCCCACGATACACTATTACCTAACATAGTCAATCGTCTAGATCCGTAAGGCCCTTAGTTCATAATATGTACCTTCCCATGTTCTCCATATGTTGACATAAAAATCTACTTATGTCCAGTAGAAATAACATGAAACATGAAACATGTGAAAGAAATCATGATGAAAGTGTACTGAAACATCCAAGGAAATATTAGAGAGAATGAAAATTGAATTAAAACTTGCAATCCAACCCGAAAATAATTGATCTTGAAGCAACAAATCAAAACTATCTTCCTAGGGTATTCTCCTCCTTTTATCCCTATAAAAAACTATTCGAAACTGTGTTTTCTAAGTCAATGCAAATACACCAATACGTTTTAGAAGAGTTTGTAACATAATAGGACTCTTTGTACCAATCAGCATTTGAGGAGAATTTCATATCTCAGGAACCTCGAACCGCTTCATAGGTACCCCAAACCAGTTCGCCCTCGAACCGGTTCACTCTGTGGTTCGAGGAAATTCTCTGGTGTGGAACCTTCTTTCCTTCATTTCCACACTTAGAAATTTTTCATGTTTTCTTTCTTTTTTTCTTGGATTTTTCTTTAAGTTCAAGGGGTCATAACTCTTTCACCGTATCTCGGATTTGGGTGCCGTATTTTCCAGTGTTATCGTTGTTCTGAGATCTTCAACTTTCCAGTTGGCCCCACCCCCGGGATTAGGTTGTGGAATAACGAAAATTCCCTTGAACTTGCCTTCCTATCCTTTCTTTCATTGTTTCGATTTCTCTTTCGCACTGCTTGCATACTTTACCTGTAAAACACATAAGAGAAGCACAAAACATGAAATACTTGCCAACGAAGGTTAGTAGCATAATTACGAGTTAAATACATATAAATTGCACCACTCGGGTTCACAAAGGTACCAAAATTAAGGGGATAAATATACAATATTTATGCCCGATCAAATCCCCCTGACTTAGAACTTTGCGCGTCATGAGCAATGTAAAAGAAAAGAAATAATGTCACAACTCTTCTAAACACTTTATTGGTATAAGATACCTTTGTCGCTGGCGAGCGATTGCATTTAGTGTATGCAACAAGCCGTTAAACCCCTAGGTTACCCTAGTAGGGCGAGTGTTGTCTCGTGAGGGTTTGTAGTGAATATACCCAAAAAATTTGACTTAGACTCAATGAAAAATTAGAATACTTAAAAATTTTACAATTTAAACTTTCCGAAAAATAATCACCATAAATTCATATACAAAAGAGTCTCAATTTGTCGTGTGTGTGTTTGAAGCCGAAAATTAACCTCAAATTTCCACCGATTGATCATTACGTTGCTTTTCGAAAATTCGTTTTCATTTAAAAATCTCACCGAATACACTCACAAACTGATCACTCGAAAGTGTGGCTATTCTCTCGGTATGCATAAATAATAATGGACACAAGTTCATGCACACAATTGGAAAGACAAACTATTTGAGGTAAAAAGATCTCATCATCGTAGTACGGTTATAAGATAAACTTTTTCTTGCCCCTTTTTATTGCACTATTTGGACTTAATGACATTACCAATTTTCACAATCCAGGGCTACTTGGGTTTTTCGGGTTACCAAACGAAAAGGAAAAATCTATTCGGCTCAATTGGATTATCAAAAGGGTAATTTTTCACATCTTTTTATGGCTAATGCTTTTGGGTAACAAACGATGGCCTACTTCATTGTCTGAATTACTTATTAATTTACCATATGCGTCTTGAGATTGATTTAATTTAGAGATTTGTAGCGCGCTTTTCGAGGCAACATCACACATGTTTTCCATAATCGATCAAAACAAAGAATTGAGATCATCAACGACTTATTTGAAATGCCGAATCTAAACTTTGAGTAAACCATGAACTCGGATTGATTTAAAAAGAGATAAAGATCGATAGGCTCAAAATCTCACCGGGTTTGTTAATCTCCATACTTATTCGTTAAGTCGTCAATTTTCGCACAATTTCAATCTTTGGTCAATTTCGGCTTAGTGCAATTGAGATTTAACAATTTGAGACTTTAGATAGAATAAAGGTGATATTTTTGAAATTTTAAAATTCAAATTGTTATTTATTTTGAAGAAAAAATATTTTTGGTTTTTCAAAATTTTTCAATTTATTTTAGAGTAAATATTTTGGGCATTTTGAAAAATTTGCGAAGTTTTAGAAAAACGCACTTATCACCCCCCTAACTTAGACTTTTGCATCGTCCTCAATCAAAAGGACTAAAATCTAAAGAAGAAGAAATAATGGGTGCAAGAAATAAAACAAGCAAATAAAGAAAAATGCAGATGTTATTCATTATAGAGGCACGGGTCACAATGATGAAACAAAGAAAGAGATGCACACATCCTAACCATGCGAAAAAAACAAGAGCCTAAGGTGCTGGAGGTGGGTACGAACTACCGGGCGCATTGGAATCATAGGGTTCATAGAAGTATGTAGGGAGAGGAACGTTCGGAACCACTGGAAGGCGGTAGAGGTCGGCTTGTAGACGAGCCATCATGCTAGTGTCACATCGGTACTCATTCATGAACCCATCAAAATTGGACTCCAGGGAGGTGATACGATTTGCAAGGTCGACATTTTTCGGCGTGTAGTCAGAATCCTCATCGTCATCATACTCTTCTTCGTCCCCCACATCCATCATTAGGGCATCATGTCCCTCCTCCCCCGCACCCCCACCGGGATCATCATCGAGAATAGGACGGTCGTGGTGGGCCACCCGCATTTTGCGTTCACTACGGGTGGTATAAGTACATCTAATTGGGCGGGGGAGTTTTACTTGCTTCTTCGGATCGTCCACCCCAGCATCAATCAGAATTTCAGTGATAAGGCGGGCGTAGGGGAGCGCTGCTTTTCCCCACTCGTCATAGGCTGCATGGAGGATGTCCGTGTAGAAACGTTGGTACAGATTAAATCCGCGTGGTCGGTGAAACAAGTGATGGGTGACCCAATGAGATAGGATCAAAATTTGTCTAGAGCAAATACTACAGATAGTAATTCCTTCTCCGTAGTCGAGTAATTGAGTTATGATCCGATAAGAGTTCGGCTAGCGTAGTAGATGACATGAGCCTTTTTATCCTTCCGTTGGCCCAAAACAACCCCTATTGCAAAATCACTTACATCACACATGAGCTCGAATGGTAAGGACCAATCCGACGCTTGCATGATGGGAGCGGAAACAAGCATGCCTTTTAATTTTTCAAAAGCCCTTTGGCATGATTCATTCCACTCAAACGGAGTATCCTTCATAAGGAGGTTGCTTAAGGGACTAGCGATGGCGCTAAAGTCCTTAATGAACCTTCGATAAAACCCCGCGTGGCCCAAGAAGGAGCGTACGTCTTTGAGCGATTTTGGTGTGGGTAGATCGGCTATGACATCCATCTTAGCTCTTTCAACTTTAATCCCTTTGGATGAAACTATGTGGCCAAGAACTATTCCCTCAGTGACCATAAAATGGCATTTCTCCAAATTTAGCACTAAGTTCTTTTCCACACATCGAGTAAGTACTTTTTCCAGATTCGCCATACAAAGATCGAAAGAGGTTCCGAAAATGCTAAAGTCGTCCATGAACACTTCGAGTCCTCTCTCAATCATGTCACTAAATAGACTCAACATGCACCTTTGAAAGTTCGCGGGTGCATTACACAAGACGAATGGCATACGTTTGTAGGCAAACGTACCAAAGGGGCAAGTAAAGGTCATTTTCTCCTGGTCAAGTATATCTACCTCAATTTGGTTATATCCGGAGTAACCATCAAGGAAGTAGTAGTAAGGGTGGCCCGCTACTCTCTCAAGCATCTGATCAATAAATGGCAAGGGGAAGTGGTCTTTCCTAGTTCCTGCATTAAGTTTCTAATAATCAATGCAAACGCGCCACCCGGTGGTGGTATGTTGGAGAACTAGCTCTCCCTTAGAATTTTCAATCACTGTCATGCCCGACTTCTTCGGGACAACTTGAATAGGGCTCACCCACTTACTGTCCGAGATTGTGTAGATAATCCCGGAATCCAATAACTTAATGATTTCGGTCCTCACCACTTCTTTCATATTGGGGTTTAGCCTTCTTTGCATTTCTCTCGAGGGCTTTACATCCTCCTCGAGGTGGATCTTGTGGGTGCAAATAAAAGGACTTATCCCCTTCAAATTAGCAATACACCAACCAAAAGCACTTTGGTGATTCCTCGGAATCTTTAATAACTTACCCTCCTTCTCTTCATCTATGCTAGAGGAGACAACAATAGGAAATGTCTCGTACTTTCCTAGATATGCATATTTAACATGGGATGGTAGTTTCTTCAATTCGAGGGTTGGAAATTTGTCGCTGGAGGGAACCATGCATGCCTCCCTTGGTGGTAACTCCTCGAATCGAGAAACCCAACTTACATATCTCGTGTCCTCATCCGATGCTCTCTTATCAAGTAATTCTCTCAACTCCTCAACTTCCTTCTCAAATTCAGTATATGCCCCCTCACTCTCATGGCTCAACACTAAGCAAGTCCCTAGGGCATCTCCATAATATTTTTCCTCAAAGTACTCCTCTACGATCTCGTCGATTAATCTTGCCGCGTGAAGATCATCTTCTTCCCCTATATGTTGGGATATATATGGAAGATGTTAGTCTCTAAGGTCATATTCCCAAAGGTGAGTTGCATCTGCCCATTTCAAGTATTAATTATTGTGTTAGCCATAGCTAAGAATAGGCGCCCGAGAGTTATGGGAACATGATTGCTCGAGGCAAAGGAGGGGTCTGTGTCCCAAATGATAAAGTCTACTGAAAAGTAGAAAGTGTCGACTTAGACAATCACGTCCTCAACTATACCTCTTGGGATCTTCACGGTTCGATCCGCCAATTGGAGAGTGATATTTGTGGGCTTGAGGTCGCCCAGATCAAGTTGCCTATATATGGCGTATGGGAGGATATTGACACTTACTCCAAAGTCAAGTAAGGATTTTTCAATTTTGTTTTCTCCAATGATACAGGAAATGGTTGGTGCACCAGGATCTTTGAATTTTGGCGGGAGTTCATTAAGTAGAATGGAGATCACGTTCTGTGCTAGAAATACATTTTTCTTTACCTTCATCCTCCTCTTCACTGTTAATAAGTCCTTGATGACTTTTGCGTAAGCTAGAATTTGCTTAATGGCATCGAGGAAAGGTAAATTTAACTTTACTTACTTTAGCACGTCTAGTACTTCATCATGGGGACTTTCTTTGTGGGAAGGAATTAGCCGTTAAGGAAACGGTGTCGCGGAGGGTGGCTTCACTACTACCTTGGGCTCACTAGTATCTTATGAATCACTCTCTTTCAAGGGGGTATCTTTGACCTCTTTCGTGTCGGGCGAAATCTCCTTGTCTTTGGTTGTGTTATGTGTAGGAGGTGATAAATCAACGACTCTCCCACTATGAAGAGTGGTCACATCTTGACATTACTCATGATGTTCTGTAGAGGTGGAGGTAACACTAATTTGACCCTTAGGAGGTCTTTGGCCCTGGGCAGGAAACTTGCCCTTCTCTTGGATACTCAACGATGATTGCATCTTTGAAATAGTCTCATTTATATCGTTGATCATGCGCTCATGTCTAGCAGTGGTTGCATTCTAGGCAGTGATAAATTGGTTTATCCTATCCTCGACATTTCTCCACGGTGGAGTGATATATGGCCCTGGAGGTGGTGGTGCTTTCTCATGTCATTGCATGTGTGGTGCTTGTTGAAATTGTGATGGTGGGGGAGGGGCAACATGTGAATTAGGATTCTTCGCAGCATTTTGTTGCCCATAGCTAAAACCAGGATGGTTTTTCCATGAAGGGTTGTAAGAATTCCCGTGCGGTGCACTAAAATTACCCTTAAATCATCCTACACCACTCACTTGGTCTTGAACCATAACTTTATAGGCGGATATCGTCGGGCATTCCTCTGTTGAATTGTCTGCCTCACAAATAGCACACACCCTCTCAATGGGGTTAAGGATGCAGCCAGTTAGTCCTCTTGCACATATCTCAAGTACTTCTCGCATTTCTTTCTCAAGTAGATCGAGTCGACTGGACGTCATAGTATCCTTTTCTACATGAAATAGGTCGACCGTCTATGGAGTGGTGGTCATTTGGCGCGTTCGATTATGAGCACTAGGATCAGATGTATCCCATTCTTGGGTAGTCTCGGCGACATACCTCAGGTGAAGCTCAGCATCGTTGGCGTCTAGATCGTCAAAAGGACCATCACACATGGTTTCAACGAGTTGTTTGGAATTTATATTTAGCTCATTATAGAAGAAGGAAATGATTTTCAATTTATCAAATCCATGATGAGGGCATGAAATGATTAACTCATTAAAACGCTCATAACATCGATTAAACAACTCATTTTATGATTGTCGGAAGGTTTGAATTTGAACCTTGATGGAGTTTATTCGATGTAGAGGAAAGAATTTTTTATGGAATTTAGATTGTAACTCGTTCCATGATGCAATAGAGTTTGGAGGTAAAGACGATAGTCAGATCTTAGCCTTGTCCTTTAGCTAGAATAGGAAGAGTTTGAGGCAGATCACGTATTTTATGCAAGTTTGATCGTTGAGGGTCTCGCACGCCTCCTCAAATTCATGGATGTGGAGATATGTCTTTTTTGACTCCATTCCATGGTAGTTGGGACGTATCTGGATCATCCCATTCCTAAAGCGAAATTGCCCTGCATTATACGGGAGTAAAATGCATCCCGAAGTGACAGTTTGCTCGGGATATAAGATTTCTCTCAAAGGGCGGTACGAGACCTCTTCCTCACCTACGACTACACTACCGTGTTGTGATATGTCTCTCTCACTTGATGACGATGTATCCTCACTTGGTATGCTCGGAGCGTGATCAGAAGAGTGTACTAAGAGGGATGTCGGAGTGTGTGTAGGCGTGGGAGGTGGAACACAGAATTATGGAGCGTTTGGAGTGTGGGGGCTATCGGGGTCGTACTCAACTATCGAGTTTTCGTGAATGTTGGTTGGAGTATTTTGGGGAGTTAGAGTGACTTCAGGATTTTGCATTAACAGGCTTTTGAGAGATGAAGTATTTTTTTGTGCTTTTTGAATTTTTTTTTTTTGGTCAAAGTTTTAGATTAACAGAATGAAACCTATGTCTACCTAAATCCCCGGCAACGACGCGAAAAACTTGACGCGGCTAAAAATGTGTCTCTGAAGTGCATACTCTCTAGGCTCAAGTGCAAGCCTGTCACGTTAGTAATAAATCCGGTAAGTCGGGATCGTCTCCATAGGGAAATAGGACAAGAAAGTCATGACGACGGAAGGATAGATGGTTAACCTAAATTGAACTTTAAAAAGAACGAAAAGATGATTAATTTGCAAAAAATCCTACTAAGCAAAAGCAAACTAGATTAAGAATATGGAACTAACGAATTAAGCAAATATTAATAAATAAAAATGAGGTAATAAATATGAAGAGAAAAACAGGCAGGGAATACAATCCCTCAACCCTAGTGTGTTGCTAGTAAAAAATTAATCGTAAATTTAAGTGATTAATCAGACCCAGACTTTAGTAATCCCTAGAATTACATATATGAGGTTCAAGCCCTCACCATACGTAATCAGAGGATGAGTAAAGAGGTAATGCGATAGCTACACTCGCATTGCATTCTAAAGAATCTCGGTTACTCCGAAGCAAACGAGATCAAAAGATCTGCAATGGTTGTGTTCGCTACGCAAAACGATCTAATAAACCCTTAAGTTTAGAGGATTAATTTTATACACATGCAACTCTCACATCGGGTTAAGTTCATGCATCCCAACCCTAAAAAATCTAGTCGGACATATTGAACCTAACTATGCATAAATTAAGTATGTTGCATGTGAAAGAAATCATGATGAAAGTATACTGAAACATGAAAGGAAATATTAGAGAGAATGAAAATTGAATTAAAACTTGAAATCCAACCCAAAAACAATTGATCTTGAAGCAAAAAATCAAAACTATCTTCCATTCTCCTCCTTTTCTCCCTACCAAGACTATTCGAAAGTGTGTTTTCTAAGTCAATACAAAGACACCAATACGTTTTAGAAGAGTTTGTACCATAATAGGACTCTTGGGACCAATCAGCATTTGAGGAGAATTTCGCATCGCAGGTACCCCGAACCGGTTCGTCCCCAAATCGGTTCACTCTGTGGTTTGAGGAAATTCTCTTAGTGTTATCATTTTTCCGAGCTCTTCAACTTTCCAGTTGGCCCCACCCCCGGGATCAGGCTACAGAATTACAAAAATACCCTTGAACTTGCCTTCCTAGCCTTTCTTTCATTGTTTCGATTTCTCTTTCGCACCGCTTGCATACTTTACCTGTAAAACACATAAGAGAAGCACAAAACACGAAATACTTTCCAACGAAGGTTAGTAGCATAATTACGAGTTAAGTCAATATCAATTGCACCACTTGGGTTCACTAAGGTACCGAAATTAAGGGGATAAATATACAATAATTATTCCCGATCACTAGTCTAAATACAACCTAACTTGATTGACAATCAGTCAACCCATTAAAACCTAGTAAATAATGACTAGAACACATGATGACTACCAACTGAACACCCGAGATTCCATGTAGTAGTACACCACCCAAATTAATAATAATAAGATGATATTGAATTAAAAGTACACAAAGAATGATTTATTATTAAGTGACAAGACGCAACAAAGGTCTTCCTTAATAATTAATATTCAAGTAAAAATTAATCCAAGACACAATTTAGTTGATGTAAATGTCCACAAATAAAATAGGAAATAAAATTCCAGAAATTGTGTCACATTAACTGAACTAAAATAACCTAACACCAAATAGATTATTAATAAATAAAACAGGTGTAATGTTACAAATATCAAGTCCAAGTAAAATGAGCAAAAGATAAAGCGTGTAGCACTTAGTTCATATTAGTTAGGACTGATTTAAAGTTACCAAAATAGTTACTAAAAGGGGTAAGTCTAAAAACAAATTTTAGTAACACAAATATTAATCCCAAAGATTAAAGTCCAATTTTAGTTCAAACCAATAATGTAACAAAGTTAGGATTAAAAACTCACACACATAAAATCAACCTAAGTACAAATGAATACAACAAAAAGTATTCAACTTGGAGAATGTAAAATATGTATGAGTTAAATGATCCAGTCCAAGTCAAATGAATGCGAGGTCGACTGAAGAAAATAGGACGGGTTTAACTAAAATAAAATTAAATAAACAAAGATGTGATTTAAAGTCCACACACTAATTAAACCCATCTAAATAAAATGAACACAAACAAAGTGTTCAACATTAAAGGATATAAATAGTTAGGTAAAAAACAGATTATCCTTAATCCCAAGATAAATTAAATTAATTCAGATTTAAAATAAAAGATATTTTAATCACAAAAAAAATATATGGCACATAAAAAACTTAAGTTAATTTTGTAAAAACGTGTTAAGTCCAACTAGACAAGTGCACACACTAAGTTGGGTATAATACAATCTCAACACAAAACACCCAAATCAAATTTTGATCTAAAGGGACCAAACAATTTTAGTCCAAACGCAAAACAGATTTATCTCAAAGAAGACAAAAAAAATAAGTTTTCTATACCCCAAAAATTTGATGTAACAAATTTCAATTTTGATAAAACCAAAAACAAAATCTAAAAAGTATTATAGAGTCTCACTTGCCATAAAATAAAAGGGCCACAAAAAGAAACTGCAACAACTTTGATCAAGTCTAAAGCTACCAAAAGAACTCAACTATAGTTGTTAATAAAAGATATGTTGATACCCAATAATAAAGCATATCTTCAAGAAGAGAATAAAATAAGGCCAAAGATAACACTTTAAGAACTAAGCTAGTAAAGAAATGGGATCTCAGTAACTGAGATGGTATGAGGTATGCATGGACCAAAACTCTCACAAAGTAAGAAAAAAAAAAAATATATATATATATATATATAACACTAAATAAACAAGAAATTACCCTAAGATGAAGAACAACGTGTGAAGAAAAATTAGGGCTCAGATCGGAACTGTGGATACAAGGTTCACCAGCAAACTAGATCCACTGCTGAAAAATATTGAAACACAACCAGACCAGCAACCATAAAAAAACATTCCATGAAAAATCAACGCATGAAAATTCAAGACATCAAACCTCAAATGAGAGCCAAAGATCTTTGTACAAAGTGTACAATAATATATTCCCAAATCTCTTTAGAAAATTATGTGTATTTCGTTGGAGAAAAATAGAGAGAAAAATGGGTAAAGAATGTTGGAAACTCTCAAGAGTGAAAAGAGATAAAATGTAAAAAACCCTAAGTCTCATAAATGCACCAACACACGATTATAAAGTCCCAATCAAACTGCTCTAGTACCTTCGTAAAAACCAACAAAACAAAAGGGTAAACCCGTAAACCACCAGTAACTTTTAGGGTAAAGAAAGGACATCACAATATCGGGGGTATACCACTAAAATGGCGTAACAAAAGTCGGGGCAGAAGGGTAAAATCGTAGGGACATCAGTCCTCTCTGCAGACCACAAGCCCACACCCTATCAGAGATAGCTGTTACTGCCCAATCCGGCTAGAAAACACGTGAACCAACACATCTTAATTACCAAAGCAAAACAACACCAAGCAATGAAGGAGAGCTTCCTATTTAATGTTGGGTTAAAAAATCAGTTTAAACAAAGATTATGTTTAACTAAATATACATTTTAACCCATTTAAAATTTCACAAAAAATTAACATATACACATCACAAAAAAATAATTAAGATTTTCGTGAATAAAATAGAACTCAAAAAATGAAATATAAAAGATATTTAATGTAAAAAATACAATCTTCAAATATTTTATATATTTTATTTTATACATTAAGTCAAATAAGATATATAAAAATAAGACGTAAAATAAAATGAAATACTAAATAAAGACATATTTTAAAATAAAAAAAAAGTAAGTAAATAATACATACTAAAAGTATTTTAACACAAATAGTTTGTATATAAAGAATATAGAAAAATATGATTTAAAGTATATAAAAATAGATCTTAATAAAAAATGAAAAATGCAGGAGCATAGAACTAAAAAATTATTTGTTTCAAAATTGAGCCAACACAAAGAAATGAAAATTTTAATCTCCCCATTTGGCCAATTTTGAGACAAACAAAACTAAGACTCAAAAATTAAGAAACGGCACAAATTGCATAACTCAACTATACACATGAGTCCTAGAAATAAAAGATTACATGACTCAACTAACAAAAGGAGTCCTAAAAAAATAGAAGAGTACATAACTCAACTAACAACATGCAATCCTATAAAAACATTTAAGAGTATATAACTCAACTAAACACAAGAATTCCTAAAAATATAAGAGTACATAACTGAACTAACAACATGCAATCCTAAAAGTAAATGAGTACATAACTCAACTAACCACAATGATTCCTAATAAATAGAAGAGTACATAACTCAACTAACAATAAGAAATCCTAACAAGACTAAAAAAATTATACAATACAATAGCAAACGAGTCTCTAATTCTCCCCCTTTTTGTTTCAAAGGGACAAAGGGTAGGGAAGATTCCTAGTAAATAAAGTTACTGCAACATAATATGCAAATAAAATGTACTAACAAAGTAAAACAAACTAGTTTGAAAATTTTGTAATCCTCATTTGAGAACCTAAGTCATCTTTCTTAATCCACTTAGATTTAGCCTTTGGAAGAGCAGTTTTAATATGGGCAGTATTAACATTAAATTGGGAATAATTCTCAACAAAATTAGACTTCAAAGGGATCCTGGGCATATTCTTAACGATACTTAGTTGTCCACTTAAACGCATATGACATAATTGTCCCAAATGACCCATTTTAAGACAAAAATTACACTTGAACACATGTCTAACATTAGATTTAGCATTAGCTGGAATTTTAGCATTTTTAATAATTGCAGATTTTCTAGTTAAATTCAAACTTTTAAAACAAAACCGTTTGTTGATGTAAAAAATTAGATCATATCTAATTATTCAATCACAGATAAAATAAATGAAACAAAGAGTTTTTAAAGTGGTTCAGCCTTATAAGAATGGCCTACGTCCACTGTTATGTTATTGCTGATTGTTTGGGAATTCTCGATTACAAGTTCTCTCCAGAAATTCCGGTCCCTCTACAATGAGGATTGTACAATGTATTTATAGCCCTGAGGCTGTAATGTGAAAGGGTAATACATTAAATGATGTACATATGAAAGGGTGATACATTCAATGCCCCTTAAGTGTATGCGTATGAAAGATAAGCATTTAATGAACAATCAACTGTTGGTTATTCTGCTATTAATGCTTTGTCCGAGGTGCAGCTCGGACCGCCTGAGTTGCTCGGACCGCCTAAGCTTCTCGGTACTCAAGAGTTCCTCGGAGAGTTCTTGTTCCTCGGAGCGTATGAGTTCCTCGAGGAATCAGTGTTCCTCATTGTAGTATGGTTCCTCGGAGCGTGTGAGTTCCTCGAAAATATTTGTTGTTGCCACGTAGATCGCCATGTGTCTTCACTCAATTGAGCCATGTCAGTAGACTAAATTTGGTATCAACAGAAGCCCCCAATGTTTCATAGTTCAAAATTTGAGGAGTGTGGAACATTCTTTCTCGGAATATGGTAGTTTTAAATGGTCATCCTGAAATTTAGGAGTTTTTCCTTTGTATTTATTTCTCTTTCCAAATTCGTAGAATCAGGCTTTTTTGAATTTTTCATAACCGCTTCGATTGTCGCGCCCTTATTGTCTTTTTAGCCACCGGTAACGTAACCGTCTCTTTTTGTAATCATTACTTTTTCCTTTTCTCGAGGCAGAGTATTTAAGCGTCACAGACAATCCCATCGTCTTCTACTTTTTCAAATTTCTATCTTCGAGTTTTCCATTATCTTAATCTCTTGTGCTTTCATCCTTTTCATCGTTCGTTGTCAACAGATCCACTCTTTTCCTGTAAGATCTTCTTCCT
Organism: Sambucus nigra; assembly: GCA_949130495.1. Classification (NCBI taxonomy): domain Eukaryota; kingdom Viridiplantae; phylum Streptophyta; class Magnoliopsida; order Dipsacales; family Adoxaceae; genus Sambucus; species Sambucus nigra. The sequence goes on along the minus strand of OX422222.1, from coordinate 89,894,733 downwards.
TCTTCTTCATTTCATTTATTCATCATGGTTTACCCTGTTGAATCTCTTGATAAGTTTCGCTCTGATTTTTCTATTCCCTCCTGGGTTATTTTGGAAGAGCTTTCTGAGCCTTCTGACTATTTCCGTTTGGCTGAGGGACATTGGTTTCCCAGTCTCTTTGTTGCTGAGTGTGGATTTTCTTTTCCACCCAATCCCTTATGTCTGGAATTCTGTCAATACTTTGATGTTGTTCCTATAAGAATAGCCCCCAACATATGGAGAATAGTTAATGGGGTTCATAGATTAAATCAAATCCATGGAACTCGCATAGGAATTCCAGAAATCATGTTTTGTTACAAATGGGCAGTTGGTGATAACACCTTTTATTTAAAAACTAGATTTTTAAATAGGGCTTTAGTGGTCAATCTCTCGGATGCCAATAGGGATTATTTTGAGCACGGGATTGTTATAAAAAATTGGCAACATGCTCCTTTATCCGGATATGAAGTTCATCAGGGTCCCAGATGCCCTCCCTATGGCAATTGGATAGGTTATTTTTATTTCATTTTATTTATTTTGAAATCATGCTTCTTTTGGGTTTGATAAAATGTGCCACTGATATTTCAATTTTGGTTTATTTGCAGTTGATAGCAAAAGAAAGTGTCCAAAGGAGGCAGACGTTAATATAAGACACTTAAAACTGATCTGGAGTCTTCATCAAACTGTTGCTGACGAGCACATTAGGTCAGCTTCATATCTGCTGCAATACAAGAGTTACACTACTTCTTTCACTGCTCGTCCGGTGATAAGAGACGTAGAACCAGTACCAGCTTCTACCAGTTCCTCGCCTGAGTCACACGTTCCTTTAAGCGAAAGGATGAAGAAAAGAAGAGCTCCCACCATTTTTGAGAAACCTGCCTCTGGTGCTGGAGAGGCAAAAAGAAGTAAACCTGATGTCCCAGAAGGGATAAAGAAAATTGATGCAGCCCCTCCGGCTGCTCCTGTGATGGTTGCCGAGAAGCCCCCAGTGGCTCCGAGCAAGGATACTGCTCCTAGCGAGGTGATTGTCGTTTCTCCGGCTAAGACTACCTCGTTAGTCGAGAAAGTTGATGCTCCTTTGAGGATGCTGAAGAAAAGATCTTCTTCCAATTTGGCTGAATCCATCTCTCAGCCTCCGACTAGTGGTGTTCCCACTTTTGTTCCCCCGAGCTCTGCTATGAGCTCGGTGAAGACTTGGATCATTCTCGAGATCCAAGGTATTGAAAAGAACCTTTCTCGGGACACGGTTACCACATTGGCAGCTCGCCACATTGCTTCTGTAAGTCCTAGTCTTAAATTTTCATTTTTTTTTTCTTTTTCGTACTTGTGCCCTGACTTGCTTTCGTTTTCTTTTCACAGTTGGTGAGCTGCTTTAATACAATTTTAAAGAAGGATGAAGCTATTAAAGCTTCAAGCTCCTCGTCTGATGTGGAGGAAGATTTTATGGTCTTGGGGAAGTCTCTGAAAGATTCTCACCAAAAATATGTTGATGATAAGGCTGCTTGGGAGAAGAACTTGCTTCAACCGAGCAGGAGAAGGCTCAAGTTGTTGAAGTCTCCAAGGAGTTGGAGAAAAAATTAAATGTCTGGAGGAGAAAAATAAAGAGCTTGAGAGGAAGCTCAAGAATGCTGAGGAGTTTGAAGATAAACTCAAGGTTGCTGAGGAAAAGTTGGGTCAGCTTCAGGAAGTAAGTTGGCAGAAGGAAGAAGCTGAGAATAAACTGAAGACTACTGAAAACCTTCTCTCCGAGAAGCTTTCCTCGGAGAAGATAAAGAGGAAGTTGGCTGTGAAGAAGTCTTTTAGTGCTGGCTGGGATAAGGGGTGGAACAAAGGCTTGGCTGCCATGATGTCGCAAGTCGAATATGGCAGCCTAAAATACTTTAGAGATGGGTGGGTCACAGCTCTTCAGGAGATGAAGGTTGATGAAACTTCTGAACTTTTCCAGCGACACATCCCTGGTCCCCCTCCAACTCCTGAAGATGAAGAAGAGGACGAAGCTGCCTCCGAAGAGTCTTCCATGGTGATGGGAGATCCCCCAGCCATCCAGCCTGCTAACGAGGAACTTCAGCAACTCGTTACTTCCTCCGAGCAACTGCCAGTGCTCCCCGAGTAAATTTATGTTCCCTCTGAGCAACCTACTTCCTCATCCCAGCCTCCCGAGAAGGTTTTGGGAGACAAGGAAAAGGTGTAGAGTTATTCGGGTTTATCTCTATTTTATTTTTCCTTTGTCAAATGTAACCATGAACATGTAATTCTGAACTTTGCGATATAATAAAACTTGAACTTTTGTTTTTGCATACTGTTGTCTCTTCTTCATGCTCTGTTTTGATTATTTCTTTTTCTTTCTCTACTAGTTTCTGGCCAGGATAGAATTACTGTCTTCCCATGATACAAAGTTGTTGCAGTAATGCAATGAATATTTTAAGGCTGGTCAAACAGATCTGAGTGCAGCACAAATCGTCGACATCCTCGGCCGAGATGCTTCGGAACAGGCAATTGAAGCCTACCAATACTTGAAGTGTCTGCTTGATCGTGCAGTGGCCAATAATGTGGCTTATTATGATATGATTGAGGATCTCCAAGGCAATCTTGAAGACCTTCAGGAACAGTATAAGGAATCTACTGCCCTCTTGCATGAGGGGTATGAAAAGAAGTATCAGCAACTCAATGCTGAAAAGGGATACGAGAAGCGTTTTGCTGGATACGATGTGAGGGAAAGAACTCTGAGGGTTGAAGTCGAGGAGTGCAGACAGATAGCTGAACTATTAGAGCAAGAAAATAATAACCTGCAAAAAGAGTTGTCTCAGTTGAAGTCTGTAGCTTCCACTTCAAACGCCTCGATCCCAGTGACTGATGAGGGATTCTCATTCTTGGAGGTCGAGAACGCCAACTTGAGGGATGAATTGGAAACCTTGAAAAGGTCTGACCCTTCTTCTTCTTCTGCTCGTGGACGAGCAAGAGCTCCTCGGGGACGAGCAAGAGCTGCTCGGATTCCTATCGAGGAACAGTGGACTCAATCTGCTTTAGAGAACCAGGCTTTCCAATTAATGGCGAAGAACCAGGCGTTGGCTGAAATGTCAAAGAAAATCAGGGACCTGGAAGATCAGCTTTCTGCGCAGAAGTCAGTCTTAGAGAATAAAGAACTTTTTATCAAAAATCTCCACGAGCAGCTGGAAAGATTGACATATCAATTCCACAAACATCCCAGGGAGTTCTGGATGGCTGGGTACAACGAGGCTCTCTACCACTTGGACGATCGTATCCAGAATGCCAATAATGAGGGCTATAAACAGGGTTGGCTGAATGCCTTAGGTGTGCTGTAACTAGAACAGTGTCATTACCTGTGGGACTACCATGATCCTGGGCTGCTCGACCTATCCGTGCCACCATTCAAACTTGATATGAGTTGGATCCCTGCTCGGGCCATTCCTCGATGCTTAATTTCCAAATATCTCGGCGACTACAATCTCCACTCAAGTATCGAAATCCCTCGTCCCGAGCACCTCTTAGATCGACCATCCGTGATGAATATCTGGATGTTAAAAGATCTTAACTTTATAAATTCTCCTCTTGCTTTAACTGATCCGCCTGCTGGCGAGGAACCTGTTTCAAAAGCAGAGGGGAAGAAACCAATAGAGTAGGAATTTTGATGTAATAATTAGTATACATTTCATTATCAATGTAATCTGTTTTTGAATTTAATGAAAGACTTCATTTTTGTTCGCCATGTTAATTGCTATTGTCTTGTAAAACATTTTACATCTGTGCATGTGTATCTGTTAAAAAGATAACAATATTGTGTTGTTTGTCGATCAACTTAGTAAAAAGTTTCGAGTATAAAAAATGTTGCTCGATCACTTTCTCGTTTTCATAAAAATGTTTTCGACCAACCAAGGTCGGTAAATTTTCCTTTTCGACCAACTATAGTTAGTGGATTTTTCCTCTACGAGCAACTTTAGCACTTTCTGGAATAATCTTACCTCCATACCAACTTTAGTTGGAGTTTTCGAGAATATATTTGCTTCCTAACCAACATAAGTTGGCATTTTTAGGAATATTTTTCCTAACCAACATAAGTTGGCATTTTTAGGAATATTTTGTTTCCTAACCAACCGAGGTTGGCATTTTTAGGAATATTTTGTTTCCTAACCAACCGAGGTTGGGTGTTTCCTAACCAACCGAGGTTGGCATTTTTAAGAATATTTTGTTTCCTAACCAACCGAGGTTGGCATTTTTAGGAATATTTTGTTTCCTAACCAAACAAGTTGGAATTTTTAGGAATATTTTGTTTCCTAACCAAACAAGTTGGCATTTTTAGGAATATTTTGCTCAGGAGTAGTCTGAGTTTTGCTGAGTAATGTGTAGCACTAGTATTCCCCGGAAAATTTTCAATAAAAGGAGAGAATTTGGCAGAATTATCTTCATTTTATTCATACTGATGGAACCGCATTACACGAAAATATACATCACTGATAATACTTGCACAGGTGCTCTGCGTTCCATGCATTCTTAAATTCCTCCCCCTCCAAAGTTGCTATTCGGTAAGTTCCTGGTCGAACAACTTCTGTAACTCGGTATGGTCAATGCCAGTTTGCCTCCAGTTTGTTGTGCTTTTGAATCACTTTGTTTAGCACATAGTCTCCTTCTTTCAGGTCGCACTTCTTCACCCTCTTATTGTAGAACAAAGCAGTTCGTTGTTGGTAAGCAGCATTCCTGATGGCTGCTTCTTCTCTAACTTCCTCGAGCATGTCTAAATCCAATCTTCTCATTAAGTCGTTGACAGGGGAATTGAAATTCAATACCCTGTGTGTTGGGAGGCCCAACTCGTCAGGTATAACAGCTTCACTTCCAAACGCCAGCATATATGGTGATTCTCCCGTTGCTGCTCGGGGAGTAGTGCGATAAGCCCACAGCACTGACTGTAACACGTTGATCCAGTTTGCTTTCGCATCATTCAGTCTTTTCTTCAAGCCATTTAGTAGCGTTCTGTTTGTCACTTCGGTTTGTCCATTGCTTTGAGGATGGCCTGGTGCTGAGTGGATCTTCAAAATGTTTGACTGATGACAATAGGCAGCGAACTCCTCGTTATCAAATTGTGTTCCATGGTCTGTGATGAAAGCATGAGGAAGACCATATCGACAAATGATGTTCTTCCAAATAAATTGGTAGACCTTGTCGTACGTCATATCAATGAGAGGCTCAGCTTCAACCCATTTAGTAAAATAATCCACAGCGACCACGAGATACTTAAACCTTCCCCTGGTCGTTGGCAGTGGTCCGACCAGATCTACTCCCCACATGGCAAATGGCCAAGGGGAAGTGATGGGTGTCAACAATGCTTGTGGAGTTCTTTGGATGGAGGAAAAGTGTTGGCACTTGTCACATTTCTTGGCATAGGCTATACAGTCAGCCCTCATCGTCGGCCAGTAGTATCCCTGCGTCATCCCCTTTGCAAAAGTGTTCGACCTGCTACATGGGCTCCACAAGACCCTTCATGGACCTCTTCAATCAATTCTTTCACCTCAGAGGGATATACACATCTTTGCAAACCTGCCATCATTCCTCGTCTATATAGAATACCAATAGTTAATACATACCGAGCAACTTTAAACTTCAATTTCTTGGCTGCGAGCTTGTCAATTGGTAATTCTCCCTCCTCAATATATGCCCTGATGGGATCCATCCAAGATGGTCCTAAATCAAGGGTAATAAAGTTTATCATAAGATCTTCATCTGTACTCCGACCAGCTAAAACTTCAATTGGGATTGTTCTTCGTAGCTCGGTACGAGTAGCTGATGCTAATCGAGCTAAGGCGTCTGCTCTCGCATTTTCCATTCTTGGTATTCTTATCAGCTGAACAACAACAAATTCTGATACTAAATCCATCACCTTTGCATGATACTTGATACTTGATCATTGATTCTCCTTTGGCTGCATATATTCCCAACATTTGATTTACGATCAATTGAGAATCACTGAAGACAATAACCCGCTGTGCCTCCATAATTTTTGCCAAATTAAGACCTGCAATCATGGCCTCATACTCAGCCTCATTATTGAAAGCTTTGAATTTGAATCGTAGGGCGTATTCCATGTCGACCTCGTCTGGGCTGTTCAAAACAATCCCTGCCCCACAGCCTGTTGTGCAAGATGAGCCATCTACATATAGCCTCCATATAGTTAACTCGTCTTCTAATTTCTGATCTGACAGAGTTTCTCGGTGAAACATTTGTTGATTCCTTTCACCATTCCCCGGTATTTCTTACTTTTCGTCGATCATCTTTTCTTGCCCTTTTACCAACCTAAGTTGGTCTGAGCTCGAATTTGATGATCCTGTAACATCCACTTACCCTTTTACCAACCGAAGTTGGTCTGAGCTTGTGTTTGTTGGTCCTGTAACATCCACTTGCCCTTTTACCAACCGAAGTTGGTCTGAGCTTATGTCTGTTGATCCTGTAACATCCACAGGTTGATCAGCGAGCAACTTTTGCTCCTCGGGGGTATCAGGATAGGTGAACTCTGCTATAAAATCTGCTACAGCTTGCCCTTTAAGCGATGATCTGGGTTCATAAATTATATCATATTCACCGAGCTCTATTGCCCAGTACATCAATCTCCCTGATTTTTCTGGTTTATGAAGGGCTTGCCTCAATGGCATATCAGTATATACTACTATGGTATGAGCCTGGAAGTATGGCCTCATTCTCCTACTCGCCTCAATCAGCGCCAATGCTAACTTTTCCAGCTTTGGATATCTGATCTTTGCTCCTCAGAAGGCCTTACTCATGTAGTAGATTGGTTTTTGCACTCCATTCTCCACTCTGATCAACGCTGAGCTAACTGCATTCTCAGATACTGCTAGATACAAGTACAATTTTTCTCCCATCACCGGCCTGGACAACAGTGGAGGTGCTCCCAGATATTTCTTCAAGTCTTGAAAAGCCTTCTCACATTCATCATTCCACTCAAAAGTCTTTCGGAGTGTCTTGAAGAATGGGAGACATCTATCAGTTGCTCGCGATACAAATCTGTTGAGTGCTGCTACTCGTCCTGTAAGACTTTTCACCTCTTTCTTCGTCGTTGGAGATCGCAGCCCTAATAGAGCTTTGATCTTTTCAGGATTTGCCTCAATGCCTCGTTGATTGACAATGTACCCGAGAAACATGCCTTCTCGTACTCCAAATATGCACTTCGTCGGGTTCAGCTTCATTTGATATTTATCCAGTTGATCAAAGGTCTGGGCTAAGTCAACTAGATGATCGGCAGCTTTCTTGCTCTTTATCAGCATATCGTCAACATAGACTTCCATATTACAACTGATTTATTTAGCAAAGACCTTGTTCATCAGCCGCTGATATGTCGCACCTGCATTTTTCAAACCAAAAGGCATAACATTATAACAATAAGTTCCCCTAGGGGTAATGAAAGAAGTACTCTCCATGTCTTCAGGTTTCATTTTAATCTGGTTGTAACCAGAATAAGCATCCATGAAACTCAGCAGCTCGTGTCCCGAGGTAGCATCGACTAGTTGATCAATACGGGGCAACGGAAAATGATTCTTTGGGCATGCTTTGTTGAGGTCGGTGAAGTCTACACACATACTCCACTTGTTGTTTTTCTTCTTTACCATCACCACATTGGCTAACCAATCTGGATATTTAACATCTTCAATGAAACAAGCTTTCTGGAGCTTCTCGACTTCCTCCTGTATGGCTTGATTCTTCTCGGGACTGAATACTCTTCTTCTCTGCTTCACAGGCTTGATCTCCTTATTCACATTGAGCTCGTGACATAAGAAATTTGGGTCTATCCCATGCATATCCTCATGACTCCACGCAAAAGTTTGCTTTCTGCTTCTTAGGAAAGTTATCAATTCCTGTTTTAGTGAGGCTTCCAACGACAAACCTACTTGAGTAGTTCGCTCAGGGTGCTCGTCGTCCAGGATGATGTTTTCAGTAGCTTCCACCACTTGACCCTTCACGAGTTGAGACTCATCTCTAAGATCCAATGTTTCAATCTCTGCACCTTCATCCACTTGATAGGTAGTAGTCTTTTTCCTTGATTCCTCCAGTTCCTCTTGCTCGGCGGATGAATAATAGCATTCCCGAGCTACTTTCTGATCACCTTTCACAACTCCTACTCCAAAATTTATTGGAAATTTTAGGCACTGATGTACTGTAGATGGTACTGCCTCGAACTTCTTCAATCCTACTCTTCCCATGATGATATTGTATGATGATTGAACATTCTTATCCATCACGAAGAAGCGTATTCTTTCTGTTCGACATGCAGGCCATGTACCAATGAATATATCCAACTTGATCGTCCCAAGTGGAAAAACTTTCTCGCCAGCAAAACCGAGGAGGGGTCTGTGATAAGGCTCCAGTTGAGATAACTTTAGGTTTAAACTGTCAAAGCACGAGTAGAACATGATGTCTGCCGAGCTACCATTATCTATCAGAACTCTTGAAATCATCACTTCTTTCATCCTCATTTTGATCACCAATGGGTCATCATGAGGATATAGGACACCTGCGAGGTCGTTCTTTGAAAAACCAATGACCAATTTCTCTTTGTTTACCTTTCTCGGGCGATCCTCTTCATCTAGATTTATTCGTTGAATGTACGAGCAAGCTTGAGCCTCACAGAGGTAAGCTTTTCTCTCTGCAGTAAGGTCTCCTCCTCCTGCATCTCCACCTGTTATAACATTACAGTCAAATGACCCAAAGCGTATTGAAAATACCTCACGTTCTGGCTGCCTTGGTCTCCTGGGAAGATCGGGGTCATCTTCTGGATCAACTTCATGATTTCTTTTCTTATTCTCCTCTGCTCGACGAGGAGATTTAGACCTCTCTCTTGTTCGGTCGCTGTTTCTTCTTTCATTTCTACGATCAACATACTTTACCAGTTTTTCTCGTCTAATGAGTGTTTCGATCTCATTATGAAGAGCTATGCAATTTTTGGTCATATGGCCATGATCTTTGTGAAACTCGCAATATTTTTCCCTATTCCTCGTGTCAGGGTCTGCCTTCATTTTCTTTGGCCAGTTTAACTCCTCGTTGTTCTTAATTTCTTCCAGGACATGGTTGATATCTACCTTCAAAGGAGTATAATTATCAAATTTCTTCAATATCTCCCATGACGACCTATTTTTGGGTTTTTGTCACCACTATTGTTCTTATGCTCTTTCTTCTTAGCTTTGTCAACTTCCACCTTGGTTTCTTTATCTATATTCTTCTTTGCAGCCATAGCCTCCTCGGCATTCATGATTTTGGCCGCTTTTGCCATCAGTTCTGACATGGTTGTGGGTGGATCTTTGGCCAAAGTGTAATACAACTTGTTGGGCAACAGCCCACTCATCAAGGCAGTGATCGCTGTATTTTCCTCATAATCTATGACTTCGAGTTTCTCGTTATTAAAACGAGTTATATAATCTCTAGTACTCTCACCAGCTTTTTGTCTAACACTTAACAAATGTGCTACTCGTTTAACTGGCTTTGCCCCAAAACAGAAATTTCCAATGAATAACTCGGCCAGTTGAAAGAAAGTTGAGATCTTACCCCGAGGAAGATTATTGTACCATATTTGAGCAGACCCGGTAAGGGTTCCCGAGAATGCTCTGCATCTCATCTCGTCTGGGACAACATAGATGTCGGCAGCAACTTGATATTGTTCTATATGAAGAACAGGATCGGTCTTTCCATCATATTTGGGGGTCACAACAGGTGCTTTGAACTTTGACGGTGTGGGAAAATCCACAATAGTTTGGACAAAAAGGGTCCCTTGAACAAAAGTTCGTTGTAGGGGGTTCCTGGCCTTAGCCATTTCACCTAATCTATCCTCCAGCCTCTGAATATATCCTTTCCACGCATCGTTTCCTTCCTCGGGCCTGCTGATTCGAGCAACTGATCGCGTTGATATGGCTTCCTGGGATCTATCTTGACGAGCAGCTGGTCGCGACTGGGCAGATCCTTCCCTTAAGTTTGTTGATCGTCGAAAGCTCCTCGACGCAGCCTTAGGAGGACTTTTGTTCCTCATAGGGCCTAATCGATCGAAAGGAGAAACCCTACTCAATCTTTCCAAAGCATTGGTCCTTTCTGGGGAGAGAGTGATACGTTGTTCAGTATCTGTGGCTCGTACTGATGAAGTTCGCCCAGGTTGATAAGAGAAATCATCAGATTCCTCAGCACGATATGAAGATGTATGCCCAGTACGCGAAGGAATCAAACGGGTGTTTCTTTGAATACTTCGCGATCCTCAATGGGTTGGTGCACCGCCATGGAGGGTTTGTATGAGTTGTCGCATAGTTTCTTGCATGACGGTCTGGCCCTGAGCCAGATTTGTCATTATTCCTGCCAGATCTGGAATATTTGGCGGAACAGATGGATTTGGAGAGCTTCCAGCGTTTCGATTGCTGGGTTCTGGATTATCAGCCATTGATGATGAATTATTTTCGATGAAAAATGATATTTCCAGTCGTTTCCCACAGACGACGTCAATCTGTTGATGTAAAAAATTAGATCATATCTAATTATTCAATCACAGATAAAATAAATGAAACAAAGAGTTTTTAAAGTGGTTCAGCCTTATAAGAATGGCCTACGTCCACTGTTATGTTATTGCTGATTGTTTGGGAATTCTCGATTACAAGTTCTCTCCAGAAATTCCGGTCCCTCTACAATGAGGATTGTACAATGTATTTATAGCCCTGAGGCTGTAATGTGAAAGGGTAATACATTAAATGATGTACATATGAAAGGGTGATACATTCAATGCCCCTTAAGTGTATGCGTATGAAAGATAAGCATTTAATGAACAATCAACTGTTGGTTATTATGCTATTAATGCTTTGTCCGAGGTGCAGCTCGGACCGCCTGAGTTGCTCGGACCGCCTAAGCTTCTCGGTACTCAAGAGTTCCTCGGAGAGTTCTTGTTCCTCGGAGCGTATGAGTTCCTCGGGGAAGCAGTGTTCCTCGTTGTAGTATGGTTCCTCGGAACGTGTGAGTTCCTCGAAAATGTTTGTTGTTGCCACGTAGATCGCCATGCGTCTTCACTCAATTGAACCATGTCAGCAGACTAAATTTCGTATCAACACTATTCAAATGACCAAACTTGGAACAAAAATCAAAATAAAAAATCTTTTTTCTCTACACAATCTGCATTATTATACCTAGTGGGCAGTTTTTCATAATAAAAATTGAACATTTTATAACAAAATTGCTCTAAATGGTCCTTTTTAGAACAAAAGTTGCACTGGAAAATAGGTTTAGCATCTTATTTATTTTAAATAGTTTGCCTATTTTTGCCTTAAAACATATTTGTTCTGCCCTAATTTCTTAAAACAAAATTTCTTTATATGACCAGTTTTAGAACAAAAATTACATTAAAGGACAGGCTTGGCAGTTTTAAAATTCCCAACATTTTGAATTTGCCTAAATCAGATTTATTTTTACACAACTTCTTAAAACAAATTTTTTTCTAAATGTCCAGATTTATGGCAAAAGCTACATAGAAATACTGGCTTAATAAATGCGGTATCACAATTCTCAAATTCTGCATTGTTTATAACTTAGTTTAATTTCAGTCGAATCAGAACATTGTTCACTACAACTAACAAAATTAGTTTCATACAATTTTTCCCCTTGAAACCCAATTGCTCTTAACAGAACATATTCGTCAACATACTAATTCTGGGATTTGACAATTGAATGAGAATTAGAAAAACCATCAACCTTTTTAGATGCAATCTCAAGTTCTCTTTGGCATTCATCATACTTCTCTAAAACAACCTTTAGTTCAACTTGAGATTCGTCAAACTTAAATAAAACTTCTTTGTTTTTAGTTTTAAGAGAATGGTTAAGCTCCGTTAACATAATAATTCTTTTCTCTAAAAATGAAACATCATTTTTCAAGTTCATTTATATGAAACTCAGATTCTTCAAATATTAAGTTGATTTGATTATTTAAAACATCATTTTTAGCCATCCACCTACAATTAATATGACCTAAATCACTGCAGTCCTCAATAGTGTTCTCAAAGTACTTATTAATCACACAATCTTCCAAATTCGGACTCACGCACCCTTCTAAACTGACAGAATCGTCTACATTTTCAAATTCATCAACATCATTAAAAATATTATCAACATTAGATATTGACGCTACAAATGTAGGGTGAAGTTAAGCATGAGAGATATGACATGAGTTCACATAATCTAATTCATAATTATCCACACATAAATCAGAACTATTAGAACTAGTAGATAAGCAGTCAAAATAATTCTTGAACTTATAGACACAACGAGAAGTAAAAGCAACTATATTATCACAACACTTTACTTATCACATACATAAATATCATCAAATGTTTTAGATAAATGGGCAGAAGATTTAGAAATGTTAAAAGCCTCGAAAGATATGGTGCAAGCTGAAGTATCTTTAACTTCGGTTGAACCCATCTCTTGGCAAAAGGCATTATCGCTTCTAATGTCATCTTGTTAATAAAACTTTGCCTCTTTAAAACATTTATTAAGGGATTTTCTAGAAGAAAAATAAGCATCACCATTTTGAATTCCCATTTAAAAAAATAGATTTATAAAATATAAAAATAAATTTTAAAAGAAGTTCAGGATCTTTGCGGAATAAAAACTTTTATAAAGTGAATCTTAAAACTCTTATACCACTTGAAAGGACCTAATGTGTACACGCTAATGCGTATTAGGTTATTTAAAAACTCTTTTAAGTCTTTAATATAAAATATATTAAAGTTTATAAATTAAAAACACTCATGAACACTAATAAGTAAAAGTGGTGATGCTAGAAATAAAAATACCCTTTAAGAATGAGATGAGGAAAAGTGGACGGTGACACAATATATGTTCTCGAGGAAACCATCGTAATGAAAAATCTCGTGTCCGAGGGTAGTCGCAAGACAACTCACACACCCAAATCCACTATTACCAATTATTATTTACAGATTATAGTCCACCGGTTTACAATGTATTAAACTAAGCAAATACAAGTCATACACCCAACCTAGTCTAAATACAACCCAAATTAACTAATAATCAATCAACCCAATAACGCCCAAATAATAGCGACTAGAACACATGCACACTACACACTCAACACCCGAGAATCCATAAAGTAGTACACAACCCAAATAAATAATAATAATAATAATAATAATAATAATAATAATAATAAGATGATGATGATATTGAATTAATCAGTACACAAGGAATGATTAACTATTATGTCACAAGATGCAAGCAAAGTCTTCCTTAATAATTAATATTAAAGTAGAAATAAATCCCAATGTAAATGTCCACAAAAAAAAAGGAATAAAATTCCAGAAATTGTGTCACATTAAATGAAATAAAATACCCTAACAGCAAATAGATTATGAATAAATAAAGAAGGTGTTATGTTACAAATATCAAGTCCAAATAAAATGAGAAAAAGATAAAACATGTAACACTTAACTCGTATATGTTAGGACTGATTTAAAGTTACCAAAATAATTACTAAAAGAGGTAAGTCTAAAAACAAATTTTAGTTACACAAATATTAATCACAAAGATCAAAATCCAATTTTAGTTCAAACCAATAATGTATCAAGGTTAGGATTAAAAACTCATACATATATAAAATCCACCCAAGTACAAATTAATACAACAAAAAGTATTCACCTTAGAGAATGTAAAAAAAGTTATGAGTTAAATGATTCAGTCCAAGTCAACTGAGTGCAATCTAAAAGGTGTAGAACTCGACTCAAGAAAATAGGCCGGGTTTAACTAAAATAAAATTAAATAAATAAACATGTGATTTACAGTTCACGCACTAATTGAACCTAACTAAATAAAATGAACACAAACAAAGTGTTCATCATAGAGGATATAAATAGTTAGGTAAAAATTAGATTATCCTTCATCACAAGATAAATTAAATTAATTCAGATTAAAAATAAAAGATATTTTAATCACAACAAAAAATATGTGGCACATAAAAAACTTATGTTCAGTTTTATAAAAATATGTTGAGTCCAACTAGACAAGTGTGTACACACACAGGCTTGGGTGTAAATACAACCTCAACACAAAACACCCAAATCAAATTTTGATCTAAAGGGACCAAACAATTTCAGTCCAAACGCAAAACAGATTTATATTAGGGGACAAAAAAAATCAGTTTTCTATACCCCAGAAATTTTATGTAACAAATTTCAGTTTTTATAAAACAAAAAATAAAAGCTATAAAATATTATAGTCTTACTTGCCCCAAAAAAAAGGGGCCACAAAAAGAAACTAGTACAGTTAGATAAAGTCTAAATGTACCAAAAAAACAATATATTCTCAAATCTCTCAAGAAAAAGAGAGAAAATGGGCGAAGAATGTTTGCAACTCTCAAGAGTGAAGAGATAAAATGTAAAAAACTCTTAAGTCTCATAAATGCACCAACACACGATTATAAAGTCCCAATCAAGATGCTCTGGTACATTCGTAAAAACCAACAAAACAAAAGGGTAAACCCGCAAACCACCACCATCTTTAAAGGGTAAAGAAAGGACATCATAATATCAGTGGTATGCCAATAAAATGGCGTAAAAAAAGTCGAGGCAGAAGGGTAAAATCGCAGTGACATCAGTCCTCTCCGCAGACCACAAGTCCACACACTATCGGAGATAGTTGTTACTGACCAGTCCAGCTAGAAAACACGTGAACCAAACATCTCAATTGCCAAAGAAAAATGACACCAAGCAATGAAGGAGAGTTGCCTATTTAATGTTGGTTTAAAAAAAATAGTTTAAACAAAGATTATGTTTAACTAAATCTACACTTTAGCCCATTTAAAATTTCACAAAAATAAATAAATTATGCACATCACAAAAAAATAATTGAGATTTTCGTGAATAAAATAAAACTCAAAAAATGAAATATAAAAGATACTTAATGTAAAAAATACAATCTTCAAATATTTTATATATTTTATTTTATACATTATGTCAAATAAGATATATAAGAATAAGACGTAAAATAAAATGAAATACTAAATAAAGACATATTTTAAAATAATTTTTTTTAATTAAATAATACATACTAAAAGTATTTTAACACAAATAGTTTGTATATAAAGAATATAGAAAAATATGATTTAAGGTATATAAAAATAGATCTTAATAAAAAATGAAAAATGCAGGAGCATAAAACTAAAAAATTATTTGTCTCAAATATTTTAAAATGAAAAATGGAGGAGCCTATCACCTACAACTGAGTACACATCCTCAAGTGATATGCCCGTCGAATTTTGAAATGCTTAGGACATGGCATTACCCCAAGGATCAAGTTTGCCTAATCCCATCATCATTACTAACTACCAATAAGTACCTAACTAAGGAACTTAATGCGTCCTTATCACAAAGTCCACAACGCTAATATATGACACTATAGTCACCTATCCTCCACATTTGAATTTACACAATCCATCTCCCTAATTCAATGGACATTATTCACCTTGTTAACACCTTACTATGCCTCTCACATCATCAAGGGTTGACACAAAGAGCCTCACACTAAAAATCGTGTCATTGCCACAATTGCCTCGCACAGACACTCGAAAATTACTAACATGTTTAAATCGGAAGCGCCAAACTTATTAATGACAACTAACTTGGACACATGCTACTAGGCCACACATTATCTACAATGCTAACACTGTCAGGCATGACCGACCCAAAACCAACACTGGCATCGAATGATTCACTACCGACCACATTGTGACACCCCGCTTAAATTAATAACGGGTGGTCAACCCTATACCAAGATAAAACAGGAATCTCATGTGGATCATTCTCAGCATCACTGTCGCACAGACTAAAAATCTAACTAACCATCCAATAATAAAAATAAATGGGTGCCAATTTTTTTTACAAATATACAAGAACTACAAATCAACATCTATAATAATTATAGAATATGATAAATGTAAAACACGAGTACAAAAAGAATAAACCCGAATATGTTGTCGGGTCACATATAATACAACATCTTGATGATAACAATAAAAAAGAGATACATAAACAATCCCTGGGTACACATAACCGGTATAAAAAATGGATCCTTAACTAGATTTACAAGAGTAGGAAGTGGCTACAACAAAATCCTGTAACATTCCGCATCTGCTACATCTCCAAGGACTCTATATAGAATAGGCATCAATGGCATCCTTGCGTAGGGACACCTAAAATATACATATATGTACAGCAAGAGAAAATATATAAATGGGTCAGAGCCTGAGGTTTGAAAATAGTTTAAGCAAGTGAATTAAAATGCATAATAATTACGAATGCACAATATCATAATTAAAGTGGTGTCGCACTCTCTTGGAATTCAACCTCACCCCTCATCTATAGCGCCCACCTAATGTATGCATATGAACCTCAATTAAACTACCCAACACATTCTAGGGATAAATCCTCTTAAATTTACACATAAACCTCATCCGCGTAGCCCACTATTTATAACATAACCGTATATCTACTTCTTCTATCGTCTCCTAAGTTTACACCCAAACTTATACGTTAATATAACTCAATTATATTTTATCGGTTTTTACTTATTTACATTAATAAGTTATTAGCATAAGATATCCCACATCATCATTAATGCTAGTAATATACTTCCACTAATTTCACCAATACCTAAGAACTAAGGACCAAACACCTCCCCACGCCCAACGTTATGCTAAGTTTCGTGTGTGGGACATCTTACAAAGTGAAATCCAAATAAGGAAGCCCCTCGATACACTACCACCTAAATTTGTCGGTCGTGGGAATCCGTTGGGCCCTCGGTCCAAAGTATGCACCCAATTACTTCCGGTCTATAGGCATAAGAGTATACTCCTCCACTCTCATGCTTCAAAAGAAAAAACATAATACACATCTTCATAACTTTCTCTAGTTATAACATTAAGATATTACACACTATCCATAGATCTTGTATAATATTACTCGCACGTATAATACAAGATTCATCAATATCTAGAAAGTACACATACATAGCACACATAATATATGTACTATAATAATCTCAACATGCTATCATCTTCCAAGGGGTTGCTCACATGTCCCGGGGTTACTAGCGATCAGACTGCCACACCGGCTTGGTAAAAGCTTAATCACAATGAATGGGAAGCGACCATAGTTCCTAACCTGAGAGCAAGACGAATCTTACCCAACATGTCTTACCCCTAACTCACGCACGGTAAAATATTGGACGCTATGACCTGGGAACTATACTCTCCCTGCTCCTCAAGCCAGAGGGATTCACCCACATCATGCACCTTCCCATAATAACACTAGAGGGGTATGGGATATATACACATTCGATCACATTATATATACAAATGATCACACAAGGTATATACATTCACGCCATATATATATATATATATATATATATACTATCTCAGTTCTGCACATATAAAAGTAATGAATCCGACTATATGTATATAAATCTCATTATACAATCCTATACGCTCTAGCATACCTTCCCAAATTCATTCTATCATTGAATCCCTCACTTGAAACTCACTAATCCATCACACCCATGATATAAATAGTCACCCAATATAACAACACTAAGGACACACGATATTTCTCTCTCACCTAGTCTGTAATTAGCGTTAAGTAAATTCCTACCACTCGATGAATTTATGAAATAATCTGTTATGCTAAACTCCCAAATATGCCTCCATAATAGCTCGTAACGATCCTCAAGAGAATCCTCATTCCTTGGAGGACTTTCCAAAAGGAAACAATACAAATTTTCCCTTATGAATATCTCCATAATAACCACTAAAGTGACCCCTCTATTATATCCTAATATGAACCCTCATAATATCTCCCAAACATGTTTACTATACTCTATTAGAGGGTCCCTAAGCAATAAAATCAATTTAAAAGGGGTAAAATAAGAGCAGTCAAAATACAGTGATCGGACCGGACCGGGGGTCCAAAAAAATGAACTAGTCCGATTCCTAAAACTCAATAGAAGGCTTTTAATGTCCGTAACGATCTGATAACTCTTAAAAATGAACCATTCCGATTTCCTCATAAACGAATCGATCCGACCTTCCTACCCAGACCGGTCCGATTCTGTAGAATTTTTACTCTATAGCTTATGAAGTTAACATCCCAAAAACCTTACTTTACACTTCACAAGATTTAACATGCACTTCCAAAACCAAATTTTACTTCATCAAAACCCAACACATAAAATTATCCCCATCATTTTTATCATTTAAACAACAAATATAACCCTAAATACAAGATTTACTGATCAAATTTTAGGGTTTAAACATAAAAGCTCAAAAGCAACTAATTCAACAATAAAAATTATGAGATAACTCTCACACACAATTATTTTGCAAGTTTAATCATGTGCCTCAAAGTTGTAGAGGTTGAATTTTCCTTGAAATCACGGATTTGAGCCGAAAATCTCTAAAGCTCCAAGGTTTTCTCATTTTTTTCCCCTTCTTCCTTGGTTTTCTCTCTCTTTTTCTAGGGTTTTCTCTTTTCTCACAAATGAGATTGGCTAACTCACGAGCCTCTTATGACTTTAAATCCTAAATCCCAACTTTAAATGATAATACACACTTAAAAAGACTCGTTTACTCATTTTCGGGTCAAACCAGGTCCAAAATACTTCGGAACCCAAATAAAACTTCTGGGCAGTCATTTTGACTATCTCAACTCATCCCAGATCAACCGTGCACTCAAAATTTTCATCCGAGACTCCAAATAAAATAAATTTATTTCACCCCAAAAATTAAATTCATAAGTCCTCAAACACACGGGGTGTTACAATCTCCCCTTCTTATAAAGAATTTCATCCCCGAAATTCGAACATGTACATTAATTCAACATCCAAAATATCACCATGATCGCTACACCAATCTCTACCACTTTCCACTACTGAATTCATTAAACACTATACAATCATGGCGCCCATACACCCTATAACCGTGATCAATTACACGATCTTCACCTGGCTCCACTATCCTTAAATTGTAACATAATTTCCACTCACCATTACAATTATATGCCTGAAATAACCAAGGCACCAACCCAAGAACTAAACTCGGTCCCATGTCACTACAGGGATACACTAATTCTCAACAAATCCAATTAATCATACATACTAAAAATAATTATTTTTTTAAAATGTTCGAAGGTCTAACCTTTCTCAATTCCCTATTGACACGACCACAAAGGTGTTCTAGTATGAGTGATATCTAGGATCAAGTGCAATCCTGTCACTCCAGTAATAATCCCGATAAAATGGGGTATCAATCCTCAGGGAAATAGGACGTAAAGACGTGACGACGTTAGAAAGACAGAGAATCCTAACTTGACTCTAAAAATGGAATAGAAAGGTGATTTGAAAGGGAAGATAACTACGAATTAAAGGTAAATGAAACTTTAACTACTAAGTATACAATGTTCTAAAGAAGAACAATTAGACTGATTATGATGCTGTACTCTTAAATGAGAAGAATAGGTCAAGATACAATCTTCTAACCCTAGTGCATTTACTAATATTAAAACTAATAATCTAATTGCAATAAATGATTAAACCCAACCTTTATAAATCTCAAGCATTATATATATGAGTTTCAAGCCCAAATCATATATAATAAAAGGCAAGAATAAAGAGGTGTCAAGATAGCTACACGCGCGTTCCATTCTTAAGCATCCCAATTACTGACGCGACTCAGAATGTGTCTCTAAAGTGCGTACTCTCTAGGCTCAAGTGCAAGCCTGTCGCTCAAGTAATAATCCGACAAGTCGGGTATCGATCCTCAGGGAAAAAGGATAACGGAGTTGTGATGACGGGACAAGACGGAGGAATCCTAACTTCGACTCTAAGAAGAAAAGGAAAAATTGATTTGGTTTTTGGGATTGATTAAGCTAACTGCAATTACGAAATTATGATGAAAAATGCAACTAACTAAAGTACCTAAATTATGAATCAAAAATTGAATCAAAACTTTTTAAACTTAAATGATGAGAAAACAGGACGGGAATGCAATCCCCCAACCCTAGTGTAGTGCAGTAACAACGTCAATCATAAATTTATCCGATTAATCAGACCCAGAATTTAGGACTCCCAAGCATTATGTATACGAGGTTCAAGCCCGCGTCATACCTAATCTGAGAATGAGTAAATCGGTATCGCGGTAATTGCACTCAAATTGTACTCTAAATCATCACGAGTACCCAAAGGTAAACGAGATATAAAGATCCACAATTATTATGTAATTACGCGATACGATCAAAATCAATCGTTAAATTCATCGGATTAACGTTATGCACATGCACTAACACATCAGGTTGGGTTCATGCATCCCAACCTTTAAACCCTAGCCGGACATGTTAAACTGACTAACGCATGAAATAGTAACGTTGCATGTGGAAGAATTCATGATGAAACTAGATTGAAGCATGTAAATACGTATTATGAACGCAACAATAAGTTGAATCGAATACAGAAAATAAACATGCAAGAATAATGACAAGAATTCTGAACTTTGAATTAAAACTTTAAAAACAAACCCGTAATGATTAAATCTTGAAGCAATTAATTCCCTTAATGTTCCTAGATGTTCTTCTCTTTTTCTCTCTATCAAAAACTGACTAAAACTATCCCTAATGGCTGCCCCTAGGTTGTTGCCTACGTTTCCTACTATTTTTTAGAGTTTTAACCTAAAAGGAGTCTTGGGAACCAATCAGATTTGGGGAGCAAATCTGCGCATCAGGGATCCCGAACCGATTCGCATGTACCCCGAATCGGTTCGCCCCCCAAACCGGTTCGGCCTGGGTTCTCGAATGTGTGCTAGCCTGGAGTGCTACACTTAGATTTTTTTCTTGCTTTCTTTTCTTCCTTTCTTGGATTTTTCTTCAACTTCAACTGGGCATAACTCATCAACCGTAGCTCGGATTTGGGTGCCGTTTCTTCCAGTGTTCTCGTTGTTCCGATCTCTTAAACTTTCCAGTTGACTTCTCCTTCCGGATCGGGCTAAAAAATTACTAAATTGCCCTTGAACTTGCCTTCTTAGCTTTTCTAGCATTGTCTTGCTTCCTCTTTTGCACTGTTTGCATAATTAACCTGTAAAACCAATAAGAGAAGCACAAAACACGAAATACTCGCCAACGAAGGTTAGTAGCATAAATTTGCATCAAATCTATATATGTTACATCACTCGGGTTCACAAATATACTGAAATTTGGGGAATAAATAAACAATATTTATGCCCAATCAAACCCCCCTAACTTAGAACTTTGCGCGTCCCGAGCAATGTAAAAGAATGAAAGTATGAGTTAAGGATCCTTCAAAGACTTTATTGGGATAGAGCACCTCTTTCGCGGGCAAGCGATTGCATTTAGCGCATGCAAAAAGCCTTTAAACCTCTAGGTTACCCTAATAGGACGAGTTGTGTCTCGTGAGGGTTTGCAGTGAATATACCCACAAAATTCAACTCAAAGAAAATTCAAAATACGCAAAAATTGTGCAATCCAAACTTTTTCGGAAAATAGTCATCATCAAGTCATATTTACGAGTCTTAAACCGTAGTGTGTGTGCGATGCCGAAAATATAATAGCCAATTTCCACCGATTGATCATTACGTTACTTATCCGAAAATTCGTTTTGATTTCAATTTCTCACGGAACGCTCTCACAATCGAATCTCTCGGATTATGGCTATTCTCTCAGTATGCGTGATATAAAGAGTAAATGTAAGGGAAGCAATTTCACGCATATAATAGAAAGACGGAAATTTCATGGTGATAGGATCTCATCAATGGATTACGGTTTTAAAAACGGGAACATTGCCTCTATTACGCACACTTAGCCTCTTATATTATCTTTTGGTGTCTTAACTCTCCACGCGGTAATCAATTTCGCAATTTGGACTCGGTTAGGACTTTTTCGGGGTTTAAGGTATATTGGGTAACATGGAAATGGTCGGGAAATTCGGAATTGGAAAAGTTATTTAGGATGTCCATTTGTGCTTTTTTCCGGGCTATTGATCATTTTCTCTTCTTTTTCTATTTTTTTTACACTTTTCTTTTCTTGCTAACTTTTGTTGAGCATTCTTCTATTTTTTTCTTGCCCCTTTTTGTTGCACTTTTCGGACTTAAATTATGACTTTTTCCATTTTTCACAATTCCGGCTATTTTGGGTTTTTCGGGTTGTCAAACGAAAAGGGAAAATTATTCGGCTCAATTTGGGTTGCAAAGGGCCAATATTTTTGGGGTGACAAACGAGGGCCTACTTCATTGTCCAAAATGCCAATTGCGTTACCATATGCGTTTCGAGGTGAATTTAGGTTTAGAGACTAATTTGGCACGTTTTTCAAGGCAATATTGCACACATTTTTCAAAACCGATCAAAATGAAAGGATTGAGATCCTTGACAACTTATTAAGCGCTAAAAAGAACTTTGAGTTAACAATTAACTCGGATTGATTTAAAAACTCGCAAAACGTGATAGGCTCGAATCTCACCGGGTTTGTTAATCTCCACATTTATTCGTTAAGTCGTCAATTTTTGCTCAATTTCCATCTTTGGTCAATTTCGGCTTTGTGTATGTTGGATGTTTACAATTTGAGACTCCAATTTGACTTTTAATGATATTTTTGAAAAATTTGAATTCCAATTTTTATTTATTTTGAACAAAAAATATTTTTGGATTTTTCAAAATTTTATGATTTTTTTGGAAATTTTGGGCATTTTGAAGATTTGTGAAGTTTTAGAGATACGCACTTGTGACCCCCCCTAACTTAGACTTTTGCATTGTCCTCAAGAAAAAAGGACGAAAATCTAACTCCAGGCGAATAAAAAGTGCGGAAAAATAAAACAAACAAATATTAAAATGCAACAAGACACTATATGACACTCATGCATGACTCAAAAACACAACAATAATCACCCCATACGCGTCGGGAGTGCGACGACCTCTCATCTGTCCACAAACTCACCCGACCCCACTCACGGGGTTTGATGTTCTCCTTGTCTCTCCCGTCCTAGGATTATAAGCTAACAATCGGAACAAGTTGGGACCTCGCCCATAGATAAAGGATAGATCGGGAGACTCATCGTGACTAACTGGAAAGGGATCCTCGTGATGCTGGATCAAAGTGTGATCTGCGTGTACTGACTCGGAGGGAACACCTAGGTTTCGTTCAATTTTTAAGATGCATGGGTCGGGTTCTAAGTTAGATGAACCACAACGTTTCTCCTCACTTGCCTTCGGGGCCTTTAGTGTTGTGGGTGGATTGTCACGACGAAGGAATTCATCAATTTTTGCTTTCAATTCACTTTCGTCTAAGTGACTACATGAATCCAATAGGGATTGGCCTTCAATAGTAATACTTTCATCCACCTGCCCGAATTCTCTTTCAAAATCTTCCATGCTCATGTCTCCTAGTTCTCTTTCTCGAGTAGTGCCTACGTCCTCTCTTACTTGCTCGATCTCCAACTCCACCAGTTTTCTCTCTTCTAACCCCTCTCTCTCTCTCTCTTTCAATTGCGGTCACTACACACCTCTCCCCCACTTTTCTCTCATTGTCACAACTACTACTATTACTTGATGAAATAGGGCACACCCCTAACGTGAGAAACGTGTGTGCTCGCATTCAAATGATCAAGTTATATATCAAACCCTTTTAACACAAACAAACCCTAAACATGCAGCAGTATGTGATTGAATAAATTGATAATCTACGCAAGAACATTCAAACACATGCAATTAAGGAAAAATCCCCCTCAGGGGCAAAACCATTTATTTTCACTATAATTTGTAAGAGAACGGCTTACAATCGGATTACAATGAAAATACAAGTTGACTAAGAATTACCCTCGGGTATCGGATTCTGTAGTCGCGGCTGGAATTATCCCTTTCCAGTAGGGCTGCAATGAAGAAGAAGAACAGTTTCCTCCACAAGGGTTGAACAAACCAAAGTTGTGTTCTTGGGTTGCAAAAGGATTCACAAAGGTTTGGCAATGATGTGTGAATCAAAACATGAGTCTTGGGACTCAAAAATATGAAGACTAGATGTATTTGGACTCTCAAATTCGTCTCCTAAAGTCTTGCAAAATAACTCCCCCGAAGTTGGTATTTATAGGAAAAAATATGAAGAGTCCCACGTTCTTAAAACTCTAAAATTCTATCCAGCGTACAAAAAAAATAGCATTTTTTAAGGAATTTTCTCTATCTTCAAAAGGTCATAACTCCTTCACCGTAGCTCGGATTGAGGTGCCGTTTTTTCCAGTATCTTCGTTGCGGCGAGATCTTCAACTTTATAGTTGACCAGACCTCCGAACTATGGATGTGAAATTACGAAAATGCCCTTGAACTCTCCTATCGTGCCTTTTTTTCACTGTTTTGACTTCCCTTGCGTACCACTTGCATTAAGTCCCTAAAATCTTGGAACGTGAAGTCATTGAGGCAGACGTGGGACATATTAGTGGAGATAATGCATGCTTGATTTCCGGAATTCGGATAGAGGCCATCATGTGAGATCGTGAGGAGACGTGCCAAATGTAGCGGCGTACGACATAAATAAATGAAACATTTCGGACATGTGAAAAATGTCCTTACAAATCTCCCCCTATGTCTATGCCGGTACATACATAAAAAATCCGAATTATCAAATATGAAATTGCCTATACAAATCTACCCTCCCATGAACCCAAAACTGGAAAAGGTACAAATGAATAGTCTTCATCGTTTGTTCTTTAATTCTTCAGGAATCTCAAAACTTTTCTCATCAGGGTGTGCAACATATAGATCTGCAATCTTCATACCTACACACATGAGACAAAGCAAATACCACGTGACATATCGAGTTTGAAATGAGATAACATGGATATCAATATATGATAAAAACATAAGCAACATCTCAAAAACTCCCCCAGAATTCAAACTCCCCCATAATATGATAATTCTTTCTCCCCCTTTTTATGATGTCCCCAAATGGACAAATTAGAGAAATAAATCAAATAAGCAAGTGCGGGGTGTCACTAGGATAAAAACACACCATGAATAAACAGAAAGCAACCAAGTCAATGATAGCGTAAATGAAGTGGTGTAATCAAATTCGATAGGAAAATCAATGCATACAAACATGACATATGTGCACGATGAATATTGGATATTCCTAGCGAATGAACTCAAATGCTTCCTTTGGTGTAAAAGAGTGACAGTATAAGATATTGACTCAATCAAATCAACAAATCAAAGCTCAAAATGATTTTCACACCAATAACGTCCAAAATGATTTTATGCTTTTTCAGGACTTTCAAGGAAGTGCAAACCCGTTTAGATTCTCCAACCAAACTCCCTCAGATATTGTATTGAATAGAGGCATTCTAAATTCTCAAACTTTGGAGAATTGATGGTGAAACCTAAGTGGCCCATATTTGGCATGAATTGCTTTTTATTGCCTTTAAATTTTTTCGGGCTCTTTTAACCTCTTTGGACCTCGGATATTAAAATTCCTCCATTTTTTAGGTCCTTTTTAACGGTGGCTTTTGCGCAAAGGATAGATGATTACCTTTCGCAGCCCCTCCCCGTTATACAAAAACACACAGTCTCACCAAAACGGTTTTTACATGCATTCCAATCTTGTCAAGTTTTATCGCATATTGTACATTGTATAGACAGGATTGAGATGAAAACACGCAAGCCAACATGAGATAGACAAGTGCAATAATCAAATATAGCCGTGCATGTGTGCAATAAAGGATATAGGAGTCAAACATGTAGGAAGATATCACTAATTACATCTCGAAGACTCCAATCAATGTAAAGCACATGGATGAAATGATATAGCCTCTCAAATCTCTATCAAACAGTCACATGGATAAATGGAATGAAGTTGTGACTTGGCTATCTTACATGCTCATCCATAAAAGAAGCAAAATACAAAAATCTTTTTGGATTTTTTCAAAAATTTGGAAAAATAAAATCTTTTTGTGCTTTTCTCAAAATTTTTCTTAAAGGAAAATCTTTTTGTATTTTTTTCAAAAGAAATATAAAAAGCAAAAAGAATAAAACAAAGCTGTACAACAAAGTAATGGTACATATAAAACAGACTAGCAATAGGAAGCATATGATATGAACATGAAGAAGCATCCTATTCTAGACATAGACCAACCCCTCAGTCAACTGTGCAAATCCCTAAAGATTTCCTAAGACTCTCAAATCTAAGGGCATCTAAAGGTTTCGTGAAAATATCGGCTAACTGACGGTTGGTAGGAACAAAACTCAGGGATACAACTTTCTCTTCAACTAACTGACGAATAAAATGCTCACGTATCCTGATGTGTTTTGTGCGCGAATGCTGAACTGGATTGCGGGATATGTGTATCGCGCTCGTGTTATCACAGGAAATGGTCATAGTGTCCTGTGATATCCCATAATCCTCCAGCATTTGCTTCATCCACAAGAGTTGTGTGAAACAACTCCCAACGGCTATGTACTCAGCCTCCGCAGTGGACAAAGAGATGGAATTTTGCTTCTTGCTCAGCTAGGAGACAAGAGCCGAACCAAAATAGAAACACCCACCAGAAGTGCTCCTACATCCATCTACATCCCCAGCCCAATCGGCATCCGAGTAGGCGGACAGACGGTCATCGGTATCAAAGGAATACCAAATCTCGTATGAGAGAGTCCCACTTACGTATTTAATAATACGTTTTAGAGCAAGTAAATGTGACTCTTTTGGGGATGCCTGATAACGCGCACAGACTCCAACACTAAAGGCGATATCGGGACGACTGGCAGTCAAGTAGAGGAGACTACCTATCATACTCCGATATAAGGTTTGCTCTACGTCCTTGCCTGAAGTGTCCTTACTAAGCTTGGTAGTGGTACTCATAGGTGTACGTGCATGCTTAGCGGAGTCTAAACCAAATTTCTTCACTAGGTCTCTAGCATACTTGGATTGGGAGATGAACATCCCATCCTCTAGCTGACAAACCTGGAGACCAAGGAAGAATGTAAGCTCACCAACCATGCTCATCTCAAACTCACTTTTCATCTCCTCCTCAAAGTGGTGAGCATGCTGGGAGCATGTGGATCCAAAGACTATGTCGTCCACATAGACCTGGGCAACCAAAATAGCACCGTCATCTCTCCTGATAAACAACGTCATATCTACTCCCCCTCTCTTGAAGCCACGAGCTAAGAGATAGGAAGTAAGCCTCTCGTACCAAACACGGGGTGCTTGCTTCAAACCATACAAGGCTTTCCTCAGATAGTAGACGTGCTCAGGGTGCTGAGGGTCTTCAAACCCTTTTGGTTGTTCCACATAAACCTCCTCCTGTAGAATGCCATTCAAAAAGGCACTCTTGACATCCATCTGATACACCTTGAAGCGCAGATGACATGCGATGGCGAGCAAAAGACGGACGGACTCAAGCCTCGCAGCAGGAGAAAATGTCTCCCCAAAGTCTACACCCTCTATCTGTGTGTAGCCTTGAGCGACCAACCTAGCCTTATTTCGGATTATGGTACCATTTTCATCCATTTTGTTCTTAAAAATCCACCGGGTACCTATCACATTAATCTCACTAGGTCGGGGAACAAGTTCCCAGACATCATTCTTTTTAAACTGAAGCAACTCATCCTGCATAGCAGATATCCAGTGTTCATCCTTGAGTGCTTCTTTATGGTTCTTGGTCTCGACTTTGGACGTGTAGCAAAGATGGCTAACAACGTTCTCTAGCTGAGCACGAGTCTTGACCCCTAGAGTGGGATCACCAACAATGGCAGAAGGATCATGACTCTTGCGAACCCAAGCAGGTGTGTCCCCTAACACATAAGTAGGGTCCACAGAGTGTGAGATAGGAACAGGTAAATCACTGTCAGAACAATCCTCATCCTCACATTGAAGGTTAGGATCAATAACCGTCGGAGGTTCGTCATCTTGCACGGTGACGTTTATTGATTCCATAATCTTAGAGCTCTTCAGGTTAAAAACTCGGTACGCTCTGCTATTCGATGAATATCCTAGAAATATTCCCTCGTCGCTTCGGGAGTCAAACTTTCCTAATTGCTCTTTATCCCGTAGGATGTAGCATTTACTCCCAAAGACACGGAAATATGCCAGGTTGGGCTTCTTGCCAGTCCACAACTCATAAGGAGTGTGAAGTGTGTGTGGACGCAGATACACCCTATTCACCGTGTGGCATGCAGTAGACACTGCCTCTGCCCAAAATCTCCTAGAAACTTTACGACCTAGAAGCATAGATCTAGCCATCTCTTGGATCGTTCTATTCTTTCTCTCAACAATCCCATTTTGCTGAGGAGTTCTCACAGCAGAAAACTCATGTTTGATCCCAAGGCTATCACAGTACAAATCAACCTTTGCTTCCTTGAATTCAGTGCCGTTGTCACTACGTATTCTGTTAATAGTGACACCGTGTTGATTTTGCAGGACACGGCACTTGGTCGTTAAGAAATCTACAGCATCGGATTTCTCTCTCAGAAAACCTACAATGGAGTATCTGGTGAAATCATCTACCATCACGAGGATGTACCTCTTACCACCTAGACTCTCAGTACGAGTGGGACCCATAAGATCCATGTGAATCAACTCTAGAACACGAGAGGTGGTAATGGAATGTAACTTCCTATGAGGACTACGAATTTGTTTTCCCAACTGACAGGGTCCACAAACGGTCGAAGTTGACTTTCCAAGAGATGGTAAGCCATGTACTAGGTCCTTTTTAGATAAACGATTGAGATCTCTAACGTTCACGTGACCTAGACGTTGGTGCCACAGATCCATAGGAGTGATCGTGGCGCTGTTGCAGACAAGCGAGGATGTGGGCTCAGTCCCATAGCAATCATCCTCGGTCCTCACCCCTTGCATCAAAAGTTTACCGGCTTGATTGTAGACTTTACACGCGTCCTGGTCAAACTTTACTGCAAAGTTAGTGTCGCACAGCTGGCTAATGCTGAGAAGGTTTGCTTTCAAACCTTTGACGTACAAAATATTTTTTAGCTTAGGAAAACCAGGTAACTCGATAGTACCTCGTCCTATAATGCTAGACTTACTCCCATATCCAAAGGTGACTCTGCCATCTTGATAATCCTCAAGAGTAGTAAAAAATGAGGCATCACCTGTCATGTGTCTGGAGCACCCACTATCAAAATACCACTGTGAGGTATTATGTGCTTTGAGAGCAACATGAACAACAAAGGCCTTTTTATCTTTCTTAGGCACCCAAGCAGAGATGACCTTTTGTTTGCCTTTGTTGGTTTTAGCTGGAATGTAAGAAGCATTCACTAACGGCGAAGACATCCGTCGGAATTCTTTCATCAAACTCTGAGTCGTGGCAGCTAAGAACTCAACTCGCTCTCTCAGACTAGAAAACTCATCAGCATGTCGTGGTGGAGCAGTAGTACGTCGTGTCCGACCCATGCTATAGAAAGTTTCCCTAAGGTGGCCTTTTCTTTTGCAATAAGTACAAAAGAGCTCAGTCAAAGGCGGACCTTGGTTTGCTTTTCTTGGTCGAACTCTCCTTCGAGGTTTTTTATGGTGACCATAAGGAGTTGTAGTAAACTCAGGAACTGGTCCAGGTGCAATTTGGGACGTGGAGGCACCATCATATCCAATTCCTTGACGATCACCAAAACCTAAAGCGGGGCCGAGGAGCATCTTTCCCATCTTCCCAGATCTGTCCTCGATTTGTACCTTGACTTCCCGTGCTTTCTCAAGATCATGAGTCAGCTGGGCAACAAGGGCTTCAAGTTTCTTCCGAGTCTCCACGGAGGAATGGAGCTGACTCGTAAGACTAGCCACTTGCTTGATCAAGTCCCCTCTCTCTTTCTCTAGAGTACTCTCTCTCTCTCTAAACAAATTCTCATTCTCGACACAGGTAGATTCTCTCTCTCTCAGGGCGGTGCAGGTGGAGAACTCTCTTTCTCTCGCTTTCCTTAAATCTTCCTCTAGGCAAGTGATCTTAAGAACTAACGCTTTGTTACGCTTTTTAGTTTTAAAAGACTCAGAATATAACTCAGCGTAGGCGCGTTGTATATCACTCTCGCTCTCACTTGTGTCATCCTCCCCCTCACTCACATCGATCTCACTGTCGAGGTGTCCCTGTGAAGCATCATCCTCATCGTCGTGAGGAGAACTAGGAGTGCTCACTTGGCTGGCCATGAATGCGGTGAAGTTACACTCATGCGGTGACTCATCTCCAGAATCCACCGTCTCGACCTCACTGTCGTCACTAAGGGCAGCATTAAGGACAGCTTTCCCTTTCTCTTTATTCAGACGATTGGCACACTCAAAAGCTCTATGACCCCTACCATCACACTCAAAACATCTCTCACTTTCTTTAAGAGAAGGAGTTTTGGAAACTTTTTCATTTTTCTTTTCAAACTTATTTTTCTCAAATTTCTTTTTATCTTTAAAATTGCCATTTTTCTTAAATTTGAGAATCCTCTTGAAATTTTTTGCGAAAAGAGCCAAATCATCTAAGTCAAAATCGCACTCAGAATCTGACGTGTCAGTCTCTCTCTTTCTAAATGACTCTACCCTCTTTCTAGCTGACCCCTCACTCCTTCTCTCTTGGGCTTTAAGAGAAATTCCCTTATCTTTAGATTTATCATTTTTAGGGAACATATCAATTTCATAAGTTTGCAAATCTCCTACAAGTTCTTCCAATTTTAGCGTATTTAAATTACCCATAGAATTTAGCACAGTGACTTTAGGGATAAAACGCTTAGGCAAAGAACGAAGAATCTTTTTAACAACTCTAGCATTCAGAATTTGTTCACCAAGATTAAAACTAGTATTCACAATGTCAGAAAGTCTAGCATAAAAGTCATCAAAGCATTCAGAATCATGCATGGTGATTGTTTCAAATTGAGTTGTCAAGTTTTGCAACTTAGACTCTTTCACAGCATTAGTTCCTTCATGGGTGAGTTGTAAAACATCCCATGCCTCTTTTGACGTGGTACAGGTCATTATGCGTTTGAACTCATCAGGTGTGACAGACCCAGAAATAGCACTTAGACCCTTAGAATTAAAAGATGACCATTTAATTTCTTCATCAGACCAAGAAATGTCAGGTTTCAAGTTGGTCACATTATCAACAGTCATGGTGGGAGGAGTCCACCCTCGTTCAACCAAAATCCAGACACGTTCATCAATGGCTTTTAAAGCCGACCTCATACGGGCTTTCCAATAAGCATAATTTGTCCCGTCAAAAACAGGCATTTTATAATATGACTTCTCCATTTGAACACGCACTTTTTCAAAAATAAATTTTTTCAGAAAATTGATATCTTAGAAAAAAA
Source organism: Sambucus nigra (assembly GCA_949130495.1). Lineage (NCBI taxonomy): Eukaryota > Viridiplantae > Streptophyta > Magnoliopsida > Dipsacales > Adoxaceae > Sambucus > Sambucus nigra. The sequence continues at coordinate 89,863,339 of OX422222.1, read as the reverse complement.
ATTTGCGGAAAAAGGAATACGCGATAAATTAGCGTAACCTGCTCTGATACCAATTTGAGAAACGTGTGTGCTCGCGTTCAAATGATCAAGTTATATATAAAACCCTTTTAACACAAACAAACCCTAAACATGCAGCAGTATGTGATTGAATAAATTGATAATCTACGCAAGAACATTCAAACACATGCAATTAAGGAAAAATCCCCCTCAGGGGCAAAACCATTTATTTTCACTATAATTTGTAAGAGAACGGCTTACAATCGGATTACAATGAAAATACAAGTTGACTAAGAATTACCCTCGGGTATCGGATTCTGTAGTCACGGCTGGAATTATCCCTTTCCAGTAGGGCTGCAATGAAGAAGAAGAACAGTCTCCTCCACAAGGGTTGAACAAACCAAAGTTGTGTTCTTGGGTTGCAAAAGGATTCACAAAGGTTTGGCAATGATGTGTGAATCAAAACATGAGTCTTGGGACTCAAAAATATGAAGACTAGATGTATTTGGACTCTCAAATTCGTCTCCTAAAGTCTTGCAAAACAACTCCCCCGAAGTTGGTATTTATAGGAAAAAATATGAAGAGTCCCACGTTCTTAAAACTCTAAAATTCTATCCAGCGTACAAAAAAAACAGCATTTTTTAAGGAATTTTCTCTATCTTCAAAAGGTCATAACTCCTTCACCGTAGCTCGGATTGAGGTGCCGTTTTTTCCAGTATCTTAGTTGCGGCGAGCTCTTCAACTTTGTAGTTGACCAGACCTCCGAAATATGGATGTGAAATTACGAAAATGCCCTTGAACTCTCCTATCGTGCCTTTTTTTCACTGTTTTGACTTCCCTTGCGTACCACTTGCATTAAGTCCCTAAAATCTTGGAACGTGAAGTCGTTGAGGCAGATGTGGGACATATTAGTGGAGATAATGCATGCTTGATTCCCGGAATTCGGATAGAGGCCGTCATGTGAGATCGTGAGGAGACGTGCCAAATGTAGCGGCGTACGACATAAATAAATGAAACATTTCGGACATGTGAAAAATGTCCTTACATAACGGCTCTCTCTTGTGGGACCCCTCATTCTCATGGCTCGACACTAAGCAGGACCCTAGGCAATCTCCACAATCATTTTCCTCAAAGTACTCCCCTACGATCTCGTCTATGAAGCTCACCGTGTGAAGGTCATCTTCTTCCCCTGTATGTTGGGCGACATGGAAGATGTTGGTCTCTAAGGTCATGTTCCCAAAGGTGAGTTGCATTTGCCCATTCCGAGTATTGATGATTGCGTTAGCCGTAGCTAAGAAAGGGCGTCCAAGGATGATGGGAACATGGTTGCTCGAGTTAAAGGAGGGCTCCGTGTCCCAAATGACAAAGTCTATCGGGAAGTAGAAAGTGTCAATTTGGATGATCACGTCCTCGACTATGCCTCTTGGGATCTTCACGGTTCGATCCGCTAATTGGAGAGTGACCTTTGTGGGCTTGAGATCACCCAAGTCAAGTTGCCTATAGATGGAGTAAGGGAGGATATTGACACTTGCTCCCAAATCAACTATGACTTTTTCGATTTTGTTTTCTCCAATGATGCAGGAAATGGTGGGTGCACCGGGATCTTTGAATTTAGGTGGGAGATCATTGAGTAGAATGGAGCTCACATTCTGTGCTAGAAAGATATTTTTCTTTACCTTCATATTTCTCTTTACCGTCAACAAGTCTTTATTGACTTTTCCATAAGCTGGAATTTGCTTAATGGCATTAAGGAAAGGTAAATTCAGCTTAACTTGTTTTAGCACGTCTAGCACGTCATCACGTGGGTTTCCTTTATGGGAAGGAATTATCCTTTGAGGAAACGGTGCCGCGGAGGGTGGTTTCACTACTACCTCGGGCTCACTAGCGTCTTCTTTGTCACTCTCATTTAAGGAGACATCTTCGGCCTCTTTCGTGCCGGGTGAAATCTCTTTATCTTTAAGTACGTCTCGTGGGGGAGGTGACAAGTCAACTACCCTCCCACTACGTAGAGTGGTGATTGCGCTACATTGCTCAGGATGGGCATGGGGTGTCGAGCTAACACTAGTTTGACCTTGGAGAGGTCTTTGGCCCTGGGCAGGAAACTTGCCCTTCTCTTGAACACTCAATGAGGATTGTATTTTAGATAGATTCGCATTTATGTCACCGATCAGACGATCATATTTGGCATTGGTTGTGGTCTGGTTTGCAATGAATTGATTCATGGTATTCTCGAGAGTTCTCCGCTGTGGTGGAATATAATTTCCTTGAGGTGACGGTGCTTGCACATGTCCTTGCATGTGTGGGGCTTATTGAAAGTTTTGTGGTGAAGGAGGGGCAACATGCAAAGGAGGGTTCATTGCGGCATGTTGTTGCCCGTAGCTAAAACCGGGATGATTTTTCCACGAAGGGTTGTATGAATTCCCGTGCGGGGCACCTAAATTACCCTTAAAGCCTCATATACCACTAACTTGCTCCTGCAACATTACTTTGTAGGCAGGTATCGTCGGACATTCCTCAGTTGAATGTCCCGCCTCACAAATCGCACACACCTTCACGATAGGGTTCAGAATGGGTCCAACTGGTCCTTTTCCATATATCTCGCATAGGTCTCGCAATCCTTTCTCAAGGGTGTCCAATCGACTATCCGTCATAGAATTCTTATCTACATGGAATAGACCGGATGCTGATGGAGTAGTGGTCGCTTGTCGATTTTGATTTTGAGCGTTTGGGTCTGAGGTATCCCAGGATTGGGTAGTCTCGACGACATACCTCATGTGAAGATCAGCATCGTGGGCATCTAGATCGACAAACGGACCGCTTCCCATAGTTTCAACAAGTTATTTGGAGTTAAGATTCAACCCATTATAGATAAAGGAGATGATTTGCGATGGATCAAATCCATGATGGGGGCATGAAGAAACTAACTCGTTGAAACGTTCATAACATCGATGGAATGGCTCATTTTCATGTTTCCTGAATGCTTGAATTTGAGCCTTTATAGAGATTGTTCGATGTGGTGGGAAGAATTTCTTGAGAAATTTCGACTGTAGCTCATTCCAGGATGGAATCGAGCTTGGAGGTAGAGACCATAACGAGGCTTTAGCTTTATCTTTGAGCAAGAAGGGGAAAAGTTTGAGGCGGATTACCTCTTGTGTGCAGGTTTGATCATTGAGAGTATCACACATGTCCTCAAATTCCCTTATATGGAGGTATGGCTTTTCAGAATCCATACCATGGTAATGTGGTAGCATCTGGATCATTCTATTTTTGAAACGGAACTGCCCGGCATTATACGGGAGTATAATGCATCCCGGAGTGACAGTGCGCTCAGGATATAAGAATTCTCTCAATGGGCGGTACGGAGGCTCGTCCTCACCGGTAGGTGCATTACTATGTTGCGACATCTCTCTCTCACTTGACGACTCGGCGCTCTCACTGGGTGTGCTCGAAGTGTGTCCTACGAATGAGAATGGAGTGTTACTAGAGACTGAGTGCGACGGTGTGGGCGGTGGGATCCAAAACTGTGGGGCATTTGGAGTGTGGGGACTATCAGGGTTATACTCAACAAGTGGATTTTCGTGAATGCTGGTTGGAGTATTATGAGGTGTGGAAGGAGTTTCAGAATTTTGCATTAAGCTAAGGAGAGAGGATGATTGTGAATCTTTTTGTGCTTTTTTTTTTTTGTTTTTGAATTTTTGGTCAAAGCTTTGGATTGGCTAGATCTAATCCTAAGTCTACCTAGTTCCCCGGCAACGGCGCCAAAAACTTGACGCGACTCAGAATGTGTCTCTAAAGTGCGTACTATCTAGGCTCAAGTGCAAGCCTGTCGCTCAAGTAATAATCCGACAAGTCGGGTATCGATCCTCAGGGAAAAAGGACAACGGAGTTGTGACGACGGGACAAGACGGAGGAATCCTAACTTCGACTCTAAGAAGAAAAGGAAAAATTGATTTGGTTTTTGGGATTGATTAAGCTAACTGCAATTATGAAATTATGATGAAAAATGCAACTAACTAAAGTACCTAAATTATGAATGAAAAATTGAATCAAAACTTTTTAAACTTAAATGATGAGAAAACAGGACGGGAATGCAATCCCCCAACCCTAGTGTAGTGCAGTAACAACGTCAATCATAAATTTATCCGATTAATCAGACCCGGAATTTAGGACTCCCAAGCATTATGTATACGAGGTCCAAGCCCGCGTCATACCTAATCTGAGGATGAGTAAATCGGTATCGCGGTAATTGCACTCAAATTGTACTCTAAATCATCACGAGTAACCAAAGGTAAACGAGATATAAAGATCCACAATTATTATGTAATTACGCGATACGATCAAAATCAATCGTTAAATTCATCGGATTAACGTTATGCACATGCACTAACACATCAGGTTGGGTTCATGCATCCCAACCTTTAAACCCTAGCCGGACATGTTAAACTGACTAACGCATGAAATAGTAACGTTGCATGTGGAAGAATTCATGATGAAACTAGATTGAAGCATGTAAATACGTATTATGAACGCAGCAATAAGTTGAATCGAATACAGAAAATAAACATGCAAGAATAATGACAAGAATTTTGAACTTTGAATTAAAACTTGAAAAACAAACCCGTAATGATTAAATCTTGAAGAAATTATTTCCCTTGATGTTCCTAGATGTTCTTCTATTTTGCTCTCTATCAAAAACTGACTAAAACTATCCCTAATGGCTGCCCCTAGGTTGTTGCCTACGTTTCCTACTATTTTTTAGAGTTTTAACCTAAAAGGAGTCTTGGGAACCAATCAGATTTGGGGAGCAAATTCGCGCATCAGGGATCCCGAACCGGTTCGCATGTACCCCAAACCGGTTCGCATGTACCCTGAACCGGTTCGCCCCCCAAACCGGTTCGGCCTGGGTTCGCGAATGTGTGATGGCCTTGAGTGCTACACTTAGATTTTTTTCTTGCTTTCTTTTCTTCCTTTCTTGGATTTTTCTTCAACTTCAACTGGGCATAACTCATCAACCGTAGCTCGGATTTGGGTGCTGTTTCTTCCAGTGTTCTCGTTGTTTCGAGCTCTTAAACTTTCCAGTTGACTTATCCTTTCGGATCGGGCTAAAAAATTACTAAATTGCCCTTAAACTTGCCTTCTTAGCTTTCTTAGCATTGTCTTGCTTCCTCTTTTGCACTGTTTGCATAATTAACCTGTAAAACCAATAAGAGAAGCACTAAACACGAAATACTCGCCAACGAAGGTTAGTAGCATAAATGTGTATCAAATCTATATATGTTACATCACTCGGGTTCACAAATATACTGAAATTAGGGGAATAAATATACAATATTTATGCCCAATCAATTACCTAGGGAAAATGAGATCAAAAGTCCTATAAAGGTTGTGATCGCCACACAACACGATCTGACCAATTATGTAATTCGGAACTTAATTTTATACACATTTAAATGACATCGGGTTGGATTCATGCATCCCAACCCTTCGAAACTTAGCCGGACATGATTATATTAAAGATAAACACATTTTTTTAGAAATAAAACATCATGTCTAATGAAAAGCGAGAAAGAGAAATATGTTGAATCAAACAAATAACAAATCTAAAGAACCAATTGAGAATTAAAGGAAGAATAGTACTTGTATTGAAGATTATTCAGAAATAAAAAAAATGCAATCCTTACAGCAATTCCTCTTCTTGTCCAAACTAGGGTTTTTGGCATAAATAGCTCCGAAATTTTCAAGAGATTGACCCGCTTAACACTCTGAGAAAAATAAAATAAAATTTGAGAAAATCCCAAGCGGTCCGGACCCATCGGGCTTGGCGGTCTGGATCGCCCCCTTATTTTAAACACATATCTTTAAACAAGGGCAGTCCGGATCCTTTTTTAATAAAAGGTCCGGATCACACCCCTTTTTCATTCAGAGACTTTTTAGCCATGCGTTCCGGATCCTTTTTGAATAAAAGGTCCGGATCGCCTTCATTTAGAGTTTGCCACGGAACCGGTCCGAATTTTTTAAAAATAAAGGCCCGAATCGCCTGCCTTTGTCATGTAGGGATCTTTTTCTGGCCTTTTTTCATCTTCAAATGCTCACACCGTAGCTCGGATTGAAGTGTCGTTTCTTCCAATGTTATTGTGAGTGAAAAATATTCAACTCTCCAGTTGGCTTCAATTCCGGACTAAGGCTGCAAAATTACAAAAATACCCTTTGACTTTCCTTCTTTGATTTCTTTCGACGCTTTTCCAATTTCTTTCTTCCTCAATGCTTTAAATACTTACAAAACTCATGAGAAATACAAGATACTAGATGTACTTGTTAGAAGGAGTCAGTAGAAATGAATGCGATAATTCAACTCATTTTACATTACTCTAGATGATAAAAGTCCCTAAATTAAGGGGATAAATTCGAAAGAATTTATGCCTAATCAAACCCCCCTAACTTAGAACTTTGCGCGTCCCGAGCAATGCAAAATAATTTAACCATGGTTCAACTCTCAAAGATTTCATTTCATTCAGATATAGTACCTCTTTCGCGGGCAAGCGATTGCATTGAGCGTATGCAACAAGACTTTAAACCCCTAGGTTACCCTAGTAGGACGAGTTGTGTCTCGTGAGGGTTTGTAGTAAATATACCTATAAAATTCGACTAAAAGCAAATTCAAAATAATCAAAAATCATATAATATTAATTTTCCAGAAAATAGTCATCACCAATTCATATTCAAGAGTCTCAAATAACAGTGCGCGTGTGTGCGAAGCTAAAAATTTACCTCAAATTTCCACCGATTGACCATTACGTTACTTTTCCAAAAATTCGTTTTGGTTTCAATTTCTCACGGAATACTCTCACAAATGAATCTCTCACAAATGTGGCTATTTCTCTCGATATGCGTGATATAAAGAGTAAATGCGTTGGAACACGAATTCACGCACACTAAATTTAAAAGACGAAAATTTATGGGATTAAAAGATCTCATCATCAGAGTACGATTATAAGGAAACGAAAACATCGCCTCTAATTCACACCATTGAATCTCTTATATTATCTTTTGTGCCTTAACTCTCCACGCGGTAACCAATTTTTCAATTTGGACTCGGTTAGGAGTTTATCGGTTTATAAGGTGTAATGGGACATTTGGAATGGTAAAAATATTCTTAAAATGTCCATTGGTACTTTTTCGGGCATTTGCTCATTTTCTCTTCTTTTTTTATTTTTAATTTTATTTTTATTTTTCACCCTTTTCTTTTTCTTGCTATTTTTGTTGAGCATTTTCTATATTTTTTGCCCCTTTTTATCACACCATTGGGACTAAATTTCTATATTTCAAATCTTCCCAATTCCAGGTCGTTTGGGTGTTTTCAGGTTGTCAAACGAAAAAGGGAAAAAAAATTATTCGGCTCAAATTGGTTTGCAAAAAGGGTACTTTTTCACGACTTGTTCTGGCCAATATTTTTGGGTGACAAACGAGGGTCTATTTCATTGCCCAAATTATTAATTGCGTTACCATATGCATCTCGAGGTGAATTAAATTTAGAGATTTATTAAGCGTATTTTTCTAGACAGCATCTCACACGTTTTCGTAACCGATCAAAATAAGGGTATTGAGATCACAACGACTTACTTTAAACACTGAATTGAACGTTGAGTTAGCCATTAACTCATATTGATTTAAATTCTCACAAAAAATAGATAGGCCCGAAATCTCATCGAGTTGGTTAATCTCCATACTTATTCGTAAAGTCGTCAATTTTCTTTCAATTTCCATCTTTGGCCAATTTCGGCTTTTTGTAATTTATCTTTACAATTTGAGACTATAAATCAAATTTTAATGATATTTTTGAAAAATTTAAATTCCATTTTTTTTATATTGAAGAAAAATATTTTTGGCTTTTTCAGAATTATTTAATTTTTTTGGAAAGTTTTGAAATTTTCTAATTTTTTTTGGCATTTTGGAAATTTGTGAAGTTTTAGAAATACTCATTCATCACCCCCCCCCAACTCAGACTTTTGCATTGTCCCCAATCAAAAGTACTAAAATCTAAATGAGTCAAAATAAGAAGTGCGATAAATAAAACAAACAAATGAAGAAAATGCAGATTTTTTATATACTAACTTGTGGTACATCAAGCAAAAAAGAAACACAAAGGTGCACAACAACCAAACCAAGAAAAAACAACCGACAAAAACACTAAATAAAAAACTTCACTAGGGTGGTGGCTAGGAGATACCGGGCGCGCTCAGGTCAGAGGGATCATAGAAATAGCTCGGAGGGGGGCCACCAGAGGATAACTGATACATGTGAGATTGAAGGCGATGCATCATGTTCGTATCCGGTTGATAAGCTCGTTGGTTGGCCGCCTGATCCCTTGTGTATTGAGTGAGGAACCCGTCAAATTTTGTTTCAAGGGCTGCGATGCGCACATCAATATCATTGTCTGGAAGCTCGAAGTCAAAATCCTCCTAATCCTCGTCAGAACCTTCCCCTTTCTCTCCCATTTCCATGTCCGCTTCCTCCTCCTCGCTACTCTCCTCCTCGTCGGATTCCTCATCTTCCCAGTCATGTAAAATTGCTCTTTGGCTCTCACTTTTGGTCCATGTGGCCTGCCCAAAATGGGGTTGGGAGGCGAAGAGACCCGACGGGTGGAACAATGAGTTATTTGGCGAGAATAGAGGTAATAAACCTCGCATATGGGAGAGACGAAGCACCCTTTTCATCTAGCGCAACAAGGATAATATCGCGGTATATGATGTGTGCCAGATTTATGGAGGAGGAGCGTTCAAAGAGGTGATATACGAGGGTGGCTTGCCGGGGTCGCATACCGGAATCATTGGAGTTTTGTAATATCTTGGCGCACATAATTTGAAATTTAAGCTTCACTTTTTCGCTCATTCGGTCGACCCTAAAAATTAACTTCCCCAAACTTCACCTGGTGCTAGCCGTTGGATGCACATGGCTTTGTCGATAGGTGGAAGATCGTTGGGGTAGATGAAGTTGGTGGGATTTGGGACGTCTTTCTTGGCTAGCTTCTCGACAAGTAGCCGTATAGAAAATGGGATGCGTTGCCCGCGAACCCATGCCTCGGCGACAAAATCACTGGTGCAGATGAGGGTACCATAGAATTCGCGGACCTCGGCTGCCCAAATGGCATTGTTAGACTCATGAAGATAGCGATGCCAATCCTTTAGTGTAAAAATATTGGTAACAGAATGGGGTAGCTCCTCCCAATTTATATCTCTTTAAATTTGGAGTGTGCGCATTTTCTGAAGAACTCTTCGCACCACCTTGCCACTTGATCGGAAAGGTAGTTGTCGGGATTGTTGTCGATGAACTCGAAGGAATTATATTTCATGGGTCGGGCTTGGTCATCAATGGAATGAAATAGTGGATGGGCAAAAGAAATTTAGAGTTTAGGGAGGATGGGTGTTTGGAATAGATGGTGGGGAAGAATGGAGGAGAAAGGGGGTGTATTTATAGGTGGGAAGGGTTGGATTTGGAGGGAAAAGGAGTGGAAGGAAAGGGGGATGGATTTTGGGAGGGAAATGGCAGGGAAAAATGAAGTGGATGGAAGTGAAGGGATTGGGGAAAGAGGGTTGCACCTATGGAAGGAACGAAGAAAACCAGAGGGAGGTCCGGACCGAGTACTCAGGGGCGGTCCGAATCGTCATATTTTTAATTTATTGTTCTTTAAAGGAGGTCCGAACAAGGTGCCCAGGGGCGATCCAGATCGCTGCTGAATTTTGGGCAGAAATCCCCTAACTTGATATCTACTCCTCTCTTGTACTATAAAGGCTCTCCTACTTGACCACAACTCAACCATGACCCTGATTTTCATTCAACCCTCGTTTCGAATCCCGAGGTGGTCTCAAAATGCGTTATTTCTACCTACTGAATGCACTCCACACCTATTTATTGAACCTACTTTACCTACCCTAACCGACACATTGCTATTATACACAAGAATCACCCTATATGCGTCGAGGGTGAAATGACCTCTCAATTTATGTTCAATCTACCCCATAAATAGGGTCCAACAACCAAATGGTGTCAATATCTTCCACGCACGCCTCTAAATATGGCTTTAGGCGTTGACCATTGACTTTGAACGTATTCCCCCTATTTATCTTCCAATTTCACTGCTCCGTGGGGGAATACGCTTTTCATAACGAATGGGCCAGTCCAACGAAACTGCAACTTACCCAAAAATAGATGAAGCCGAGAGTTATAGAGGAGCACTTTTTGTTCAATAAAAAACTCCTTATATCGAATAATCTTGTCGTGTGCGAATTTCATCCTTTATTTGGAAATCTTGGCGTTTCCATACGCGTCATTGCGTATCTCCTTTGACTCATATAACTGAAGCTTGTTAGCTTCACCGACTTTATCCATGTCATAATTTACCCTCTTAATGGCCCAATACTCTTTGTGTTCTAGCTTAACGGGAAGATGGCAAGGTTTTCCATACACAAAGAGGAACGGGGACATTCCGAGTGGGTTCTTGTATGTGGTACGGTAGGCCCATAGCGAATCGTTTAATCAAAGGGACCAATATTTCCTGTTAGGATCAACGATCTTCTCTATGATATTCTTAATTTACCGATTCTCTAACTCGGCCTGCCCATTTGTTTGTGGGTGATAGGTCGTTCCAACCTTGTGAATGATACCATACTTCCTTATAATCTTCTCGAATCGCCTATTGTAAAAATGCGTGCCATTATCACTAATTATCGCTTTCAAAGCACCAAAGTGAGAAAGTATGTGTTCCTGCAGGAAACGTATCACCACTTTATTGTCATTTGTCAAGGTAGCTATAGCTTCCACCCATTTATAAACATAGTCTACCGCAACAAGGATGTATAGGTATTCAAAAGATGGGGTGAAAGGTCCCATGAAGTCAATACCCAGCAATCAAAGATCTCAATAATGAGTATCGGGGATAATGGCATCATGTCTTGTTGGGTAATCGCCCCCATCCGTTGGCATCTATTGCATGATTTGTAGCAATTGCTCACATCCCGAAACATAGTGGGCCAATAGAAACCACTTTGGTGAATTTACCAGCTATCATTTTCGTCGAAAAATGGCCTCCACGTGCCTCTGAATGACAGAATTGGATGACTTTGGGTATTTTGTCATCCGGTACACACCGTCGAATGATTTGGTCAACGCAATATTTAAAAAAGAATGGATCATCACAGAAAAACATGCACGACTATGTAATGAACCTCTTATTATCTTGCGGTGTCCACTCGGGAGGGACGGCTCCCGTGACAAGATAGTTGACTATATTCGCAAACCAGTGCAAAGTAGAGGTGGCGAAGAGTTGTCCATCCGATAAATACTCGTCCATGGGTATAGGATCACTAGGTACGTCGAACGAAAGTCGAGATAGATGATCGGCTATGCCTTTTTCTACCCCTTTTTTGTCTCTAATGGAGAGATTAAACTCTTGTAGGAGTAGGATCCACCTTATGAGGCGCGGTTTTGTGTCTTTCTTAGCAAGGAGGTATTTTAAAGATGCATGGTTGGTGAAACAAGTAATGGGTGAACCGATGAGGTAGGACCAAAATTTGTCTAGAGCAAATACCACCTCTAGCAATTCCTTCTCCGTAGTGGAGTAATTAAGTTGTGGTCCGATTAAATTACGACTAGCATAGTAGATGGAATGAGCCTTCTTGTCTTTCGTTTGGCCCAAAACAGCCCCTATCGCAAAATCGCTTGCATCACACATGAGCTCGAATGGTAAGGACCAAGCCGGGGCTTGCATGATGGGAGCAGAGACAAATATGCTTTTTAATTTTTCAAAAGCACTCTGGCATGCTTCATTCCACTCAAATGGGGTATGCTTCATAAAAAGGTTTCTTAAGCGTCTAGCGATGGCGCTAAAGTCCTTAATGAGGCTTCTAGAAAACCCCGCGTGGCCCAAGAAAGAGTGCATGTCTTTTAGCGATTTTGGGGAGGGTAAGTCAGATATGACATCTATCTTAGCTCTATCCACTTCTATTCCTTTGGATGAGACAATGTGGCCAAGAACTATTCCCTCAGTGATCATAAAATGGTATTTTCCCCAATTCAGCGCTAAGTTCTTCACCACACACTAGGCTAGTACTTTCTCAAGATCTGCTAAACAAAGATCGAAAGGGGTGCCGAAAACGCTAAAGTCATCCATGAACACTTCAAGTCCTCTCTCAATCATGTCGGTGAAGAGACTTAACATGCACCTTTGAAAGGTCGCGGGTGCATTACACAAGCCGAATGGCATATGTTTGTAGGAAAACGTACCAAAAGGACAAGTGAAAGTCGTCTTTTTCTGGTCAAGTACATTTACCTCAGTTTGGTTATATCCAGAATAACCATCTAGGAAATAATAATAAGGGTGGCCCGCTACTCTCTCTAGCATCTGATCAATGAATGGAAAGGGGAAATGGTCTTTCCTAGTTCTCCCATTGAGTTTCCGATAATCAATGCAAACGCGCCACCCGGTGGTGGTATGTTGGGGGACTAGCTCTCCTTTAGCATTTTCAATCACTTTCATGCCCTACTTCTTCGGTACAACTTGAATGGGGATCACCCACTTACTATCTGAGGTTGGGTAGATAATCCTAGCATCCGATAATTTAATGATTTCAGCCCTAACTACTTATTTCATAGTAGGGTTCAACCTTGTTTGCATTTCCCTCAAGGGCTTCACATCCTCCTCGAGGTGGATTTTGTGGGTACAAATCAAAGGACTTATCCCTTTCAAATTAGAAATGCACCAACCAAAAGCACTTTGGTGCTTCCTCAAATTTTTTTATAATTTAACCTCCTGCTCTTCATCTAGGCTAGAGGAGACAACAATAGGAAATGTCTCATTCTCTCCTAAATAAGCATATTTAACATTTAAGGGTAGTTTCTTTAATTCGAGGGTAGGGAATTTTTTAGTAGAGGGAGCCATGCGTGATTCCCTTGGTGGCATCTCCTTGAATCTAGAAACCTAACTCACATCTCTCATGTCCTCGTATGACGCTCTCTCATCCAAAATTTCCCTCAACTCCTCTACTTCCTTTTCAATGTCGATGTACGATCACTCTCGTTACTCGACGCCAGGCACACTTTTAGTGCATCTCCACAAAAGTTTTCCTCTATGTACTCTTCTATGATCTCATCAACAAGTCTTACTGCGTGAAGATCATCTTCTTCCCCCACATGTTGGGCTATGTTGAAGATGTTAGTCTCTAAAGTCATGTTCCCAAAAGTGAGTTGCGACCACCCATTTTCAGCATTAATCAGTGCGTTAGCCATAGCTAAGAATGGGCGCCCAAGAATGATGGGAAAATGATTACTCGAGGTGAAGGAGGGCTCCGTGTCCCAAATGACAAAATTTAAGGGGAAGTAGAAGGAGTCAACTTGGACTATCACGTCCTCAACAATACCCCTAGGTATCTTCACGGTTCGATCCACCAATTAGAGAGTGATCTTTGTGGGCTTGAGGTCACCTAGATTAAGTTGCCTATAAATGTAATGGGGGGGGGGGGATATTTACACTCGCCCCCAAATCGAGTAAGGCATTTTTAATTCTATTCTCTCCAATGAGTTATTAAATGGTGGGTGCACCGGGATCTTCAAATTTCGGTGGGAAATCGTTGGGTAGTACGGAGCTCACGTTTTGTGCTAGAAATACATTCTTTTTTACCTTCATCCTCCTTTTTACTATCAATAAATATTTAATGACTTTTGCATAAGCTGGAATTTGCTTGATGGCATTGAGAAAAGGTAAGTTTAACTTTACATGCTTTAGGAATTCTAGCTCTTCATTGCGGAGGGTTCCTTTTTGGGAAGGAACCAGCCATTGAGGAAATGGCGCTGCGGAGGGTGGTTTAATAACTACCTCAAGCTCACTAGTATCTTAACTATCACTCTCTTTCAAGGGGAGATCTTCGGCCTCTTTCGTGACGGGCGAAATCTCCTTATCTTTTGGTGCATCGTGTGAGGGAGGTGATAAATCAACGACTCTCCCACTACATATAGTGGTTATTGCTTGACATTTCTCCTGATGTTCTGTGGAAGTGGAGCTAACACTAGTTTGACCTTGGGGAGGTCTTTGGCCTTGGGCAGGAAACTTTTCCTTCTCTTGGATACTCAACGAAGATTGCAACTTTGAGATGTTCGCATTTATGTCGGTGAACATGCATCATATCTAGCGTTGGCTGCACTCTGAGATTTGATAAATTGGTGTATTGTATCTTCGAGTGTCCTCCGCAGTGGAGCTATGTATGGAGCCAGAGGAGGTGGTGCTTGCTGAAATTTCGGAGGGGATGGAGGTAGGGCAACCTGTGCATTTGGATTCAACGTAGCTTGTTGTTGCCCGTAGCTAAAACTAGGGTGGTTTCTCCACGAAGGGTTGTACGTGTTCCCATCAGGGGCATTAAAGTTTCTCTTAAATCCTCCTATAGCCTCCACCTGCTGGTATCCATAGACTTGTAGGAAAAAATCATTAGGCATGCCTTTGTGGAATGTCCCGCGTCATAGATAACGCACAACTTTTCTTTTAGAGCACGGTTGGATCCGAAAATATCTCTCAATCGAACTTTAAGTAGATCTCTCAATCCTTTCTCAAACTGATCAAATCGATGGTCTAGTAAAGTATTACTATCTAGTTGGTATAGACCGGATGTAGTCGGAGTGGTAGGTACTTTTCTAGGTCGAGTTTGGGCATTAGGATCAGATATGTCCCATGCTTGAATAGTCTCGATAACATACTTAAGGTGGGCCTAAGCATCACTAGCATCTAATTCCCAGAATGATCTTTCGTACATGGTTTGCATAACTAGTTTAGCCGCTACTGTTAGCCCATGATGGAAGAAAGAGATTAGGTGATGTTTTTCGAATCCATGATGGGGGCAAGCGCTAATCAATTCTTTAAATCGTTCCCAAATCTTATCGAAAGACTCATTATCTTGTTGTCGAAAAGCTGGAATTTAAGTCTTGACAGAGTTGGTTTTGTGCTGTGGATAGAACTTTGAGATAAATTTCGATTGCATATCCTTCTAAGAGATAATTGATTTCGTGGGTAGAGACCACAACCATGTCTTAGCTTTTTCCTTTAAGGGAAAAGGGAAAATCTTTAGGCGAACGACATCTTGAGTGCAAGCTTGATCACTAAACGTCCCGCGTACCTCTTCGAACTCTCGTATGTGAAGGTATGGTTTCTCCAAATCCATGCCATGAAAAGTAGGGAGAATCTGTATCATCCTATTGCGAAAGTAGAACTGACCGACATTAAACGGGAGTAAAATGCAACAAGGGGTGACGGTTCGCTCGGGAAAAAGGAGTTCTTTCATGCGATGATATGGTGGATTTCCCTCCCCGGTACTGAAACTAGCGATATCTAACATTGCTCTCTCTCTCTCTTAAGGACTCGGTATACTCACTCGGTGCACTAGGCATGTAACCTAAAGTGTAACCAGATGGGTCACTCGAAGTGTAATTGGACAGTGAATTTGGCGGTGTAGGAGGTGGAACCTAGAATTGTGGTACACGAGGGGTGTGGGGGTTGTTAGGATTATACTCAACGATTGGATTTTCGTGAATTCTGGTTAGAGTATTTTAAGGAGGTTGTTCAGGATTTTTCATGAATGGGCTTTTGTGAGATAATATATATATATATATATATATATATATATATATATATATATATATATTAGATTTACTCGATCTAACCTAAGTCTACCTAATTTCCCCGTCAACGGCACCAAAAACTTGGCGCGACCACAAATGTGTTCTAGTGTGCGAGCTATCTAGGCTCAAGTGCGAGCCTATTGCTTAACTAGGAATCCCGGTAAGACGGGGTATCGATCCTCAGGGAAATACGGCGTGACGACGTTGGAAATATAGAGTATCCTAACTTGACTCTAAAAATGGAATAAAAAGGTGATTTGAAAGGGATGATAACTACGAACTAAAGGTAACTACTAAGTATGCTATGTACTAAAGAAGAGCAATTAGACTGATTATGATGTTGTACTCTTAAATGAGAAGAATAGGTCAAGATACAATCCTTCAACCCTAGTGCATTTACCACTGTTAAAACTAATTCTCAAATTGAAATAACTGATTAAATCCAGTCTTTATAAATATCAAGCATTATATATATGAGGTTCAAGCCCGAATCATTTATAATCAAAAGAAAGAATAAAGCGGTGTCGAGATAGCTACACACGCGTTGCATTCTTAAGCATCCCAGTTACCTAGGGCAAACGCGATCAAATGTCCTACAACAGTTGTGATCACCACACAACACGATTTGACCAGTTATGTAATTCGGAACATAATTTTATACACATGTAAATGACATCGGGTTGGATTTATGCATCCCAACCATTAGAAACTTAGCCGGACAAGACTATATTAAAGAAAAACACAATTTTTGAGAAATAAAGCATTATGTCTAATGAAAAGTGATAAAGAGAAATATGCCGAATCAAACAAATAACAAATATAAAGAACCAATTGAGAATTAAAGGAAGAATAATACTTGTATTCAAGAAGATTCAGAAATAAAAAAATGCAATCCTTACAGCAATTCCTCTTTTTGTCCAAACTAGGGTTTTTCGCTACAAAAACCCTCTACTCCTAATTAGAAAACTAAAATGTCGAACCCCTACTATTGTGTAACAACCTAGCATAAATAGCTCCAAAATTTTCAAGAGATTGACCCGCTTAAAACTCTGAGAAAAAGAAAATAAATTTAAGAAAATCCCAAGCGGTCTGGACCCAATGGGCTTGGCGGTCCGGATCGCCCCCTTATTTTAAACAGGGATCCTTAAACAAGGGCGGTCCAAATCCTTTTTGAATAAAAGGTCCGGATCACGCCCCTTTTTCATTCAGAGACTTTTTATCCATGCGGTCCGAATCCTTTTTGAATAAAAGGTCCGGATCTCCTACCATTTTCATTCAGAGTTTGTTGGGGATCCGGTTCGAATCCTTCAAAAATAAAGGTCCGGATCGCCTGCCTATTTCATGCAAGGATCTTATTTTGGCCTTTTCTTATCTTCAAATGCTCGTAACTTTTACACCGTATCTCGGATTGAAGTTCCGTTTCTTTTAATGTTCTTGTGAGTGAAAAATCTTCAACTCTCCAGTAAGCTTCGATTCCGAACTAAGGCTGCAAAATTATGAAACTACCCTTTGACTTTTCTTTTTTGATTTCTTTCGATGCTTTTCCAATTTCTTTCTTCCTCAATGCTTTAAATACCTGAAAATCTCATGAGAAATACACAAAACTAGATGTACTTGTTAGAAGGAGTCAGTAGCAAGGAAGTGCGATAATTCAACTCATTTTACATTACTTTAGATGATAAAAGTTACTAAATTAAGGGGATAAATTCGGAAGAATTTATGCCTAATCACCTACATTCGCTACATTCATGATTTGTAGGTCTCACAAGCGAAATACAAACAAGGACACCATTGTGCACCTCTGTCAGGGATTGGGATCGATCAGACCAGGAATAAAATTCTAAAAATATTTTTTTATCAATTTATATGGCTCCATAGGCCTAAAATAATAATATATAAAATAATTTTATGCCTTCAGACACACAATTTTTTTAAATATTATGCCTAAGGCACAGGGCGTTAATCTATACGATGTTCTCACCAACATTAAGTTCTTAATACACAACATATCCATGAGCTAAAACTCTTCGCTCAACAATGAACCCGCTAAATCCTGAATCTTATCCATAAAAATCCATTACACCATCTCAAAATATATTCTCAAGATATAATTGTTCACCACTGGGACATGGCAATTACAAACATCTAGCTAAACAACACAATGATAGTCTTACCATTACCACTCAACACGGATCAACAATTGCACTCCGAAAAAACCATAACTCTGCTGACACGTCCCAAGAAAATCTATTCTCCCAAAAGATACCATCTAAGTACCACACTTACCCTCCTCAAAGTAATCATATATTAACAACTGGGTTATTACAGCCAACCATGCACTAAATTCGATCCACTCGTGAATCCTAAAGATAATAATCTTACACGCAACGCTCCCAAATCACTCAAAGCATACCCTATGAACATAGAAAAATAATTTATATATTACCTCTGTAATCTAACTGCCTTGCCTCATCAATGGGTTCCTGATCAAATTTCTCTTGTCCGAATCTTCCCATGAATTGCTGTAGGGGTTGTGCATCCAAAATCTCTTAAAAAAGTTTTCCTCTGCCTCTCACAAGACAATCCCTATTCCTATTGCCTATCTCCCCAAAGAAAAAACATCTTCCAGTAAATCCTACCTGTCCACCTTGAAGAACAAAATGATGTTGCGGCCCTTGATAATTCTATCTAGATCCACTACCATCAAATCTAAAACCCCCTAAATATTTCCTCTTGCCTGAAGCCCCAAATTGCAGATCCTACTCCCTCTTCCCATTCATTGGCTGTTGGGATAATTGTGCCCCACTGGAACCACCTTCTCCCGAATTACTTACCACGTTCGGGTCCCTAAATTTCTTATTCCCTAGTAGGTGAAGATGGTGATCCTGACAATGTGATAGTGACACATTCATCGCATCGGTAAAAGTCAGTAATGTCGGGTTCCCCAACAAATTCTCACTAATTCACCAATCTAAACCTCCCAAGAATTTTTATATATGTTTCTCCTCCGTATTTACCTCATCAGGGACAAAGTTTGCCAACCGGGTAAATTCCACTTCATATTTTTCCATCGTTCAATCCCCCTTCCTAACCTCTAACAATATTCTCCTCATTTCCATATCAATTGATGAAGAGAAATACTTAAAATCAAATCGAACCCAAAAATCGGATATAGACATCGTATCTCTCTGCTCTAACGTAGTGACCGACTCCCACCACTGGAGGGCGGCACCCACTAACTTAAATGTTGCAAGTATTTATTTTTGACCATCACTACATTCCACCACATAAAGGTGACATTGAATATCCTTCTTCCACTGACTTTCTATGACCACATCGTATCCCCCTTAAAAATCTGGAGGATGACCTTTTTAAAAAGATTCTCTCACTCTCTCCCACGTAGACAACCCTATGTGTGTCTGAGCTAGCGGAGCTACAGGCTGTTACCGATCCTAAGGCAATTGTTGAGCCATTGCGTCCATGTCTGCATTGATTGCTTGAGCCATAATATTGAAAACCTTCGCTGCAGTCATAGTGCCCTGGGGCACTTGGTGCTCCACATTCTCTGCCCTCCAATTTACTCTAGTCGGTCGACCTCTTTTCGTCGATATCTGAAACAATAGCGAAATTATACCAGCACACAATTCAAACAATTTTGCATCACAGAAGATCGTAAACGCAATATGAACACAAAAGTGCGAATAATAGGGTTCTATGTCAAGGAAGCATACCAAAGAATGTAGAAAACCCGCACAGATCCTAAGACGCTAGATCCTGATGCTCTGATACCACCTGTGACACCCCGCTTAAATTCATAACGGGTGGCCAGCCCTATACCAAGATAAAACAAGAATCTTAAGTGGATCATTCTCAGTATCACTATCGCACAGACTAAAAATGTAATTAACCACCCAATAATAAAAATAAATGGGTGCCAAAAAAAGTTTACAAACATACAAAAACTACAAACTAACATCTATAATAATTACAGAACACGATAAATGTAAAACACGAGTACAAAAAGAATAAACCCGAATATGGTGAGAATAGGCATCAATGGCGTCCTTGCGGAGGGACATCTAAAATATACATATATGTATAGCAAGAGAAAATATATAAACGGGTCAGAGCCCGAGGTTTGAAAATAGTTTTAGAAAGTGAATTAAAATTCATAATAATTATGAATGCATAATATCAAAATTAAAGTGGTGTCGCACTCTCCTGGGATTCAACCTCATCCCTCATCTATAGCGCGCACCTAACGTATGCATATGAACCTCAATTAAACTACCCAACACATTCTAGGGATAAATATTCTTAAATCTATGCATAAACCTCATTAGCGTAGCCCACTATTTCTAACATATGCGTATATCTACTTCTTCTATCGTCTCCTAAGTTTAAACCCAAACTTATACGTTTTTATAACTCAATTATATTTTATCGGTTTCTACTTATTTACTTTCATAAGTTATTAGCATAAGATATCCCACATCATCATTAATACTAGTAATATACTTCCACTAATTTCACCTATACCTAAGAACTAAGGACCAAACATCTCCCCACGCCCAATGTTACGCTATGTTTCGTGCGTGGGTTGTCTCGCAAAGTGAAATACAAACAAGAACCCCCCCGATACACTACCACCTAACATTGTCGGTCGTGGGAATCCGTTAGGCCCTCGGTCCAATTACTTCCCATCTATAGGCATAAGAGTATACTCTTCCTCTCTCATGCTACAAAAGACAAACCATAATACACATCTTTATAACTTTGTCTAGTTATAACAATAAGATATCACACACTATCTATAGTGTTTGTATAATACTACTCTCACGTATAATACAAGATTCATCAATATCTAGCAAGTACACATACATAGCACACATAATATATGTAATCTAATAGTCTCTACAAAGCTATCGTCTTCCAATGGATCGCTCACATTTCTCGAGGTTACCAACGATCGGACTGTCACACCGGTTTGGTAAAAAATTAATCACAATGAATGGGAAGCGGCCATAGTTCCTAACCTTAGAGCAAGATGAATCATAACCAAGACGTTTTACCCCTACCTAACCCACGGTAAAATACTAGATGCTATGACCTGGGGACTATTCTCTCCCTGCTCCTAAGGCAAGAGGGATTCATCCACATCCTGCAACTTCCCATGATATCACTAGAGGGGTATGAAGCACGTAATGTATATAATATACACACAAGATATTTAAATATTCGATCAGATCATATATACAAACCATCACACAAGGTATATGCATTCATGCCACACATATATATGTACTATCTCAATCCTGCATGTACAAAACTAACGAATCTGACTATATGCATATAACTCTCATTACACAATCCGATACACTCTAGCATACCTTTCCTAATCCATTCAATCATTCAATCCCTCACTTGAAACTTACTAATCCATCACACCTATGTTATAAGTAGTCACCCAATATAAAACACTGAGGACACACGATATTTCTCTCTCGCCTATTCCATAATTGGCGTTAAGTAAATTACTACAACTTGAAGAATTTATTAAAGAATCCGGTATGTTAAACTCCCATATATTCCTCCATAATAGCCCATAACCATCCTCAAGAGAATCCTCATTCCTTGGAGGAATTTCGAAAAGGAAACAATACAAATTTTCTCTTATAAATATCTCCATAATAACCCCCAAAGTGACCCCTCTATTATATCCTAATATGAACCCCCATAATATCCCCCGTGTAAGGACATATTTCTCATGTACGATATCTTACATTTGTGTATGTCGTACGCCGCTACAAAAGGCACGTCTCTTCACGATCTCACATGATAGCCTCAATTCGAATTTCGGGAATCATGAGTTCAAAATATCCATCATGTGTCCACATATGCCTCAATGACTTCACGTTCCATGATTTTGGGGACTTTATGCAAGTGGTACGCAAGCGAAGTCAAAACAGTGAAAGAAGGCAAGATAGGAAAGTTCAAGGGAATTTTTATAATTTTACAGCCACCGTGCGGAGGTCTGGTCAACTGGAAAGTTGAAGAGCTTGACTCCACAAAGATACTGGAAGAAACGGCACCTCAATTCGAGCTACGGTGAAGGAGTTATCACCTTTTGAAGATAAAGAAAATTCCATAGAAGAACGCTGATTTTTTAAATCCCCAAACCAGCGAGGTATCGCAAATCGCATGGTGAACCGATTCGGGGGGGGGGGGGGGGGGGAGGAACCGATTCGGGGTACACCAAAATCGGTTCGGAGTACCTGACCCTGGAAAGTGTTTTAAAATTGTGAAATTCCTTTTGGTTTCCTATAAAAGCCAACTTCGGGGGAGTTATTTCATAAGACTTGGAGAGACGATTTTGAGAGTTCTATTAGCTCAAGTCTTTACATTTTTTAGTCCCAAAACTTGTGTTTTGATCCAAACATCATTCTCATACCTTTGTGAATCCTTTTGAAACCCAAGAACACAACTTTGGTTTTGTTCATAATTGTGGAGAAGCCGTCTTTCTTCTTTATTGCTGCCTTCCTAGAAAGGGAAAATTCCAGCCGATGAATTTGTGGAGAAGCCGTTTCTCTTTTCATTACTGCCCATCTAGAGTTTTTGCGGGCGATTCCAGTCGAGACATCAAAACCAATGCCTGAGGGTATTTCTTCTGTCGCTCTTATTTTCATTGTAATCCATTTAACCGTTTTACAAATTATAGTGAAAATAAAAAGGTTTTGCCCCTTTGGGCGATTTTTCTTGAAATTATTTGTTTTATCCTGCATGCTTTATTTTATTGAGTAAATCATCTAGATGCATATTTTAGGGTTTAACTAAAATTTGGGATTAATTAAAATTGGATGTGATTTGAGAAGTCGCAATATTTGTGTTGTAGCGATTCTACAAATTGGTATCAGAGCCTGTTGCACTAAGTTATTGTGTTTGATCCTATTTTTTCGCAAAAATGGCTTTCGGTGGTTTTGATGATATTAGAACTCAAGTGTTTGAAAACTCTTTTTGGAAATCTCGTGTGAAATCTGTTTTTAAATCTCTTATTAAAAGGAAAGAATCTGAGATATGTCTTTATTGTGAGGTGATTGGCCATAACATATATGAGTGCCCCACCAAATTTAGGGACAGTTTTAACAAACCAATTATTTGTGTTGCAACCCTTAGTGAGAGTAACCCAAGTGAAGAAATTTTTTTATGCAAGTAAGCGTGTCCTTCCCAACTGTGTGTCTACTCATGATAATGACGATAATACTTCTTCCCCAGCCACTGAGAGTGAATCCCATGATAGTGAGGGTGATGGGAGTGAGGATGAAAGTGT
Organism: Sambucus nigra; assembly: GCA_949130495.1. Classification (NCBI taxonomy): domain Eukaryota; kingdom Viridiplantae; phylum Streptophyta; class Magnoliopsida; order Dipsacales; family Adoxaceae; genus Sambucus; species Sambucus nigra. The sequence goes on along the minus strand of OX422222.1, from coordinate 89,840,358 downwards.
AGATGAGCGTGACTTGTAAACTGCTTTCAATGAACTTTATCCCGAATCTTTGAAAACTAAGAAAGAAAATTTGAAATTGAAAGAGTGTGCCTTAAAAAATAATGATTTTTTAGTTGAAGAACTTAGGGCACATGAGAAAATTTTGAAAGAGAAGCTTGAGTACGTCGAGGGTGAGAGAGATAGTCTTAGAGGTTTGATGGAGATGATGACAAGGAGCTTTTAGAGTTTGAGGATTCTAGACGTGTACTTGAATCTAGGATAGGTGAACTTGAGGTGAAATTGAAAGATTCAAGTGAAGTGAAATTTGATTTGGAGTCTAGGCCTGAAAAACTTGATAAGATTTTAGGCACCGTCGAGATAAAAAAGGATAGGGGTGGGATTGGTCTTGAAAAATATGTTGCACCCATTCCCACACGTATGAGAGAGCCTCCTAGGATTGTTAAGAAAGAGGCACCTAAGTTTGTTAGGAAAAATCCCCCTAGGAACATCGTGAGAGAACCTCCTAGGATCATTAGGAGAGATCCACTTAGGCAAATTCGGAGAGTGCAACCGAGAAATTTGAGGAGAGGGCCACCTTTAGGTAACACACATCACCCGATTTACACTTGCACACATTGCGGTAAGCAAGGTCATCTTAGGCGCTTTTGTTACAAGCTTTTAAATGGACCTAGGAAGGTTAATAAAAGAATAAATTCTATTTTCCTAACCCCCACAATCCGTTACACATCAATTTGGGTTTGAAAATCGGATTTGAAGGCTTATGGTTTATTTGTTCACGATTCCCATTTTAGTTGTGGTTTCATGATATATATTTGCTAGTGTGTTGACATGTACTTTCTGTATAAATTTTTGCTTTTGAAATTTTTTGAAAAATACCAAAATATTTTATTTTGATAAAATTTTTGAAAATCCAAAAAAAAATTTGTATTTTGTTTACACCGTTTATGGATTGACTCTTAGGATGACCGGGTCACAATTTCATTCCATTTATCCATGTGCTTTACAATGTTTGGAGTCATTGAGATGTAATTAGTTGTTATTTCCTACATGTTTGACTCATGATATCCTTTATTGCACACATGCACGGATTTGTTTGATTATTGTGCTTGTCTTATCACATGTTGGTTGGGTGTTTTCACTTCAATCATGTCCTTAAAACGAATCAAGTGCGATAAAACTTGATAAAAAGTGTGCAACTTCGGGGGAGTTATTTCATAAGACTTGGAGAGACGATTTTGAGAGTTCTATTAGCTCAAGTCTTCACATTTTTTAGTCCCAAAACTCATGTTTTGATTCACACATCATTCTCATACCTTTGTGAATCCGTTTGAAACCCAAGAACATAACTTTGGTTTTGTTCATAATTGTGGAGAAGCCGTCTTTCTTCTTCATTTCTTCCTTCCTGGAAAGGGAAAGTTCCAGCCGACGAATTTGTGGATAAGCCATTTCTCTTCTTCATTGCTTCCCATCTGGAGTTCTTGCGGGAGATTCCAGCCGAGACATCGAAACCGACGAATGAGGGTATTTCTTATGTCGTTCTTATTTTCATTGTAATCCATGTAACCGTTTTTACAAATTATAGTGAAAATAAAAAGTTTTTGCCCCTTTGGGGGATTTTTCCCGAAATTATTTGTTTTATCCTGCATGCTTTATTTTATTGGATAAATCATCTAGATGCATGTTTTAGGGTTTAACTAAAATTTGGGATTAATTAAAATTGGATGTTATTTGAGAAGTCGCAATATTTCTGCTGTAGCGATTCTACACCCCGAACATGTTTACTACACTCTATTGGAGGGTCCTTATGCAATAAAACCAATTTAAAATGGGTAAAACAAGAGCTAGAAAAATTAAGTGACCGGAACGGACCGGGGTCCACAAAAATGAACCGGTCCGATTCCTAAAACTCAACAGAAGGCTTTTAATGTCTGGAACGATCCGTTACCTCTTAAAAACCAACCGATCCGATTTCCTAAAAAATGAACCGATCCAGCGTTCCTATCCGGATCGGTCTGGTTCTGTAGAATTTATACTCTACAATGTATGAAGTTAAACACACCAAAAACCTTACTCTACACTTCATAAGATTTACCCTACACTTCTAAAACCAAATTCTACTTCATCAAAACCCAACACATAAAGTTATCCCCACCATTTTTATCATCCAAACGACAAATATAACCCTAAATACAAGATTTACTCATCAAATTTTAGGGCTTAACCATAAAAGCTCAAAATCAACTAAATCACCAACAAAAATTATGAGATAACTCACATACAAAATTATTTTGCAAGTTTAATCACTTGCCTCAAAGTTATAGAGGTTGAATCTTCCTTAAAATCACGGACTTGAGCCGAAAATCTCCAAAGCTTCCAACTTTTCTCCTATTTTCCCCTTCTTCAATTTCTTTCTCTCTCTCTTTATAGGGTTTTCTCTTTTCCCAAAAATGAGATTGGCTAACTCACGGGCCTCTTAAACCTTTAAATCCTAAATCCTAACTTTAAATAATAATACACACTTAAAATGACTCGTTTACTTATTTTTGGGTCAAATTAGGTCCAAAATACTCCGGAACCCAAATAAAACTTTCGGGCAGTCATTTTGACTATCTCGACCCATCCCAGATCAACCGTACACTCTACGTTTTCATCCGAGATGCCAAATAAAATAAATTTGTTTAACCCCAAAAATTAAATTCCTAAGTCTTCGAACACATGGGGTGTTGCAATCTCCCCTCCTTATAAAGAATTTTTTCCTCGAAATTCGAACAAGTCCGTTAATTCAACATCCAAAATACCATCATGATCTCTACACTGATCTCTACCACTTCCACTAGTGAATTCATTAAACCTTATACAATCAGGGTGCCCATACACCCTATAACCGTACTGAATTGTACGATCTTTACCCGACTCCACTAGCCTTAAATTGTAACATAACTTCCACTCACCGTTACAATTATATGACTGAAATAACCAAGGCACCAACCCAAGAATAAACTCAGTCCCATATCACTACAGGGATACGCTAATTCTCAACAAATCCAATAAATCATGCATGCTAAATATAATTATTTTTTTGAAAATGTCCGAAGATCTAACCTTTCTCAATTTCATAGATTCGCTACTTTTATGCGGGGGAGGTCTCACAAGTGAAATCCAAATAAGGAACCTTCCTAATACACTACTGTGTAGCTCTGTCAATGATTGGGATCGGTCGGATCATGACTAAAATTTTAAAAACATTTTTTTATCAACTTATATGGCTCCATAGGCCTAGAATAATAATATAGAAAATAATTTTATGCCTTCAGACATAATTTTTTTAAAATAATATGCCTAAGGCACAAGGAATCAATCTATACGATGTTCTCACCAAAATTAAATTCTCAATACACAACACATCCATAAGCTAAAACTCTTCGCTCAACAATGAACTAGCTAAATCCTGAATCTCATCAGTAAAAATCCATTACACCGTCTCAAATATCTTCTCAAGATATACCCGTTAACCACTGGGACATGGCAATTACATATATCTAGCCAAACAACACAACGATAATCTTACCGTTACTACACAACATGGCTCAATAATTGCACTCTTAAAAAACCATAACTCTATTGGCATGTCTCAAGATAATCTATTCTCCCAAAAGATACCCTATAAGTACCACACTTACCCTCCTCAAGGTAATCATATAATAAAAATCGGGTTATAACAGCCAACCACGCACTAAATTCGATCCATTCGCGAATTCTAGAGATAACAATCTTACACGTGACGCTCCCAAAATTACTCAAAAATACCCTATACCCATAGAAAAATTATTTATATATTACCTCCGTAATCTACCTGCCTTGCCTCATCAAGGGGTTCCTGATCAAATTTATCTTGTCCGAACTCGGCCTTGAATTAATGTAGGGGTTGTGCATCCAAAACCTCTTCAAAAAGTTTCCCTCTGCCTCTCACAGGATAATCCATCTTCCTATGGCCTATCTCCCCACAGAAGAAACATCCTCCAGTAAATCCTACCTGTCCACCTTGAAGAACAAAACGCTGTTAAGGACCTTGATAATTCTTTCTAGAGCCACTACCATCAAATCTAAAAACCCCTAAACGTTGCCTCTCGCCTGAAGCCCCTTAATGCAGATCCTGCTCCTTCTGCCTAGTCCTCAACTATTGGGATAATTGTTCCCCACAGGCACCACCCTCTCCCTAATTACTTTCCACATCTGGATCCCCAAATTTCTTATTCCCTTTTAGTTGAAGACGGTGATCCTGACAATATAACAATGTCGCATTAATCATATCAGTAAAAGTCAGTAATGTTGGGTTCCCCAAAAAATGCTCACGAATCCACTAATATAAACATCCCAAGAACTTTGATATACGTTTCTCCTCCGTATTTACCTCATCGGGCACAAAGTTTGCTAATTGGGTAAATTCCACTTCATATTTCGCCACCGTTCAGTCCCCCTGCTTAACCTCTAACAATCTTCTCCTCATTTCCGTCTAAATTACCAACGAAAAATACTTACGATTAAATTGAGCCCAAAAATTGGATATAGACATTGTATCTCTCTGCTCTGACGTAATGACCGAATTCCACCAATGGAGGGCGGCACCCACTAACTTAAAGGTTGCAAGTATTTGTTTCTGAACATCACTACATTCCACCATATGAAGGTCACGTTGAATATCCTTCTTCGACTGACTTTCTATGACCACATCGGCTCCCCCTTGAAACTCTGGAGGATGACCTTTTTGAAAAGCTTCTCTATCTCTCTCCCACGCAGACAACCCTATGTGAGTTTGAGCTAACGGTGCTACAGTTTGTTGCTGAGCCTAAGGAAATTGTTGAGCCATGGCATTCATGGCCGCATTAACTACTTGAGACACAATATTAAAAAACTCCGATGTAGTCATAGTCCCCTGAGGCACTTGGGGTTCCACATTCTCTGCCCTCCTATTTATTCTAATCAGGTGACCTCTTTTCAGCGGCATCTGAAACAATAGCGAATTGTATCAGCACGCAATTCAAACAATTTCGCATCGCAGCAGATCGTAAGCACAATATGAACACAACAATACTAATAATTGGGCTATATATTAATAAAGCTTGTGAAAGAACGTAAAAAATCTGCATAGATCCTATAACACTAGATCCTGATGCTCTGATACCACCTGTGACACCCCGCTCAAATTCATAACGGGTGGCCAACCCTATACTAAGATAAAATAGGAATCTCACGTGGATCATTCTCAGCATTACTGTCGCATAGAGTAAAAATCTAACAAACCACCCAATAAGAAAAATAAACGGGTGCCAAAAAAATTTACAATACATATAATAAATACAAACCAACATCTATAATAATTACAGAACATGATAAATGTAAAACATGAGTACAAAAACAATAAACCCGGATATGATGTCGGATCATAAACAATACAAAATCTAGATGATAACAATAAAAAATAGCTACATAAACAATCCCTGGGTACACATAAACGATATAAAAAATAGATCCTTAACCAGATTTACTGGCTATAACAAAATCTTGTAACATTCCACATCTGCTACAGCTCCAAGGACTCTGGGTATAATAGGCATCAATGGCATCCTTCCAAGGGACACCTAAAATATACAAATATGTATAGCAAGAGAAAATATATAAACGGGTAAGAACGAGAGGTTTGAAAATAGTTTTAGAATGTGAATTAAAATGCATAATAATTATGAATGACCAATATCATAATTAAAGTGGTGTCACACTCTCTTGGGATCTAGCCTCACCCCTCATCTACAACGTGCACATAATGTATGCATATGAACCTCAATTAAACTACCCAACACATTCTAGGGATAAATCCTCTTAAATCTACGTATAAACCTCATTCGTGTAGCCCACTATTTCTAACATAACCTTATATCTACTTCTTCTATCATCTCCTACGTTTGCACCCAAATTTATACGTTAATATAACTCAATTATATGTTATCGGTTTCTACTTATTTACTTTCATAAGTTATTAGCTTAAGATATCGCACATCATCATTAATTCTAGTAATATACTTCCACTAATTTCAGTTATACCTAAGAGCTAAGGACCAAACATCTCCCCACGCCCAACGTTACGCTAAGTTTCGTGCGTGGGACGTCTCGCAAAGTGAAATCAAAACAAGGACCCCCCCAATACACTACCACCTAGCGTTGTCGGTCGTGGGAATACGTTGGGCCCTCGGTCCCAAGTTTGTACCCAATTACTTCCCGTCTATAGGCATAAGAGTATAATCTTCCACTTTCATGCTACAAAAGATAACATAATACACATCTTTATAACTTTTTGTTGTTATAACATTAAGATATCACTCATTATCTATAGAGCATGTATAATATTACTCGCACGTATAATAAAAGATTCATCAATCTCTAGCAAGTACACATACATAGAAAACATAATATATATACTCTAATCATCTCTACAATGCTATCATCTTCCAAGGGATCGTTCACATGTTCCGGGGTTACCAGCGGTCGGATTGTCATGCCGACTTGGTAAAAACTTAATCACAACGAATGGGAAGCGTCCATAGTTCCTAACCTGAGAGCAAGATGAATCATAACCAAGACGACATACCCCTAACTCACGCACGGTAAAATACTAGACGCTATGATCTGGGAACAATACTCTCCCTGCTCCTCAAACCAGGGGGATTCACCCACATCGTACAACTTCCCATGATACCACTAGAGGGGTATGAAGCACATAATGTATATAACATACACAAAAGATATATACACATTCGATCACATCATAGATACAAACCATCACATAAGGTATATACATTCACGCCATATATATATATATATACATACTATCTCACTTTCACATGTACAAAAGTATTGAATCCGACTATATGTATATAATTATCATTATACAATCCGATACACTCTAACATACCTTCCAAAATTTATTCTATCATTCAAACCTTCACTTGAAGCTTACTAATCCATCACACCTATGATATAAATAGTCACCCAATATAACAACACTAAGGAAACACAATATTTCTCTCTCACCTAGTCCATAATTAGCATTAACTAAATTCCTATTACTCTAAGAATTTATGAAAGAATTTGGCTTGTTAAACTCTCAAATATGCCTCCATAATAGCTCGTAACCATCCTCAAGAGAATCCTCATTTCTTGGAAGAATTTCCAAAAAGAAACAATACGAAATTGCTCTTATAAATATCTCCATAAAATCCCCAAAGTGACTCCTCTATTATATCCTAATATAAACCGTCATAATATATTCCAAACATGTTTGCTACACTCTATTGGAGGGTTCCTAAGCAATAAAACCAATTTAAAAGGGGTAAAAAAAGAGCTATCAAAATACAGTGATCAGACCGGATCGAGGGTCCACAAAAATGAACCGGTCCGGTTCCTAAAACTCAACAGAAGGCTTTTAATGTCCGGACCGATCCGATACCTCTTAAAAATGAATCGATCCAATTTCCTCAAAAATGAACCAATCTGGCTTTCCTACCCGGATCGATCCAATTCTGTAGAATTTCTACTCTACAACTAATGAAGTCAACACCCGAAAAACCTTACTCTAAACTTCACAATATTTACCTTACACTTCTAAAACCAAATTCAACTTCATCAAAACCCAACACATAAAATTATCCCCACCATTTTTATCATCTAAACCACAAATATAACCCTAAATACAAGATTTACTCCTCAAATTTTAGAGTTTAACCATAAAAGCTCAAAATCAACTAAATCACCGACAAAAATTATGAGATAACTCACACACACAATTATTTATCAAGTTTAATTACTTGCCACAAAGTTGTAGACGTTGAATATTCCTTGAAATTACGAATTTGAGCCGAAAATCTCCAAAGCTCCAAGATTTTCTCCTCTTTTCCCCTTCTTCCTTTGCTTTCTCTCTCTCTCTCTCTCTCTCTCTCTCTCTCTCTCTCTCTCTCTCTCTCTCTCTCTCTACGGTTTTCTCTTATTTCACAAATGATATTGGCTAACTCACAAGCCTCTTAAGCCAAACAATCCTAAATCCCTACTTTAAATGATAATACACACTAAAAATTACTCATTTACTCATTTTCAGGTCAAACTAGGTCCAAAATACTTCGAAACCCAAATAAAAATTATGGGCAGTCATTTTGACAGTCTTGACCCATCCCGGATCAATCGTCCAGTCAAAATTTTTGCCTGAGATTCCAAATACCTACTCCCCTGTAGTGTGGTGGTATGGGCCTCGAACGGGACTCAATGGAGAAGAGAGATGTTGCGGAGTGTGCTTCTTTGTTCTGTGTATTGATCTCTATGGACATATGAGAGTTATTATCCCTCAATTTTTTTCCCTTGAGGTTGAGTTTTAGTTGCTGAATGATTGACCCTATAAGATATGAGACACCATATCCAGTTTTTATTTCATTCGCATGTTTAAGCGTAGGCCTAATTCTTTAGGTGAGGGGTTGTCGGTTGTTCGGAGTCACTAATTTATTTTATATAAAGATAAACAATAGTTCGGAATAGACCTTTTGGGCTAATCTGAAGGGAGTTTGAGGACTGCAAATGATCCGGAGATTCTTTTTGTGGGTTCGAGACTCGAGTCATGAGTGGGGAAGGTATTAGGCACCCCAATAGTTCTTTAGGATTCCTTATCTATATACTTATTATCGAATTTAACATTTATGATTACTTTTTAGTTTATTTTAGAATATGTTAAGAGACCTTAGTTTGAGAATCCCTTAAAACATAGATATATTCTTAGGTATAAAAAATGGTTTTCGTAAGAGGTATAAGAACGTCACTTAAACTGGTGTGGGTACACAAGAGTGTTTGTATGTGAAATTTTATTCAGATAACGGGAGGCCATCAGTATGTATAGGGATGTGACGGAGCTCAGCTTGTATAATGGGAGGCCTTTAAAAGTTTGTGCATTCGGGAATATGTTATGTATATATGCACTATGATTCAGGGCTTGATATAGTTTCATATCTCTTCAGGGTGTGAGAGGGGGTTGAAAATATAATATAGGAGATGGGTACATCTCTTGGGCACAAACCAAATGCTGATGTCAAAATTTTATCCACCGTTTTTGCAAATGGGATTGTCTAAGTGTTTTTCTTTTACTCACAAAATTTAAATTTGACAGTCCGTTTTCCTAAAATAATTGGTGCTTATCTCGTACTATTATTTTAATCGACAGTGATGCTAAAAATGGACCATCTATGATTCCTGTGATTATTTGAGTATTGGGCTGGTCACCCCTTATTTTAGTAGGCGGGTTGTCACAGATGGTATCAGAGCATCAAGTTCTAGAGTCCTTAGTAATCTGTGCGGACGTACTACGCTTTTAACGTTACTTTTGGTTTGATGTAGAGCCATAGGATTAGGATTGTTGATTTCTCTTGTGAGATTTCATTCTCCTGCCGTAGGGTAGGAACTTAGAAAATCTTTTGCACGCTCATTTGAGATCCGTAGGTCAACTGATGAAGGGCGTCAAGTAAGGACATTTTGAAGGCTTCATGAGACGGGATTACTAAGAACTGTAAGTTGTAGTCGGGGATGAGGGACGCTTTGGAGGTCTCTCCGTTCGTAGCATTTTCATAGACTTCTACCTTGACTACTAAGTATAGTAGATATAGTTTTCCATGTACCGCTAGAAGTAGATAGTGGTACTAAGCTTTTAATTTTTAAGCAACGTTGATTTGGAGTTGAAAAGTCCTTGATAAGGACCACATGTTGAAGTTAAGACAGATGGAGGAAGTGTAACCTCATTCGGTGGAAATATAAGGCCCAGGAGATTTGGTCTAGGAAGGGGTATAGAAGTGCCCAGGTGCGAAGATTGGAGGAAAATCTTTCACCCGTTAGAGCAATGTTAAAATGGCAGAAATGGTAGTCGCCATATTTTGGGGGAGTTGGTGGTTTTACCAATGGAGAAACCCTTTAGATATTTTTCAACAGTGAGTTTCTCTGGGATAACACGAATGATGAGAAAGTAGATTCTCAAATAATCACACGGGGTTCGATGAGAGGCCGACCGTGAATAAAGGGTGGTACGGGTAAGGAAATCGTGCACCAAAATAAGGTAGGTATAAGGAAGAACGATCCCTTCAGTGGAATGATAGGCTCACGAATAAGTGTTGTTAACGCTTTTGGGGAAGTAATGATCATGGGACCCCATTGGTGGACTTCCTCCTGGGGAAGACTCATTGAACAAAGGCAGGGGAGACCGGTAGCATGTTCTCTTTTGGTGAGGAAGTTAAGGGAACTACGCGAATAATCACCAGAGTAGCTAGAGATGGAGGAACGATTTTGACGTGGAATGTAGAACCACACATTTTGACCTTGTTGATGGGAAAACAAGGGCAAGAATGGGTTGCCTAGTTGGGGCATGAATGGAAGTAATTTGGTTCGGATAAGACTCGAGTATGATATCTGGGAACCATTAGGATTATCCCGTGATGATTGGCAAGAAGGTTGGCGGGAATTCCACCTTAGTAGAGGGTGGTGCATTCCTTAGGATAAGGTGTAGTAGTGTGGTATTAACCCTAGATTCGGGTGTGTAAATTGAGCTTGTGGTGATATTGATTTTATTATAGAGAGTGTATTTATATGACTTCCATGGTAGGGAGGTTCTATATTTTTTCCTTCACTCGTAATAAGGCGAGTGATGATATTTTAAAAGTATATGTGTTGTATGTGCTACTCGTATTATATGTATTATACGAGTAGGAATATTTTTAGTTTGGTTGGAGCGGTAGCAAGCAAATAAATTGCGAGGCTATCGTAATTGTAGTTCCCGAATGGAACTTGTTATTCTATAATATCTCAACTGGATACAGGATTGGGACTTTATAGAGATGGTTTAAGGTATGTAGGAATTTTTCATTTTATTTCTCTTATTTTTGCATGTGTGATGTTGCCTTATCTCCACGACCAACAAAGTTAAGTAGTAATACATAGGAGGGGTTCCTTGTTTGGATTTCGCTTTGCGAGACGCTCCACGCGTGAACCTTGACGACGTTGGGAGTGGAGAGATGTTGCATTTTCTTTTCTTTTCTTTTCTTTCTTCTTCTTTTTGTTGTTGGAATGCTCGGTTGGAAGGTTTAGCCAAGAATCACGTGATTGAGTGATTAAACGGCTATTAAAGTGCGATATTGAAGCACTATGAATAGTTCTCTCCTCTGATCGATGTGAGGGAGACCTAGATATGAAAGTCGGATTGAGACTTATGTTTACGCCTTGATGAGAAGGCCATTTAAAAAGGATATGTGTATATATTGGGATAAAGTATTTATAAGACTTTACAGAAAGTAAACGTCTGATTAGTTGAGATTTTCAATCAATTGATATGGTAAGACATAGAAGTAGAAATGCATTGGTAGGGTTACGAGTTAGAATTTTAGCAGTCCCGATCATGTGTCTTAGGCCGTTATATCTTGATGACCGACGATGCGACGTAGTAGTGTAACGGGAGGGTTCCTTGTTTGGATTTTGGTTTTGTGAGACGTCCCACGCACGAAACCGAGTGAATGTCGGAAGTTGGGAAAGGTCTTGGACACTAGGGATATATTTAGTATAATATTTATTACGACTTGATTAGGATATATATCGACCTTAGGATTATTAGGAGGTAAGGCCCTTAGGGCATGTGATGTTATTTTAGGAACTCTGTAGGGAGTTGAGCACGAGTAGGTTTGTGGGTTAACTCTAAGAGGGAGTAGGTCCCTAAAAATAAAAAGTATAGGATCTCGAGTGATTTGGGTCGCTAGTCCAAGGTGAGGCCTCTCTTAGATAGAGCATTACGTTGGTAACCTAACTTTTGGGGAGTCAAAAGGATGAGATGACTTTTACTCCTGCACTCGTGTTTTTGAGATCGAGAGTGGATTTAACGAACGAGTCTCTGCCAGGAACGGGAAGTATTAATACTGGAGCATGGACCCATTGTTTATGCGTCTCACAAACTTAAACCTTGTGAGAAGTATTATCCCATGCTTGATGTAGAGTTCATAGCGATAGGATTCTCCTTAAGGAAATAGAGGCACTACTTCCTGGGTAGGAAATTTATCTTTTTACGAACAACAAGTTGTTATAATATATTGTTGGAACGTCAGAGTTGGTGCTTGAAGTTCATAACAGACTATCAATTGGATATTCCCTTTCGCTAAGGTAATGCGAATGGGGTAGCTGATGCGCCAAGTAGAATGAGCTAACTACGAGAGCATTGTAGCTAGGGCATTCATGTCCGTGATTGATCATTTCACCTACTAGTGTGAAGAGACTAGTGGGGGAATGAGGAAAGGTATATCCATGGACATTTTTATTGAATTGCCGGCACCGAAATGGTCATGATCCTATTTGAGCAAAATTGTTGATCGTTTGACCCAATCGCTGTTTTTCCGGCCAATGTGGGCGGACTATTTATGGGGGAGTATGCCCAGCACTTTATGGTATAGTTATGGAACGGTATAAGGCTCCTATCAATATAGTGTTAGACCGAGGCTAGATTTTTTATGTCGAGGTTTTGGTAAAGTTTCTAGAAAGAAATGGGAACCGTATGGATATGGGGTATATCCTACCACCCGTAAGTTGATGAATGAATAGAGGAAGTTAACCAAATGCCGTAAGGCATACCTTGAATGTGTGTGTTTGACTTAAAGGAAGGATGGGAGTAGTAGCTTTTATGGATCGAAATTCTGTATAGTAAATTCATACCGTTTTACTAAAGGTATGGCACCGTATGTGGCCTTGTGTTGTTGGTTGAGTAGTTGCCTGCCTGTTGGGTGGAATCGATGGACAATATGTTCACTGGGACTTGGAGTGGTCCGGTAATATTTCTTTAATGATAGGGTTCATGGAGCCGCACACTTTGAAGGGCTACGCCGACTCGAATAGAGGTCATGTAGTATTGGAGGTAGGATGTTAAATTTAACGAGGTATTCCCTAAGAAGGGTATAATGAGATTCAGGAGGAATGGAAACTTGTGCCGAGTTATGTAGGCATATTCTTCCGTTGTATAAAGGTAGGATCGATAGTTCTTGAGGAGCGACTAGGTGCTAGGTTAGAGCACGAAGAAGGTAGACTAAGATCTAAGGTGGCGACCTTAGTCCAAGTCCAATGGGGACGCCACATTGCCGAGGAGGTTGCTAACGATGATCGAATAATAGTTTCAAATAGTATACCCTTATTATGGTTATACTGTACGCCTGAATTTTGATGGAAAAATTCCCTTCTAAGGGGGGGAGTATGTAACAACCCAGTCTTTTGAAAGACTATTTTATATTATTTTGCCTGATGGGCTAATTTTATAAAATAGAGAATGTGGGAGTAAATATTATTTCCCATGATATTAAGGGATAATATTTACCGTGTTTTGCCTATTTACCGTTATGAAAAGGTAAATAGTATCATATTGTGATTTATTGCGTCGTTGTATTTTAAATGACAGTTATGACCCATATGTAAGTTGGAGTATAATTAATAAATTAAAATGAAATTGGAACATAAAAATATTTCACTTTACTCCGGATGCCAAAATAGGGGGTGCGGTTGGTTTTAGAATAGTCGAGATAGTCAAAATAAGTGCCAAGTTGAATTTTTGAGTTTCGTGCACTTTTGACGGGTTATGACTCAATTATGTGGTTACGAGTCATTTTAATGGTGTATTAACATTTAAAAGAGGGGAATTTATGTTTAAGACCCGTATAAGTCTTTCAAACCCTTTTGTTTTCTCAATCTTATGTTATAAGCCGAGAGAGAGAGAGAGAGAAAGAGAAGAGAGAGTTGGGAGAAAAGAGAGAAAAATGGAAGATTGGAGCTGGAATCCGTTGCTAACGGAGGAGAATCCGAGACTACAAACTCGAGGCAAGTTTCTTACTTGCTAGATATTGATTTAATGTGTTAAATTGCATGTATAGTTAGTTTTTGGGAGATTTAAACCAATTATGGGTTTTGGGTGTTTTTGGTGTATAACCCTTAAATCCTTGTTTTAATTTGATTTGAGGAGAAAATATAAGTTAGTTGTAGTATAGAAATGATGTAGTATGAATAATTATGGTTGATGTTGGAAAAAATCATGAATTTGAGGGTTTTGGGATTTTAGGGTTCTTCAACCCGTTGCCCAAATTGGGCAGATTCGCAGGGCCGAATCGATTCGGCTCGCAGGAGAATCAATTCGATTAGGGGGTAGGATACAGGTCTGGGAGACCGAATCTCGGATAGAGACAGAATGTTGGTTTTACTCACCGAATCGATTCGCTTTTGGGAGAATTGATTCGCAATCAGGGGCGAATCGATTCAGCTGCCCTGTTTTTTGTGAGATTTTTCCTAGTTTGATTTTAGCTCTTTTCTTTTTGGTTCAAGGTTTAGGAACCTTCCTTTGGGAAGTAATGAGGAGTCCTAGTGGGTTGTGTTGGGTAGACAAGTACCCTAGTCTAGTATGGGGTTATTTGGGATTATTCTAAAGGTTGGAATATGTAGGTTAATGTCCGAATGATATAGGAAGTTAACCTAAAATTTATAGAAGATAAAACGGTAATGTGAGACTTTTGGGAGACTATTATTGAGGTAGACTCACTTTGATGATTTATGGTATTGTGTTGGACTCTTGGAGACTAGTTTGAGGATATTGGCACTTTGGGTCATAGGTCATTAATAAAATATGACTTAAAGAAAAAAAGAAATGCACCTTCTAAAATTGGTATTTCATCATTGAAAATAAATGGTTTTGAGAATGTAAAAGTAAATGATTTCAAAATGAAAAAATTATTTTCATAAATGATAATATATGTGAACACATCTCTCTAAATAGCTATCATAAGGGAAGTTGAGCGCGTGAGGTGAAGCCCCCTGTCTAATGAATGCAGGGTGGATATATCCCTAGGCCATATGAGCGATTATGGTATATTTTCTGCGATGGTGAGGTAATCCTGGGTGTGGTTATGACTCTCCCATAGGCATATGGCCGCTTCCTGACGTTTCGTTAGGATCCCAGGTTGTCTTGGTGGTAGGCCCTGGAAGATGATAGCCATTTAGGGCGTGCACAGTGAGGAAACCTGGACGGGCGGTCTTAGAAAATGTTTTACGATATGATATATAACTATTTTAATAGTGTGGGACATTATTGTTGTTAAAGCATTTTATGATAATAAAATGGCTTTAAATACATTTCCTGGATAGAAGAAGGGAAATGGGAATTTAAATACATTTCCTGGATGGAAGAAGGGAAATGGGATGTTATAAAACGGTAAAGCATTTTTATGATAATAAAACTTGCTTTAAATATATATTTTTCCTGGATGGAAGTAAGGGAATAAAATTGCCCAAGCATTGTATTCATTTATTGTAATGTGATACTTAAATTGTAATACTCGGTGTAACCTGTTTGTATTAGTCTGTTAACCGACAGCTTATTCGGTTATTGATTTATGCATATCGTATTTCCTTACTCGTTGATTTTTGGTATCCACCATTTTTGCAAATGGGATTGTCTAAGTGTTTTTCTTTTACTCGCAAAATTTAAATTTGACAATCCATTTTCTAAAATAATTAGTGGTTATCTCGTACTATTATTTTAATCGACAGTGATGCTAAAAATGGACCATCTATTATTCATGTGATTATTAGAGTATTGGGCTGGCCACCCCTTATTTTAGTAGTCGGGTTGTCACAAAGATCGTCTAGACACACATCCCAGAAAAAAAATAAAAAATACAAACCCTAACTCGACCCAAGGATAAATAGCTTTGCCGATAAAAAGATGCCCCTAAAATAAATTCCTTCACACTTAAGCAAACCATTAAACGCATAGGGAATATCAAAATATAAGATGCAATCAAACTAAATACTCCCCCTAAATTAATTTTTCCACTTTATCAAAAAATGACCTACTTAAAAGGTGACATCTACCCCTAAGTTAGAGCTCCTAAAATAAAGGTTTAGATACCATTTCTCCCCCTTTTTGTTCAGGAATAGATAAAGGATAAAGAATTAAAAACATTATTTATTATCCCTCTAATTAAAGAAATACCATTTCTCCCCCTCAAATCGAAATAAGGGATACAAAATAGGGGAAAACAAGTAAAGACATGATGGTGCATAAAGTGATAAGAACATTAAAGCATACGAGCAACATTAAAAGATACCAACTGATCATGCAAAAAAAATGATACCAACTAAAATGTATTTAATGTAAGCATGGGATATCAACCAAAATTCGCAACAAGATAGATACCAACTATGAATTTGCTAACATGGAAAAGACTCAAAAACAAATAAAATATCATACATATGAATACACAATAGATACAAAATAAGCATAAGAACACATACATAGATATAAACACACAAATGACACAAAATAAAATAACATGACTTTTTCACACTCTTATAGCATAAATGTGTCATATGGAAACGAAAGTGAAGGGGTGTGAACAAGATACCAATGAATTAAAACCCAATCACTTAAACATGTTCATGGAGTTCTCATTTGATTACAAAACTTTATCAACTAAGATTTAGCCTTATGTGACAAGACAAATTGAACTCTATGAACAAACAAGCACAATGCATACAAGCCTAGCATATTTATGATTCTACAAACCAATAGAGTCATGATAAGATAGCGCAACTAGGATACAAAGTCATTGTGCAAAACCGTTGATATACCATCCAACCTCCCTCAAAATATCTATATAATACTTTTGAATGAATATATCAAACTAAACAAAATAGGCCTTGGCAAATATTTTTTTTAATGCCATATTTTTATTTTAGGCCTTTGGACCACGTATTTCTTTTAGGTCTATTCCAAATGTTGGCTTACTCGCAAAGGATAATGATTCCTTTCGGATCCCTTACCCATGCACATTCATATATAAATTTTTTTATCACACAAATCTCACGTTCAACGAATTTAACATGCACAAATCCTCCTAGGTCACAAGATATGTAGATGACTAGATTGGTAGGAGAACACCTCACAAAGCTCAAATATACAT
Source organism: Sambucus nigra (assembly GCA_949130495.1). NCBI lineage: Eukaryota > Viridiplantae > Streptophyta > Magnoliopsida > Dipsacales > Adoxaceae > Sambucus > Sambucus nigra. Next base: position 89,823,310 of record OX422222.1, on the reverse strand, counting down.
GAGAAGTTACAATTTCAAGCGAGCTCGTGCATGTGTGTGAGAAGGCATATAAAAGAGAATCCATTAAGCAAGTCAAACTTAAATAACTCCATGTAACCATGACAAAGAACATTTCAAGGATTGAAAATCTTAACCAAAAGTTCTAGCCACATGGAGGTGAAAAGAAGGATTCAACACAAACATATGCCACAAAATGTGTGTCGAACTAAAATACACACACAAAAAATCTTTTTGAGTTTTTGAAATTTTTAACCAAACATACAAAATATTTACTCAAAAGACAAACAAAAATCATTTTGTATTTTTCATTAAGCTTAAATTACTCATAAGGTAAAGCACAAATGGTAAACAAAATCTTTTGGTATTTTCATTTATTGCAAACTAAAATGAAAAGAATATAATAGAAAAGATATACATAAATCATAATTCTAGCATGTGATTAATCATGGACCATAGACTAGAAAATGACAAACTAGCATTAACTTATAGCATGAAAAACAAAACTAGAGTATGGAACACAAAGCTAACACATTCAACCTTTAGATTTTGCAAGGGAGGAAGCATGTGAAAGCAAATGAGAATCAAAAATCCTATTTTGTAAAGTTATCAAGTCGGATCGCCTAACCCAAACTAGAGAAGTGTGAAAATCTCGGGATTTGGGGATCTTATCTACCTCGATTACTATACCTCTGTATTTCCTAGAAATTATTTTAAGATCAAAACAAAATTTCCTAAGATAACCCTTTCGACCGCAATACGAGCAACTAAAGACACGTCGAAAAGTAGTACCTTAGGATTGACCTCTGGAAGTGTTCCTAGGTGATTCTCTCAAAAAATTATTTTTGGCTTTATTAGTGGAATCATTATAAGTATCAAAGCCTAAACCACAAGTGTCATTTTTGACTTGGACGGTTCCTGATATTTTATCTAATTTAGAAGACCTACATTCCAAATCAAATTTGACCTCACTAGAGTCTCTTAATTTTTCTTCTAAATATAAAATTCTAGACTCTAGCAAAACATTCCTCTCTTCAAACATAAGACGCTCCTTTTTCATTGATTCCATCAAAAATCTAAGGCTATCTTTCTTGCCTTCTACATATTCAATCTTCTCTCGAAGAGCTCTCTCACGTGTCCTAAGGTCTTCTACTAAGGCACTCTCATCAATGACCTTGACACGTTCCTTTAAACTAGCTTCTAACTTCAACTTTGCTCTTTTTAATTTAATAGATTCTTTATATAATTATCTAAATGCAAATTGAAGTTCACTCTCATCAACCTCTTCATCACTTTCACTTTCTCTCTCTTCTCCACTCTCACTACCATTATCTTTTTGGGATTCAGAAACAAAGACCTAGGAAGAGTCATGTAAATGTATATCTTCATGGTAAGATTCATTATCGGTGCTCACATGACTTGCCATGAATGCGGTAAAGTTGCACTCAATGGGGGAATCGGGTCCGTCTTCCTTTTCACTTTCATCACTAAGGGTGGCATTATAAGCAATTGGTTGTTTGCCTTCTCTCCTTTGTTTAGTGGGGCACTCTCTCGCACTATGGACATAACCTTCACAACCATAGCACCTATTTTACTCGTCCCTATTGATATTTTCGTTGTATGTTTTAGGGATCTTGTCGACTTTTTCATGATTAGATTTTTCAAATTTCTTATAATCATTTTTAAACTTATTTTTATTAAATTTAAGAAATTTTCAAAATTTTCTCGCAAACATAGCCATGTCCTCCGAGTCACTATCATTATCATGAACCACAACTTGTTTTTCCTCCTTTTGGGCTTTCAAAGCGATTCCCTTATCTATTTTTTTTTTATTTTTGGAGGGGAACATATCTAGTTCATAGGTTTGCAAATCACCTACTAATTCCTCAAGTTTGGTAGAGTGCAAGGTGGGTAAGGAATTTAAAACGGTCACTTTGGGGATAAATCTATTGGGTAGGGACATTAAAATTTTCTTTACTACACGGTCGTCGGGTATTTTCTCTCCCAAATTAAATGATGAATTAACTATATCAGAAAGTCTAGCATAAAATTCATCAAAGGTTTCATTTTTCATGAATTTTCATGGTTTAAAATTGAGTGGTGAGGTTTTGGAGTTTCTAAGCCTTAGCGACACTAGTTCCCTCGTGAGTGAGTTATAATATATCCCAAGCTTCCTTCGCAATTTCACAAGTCATGATACGACGGAATTCATCCGCACTAAACAACGCATTTAAGCCTCAAGAATTAAAGTTAGCTAGTTTAAATTCATTCTCACTCCATCTATCTATGGGTTTGGGGACACACTCATTTTCTACCAAACATGTGGGTGGGGACTACCCATTAACAACAGATAACCAAACCCTTTCATGTATAGATTTCAGTGCCGATTTGATTCCCGCTTTTCAATACGAGTAATTGGAACCATCAAAAACAGAAAATTTTAAAAATGGAGAAAATTCCATTTTTAACAACAAAATTCTAAAAAGACCTTAACGCAATAAATTAGCGCTCCGGCTCTAATACCAATTTGAGACCCCCAAAGTTTCGAAATTCTTCTTTTAAAATAAATATTAATTTCCTTAAAGTACGGAATAGGTTGGTTCAACACAACACACACAAACAACAAAATTTTAATTTCTTTTAAATTAAAATTAAACTCAACTAAAGTGAAATAAAATTAATCCAACATAAATATTCACTTAAACATATTTAATTTAACCCAAGTCCTAAAATTTGCCTAAGAAGATTAATTCATTTTACTATGTGGGCCAAACCAAATTTATCAAATTAAAATTATCTTGACTTGAATTAAATTAACTTAAACTTCACCCAAACTAATTTTAAACACCAAATTATATTAGTGTGATAATTACAAAAAAATTATCTTGAATTTCCTAAGCATGCGTTCTAAGTAATTTATGCAAGATAAAGATAAACCAATCACACTACACGCTGATGTACGATGAAAACCCAAGCGGGAAAAACCTCGGACGGCCCTAGCCTTAAGTCCACTAAGTATGGTTTTATTATTAAAAGACATATCACTTACTACACACGACTTGACTCCGTCCAAGACTTTATGCTTCTTTTTGTAACTACCTCCGCCTAGTCGACAAGTATGAACTCCTCCACGGTCTCGAAATCCACCGATAAGGATTTTGGTCTCTGTCACCCTCAAGCGAAGCCTTTATTCGAGTGGGAACACCGCAGCAAATAATTACTCTCCTTTATGGGTAGATAATAAAACTCAAACTCTCTTCTTTGATGGTGTAGAGAAAATCAATGGTGCTAAACCAAACTCCCAGCAAGATATATATATATATATATATGGTAACTTGGAATTTAAACAAAGATATGGGTGTACGTGTTTTCAAGAATTAATCATTTTGAAGTAAAACACAAAAAGGAACTTTTTCTGTCAAGTGTTTTTCTCTCTTTTTCTCTTGGAGGGAATGAAAAGTTCATAGAAAAAATGTGTTTCCCACACTTAGTTATGCAGAAAAAGTAGTGGGAAAACAAGTGGGAAGTTTGTCAAAAAAATGTCAGAAAACTGCCCCGGTCGTTCGAACGAATTCGTTCAAACAAGAATATCTAATGAGAAAACGGAAACCAAATGCCAAAAGTAATCAGAATCTCGTTCGAACGACTTTGCTTGTCGTTCAAACGACATGCAATCTCGTTCGAACAAGATTTCAGAAATCACAAAGAAATTCTTTTTAGCCCAAAGCTTTAATAAAAGGTTCTAAAATGATTTTTTAAAATTAAAAGCCATTTTAAATTAAAATTTACACCCATAAAATATTCCAAGTCTCATATATATATTAAATGCATTCAAACCTTTTGGAAACTATGGAATCTAATAGTTGTTGAGGTAGAAATGAGGCACTAAACTCAGGAAGGCCGAACCTTTAAATTCTGGGTCGCTACGTCTTCAACACAAACTCGTCATAAGCTTGAATGGATACACTTTACACTCAATCCTATGACTCAAATTGTTTTGTCCAGAATTGAGCCAACACTACATAAGACTCAATTGGAAATTTGTGTCCTTACTATTATAGAATGATTTTTTATATGTTTTAACAAACAGGTACATTTTTGTTAAGTTAAAGATTATTTTTAGTAAAAGGTGGATTATTAAATTGGGTGTTTTGGTCATTCAAACGACAGGTGGTAGTCATTCGAGCGATAGGAGACCGTGGGTGGATTAGAGTCCTAATTGTATTCTAACTCTTAAACCCTTTAAATACCAAAACTGATTCGGGGTTGGGACTTTTAAAACACTTTTCCCCCAAAATTTTCTCCAGTAAGGTTCTCCAAACATATTTCCTCTCATCTTTAACCCCTAGCCCCAACTTTTATCTAGTTTTAACTCAAGAATTGAAGACTCAATTGGTGTTTTCTCAAGAGGAGTCCAACCAAATTTATTTATCCAACAAATTTCAGGCATGAATAGTCTATTCCATTCCTTTAGTATTATGCATTTTAAGTTTCTCCTAAACCTTTAATCATGTATTTTTTATTAAAATCAATTAGTAACTTAATTAGAGAAAGTGGACCCTAAATTTTGGGACTATTTTTGTGAAAATTTTAATATGAATTAACCTTTGAAATTCTTGGGTGCCTAGGTTAGATTTTTGGGTGTTTATGGTTTTGGGTGTAGGATCTCATGTAAAATTTTATGTGGGTTAATTCGTAAGTTTTTTGGGACGCGCTCACACTTATAATAAGCCGTGAAATTATAAAAGAAAATGCTTTTGTCATATTGAAATTATTACATGTTAATTAATTTAACAATTTTGGAATCAAAGACGATGTGATGAATTGATTTAAATTAAATTGGGACCTTTATGATTATATTGTCATGTTGTGTTTATGATTTATGATATTGTGTGGATTATTATTATTACTCACTTTTGTCATCGCGGGGACGAGGGGCTTTTGGGTAGTATTTTTTTGCTCACCTCTATTATAGGATGCTTAATAGGTATGGGACTAGTGGATAGACATTGGTTATAATTTATGCTTGGTAGGTATGGGACTAGTTCGTATAAATTTATGGGGATTTTATATTATGGGGGTGGGCTAAATTTTTATGTTTTATTATCATCGCATTAGCCTAGGCATGAGACTAGGACGTGTTTTATATTAAAAATTCATCCTATATGTAGGATAGGACATAGGCGTACTTGGGGGCCCTTAGGTATGGGACTAAGGGATATTTTGAGGATCTCACATCGATTAAAAAGGGTGGGGTAATTTGTTAATTATGAAATTGAGAAAATGAGAATTAATGCCTAAGATAAAAACGGGTATTAAAATTTTTGGCAACATAATGTGCGGGGGCTGACAACTTAAACGGGTCGGCTGGAGATTTATGTCTTGTCGTGTATGGAACCTTTTCAAATTGTAGCTAATCGATAGATTAAATGGATTCGGTTGGCGTTTTGGCAAGGGGAAGTGCTAAACTTCGATGGAAATTACCACCCGGGGTGGGAGGACCGTCATAATAAAAAGTGAGAATAATTTTGTTTGGTTTAAGTTAATTAAATTAACACTTGGGGGTGTGGGATAATTAAAATGATATTTGTGTGATTTTTATAAGAATCATTGGGGGTGGTTAGTAATTTATCTTTCCCGTGTTTAATTATATTCGTTTAATTAAAATACCCTATTCTGATATTTATTGTGTATAATGCTATTGTCTGGGTTCATGTACCCTATTTTAGGGGAGTAGTGTGTATTCATGATCAGGGGTCTGACCTCGTGCATTGACTAACCTTTTCAGGAATAAGTTTGGAGGAGCTACATAGGATTATTTGGAGACTTTCTTGGAGGTGCAACTGGAGTTATTTACTTTATGCGTACTAGTTTAGTTTGGTTTCCTTTCCTTCGTATTTACATTGAGACTCAGTTTATGGTTTTGTTGGGCGATTCAGTTCCAAAGTTGTTAGAGGATTTCATTTGGATTATTCACAGTTGATTATTACTCAGTTTTAATTAAATCATTTTTGGAGATTTCATTTATTCAAAGTTTGAGCGTTTGATGGATATTTTATCATTTAGTTGTTATTGTCATGTGGGATTAATTCAATTACATATCTTGTGGATTGATTTATTTATGTCTCATATCTGTCTCATGCTAAGAATGGTATTTTATTTACTTACCCCCAACTTAGTATTGGTGACAGTCGGCGCCAGAATTACGCGGGGTGTGACACTAAGGTGAAAATTTGCTTTACTCATTTGGTTTTGATCTTCATTTTTCCACATGGTTGGCCTTTTAATTTGGGATAAAGGGCTCTATCTGAATAACAATTCAAGTATTCCCCCTTCCAAGCATAATTCTCAATTTGCATAAGCTTTTTTAGATTTGGGGATAAACTTTTTGTATTGGGTGTTTACACAATTAGTTTTTGGATAATTATCAATTTCCATATTATGACAGGGCATCTTATTTGGCGATTTAAATTAATGACACTAGCATAATTATCAATTTCCATACAGGGGATCTTAGTTGCTCCTATTCACAATAGAACGTTTGATCGAAACAGGATGATGAATGTGAATAAATCGAAGTTTTTGGGGGGCCACCAGTTCAGAGGATGACTGCAAATGGTGTTTTTTTCCATTAAGCAGCAGTATACACCCTGTTTAATCTCTCTGTTATGATGTTTTATAGTTGTGGTGATTCCCCTTTTCTTTTCACCCAGAATACACCCTGTTTGAAAATGTTTAATAGTTGTTGTATGCCTAATTTTTAGTCTTAATAATGTTCTTATATTATTTTTTGGTTATTTCAGGTAACTTGAACCCCATGAGTTCAAAAAAATTAGCAAGTGAGTATTTTAACTGTGAACATTTTCATTGTGCTTTTTATATTATAAATCTATTTATCTAAATTACAAGTATTATACTTCGATTTTGATATTTTATCTCACTCCAATGTTTTAGATCACTCCAATATTATGAGGGTTATGGGTGTGGGGGCAGCAGCAGGTGGGCATGGGGGCAGAGAAGTAGGTTAGGGGTAATGTGGTGAAGGGTTGGGGTAGCAAGTGGGAGTGGGGGGGGGGGGGGGGGGAGGGAAGCAGCAGGTAGGGGGTGATGGGTGGAGGCAGAGTGGAAACTCTCTCTCTATTTAGGCATTGGGGGCAGTAGCAGGTGGGGGGTATTCTTCTGTCGGATACCACCAACAGGTGCATCCGTTAGACAGTAACAAAACCCCAATTAAAGAGATTAAATGACTGAGTACTTGAACTGAAATCTCTTCAGCAACAAAGTGGCCATTTGTCATTTATATGCTTCTTTATGCGTATGAAAATAACAAATAATCTCAAAATGTTCTAATTGTTTTTTTTTTCATATATGTTGTGGGTTTACATAGAATTGTATGGAGATATGATATTAAGAAGCTAAGCTTGGTTGTGATGCTAAGCTTGGTTGCATATGACTTTCTTTTTCATCTATTTTTAAGTTGTTAATCCTTAGTCTGGAAATAGAAACTCTTATTTCTTTTATGTCTAATATGAAATTTTGATATATCAGCAACTCTCCTCCCCGTACTTTATGTATACTGTAAATATTTCGTTTTTGTCATGACGGTGTTGTGTTATTCATGTTGATACTAACCTAACATTACTGTTTGGTTACCTATAATTGATTGATAGGGTTTTTACTTTTTGGTTGCCATGGTTCACATGACAATCATTAACATTAACCTAGCATATTCATTGAATCTTATTTATGTGGCTCGATGAGAAAATGATATAAAAAATTCAATATAGTAGTTTTTCATTCAACATGTCTTGAACTTTGAACCAACATATAAGATATGATCTGCTTTGAAAAGTTTGCATCAGAATTCCTGCTGGACATTTTTTTATCAACGAAGATGGACCCAAAGAGAGAAAGGGGTTCTGAATTATTAAGAGACCATCTGCTTCAATGCTAAGCACGCTCATAAAAAGTGAGAGACCAGCTACTGGAAATGATTTTCAAAGTAAGTATCTTGAGTTCTGTGTATTTGATATATGTTCAATTCTATGTTTCTTAATTGGATCATAGATATTTGTTTTGTATGTTTGCATTGATTGATTAATTCAATATTGTCGAACTTTAGTGAACTTTAGAAGATTCAATTACGAGTTTTGATTAACTGTTTGAGTCAATACTATTTGAGTTTTGATAAACTTCAGTGAACTTTAAGAGATTCAGTTACGATTTTTATTCAATATTGCATACTCATTATAGATTAACTGTTTGAGTATTGATTTCTACTCAAAATTAATACTGTTTGAGTTTAAATTTGTACTCAAGACTCAAATAGTAATAAATTTATCTACTCAAAATTAATTTAAATATATATGATTTGAAATAAGTGTAATTACGCCAGTGAGTCTATCTATTCAATTCATCTACTCAAACAGGAATCAATGATTAGATTGGCAGTTGAGCATTATTCTCTTAGATTTTTAGATGTATTATACGCCACTGAAATGAATGAACATTATCAGCTGTCTTTCTGTTTTTCATAGTGTATTACAAGTAAAGAAGCGTTGGTTGGAGTACAGGCTGCTAAAGCTGCACAAATGAGGTATATCGCCTGCATTTAATGCCCTCAAAGCCATCTTTATGCCTTTCTGCATAAAAACAGTTAATTCAGGGATCTCTCCCAGCATTAGATGGAATATAACGGGCCACTTATTACATTGAACTCTGAAGCCAAGAGCAGCTACGGGGGCTTTTCAAGTAGTAGCTTGGAGGAGAGATTCTTTTGCATTTAAAATATAAAAATGGGCTTGATTGGTAAGATTTCTTTCTCAAAAGGTAGGTCCTATAGGTTTGCGTAATCTGCATTGATGCATTGAAGTTTTTGTTAGATGAATTTGGGTTCTCTAAATATTTTTGGATTGGTTATTATCACTTAAGCATGGTGGATAGTCCAATAAATAAAGGATATTATGTCAATTTTTTTTTTAAAATTGACACTTTGTTTATTTGAGGTACAATGTGAATTCAGTTGATGAATATTGTATATTTCATGTTATATGGCCATTTTTTTTAAATTAGACTTTATTTTGTTGTGGAACGATTTTTTTTTTTCATTTTGTAATTACGTACTTTGAATGTTTTTGTCGATTTGTAATTACGTACTTCAATTTTTTTTGTCGTTAAACGATTACATACTTCGAAACTTTTTGTTGTTCCTTCAGGCACGGGCATTTCGCTAGTATATATATATTATGCATATGAGCAAACACTTCACGGAGTCTAATAGGAGAATATTAACATATGCCCATGAGAAACAAAAAGGGTGGGATGCGTGGTTAACACCTTTCCATTCCGTAACTTAATCCCTGAACCTTCAAACTACTTGATTTTGCAAGCATCAGTATTGTCCTTGATGCCGTTCTCTCAAGGCGGTGACATTTCTTTTGCCTATTTTGTTCAAAATAGGCTGGTGACTATATCACATTATCCCCAACACTGATGACGACTGAGAGCCCTAAGAAAGGGCGAAACTCACGCGTGTGCTGAAGGGAATTGGGAAATATAGGCCCCAGGATGGCCATAGTGGCAACTCTTGTGGGGACTTATTTTAAGAGGACTAGACTCTAATTATACATGAGTGTTATTATTTTCTACATGTGTGCATATGCTCCTACCTGTATGTTCCCTTTACTCCTCCATTTACTTTTTATGTATATCAACCTCATGCTTATATTTATCATGATACCTCCTCATGTATATATCACTTTTCACTCACTTACACATTTCACACACTCGTATATACTCTATGTGTTCATTTCACACGCATACCCTTGTATATAGTTTTACTTTTACTCACATGCTCCACACATAACTTAGATCATCCATGCTTAGGCTTCACAATTACACACTCGCACTTCTCACACTTGTATATATCGCTATGATCACTTACACATATCATACATCACTTGTAGTTGAACCATGTATAGGATCACTACCACATACACTCACTTGTAAATATTCACATGTCACCTACTCACATGCATATATTCCCATGCTTTCCTATCACAATTCTAAGTATAGTCTTCGTGCTTCATGATAAATTTACTTTTCACAACACTTGTATATTCTCCTTCATTAGTATAGTACTCCCTCTACTCATCATGGAAATAAAAAAAAAACTCTCTCTCCCCATAATATATTATTTAATACCCATGCATTTTCGCACACTACATCACCAGAGCATGGCAATATTGACGAAAATTTGTGTCGTACCGAGGAGTCACTTTATGATGGGTGTTGGTCCTGCAGGGCGCAGTTAACCTAAGCGATATGGCTCTCATCTTCCATTGGCCTCCTACCTTCTACGTATATCGAACGGTTCCCCCCGCATCATACCGCTTGATCGAAATCACGACGGGAGGTATATAGCAGAGAACTTGTTCACGTAAGTCGAGTGTATGGAATTTTCTTTCACACCTACCATCCTCACGAGGTATATCGTGAGGCAATTCATGTACACTCAGGTATATTAAATGGCTTGTCCACACGTATTGATGAATGATTACCCATATAATCAAGAAGTATATCATGGAAGGTATGCCAAAGGGGGGAACCCTTCCACTAACCCAACAAGTGCATAAACCTCATATAGGTGTCAAACCTAGGGAACTCATATCTAATTTTTCGGTTATCATGCTAAACTCTATCGAAATTCCGGGTCGGCATACTGCCCAAATTTTCGTGCTATTTCGCCTTTTTTCAAAACAGGACCGTGTCCGTGAATTTGGAAATAAGTCAAACCGTGTCTTACATATTATGAAACCCTATTTTCCTAGGCTTGGGTCCTATTCGACATCTTTCTTGCATTTAGGTAAAACTAATAATAATAATAATAATAATAATAATGTTGATATTCCTCTCCTTTTCCCCTCCTTTTAAAAAAATGAAATACCAAAAATATTTTTCTCCCATCTCTTAAATACTCAAAAAAATTCTCCCTTTTACCTTTAAAAATAAATTCAAACCGTTTTCCCTCTCAGGTTGATCGCATAACCAATTTTGGCCCGACTCCCTATTAGCTTCGATCTTCTATCAAACTGCCTCGAATCTCCACCGCCTCATCTGCTACTTTGTCTGAGTTTAGGATCTACCTCCATAAACTCTTCATAGAAAACACTAACCAAGCACCAAATGTTCGGCCAGATTTGATGGTCATCCTAGCCCAACTCAGAGCCGAGATTGACAACCTTCAAACTGAGGTCCAAGAAATGTAACGACACCGGGCAAAAATTCCATAAGAACTCGAGGTTCTCTTTCCTCTTATTATGGTTCCACCAACTCCCAAGCCTCAATGGGTTCCAAAAGAGTGTCATCGTGTTCCACGTGCCCTGCCTGCAAATGGTCCACCATTAGGTCAACTCATGATTTCGAACCATGCCTAGCCATGGGTCAGTCTTCCAGTACACATGGATTCCAAAGAGGAGGAACTGAACAAGGTCAAGGAAGACCTCAAACTACTGTCGAAAAAGTTCAACCAAGTTAAGATATTCGGGAACTACATGGAATATACCCATATGTCTCCTTATCCCAAAGCTAGATTGCTATAGAAGTTCCAGATGCCAGACATCGAGAAGTTTTGGGGAAGCGGACCCCCAATTATGCACTTTTTAAGCTATCACCAAGCCATGACCCTCCTTGCTACCTCCGAAAACATAATGACCCAGATGTTTCAGTAAAACTTGAAAGAAATTTTTCTCTATTAGTTTTTGTCTCTTGAAGAATCCAGAATCTGTAGTTCGGAATATGCGGCCCTAGAATTCATGTATCAGTACAAGTACATTGAAGAGTTAGAGGTCATGTAATGAGACCTAAATTTGCTCAAACAAATCCCTGGAGAATCTTTTAGTATCTTTATCGAAAGGTATAGAGAGAAAATTGCCACTAGGACCAACAGACCCTCCGAGGAGGAGCAAGTCATCATTGTGAAGAAGAATTTCTTAACCGATATCCGAGCATCTAAAGGAGGATAGTATTACCTATACTTTCAAGCCCTCTGAGAGGCTGGTGTGGAAATCGAGGAAGATATCACCAAATTAAAATATGAATTAAAGAAAGTGATTGGATAGTTCACCCCCTAAAAGTATGAGAAGCTTGCTAGTGCTACAGTCTCAACCATTAACAACATATCCTAACCCGCAAACTCTTGGGCACCAGAAAGTCACCCCAATCCTCCCAAGGAAAAGTACAACGAGTTCAATGCTACCCTATTCAAAGTTTACCAGGCCTTGTTAAGCTAAAATCTCATCAAACCATAGGATCCTCGATCGTTACAAAATCCACTCCGTAAAAACTTCAAGTCCGATGCTCGTTGTGACTGTCACCAATCCACAGGTCATTCCACCGACCAATGCTTCCACCTTAGAAATGTGATCCAAGGTCTGATCGACCAGAGTATCATCGCCCCACCATCTAATTCCTAAAACCATTACCACTCACAACCCACTTCCAGTACGTACAAATTCCATCTTTATAGAAAGTGACCCAGAATTTGACCCAGCTACTCAAATTATGCCCATCAAAACACCCATCATCCCCACTGTCTCAACTAAACCTCTCAAGGTTTTCCCTACTACCTCTTGCACCCTATATTTCTTATCGATCAAACTCTATCGCTCCTTATGAGGACTTGTATTTTTGTATGTACCCATTCCGAGGGGGCAAGCATGGAGCTACCTGTTGTGTTGAACCATCTCTTAGAGTTTGGTCTAAAATTACCCACTGAGATGTCTGTCGATTATCAGAAATTCAGTATCTTATTCATGGAAGCCCCAAAGTGGACTTCGAATTTAGAAGAATGGGTAGTCCCTGTTGAAGAAGTCAGTCTACATAATTTACTACAAATTATGTCTGATATGTTTCGCTAGACGAATGAAATCTCCAGTATCTCTGAGTTGCTCACTACTTTGAAACTTCAACGACGATTGGTCCCTTCACTCTTTCACTTCTCTAATGAGTGGGAAGACTTATATGATGAACCCATTGAGGTTGTTGAGTGTATTAATTACTCTTGGCAAGAAGACGTAGTTCCCACCGGATGGGGGGATGACTTTGACAGTTTCGAAAATGAGTCGAATCATGAAAAGGCTAGTCCAGTTGCCAACTTATGTGGAATGATATTCTTTAGGAATTTTTTAGGAGAAATCAACAAAGTGTCCATTTAGACCCAGATAAATGAAACCACAAGATTCTTATTCTTCCCAGCCTTGGTGAACCACATGACCCCATTAGGGAGCTATTATAAAGATCCGATTCCTTATACAATCGAAACAGACAAAGGAAAGGGTGTGGTGAAAGAACTTACAATGCCAGAAATGATAATTAAGGAGAGAAGTCCTCGATCAACTCAAGAAGACCCGAGCTAATATCACCTTATGGGGACTTTTCATGTCCTCTTAGCTACACCAAAATGGCTTGATAAAACTCCTTACAGGACCCACAATTTCTCCCTTTACTACTCTTAAAGAAGTCGTGAATATGGTTGGATCCTTGACCTCTTCTAGACTCATCTCCTTTTCTAAAGAAGAAATATAGAAGTTCATCCATGATCATAACTATGCACTCAACATCTCCATCAAAGTCGTAGGAAAGACAGTCCCACTATCGCTAGTCGACAATAAATCTTCTCTTAATGTATGTCCGTTCAAAACCTTTAACTATTTGGGATTGAAAGTAAGTGATCTCACTCCTACCTCTGCCGATTTGAGCGCTTATGATAACACTCACGGAGAAGTATTGGGTTCCACAAAACTCACACTAGGGGTTGACCCTATCAATCCTCTCATAGAATTCCACGTTATTGACATACCTGCTTGCTTCAATCAACTCCTTAGTTTTCCATGGCTCCATGGCATCCAAGGGGTATCCTCTTCTCTTCATTAAAAACTAAAGTTATTTGCCAAAGGTCGGGTTATCACCATTTTTGGAGACGATGATAGCACAGACAGTGCTAGTACTAGTAACCTAGTGTTGGAGATTCATTATGAGACCAATGACATGCTCCTCCATAGTTTTAGAATTGATCCTCTCCCTCTCCATTAAGGTACATCTTCACAGACCGAGTGGGCAACGTCAATGTGATTCAGATGTTTAATAACATGCACTTCATGCCTGGGATGGGCTAGGATGATCCAATCAAGGAAGTTTTAAGCCCGTAATTTTGAAAGAGGCCTTTCCCTCACGTGTCCTGGGTTACTGACCTTCATTAGATGAACTAAAAGTGATCCGTCGATCGAGGTCGAAAAGAATCTTAAAAGATGAAAAGATTATTTCAGCAGACTCTTACAATAGAAGATTTATTAAGGAGGATGAAGACTTCCATTTCTGTTGATTCCCTAAACTGTGGTATGACTGTGCTGACAAGAAGATAAAATTGAGGATAGAAATCTTCTTTCAAGACAATAACTTTTGGGCCAAAGACAGCAAACATAAAATGCAACCTCTCACGGAGCGAACCGTGGAAATTACCAAAAACTCTGAGGAAGGTGACCTCGAAGAATCCTTCGACTTAAAGACCCTGGGGATGAGTCTATGCATGATATGCTCAAATGTTGTGACATCAGACCCCTCTACTAAGATCATGACTGCAAATAGGCTTCTCCTCAACTGGAACATGGTACCAGTCTAGCCTACCCAAATTCAACCAACCCTTTTGTTTACCCTATTCAAATCTCTTCACATATTCCTATTTTTCCTTTTCCTGATATGAATGTAATCGATAGCTCTTTTGACGAGGTTCTCAACGTTGTTTTTCTTGAAAATGAAATAAATGAGGATTATAGGTATCTTGTTGTGCCTAACATTAATTGCCTTAATTTTAATCAAACTCTTGATGATGATGATTTTTCAAATGAACAATTCTTAACCGATCTTAATAAGGAAAATAATAGACAACATAGCTGTGTTCAAATCAATGATGATGAGACTGTTGTTGTTAATGCCTATTCTAATAGCCACCAACGTGAGATTAGGATGTGGTCCACCCTTAATGATCACGAGCGTGTGGAATTTGAAGAACTACTGAAAGAATTCACGAACATCTTCACATGGTCCTACGATGACATGCTCAGCATTAACCTGAAATAGTCAGTATGAGATCCCAGCATTCCCAGAATGCAAGCCAGTCAAACAGAAGCTATGAAAACTATGTAACGAATGGTCTCTCAGAGTCAAAGAGGAAGTGGTCAAGAAATTAAACATGGGCTTCATTCACATGATTGAATACCCAACATGGATTACCAATATCGTCCTGGTACCTAAATTAGGAGGAAAAGTCTGCATGTGCATCGACTACCAGGATTTGAACAAAGTATCCCTGAAAGACGATAATTCATAGTTGAACATAAATATGATCATGGGTAACATGGATAGCCACGCCCTCAAATCATTTATTAATGTATTCACTCAATATAATCAAATCAAGATGCTCCCAGACTATCAGAAGAAAACCGCCTTCCTCAACCCATAGGGAACCTTTTGCTATATTGTCATGCCATTCGAACTCAAGAATGTCAGGGCTACCGACCAAAGGGTTTCCACAACCATCCTGAATGGTCTTATTCAAAAGGACTTCAAAGTCTATGCGGACGACATGATGATTAAGTCTAAAACTTGAGAAGGTCATATTCCTGCCCTTCGAAAGTTCTATAAGCGGCTGTGATAATACCGGATGTGGTTAAATCCACAGAAGTGTATTTTTGGAATCACTAAAGGAAAACTATTTAGATTCATGGTCAGTGAGAAGGGAATTAAAGAAAACCCTCCCAATCTAAAATCCATACTTGAGATACCACCACCATGGATAGAGAAGGAAGTCTGAGGATTCATGAGTAAATTATAGTACATCAATTGGTTCATCAGCCAACTGACTTCTATCAGCGAATCCATTTTTAAACTTCTCTGGAAGGACTCAACTAAAGTTTGGAATGAGGATTGCCAAAAAGCCTTTTGACCAAATCAAGCGATACCTCACTCGATCTTCGATGATCATGCCTCAGCAGCCATGTCTCCCTCTCCTGTTATACTTGACCATCATAAATACCACAGTAGGGGCTTTGATATCCCAATACATTGAAGAATCCTGTAAGGAAATATCCCTCTAATAAGTAAGCTGAAAATTGGCCAGGTACGAAGTCAACTACATTACTTCAGAAAAATCATGCATTGCCTTAGTTTGGATCACACAGAAGTTACGGCACTACATGATTGCCTTTCCCATCAAACTAGTATCCCAAATGGATCCCATCAAATACCTATAAGAAATTCCCGCTCTCTCCATCCAAATGGTCTGTCAGTTAATTTTACTAGCTGAATACCATATTGGGTATGTCATGCAGAAAGCTATGAAAGGGATAGTCATCTCAGACTACCTTATTGATTGTGCCATGGAAGGAACCGATGTTTGGGTCTCTAAATTCCCTGATGAAGATATTTTATGCACCTTTCAGGAAGACCTTAGATGTAAAATGTTCTTTGACGGAGCTACCAATAAGAAATGATACGACATTAGGATACTTCTAATCATCCCTGATGACTCTCACACCCCCATTACCATTAAATAAATTTCCTTTGCACCAACAACATGACTGAGTATGAGGCATGCACTGTAGGCTTCAAAATCGTCTCAAAAAATGTATCAAGCACCTAGACATTTATGGGTAATCTTCCCTCATTGTCGGCCAAATCCTTAAAAAATGGAATGTGAAAGGAGTGAAGCTCCTACCCTTTTATTCCCACCTAGAAAAGTTGGCTTCCCAGTTCAAAGA
Organism: Sambucus nigra; assembly: GCA_949130495.1. Lineage (NCBI taxonomy): Eukaryota > Viridiplantae > Streptophyta > Magnoliopsida > Dipsacales > Adoxaceae > Sambucus > Sambucus nigra. The sequence continues at coordinate 89,806,499 of OX422222.1, read as the reverse complement.
CGTCACCTTCCACTACTTGCCATGTACAAAGAACATCCTAGATGATGCCTTTGCAACCCTAGCCTAAGACAATATTCCCGAAGGAATAACAAAGGCCTATTTCTTGATTTAAAAACAAGTCATGCCAACTCACTGCTACCACATTAATTTCGTCACCGAGGAAGATTCTGACATGAAAGGGTTATAGTAATATGACATTTAGTGCCTCCTCAAACACGGTAGGTATCCCTAAGATGAAGAAAATAAAGACCGTGCGACCCTTCACAAACTAGTTGCCCCATACATTATTTGTGATAAAGCATTTTTCAAAAGAAATTTCAACAGAACCCATTTGCATTACACAACAAGGCCTAATATTGAAGGAATGATGTAGAAGATCTATATTGGAGAATGTGGTCCCCACATAAATGATCACTTGCTTGATAAGAAAATCCTCCGTTAAGGGTAATATTGGACCACCATGGTTCAAGATTGCACTCCCTGTGTTTGAATATGCCTCAAATTCCAACAGGTTGCCAATCTCCAACATTTTCCTCATAGGGAACTATACAACATGACCTCTCCCTGGCCCTTCTCCACCTGGGGAATTGACATCATAGGGAAGGTCACTGTCAAAGCTTTTAAGGGTATAAACTCATCCTGGTATGTGTTAAATGCTAAGAAAGTGGTCAAATTTATCAAAAAGAACATCATTTATTGATACGGGGTTCCCTATGACTTAGTATCAGATAAAGAACATCAAAGATAAGATAGACTGGTTGATGAGTACGGTATTCAGAGACACAAATCTTCTCCTTACCGATCCCAAACCAATGGTGAAGTTCAAGCCGCCAATAAAAGCCTCAAAACCATCATCAACAAGATGACTAATAATGGCTAAGATTGGGCTCACCGGATCCCATTCGCTCTCTAGGGCTACCACACTTCAATCAAAAAACCTACTGCGGATACCCTTTATTCTCTAGTATATTACACGAAAGCAGTCCTAACCGTTGATCTAGAAATACCTTCCCTACGTGCCATGCTCGAGAGTAAAGTTAGCGAAGAAGATTGGCATCAGAGTTTATATGATGACCTATCACTCTTGTATGAAAAGAGACTTAAGCCTCTATACCATATACAAGGGTATCATCGGTGGATATCATGATCACTCAACTGAATATCAAGGACAACGGTGTTCAGGAAGGAGACGTTGACCTCAAGGAGATCGTACAACTAATCTGGGACCCCAGAGGGAAATTCAAACCAAATTGGATCGGCCCCTACATTGTGAAGAAAATTCTGTCAGGCAGCGCCGTCATGATCATAAACCTCGAGGGAGAAGAGATGAAGTGTCTCATCAATTTGGATCGTCTCAAGAAATTTCACCATTTGTTTAAAATCTCGGCATGCTACGACTATACTCACCCCCATTCTATTCTAAAGAAAAATCTCTTCATTTTCTCCTAGTAGAACTACGTGGGACCTGATCGTCTCAAAAATATATCTTTTCAAAATGAAACTCATGAAAATTTTCAAAACCCCCAGATCTACGTAGGCAACCCATACGCCGTACATGGGCATGGTCCCCTTATTTTCACAAAATGCTATTCTTCTCTAACCTCCAATAACGGTGGTCCATCTTAATCATTTACATGAACCAAAGGATTATGTATGCCTTAACGATTGGTATAGATAATTCAAATGAAAAACTCATCCAGAGTCACAATAAAATATAATCAAAATATTTTTTTATTTCTAATAAAGGGATACAACCGTTACATGAAGTATGAGTGAAGGGAGTTAAACAGACCAACCTCTGGAAAAACCATCTTAAATAAACCTACCTAACCCCTACCGGCTTCACAAAAATTATCCATAAGACCACAAAAAAATAGCAAATCACCCAAACACAAATTATCCCAGCTTGACAAAATGTTACCCCATATTCACAAAAATTATCCTCAACTGCTAGACGACCCCGCTTCATTATAGTTCCCTGCTCCCGGAGGTCCCCAAATCTCCCACTCCTGGTTAACACTCCGTATGTGCTCCATCAAGCGATATGACTTGAGAAGTTTGGACGAAACCACAATACCCTCCTTCATGGTGTCGAAGGCAAGAAACCACCTTCGCCCAGTCTCTTCCTCCATAATATTTTTCACTACCTACTTCCACAACCACGCTAGGTAGACCCCAGACACATACCAGGCCCCTCCTATAAATCGTGATGAATGGGTAGACGAACGAAGGTGTTTCTACAAGGAACCCGGTATTATCCCTAATGATTTACTCATATCTTCCACCGGGAAGAAGTTAGTTAGGTGAGGAGGCATTATTTGTTCTCATCCTTCTTGGTGAAAAAGACTCCAAGGGAATTAAAAGGAGGTCTACAAGAGTCCAACTAACTGAACATATCGGTACTCTCCTAGCTACAAAATAGGCTTCAAGTCCCCCCACCATGGAACCAACCAATAAAGACACCAGGCTCCAGGCTCTAGGCTCCAGAAACCAATTGACCCAGTTCTTTGTCAATGGACCAAAACTGAAGAAAGGTCGAACAAATAAATTAGGCACACCCGCCAAGGGGTAGTCAGGAAGATTCGACAGACGAAACCTATCTGCAAGACACTTGAACAACATCATTGGGCTCCCCCTTAAAAATTTGGACGACCCTCTTTTTAAGCATCAAAACCATTCAAGGTCTCCGCCAGTACCACCACCACAGGACTACGATAATAAGACATCCATATCTCTCTCACAGCCACTTGGGGATCAGTCGTCAAGTCCCTTGTCACCAGTAACAGACTCGCAGTTGCGCCCAAAGCAACAGCTCTAGCAAATCCATCACCATCAAAACCCCGCTGATGCACCGAATTCATAAGCGCCAGAAGAGAGATAGTCCCTCAATTAACCAACGATTGAGATGCCTATGGAGAAATATGGAGCAACTCGCCTAGAAATGCCCACGGAGAACGAGAAAACTGCTATAATACTGGGGCAAACCCCCAACACCATTGCGAATTCCACATAGGTAGGATAGATCTCTTCTAGGACAAATAGGAAGTCATTAACCTCGGGGTACCAAAATTGAATCGCCGCTACTAGAAAGATCCAGTCTACGGCCTGACCACGCCACAGAGAAACCCGACAGAAGCTCAAAGTATCATAGTCAACATTCTAGAGTCACATGGCCTCTAAGCCTTAAAAATAATAAGAGAATTCTTTATACATTGGAAGAGCCATTTAAAGAATAGAGAAAGAAGAGCAAGAGACGGAATATGGGTGTTGGTGAGAAAGCATACCCCATACATTGTCTTTTTATACCCAAAATCCTATGAAAAAAATAAATTTTCTAGAATCTTGTACAAAAGTACACATGTATGTAGGAAAGTGCAATGAAAGCTTATAAGTGATTTGAATTGACCCCCATTCCGATAGGCAGGTAAACGGGTATGCCGATCGGTAACCCCCTATTTTAGAAAATTCCATTTTTTCTATCTTGCAAAAAAGTAATTTCCAAAAATCCTTACTTTAAAATTTTAACCCATGGGTTATTCCTTTTCATTACTCCTCTTTTCATAAAAGAAACATTTTCCTCAAAATCATTTTTATTTTCATCTTTGTCTTCGTAAAATAAAACAACCTGAGTAGAAAATCAAAAATTTATATAGGATAAGTGTGACAACCATACTTTTTATATCTAATTTGGTTAGCTACGCCCAATTAAATTAAAGCGGAGCGTCAATATGTTGGCATTAGAAACATAATTTAAATAAACGCAGTAAAGTAAATATGTACACTCCCATACGTGTAACCAAATCACATCATAGCAAGTATATGATCCACAAGTAATATCAGTACTGAATATAAAATGTCCAAAAAGATAAATTAGGTAAAGAGTGTAATGTAAACCTCTCAACACTATCAAATCCCTAACAATGGGAAATCTCTGATACCACACTCTAAGGAAGAGTGACAAAATAGGATAAGGACCAGCGTCCACCACTACAAGATCCTAAGAATAGATGCGAGGCCATCTAGCTCCACGATCTACTGTCCAACGGGGCGAGGACCTGTATAATACATACATAGGAGAGGAGCAAGAAGCAAGATAGACGAACGTCAAAGCAAGAAAACAAGCTATAAGATTATAAGATGTACTTATAATGAAAGCACACTAGTCATTACTCATCTCCAGTAATTAAATTGTTCAATTACCCAACCAATGTTCCTTTGTCGGGACTACCCAACCCAAACTAGAGTAACGTGTAATCTCATATCGTATCTTGATTAATCATTATTAATCTCATTTCAGTACTTAACGTATCAAAATATTTCCTTCAAATATAATATCAAATGCATCGATTCGGGATATTATTTTAAGACACAAGCATAATATCTCACACATGTCATATCGGGTCACTATCATTATCCGGGAAAACAAGTCGTAACACTAGGCCTACACATGAATATTTCCCAATATTACGTGGCAAGGGCAATCATACTAAGTCCTAAATCACATGGCGTTTCAAGGTCTTTCTATCTGACCCGCATTACAACCATGTGTCCGGTTCCGGTGGTTTATCTCCGACACGGCACTCGAGCGGAACCTAACAGGATCAATCACAAAAAAATCGCATTCAACTTGTGCCTACATCGACCGGAGGACTAGTCTAGTGTATACTCGACAATATACATGTAAAGCAATTTCACACTTATGTATATATACAATCGTGTCAAGTCTCTTACTCGAGTTATACAATAGTCATTATTTATAATATAACATAATTTACATCATTAATTTACTAATTCAACACCAAATCATTTCAAGGTTATATATCCCTAATAACCTTAAGTGTGTGATCAAGTTAGGATATTAGGCACACCACCACAATTATCTTACTAACAACATGAAAAATATTTTCACTCTTATTTCAACAACACGCTGGCCAGAATTTAAAATGCATATTCGAGGCTCTTCCAATCCGTTTTTGGAAAAACTTAAAACTACAAAGTTGTTCAGAACATGATTTTATACAAGGGCGCGTGAGCACGCTACCATAGCCGGCCTAAAACAGACCCGAAACTAACATATAATATTCGCCCCTGTTTTCGACAACATTCTGCCTAGAATTTTAAAACGCCGATTTGAGGCTCTTTCGATCCGTTTTTGGGAAAACTTAAAACTACAAAGTTGTTCGGAACGTGATTTTCTACAAGGAAACGCGAGCACGCTACCGTAGCCTGCCTCAAACAGACCCGAAATTAACATATACAGTTTGGACCTGTTCACGATAACTTTCTGCGCACAATTTTAAAACGCATATTCGAGGAATATCCGATCCGTTTTTGAAAAAACTTAAAACTACAAAGTTGTCCAGAATATGATTTTCTACCGGGCGTCATGGACGAAATATACATTCTCGGAATTAAAACAGCTCAAAACAATTTTTAATATGACGATTTACTCAATTTCATAGATTTCTCAAATTCAAGAGTTTGTTAAACAATTCAATCCCTATAATGATGTTATCGCATTTGAATCTATATGGAGGATGATCCTAATACATTGCATATAATTTTTAACATTAATTTCATATTAATTTAGGGATCCAAATACATGTTCATGTGAAATTTCATTATAGATACATAATATACACATATAGGTTATTAACTTGCCTTGGATTGTATGGAGAAATTGAAATCCTCTTAGCTTCTTCTCTTCTTACTCTCTCTCTCTACCAAACCCTAGCCCCCATTTCAAATGAAAGAATGAAGACTTCTTCTCTTCCTTTCTATTTATACCTAGGGTTAGTTTATTTACAAAAATGCCATTGCGCCAAATTTATCCCTTTAGATCCTTTTACGCGTTAATTCGCTTCTAATATTTAAGTCGCACCTTCGTATCTCAATTAATTCATTTTAAATTTTCATTTCCAAACATTTCGAATATATATACTGCCATAGTTATTTTTTCTTCAATTAGTTCAATTTTAATTCAATAAAAAATGCGGGGTATTACATTCTCCCATTCTACTAACGGGATTTCGTCCTCGAAATTCGAAATGAAATAAATCAATTCAAGTCAAGTAAGGTAGTTTCGCACGTACCTTCCTTGTAGAGATATGGGTGACTAATTCTCAAGTCATCCTCTCTCTCCCAAGTGGCCTCAGACTCATCATGATTACTCCACATAATACGAACAAGAGGAATGACTTTTGACCTCAACTGCTACTCACGACGATCTAGGATCCTGACCGGCCTCTCCTCATATCTCCCATCGGGCTGCAACTCAACCCCATATAAATCTATGTGTAGGTGTGAGTCCTCGGGATATAAGAACTTCCTCAACATGGATACATGAAAAATATCATGTACCCGCTGGAGATGGTCAGGTAGGGCTAAACGGTAAGCAACCGGTCCCACCCTGTCCAACACTGTGAACGGACCTACGTATCGCTGTGAAAGCTTCCCTTTGGCACCAAAGAGAATAACGCCTCTCATGGGTGAGACCCTTAACAGCACTTGGTCCCCAACGGCGAACTCTAACTTCCTCCGCCTCATGTCAGCATAAGTCTTCTGACGATCTTGCGCGGTCTTCATCTGTGCATGAATCAAGTCAACCTTCTCTGAGGTCTCCCTAACAATATCGGGACCCAGCATCCGGTGCTCTCCGAACTCCAACCAACATGTAGGGGATCGACAAGGCCTGCCGTATAAAGCATCGTATGGTGCCATGCCAATAGTCTGTTGATAACTATTATTGTATGCGAACTCCACCAGTGGAAAATGCATATCCCAACCACCTTTGAAGTCCAACACACAAACTCGACACATGTCCTCCAAAATCTGGTTCACCCGCTCCATCTGACCATCAGACTGAGGGTGGAATGCGGTACTCAAACTCAATTGAACTCCCATTGCCTTCTGAAGTCTGCCCCAAAAGTGCGAGATGAAGACACTACCACGGTCGGACACGATATCACGCGGTACCCCATGAAACTTCACAATCTCGTTAATAAACATCGTGGCATACTGTGCTACCGTATAATCCGTCCTCACTGAAAGGAAATGAGCCACCTTTGTTAGTCTGTCGACGATGACCCAAATTGAATCATGACCGCGCTGCGATCTTGGCAACCCAACAATAAAATCCATGGAGATGCTTTCCCATTTCCACTCGGGAATGGACAACGGCTGCAAATCCCCTCCAGGTCTCTGATGTTCCACCTTTACAAGCTGACAAGTGGCACACTTTGAGACAAACTCAGCTACATCACGCTTTAACCCAACCCACCAATACATACGGTGCATATCATGATACATCTTATCACCTCCGGGGTGAACAGTGATTCTGGATCCATGCGCCTCGGATAATAAGGCCTTCCGCAACTCGGTATCATTCGGCACAACAATCCGTCCCTGATAACGAAGTCCCCCATAAGAACCGATCGATAAACCCTGAATGCCCCCAGACATCAATTCCTTCACTTTCTCCTGACAAAAGTCATCAGAAGACTGGGCCTTCACAACCCGTTCAACCATATAAAATGATATAGATACAGTCCCCATAAATGCTCTGCCAACATCAAGGCTACCCATATTCTTCCACTGAGCTTTCCAAACACCTGACAATTCAACACTCTCCTCCACATCCAAGGCGGACAATGACGTTATGGGTCTTCGGCTCAAAGCATCAACAACCACATTTGCCTTACCCGGGTGGTACTGTATGGAAAACTGGTAGTCCTTCACATATTCCACCCATCTACTCTGTCGCATGTTCAAGTTCTTCTGAGAGAACAAGTACTGAAGACTCTTATGGTCGGTGAACAACGTAAACTTCTCCCCAAGTAAGTAGTGTCTCCATGAATACAACGCAAAAACAATAGCCTCCAACTCTAAGTCATGAGTCGGGTAACGATCCTCATGAGGCCTCAATTTCCTCAAAATATAGGAAATCGGTCTCTCCTCCTACATCAGAACAGCTCCTAACCCCTATAATGACGCATAAGTGTACACGCGGTACTCAACCCCAGCTTTCGACAACGCAAGGACTGGCGATGACATAAGCTTCTCCTTCAAACTTTCAAAAGCCTCCTGACACTCTGAATTCCAGACGAAAGTAACACCCTTTTTTGTCAAATGGGTAAGAGGACTCGCAATCTTCAAGAAGCCCTGAATAAACCTTCGGTAGTAACCCGCTAGACCCAGAAAACTCCGAATCTCAGTCGGCGTAGTGGGTTGCCCCCACTCGACAACAGTAGTAACCTTGTTAGGATCGACAGTAATCCCAGCCTCCATCACAATTTGGCCCAAAAACTGCACCTCTCGCAGCCAAAACCCGCACTTGGAGTGCTTAGCATAAAGTTGATGCTCTCTCAAGGTCTCAAGAGCCAATCGTAAATGTCTGGCATGGTCCTCCTCGGACCGTGAATAGATCAGGATATCGAAAATGAACACGATAATAAACTGATCCAAGTATGGCCTGAATACACGATTTATCAAATCCATGAATACTGCAGGCGCATTGGTTAAGCCGAACGTCAAGACCCGAAACTCGTACAAACCATATCGTGTCAGGAACGCTGTCTTCGGCACATCCTCCTCCCGAATCCTCAACTGGCGATAATCGGAACACAAATCAATCTTCGAAAAGAATGAAACATCCCTCAACTGATCGAACATATCATCAATACGAGGTAATGGATACTTATTCCGAATCGTTACCTTGTTCAACTCTCGATAATCGACGCACAATCGAAGTGAGCCATCCCTTTTCTTCACAAAGAGGACTGGAGCTCCCCAAGGCGAGGTACTCCTACGGGTAAAACCTTGGCCCAACAGCTGCTGAATCTGCTCCCTAAGATCCCTCATCTCTAAGGGTGCCATACGGTACGGGGCCCTGGCAATCGGTCTCATGCCCGGCGATAACTCTATGCAAAACTCTATCTCACGAGCTGGAGGTAAACCAGGAACCTCACCAAAGATGTCCGCGAACTCCCTCACTATAGGGATCGTATCCAAAGAAACGGACACCCCATCAGTAGAATCCTCCTCGATGTAAAACAGATGTGTGCTGGCTCCACCCTCTAGACCAGGTAATGCTATTAGGTACATCTCCTGACCATGAATGGCAAATGTGATCGCACTCCCATGACAGTCAATCTGGGCATGATATGCATACAACCAATCAAACCCTATAATCACGTCGTAGGTACACATCTCAATCAAAATAAGGTCGACAGAGAAGTGAAGCCTCCCGATCTCAATCGCGACCCCTCTACAAATGTGGCGAAGGTCCATTCCACTCAAAGGTGTACTCACATGGGAAACTATCGCCTCTGCAACGTCTATCATCCCCGATGTCCTAGAAAACTCATAACTGGAGAATGAGTGTGATGCACCAGTGTCAAAAAGTACTCTCTCATAAGAACTATAAACATAAAACGTACCCTGAATCGCCAAGCGTTGCACCTACGGCTGAAAAGGCTGAACGTCATATACACGCCATGGTACAACTGTGGCTGAATTGGTGCTGCTGCTGCCATTGGCAATGCCGAAAATGGTGGTGGTGGTGGGAGTACCTGCTGCTGTGCTCTATCTCCCTGCGCCTGTCCTCGGGGACAAGCCCTCCTCATATGTCCAGTCTCTCCACACTGGAAGCATACAATAGGACCCCCATCTCGTGCCTGCTGCACCAAACCTCCGATGTTGGGCCTATTGGCCCGGTATTGATCTCTCGCACCCTGACCCCGTTGGCCCAGCTGTCCCTGCCCTCTCTGGACTTGGCCCTGCTGCGGGTGACCCTGACCTGGAATGGTCTGAACCGGATTGGCCTGAATGTCCTGACCCTGCTGGCCCTGGGCCTGCTGCCCATGGTGACGGCCTCTGTACCGCTTGGCCTGATGGCCTCCTGACTGTTGGCCCCCCTCTGGGCCCTTTTGGCATGCAACTACAACCTCATGGGGCCAACCCTGCTGGCCTACCACCCCTCGTTTGCCCACCACATGCTCAGAACGATCATTGCAGTGATGTAATGCTGCATTCACCGCTACCTCATAACAGTCAAACGACGGATTCGCCAGTAGGAACCCCCAAATTGGCCAAGATAGCCCCTCAATAAACCTCTGAGTCTTCAAAGCATCATCTGCCTGCACCTCGAGAGCAAACTCTACCAATGAGGTAAACTCTCGCTCATACTCAAAAACTGAACTAGTCTACTTCAGGGTATCCAACCTTCTCCTCAAAGCTACACGTTGTGCGGGAGGTACAAACTTCGCCTCGAAACGAGCCCAAAAATTAGCAATAGGCATAACATCCCGCTGAGCTATAGAAGTAATGGACTCCCACCAGCACAACGCCTCCCCAGTCATACGAAAGGTAGCTAAAATCTGTTTCTGCACCTCTGTGGAGTCAACTAGTCTCAAATGTCTGCATATATCTCGCTTCCACTGAAGCGCCTCCAACGAACCGATGTCACCGGCGAACGAAGGCGGATGTCTCTTCTCAAACCCACTCACAACGGATGCCCAAGTGGGTTTCACAACTACTGGCACCTGTGGCTCCGGCTCAGCCACTGCAGGTGGTGCGATGACAACATGTGGTACTGGTGCTGGTGCTGGCACTGGTGCGGGCGCGGGATGCGCCGAAAGTGCTGCTGCTACTGCTGTAGCTACAACCTGTGCTATAGCCGTCAAATCGGCCTGGGACAAACCTCCTACCATCCCCTGTGCAGGTGGGGGTGGCTGCTCCTGAGCCCCCGCCCGTCCTGTCGCTCCTGATAGTTTACCGCTGCGTCTCCTCATCTGAAGAGAGTAAACACAAAGTATGAGAACTAGAAGGAAAAGTTCAAAACATATATCACATATATAATTGGGTGCAACAGTTTAAAGTGATGGATATATCATGCGAAAAGTCCTAACTCCCGATAAAAGTAAACCTTCGTGCGTGGAGCGTCTCGCAAGCGAAATCCAAACAAGAAACCCCTCCTATACACTCGGGCACTCATAGTCGGTCGTGTAGGATCAGTGGCTCGATTTTTTTTCCCGAAGTCATAGAATACAAAACCTAGTTGTAAGGCTCAAAGTATCAAAGAAACGATGCGCGGAAAATGTAACGGACGCCCTCAGATCCCTAAAGGCTCTAAAACCGTGCTATGATACCAACTGTGACAACCCTGCTTTTTATATCTAATTCGGTTAGCTACGCCCAATTAAATTAAAGCGGAGCATCAATATGTTTTCATTAGAAACATAATTTAAATAAACGCAGTAAAGTAAATACGTACACTCCCATACGTGTAACCAAATCACATCATAGCAAGTATAGGATTCACAAGTAATATCAGTACTGAATATAAAATGCCCAAACATACGGGCCCAAAGATAAATTAGGTAAAGAGTGTAATGTAAACCTCTCAACACTATCAAATCCCTAACAATGGGAAATCTCTGATACCACACTCTAAGGAAGAGTGACAAAATAGGATAAGGACCAACGTCCACCACTACAAGATCCTAAGAATAGATGCGAGGTCATCCAGCTCCACGATCTACGGTCCAACGGGGCGAGGACCTGTATAATACATACATAGGAGAGGAGCAAGAAGCAAGATAGACGAACGTCAAAGCAAGAAAACAAGCTATAAGATTATAAGATGTACTTATAATGAAAGCACACTAGTCATTACTCGTCTCCAGTAATTAAATTGTTCAATTACCCAACCAATGTTCCTATGTCGGGACTACCCAACCCAAACTAGATTAACATATAGTCTCATATCGTATCTTGATTAATCATTATTAATCTCATTTCAGTATTTAACGTATCAAAATATTTCCTTCAAATATAATATCAAATGCATCGATTCGGGATATTATTTTAATGCACAAGCATAATATCTCACACAAGTCATATCGGGTCACAATCATTACCCGGGGAAACAAGTCGTAACACTAGGCCTACACATGAATATTTCCCAATATTACATGGCAAGGGAAATCATACTAAGTCCTAAATCACATGGCGATTCACGGTCTTTCTATCTGACCCGCATTAGAACCACGTGTCCGGTTCCGGTGGTTTATCTTCGACACGGCACTCGAGCGGAACCTAACCGGATCAATCACAAAAAAATCGCATTCAACATGTGCCTACATCGACCGGAGGACTAGTCTAGTGTATACTCGACAATATACATGTAAACTAATTTCACACTTATGTATATATACAATCATGTCAAGTCTCTTACTCGAGTTATACAATAGTCATTATTTATAATATAACATAATTTACATCATTAATTTACTAATTCAACACCAAATCATTTCAAGGTTATATATCCCTAATAACCTTAAGTGTATGATCAGGTTAGGATATTAGGCACAACACCACAATTATCTTACTAACAACATGAAAAATATTATCACTCTTATTTCAACAACATGCTGCCCAGAATTTAAAATGCAGATTCGAGGCTCTTCCAATCCGTTTTTGGAAAAACTTAAAACTACAAAGTTGTTCGGAACGTGATTTTCTACAAGGATGTGGGAGCACGCTACCATAGCCGGCCTAAAACAGACCCGAAACTAACATATAATATTCTCCCCTGTTTTCGACAACATTCTGCCCAGAATTTTAAAACGCCGATTTGAGGCTCTTTCGATCCGTTTTTGGGAAAACTTAAAACTACAAAGTTGTTCGGAACGTGATTTTCTACAAGGATACGTGAGCACGCTACCATAGCCTGCCTCAAATAGACCCGAAATTAACATATACAGTTCGGACCTATTCACGATAACTTTCTGCGCAGAATTTTTAAACGCATATTCGAAGATTTTCCGATCCGTTTTTGAAAAAACTTAAAACTACAAAGTTGTCCAGAATATGATTTTCTATCGGGCGTCATGGACGAAATATACATTCTCGGAATTAAAACATCTCAAAACAATTTTTAATATGACGATTTACTCAATTTCATAGATTTCTCAAATTCAAGAGTTTGTTAAACAATTCAATCCCTATAATGATGTTATCGCATTTGAATCTATATGGAGGATGATCCTAATACATTGCATATAATTTTTAACATTAATTTCATATTAATTTAGGGATCCAAATACATGTTCATGTGAAATTTCATTATAGATACATAATATACACATATAGGTTATTAACTTGCCTTGGATTGTATGGAGAAATTGAAATCCTCTTAGCTTCTTCTCTTCTTACTCTCTCTCTCTACCAAACCCTAGCCCCCATTTCAAATGAAAGAATGAAGACTTCTTCTCTTCCTTTCTATTTATACCTAGGGTTAGTTTATTTACAAAAATGCCATTGCGCCAAATTTATCCCTTTAGATCCTTTTACGCGTTAATTCGCTTCTAATATTTAAGTCGCACATTCGTATCTCAATTAATTCATTTTAAATTTTCATTTCCAAACATTTCGAATATATATACTGCCATAGTTATTTTTTCTTCAATTAGTTCAATTTTAATTCAATAAAAAATGCGGGGTATTACAATAAGTCACTAAATCAAGAAAAATACCCAAAAGAAAATGCGTATTTTTCAACTATTACTTCATATGATAACATTTTACAGATAAAGAGAAAAATAAAAAATACACACGGTACTTCGCCCAAAACCTCAGCCATCCCAAAGACCCTCAGCCCTAATGGCACACATACTTTCCTCGGCGACAAGCAGTGGACCTTACACTCCTAGAGCCGAAACCCTCATCTGAGGTGGTAGATGGCATCAAACATGAAGGGGAGGACTTTTTTATATAATCAAAAATGGAGTCCATCTATTCCTTAATGTGCCATAATCAATCAATCTACACCTTACATACTGCAAGTAAAGAGCAGCAAAAAAAGACGAGCCAATCAGTAAAGATCACGAAAAGAGTCAATGAAAACATAAAAGAGAAAGAGAAAGAATATACCTCAGACCAAATGACCTGATCTGTAAGCCCCGTCAACCTAGCCACCGACACATGAGGACGTTGTGGCACGCTAAATGATTCCCTGTTATACAATCAAAATTTATAAAAAGGGGGATTAACTTGATTCAATGGAGACTCCTTTACCATCTTCGACGCCTATGACATACCACCACCCATGCTTTGGGTTGATCCCACTGGTACACTGGTACCCTACCTGATGTAGTGATGGGTAGAGGCATATTCTCCACATCATAGATACAAGAGACCATAAACTACCTCGTCAAGAAGTCCAAATAATTATAACTCACCATTGTATCCGTGTAATGCATATAGGGCTCGCTCATCATCGTTGCCCCTGGCATCATCATACATCTCACTCAACCACCTCATATACATAGGGGCACCAATAGTGGAACCTCCACCTCCTCCTCCACTATCTGACTCACCACCTTCTCTCCCATGTACAAGAAGTACTCGAACTCATGCGCAATCAATAACCGCATATGCACATGCTTGCTAATAACCCCAGAGTCCCATGGAGTCACCACCCAGGGCTAGGAGGTCACCTATAATCCCCAATAGAGAATCAGTATCTACTCAAAAAATAAAGATGCCAAGAAGAACTCAGAAAAGATGAAAGTTAACTTGGTCACTCGTCAGGGAATTTAATACTCATCGAACGTCTGTCAGAGATAAGCACTGGTTCGACCGCCGGTTAGACTTCTGCCACCAGAACATCCGACAAAATTCTCCCAAATAATCATCCTTCAGGGCCATCAACCTTGCATTATGACCAATTCCCTCATAGAACCACATTTACAAAAAACAGAAACCAACAAAGAAGAATGCTAGTAAATTCATAAAAAGAAAAATAAATCCATAATTACCCCCAGAAGATATATGTCTCCCATAAAGGTCAGTCTATAGCACCAGTTAAATGCATCCAGGGAAAATAAAGCAACGCTAAAATAAGGCTCCCCCAGTCATACATCGAGATGCTAAAATCGTCTTCATATACGACATAAACCAAAGATGGATGACGTCATCGCTCACCGCCACCAAAAAACCCCCAAGCAAAATAAAAATAAATAAACGGACCATCTGTCTCACCTGAAGCCCGTGAGTCATATCCACCCTCCTCCTAAGAGAATCTCCTTCAAAACAAAAATCTAGATAGAATCCCCAGAAATGATTCCACCCATATCTTCCACAGCCACCTGCACTGCCTCAAGCATAGCCCTCAAGTACGGTCCACCATAATATGGAACCCCTCGCAATCCATCCCAAACAACTGCTGAACATTAATGGAAGTAATAGTTATATCCCTAAATCTAAGATGGAATGTTTGAATAGGGTCCCACCACCTCTTCTCAAGAAAACATAACACCGCAATGGAACGCGGTGTCTCATCCAATGCCTTTGCCAAAAGTCCAAACCCATTGTATGATACCATTTAGTGTACAATAACAAGGTTCTTATCCCAAAACTCCTTCAACCTAGTCATCCCCCAGGACAAAATGCTCTAATGAACTATTTCAATCTATAAGAAAAAAGAATAAAAACCCTTCATTAAGCGCATGGAACAAAGAGAAAAATAAATTGGAAGATGAAAAGTCACCATACTTACGTAGCCATTAGGGTTATTCACCCAGGATGAACGATCATATGCGGGCTCGCACAATAAGATACGCTCATTAGAAACAGATCAAATAAGTCAAAGCCATTCTCATTCCCCAGCGTAAGGGGAACCATATATTGCCATTCTAGGCCAGCCCAGTCATCAACCGCTAGCTACTCGTTGTTGTAAACATTAGTTCAAGTACCATCCATTTGAAGACTTGAAAAGGAAAAGCCTTAAAAATGAATCTTAGATAGAGAGAGAAGAAGATTAAAACACTTGAAGGTCTGAAAAATGAACCCACTTTATAAAAGGCTAAAGGTTTTGATAATCAATAACCCTGGACTATGACGATCCAAAGTTACCTTTTTTTGTTCCCAAAGAAGCCTAGGAGTTCGTACCTTTGCTGATTGGCACCTCCCCAAGCCTGCCTATCGGCACTCCCCTTCAAATTTTGTATAAGAAAATGCCATAAAAATCTAGAAATTGCTCAAAAAAATCCCAAAACTCCCTGAAAATTATGGAACATTATTTTTCTCAAGAAAATAAATTTTGGAGTGCTAAGCCCCTCACAAACTCTCAAAATACCTAGTTGGATTAATCTTAAACTCTTATCCCTAGCATACTCCACAACAAAACCAATGATGCACCCGTGTACAAGTCCACTACAATTCCCCAGCTAGAACCACAAAACCAAACATTCCCCAGTGGAATTTAAAGACAGCACCATCCCTAGTGGAATCAATGGTGCGCCTGCATTAAAGTCCTTCACTTCTTCCCTAATGGAGTTGTCCCCCTTCCAAACTACAACTTTATGTCCTCAGAATTAACTTCGGCCTGTAGAATTTATCATCGTAATTAAACGTCCTCATAATTAACCACGGCCCGCATAATTGGCCGTCATAACTTTAGGTCCTCAGAATTAACCTCTGCCCGCAGAATTGGTCGTCATAACTCATGATCCCCAAAATTGACCACGGTATACATAATTGGTTGTCACAACTCAAGGTCCTCATAATTGATCTCGGCCTATAGAATTTGTCATCACAACTGAAGTTCCTTAGAATTGACCTTGACTCGCAGAATTGGTCGTCACAATTTTAGGTCCTCAAAATTGACCTTGGCCAGAAAAATTGGTCGTCATAACTTTAAGTCCTCAAAATTAACCTCAACCTACAGAATTGGTCATCATAACTCAAGGTCCTCAGAATTGATCTTGGCCTGGAGAATCTATAACCTCAACTTTAGGTCCTCAGAATTGACCTCGGCCCACAGAATTAATAATTAGATCCTTGACCCACATAATTGGTCGTCACAACTTTAGGTCCTCAGAATTGACTTTGGCCCGCAGAATTGGTCATCACAACTCAAGGTCCTCAGATTGACCTCGACCGGCTGAATAAACCACCACCACTTTAGGTCCTCATAATTTACCTGGACCCGCTAAATCGGTCATCATCGTCTCCTTAGATTCTCAAAAGTGACCTCGACCTACTTAATCTATTATTAAACAAGTGGGTAAGTATGATCTGACGCCACTTATTAAGAGTGGAAGGGACGGATACCACTATGAGAATGCGGAAACAAAATTGAATGCAACTGTGGATCCCGTCATGTATGACAAGATCAGTCGTGAAGAAACTCTCTCCACAAGAATTGAATGCTAGATATAAGATATAGGGAAAAAACTTAATTCACTCAAATAAACGTTGGGGATGATGATTTGTGAATCAAAAAGGTTTTCTTAAACAAAAAGGTTGAGTTTTACAAAGGATATGCAAAATCAGTTCTGGAAAAAGTCTTAATGAAATTAAACATGAAACAGGTATTTATAGGACGTTCACAAACTTCGAAGCAGCGACATCATTCGAAACATATTTCACAGTCGTTCTAATGAGATTATCATCTCATTCAAAAGAGACAAATCTCATTTCTAACAACATGAGAAAAACATGGATAGTAAGCTCTCAATCAAACCCATTTTAAAAAACATTTTGAACGATTATTCTAACGAAGTGACAATCTCGTTTGAATGAGATGTCCATATCGTTTGAACGAGATTTAAATATAAAAATTTTATTTTCGAAATAAAAAACTCCTTTTCATTTTTAATAAAAATAAACATCCAAATATAATTCTGTTAATTAATTTAAACTTTAAATATGTTTATACTTTTACAGGATGTCGAGAAGTCTTCAAGCTTGGAGATGCTCAAATTCGGTTCATTGTGACGGTGAGTAACGATTTGTAATGGGATATGCTAAATTTAGTCTAAAATACAAAATGTCCTATGCTATGAACAATCCTAGAAAAAATTTTCTTAAAAAATTCCCCCTTTGGCTATTCTGGTATGAAACAAACAAACATAATCCAACACCAAATTAAAATAAAAAAATCTCCTATGACAAATATCTTACTGGCCTTCCTAACCCTAGTACTAAATGGTATAAGTCTCTTTATCTTTAAACTTCTTCTTATTCTCTTTGGAAAACTTTGTCTTCATCCTGTGTGTCTTGAATTCCTCTTTAAGTTCCTACACACATGAGACAAAAACATATACCTCATGATGCATCGAGTTTGAAATAAAGTAAAATTCATAAATAAATTCTCCAAACTCAAAATAAATTATTCCCCTTAAATCAAACTCATAACACATTTTAATTTTCTCCTCCCCCCTTTGTTTTTATCCGAAATAAACAAAGAAGTAAGAGCATAAGCATGAACTACGAAGCATCAAATAGAAGACAAGATATCATCATAAAAAGGATATAAATCAAGCTTGTGTAATGATCATCTCAAAGGCCACCAAAACAAACTAATTTTGAATTTTTTCATTTTTTCAAAAAAAAATAAATTTCACAAATAAAACATATAATACTATATATAATATATGAAAAATATATTTAAAAAAATTCGGCACGCATATATATAGGTATAAACGACCACAAAACAGGACACAAACACATAAGATTTACACACTAGCATAGTATCGATATGTTTAAACATGTGGGATAAAATGAATGGGTGTGAACTAGATACAAATAAATTATAACCCAAACACCCAAATATATTGAAGAAGTTCTAATTAAACGCAAAATATTATCAAACTAAGCTTTAGCCTCAAGTGACAAATAAAGTTGAACTTAATGAACAAAATAAACATAATGCACACAAGCTTAGAATATTGATGATTCTACAAATCAATAGCTTAATGAGAAAATAAGCATACTAGGATTCATTGTGCAAACTCATTGATCTTCAACTAAACTCCCTCAAAAGATAAACATATATCATATGTTTTATTCTTTTCTTTTCTTTTGAAGTGAGTTCTTTTGAATAATCAAACAAACTAAACTTTGTTGGCACCTTTTTGGCAAATTTTTCTGTTTTTATTGCCTTTATTTTTTCTTGGGATCTTTTCAAATGGTGTGTTTCACACAAAGTCAACCTATATTTTGTAGCCCTTTCCTGTGTACACTCATATTTTTCAATACTAAACAAACACTCTCATGGGCAATGGTTCTAACAAGCATAAATTCTCTATAGTCACATAAACATGTAGATGACAAAATTGATGGGAGCACTTCTCACCAAGCTCAAATATACAAAGCGACGTCAAAATCCAATAAGCTTGTGCATGTGTGTGCGGAGGCATATACAAACTCGAATCCATTAAGAAAATCAAGTTCAAAATAACTCCATAAACATAGTTAAGATCAATCTAAGTATCAAAAGTCATAACCAAATGTCCTATCCATATGGAAATTGTGGAGTGAGTTGGATTCAAACACACCAATATGCCACACTAAATGTGTAAAACTAAAATACATAAAAATCAAATTTTTTTTTGTATTTTTAAAAAATTTCACCAAAATAAAATCTTTTTGAATTTTTTCAATATGACTCAATAAAAGAAAAATGTAATACGAAAAGTAAACATGTCATAACAATAGTTAAGAATATATCAAGAAGAAAAACTAGAGTATGATAAAAAAAATCATGCAAGTAATCACTTACAAGATATAGCAAGAGAAGAATCATGTGAAAGCATGTGAGAATCAACGAGTCTAGCATCTAGTTCCTACGAAACGGATTTCCCAACCCCAAATAGATGAATACTTATCGTGTTCGTATTTGAGAAATATGGGAACACTAGACTTCAACTTCCTAGGACCTCTTCTAAGATCATAAAAAAAACTCCTTAGGTTACCTTTCCTACCACAATGTGAACAAGTGAAAACTCAAGGTCTGTTACCTATGGGTTGATTTTTTCTAACGTCCTTGGATTTGGTTAACCCTCTATCCCTAAGAGTCTTCTCAAGTGACTTAAAATCATTAATCAAAACACTATCCTCAATGGCATGTACATTAACCCTAGACTTTTTAAAGTCCTATGATTCTTTCTCTAAAAATCGGACTCTATCATCAATCTCTCTCTTGGAAAATTCTAAAATTTTTAAAATCACAGTTCATATCCACAAGCTTCTCATGAAAGAAATCTCTTTGAGGTTGAACAACTTGCAAGAGTTCCATAGCATATTTAAAACGATATTTTTTTGCAAGAATCTCAATTATTTTATCAAACTTCAAATAAAAATAATTTAAGTCGTCAAAACTAAGGGTATCCATCAAGAGCAAAACAAAATTACCTAAAAAACACTAAACAAGGATGTAACACAATAACTTGGTGCAACCTGCTCTGATACCAATCTAAAAAGTCTAGTAAGTATGCTCTTACACCACTTAGAGAGAGTGGAAGGCACTGATACCACTATGAGAATGCGAAAACAAAAGTGCTCAACAAAGATTCCAATTTGAGAGTGCACAATCTAGATCTTAATGGATTATTTCTACAATTTAGTGTCCAACAGACAACACTCAAAATTTTATCTTATTATGCTAAACATGCATTTAGGTGATAAAGCTGATAAAACAAACCATGCAATCAATAAAGGAAAATTAAGAAGAAAAAAAACTCTCGGGTAAAACATTTTTTCAGCACTTTAGAGAGTTTACAAGACAATCGACTTACAGACTACTTGATAACTACCACAAGTATAATGCGCAGTGCCTAAAAAATCTCTAAAGATTGCATCTCCTTCCAGAGTCATCCACACGTGGTCTACCACACTCGGTATCCACCGACCAGCCTTTGATGTTAGCAGTGAATCCCCTCAGGTATCACAAGATTAGCCGTGAAGAAACTCTCTCCATAAGAATTGTATGATATATACAACCTATAGGATTTAAACTTGATTCACTCAAATACACTTTGGGGATGATGATTTGTGAATCAAAGAGGTTTTATTAAACAAAAAGGTTGAAATTTTTTACAAAGGATAAGTAGAATCATTTTTGGCATATGTATTAAAGAAAACAAACACGAAATGAGTATTTATAGGATGTTCACAAATTTCGAGGCAATGGCGTCGTTCGAACAATATTGCACTTTCGTTGTAACAAGATTATCATCTCGTTTGAACGAGACAAATCTCATTTCTAACGACATAAAAAAAACATAGACATTATGCCCTTGATCAAAGCTAGTTTAGAAAAAAATTTGAACAACCCTTCTAACAGAGTGACAATCTCATTTGAACAAGATGTCCATATCCTTTAATCGAAATTTAAATATAAAAATTTTCTTTTCGAAATAAAAAAAAAACTCCGGTTCATTTTTAATTTAAACTCTAATTTGCTTTATACCTTTACGGGATTGTCGGGATGTCTTTAAACTTGTAGATGCTAGAGTTTGGTTCGTCATGATGGGGAGTGACGATTTGTAACGAGATACGCCAAATTAGCCTAAAACATAAAATGGCCAGATTTATGAACAATCCAAGAAAAATTGTTGTTACACTCATCTCCGTCTCCTTTGGCGCTCACAATTGACCTCGACCCGCTGAATTGGTCACCCTAGCCCCTTTGAATCGACATTAACACTTCCTCAACCCACTAGATCGATCATCCTCATATCCTTAGGACCTCAGAACTGACCTCTATCCTCTGAATTGGCCAGCCTCATTATCTAGGTCCACAGAATTGACCTAAAATCCTCTTACCCAACATCAATGTGGTGTCTATCATTCGACGACCATCACTTGTTCTAAGCTTGCCCATAGAGGGTCTCTCTATAGACACCCAATCCTAGGACCCCCCCAAGAACCTCCTAAGGTTGCTATCCCTTGCTCGTTCACCATAAATCTTTGGTCATACTTCGAGTACCGATATAGAAGTCATTGGGTGATCTTGCTCCCCATTTGACTCTGGTCAACATGAGTGAAATCTCAATGAATATTCAAAGGGATCTAAATCCTCTTTTCAACTATCTATCTCGAGCCTGAATTAGACTTATGGTTCTGACTAAGGGTCCATTTTACTATAAAAACTGATCTGGAGGCCATCGGGTGCTCCTGAGTTTGACTCCAGCCAACTCTCTAGTTTTAGCAAAGTTTAATAAATCTTTAAAAGGATTTGAATCCCCTTTCTAGCGGTCCACCCTATGCACGAATCATCCTTACAGTATGGACAAACAATCCATTTTATCTCGAATGGTCACTGGGCACTTTCGGTCCCCGTTTGACCTGGGTCAACTCTCCAAACAAAATAAGCTGAATGAATCGGCCATACGGTTTAGACGAATGATCCATTTTCCTCTAAAAACTTCTTGTCCAGAGACCAATGGGAGTTTTTGGGCTCCATTAGACCTTGGTAAACTCCCAAACCCGAGAGTGACTCGATGGATTCTTAAAGGGATCTGAATACCCTTTCCAACGGTCCACCTCGTGCACGATTCTAACTTATGTTTTGCATTTTATGACAATTTTTCCAAAAAATCTTTTCGGAATGCCAAATGGCACCCCAGGGACCCTGCTTATTAGTAGTGTGACTATGGTGCTATACCGATAGGAAGGTACAGACTCATGTTGATCAGTAGTCCCCTTGTCCCTATAAGTAGAGGCGATAACCTCACTTTGAAAGACACCCCTGAACACCCCTCTTAGAATTTTAGAGAATATTATCTTGAATTTAGAGTTGTTCCATTTCCTAAAAAACTTATTTTTTCACATTTTATTTCATCACTTTCCAATCTCACTTGGTAATTCTCCCTTAGCTCTCCATACCATTTTCATACCATTTCAATATCACTATATCTACACTCAAGATCAACATCAAGCATTCATGAGGAGGTCCAATTCTCTACCCTTAGCTCTAATTCTCTCATTTTAGTATTATTTTCTTTATTTATACTTTAGCATTTTATTTCATTACATCACATATATTAATCTCAAACCTTTATCAGTAGTATTTGCACATACTCAATTTTCATGAAAACAACCAAAACTAAGAAAAGAAGGTTTATCTATAAATTCCAAAAGAGGGATTCTCACCTCACATTCTCACTCTTAATGCACATTTTCTCTAGATACATACATAAGAGAAATCCCCCATTTGGATTTATGGATTAAACCCACCTTATATTATCTTCGAACTATGTGGACTTTGATGCTACATGGGCTACGTAGGTGCTTGGGTTAATCCTGAGATTTGAGTCCTCCTTTATGGATGTTTATATATTTCCCTCATATCTATATAATAAAGGAAGAGGGATTTCTGCCACATCATATAAGTCTTTGTATACAAAACCTATATAAACAGATTTTGTATCTCATATGTGCCATGTCAGCCAAAATGATGGTTTAGTTTAATTCTCACGTGTTTGAATCTAACGACAAACAATGCACTACTCTGATATGTTACCCAGAAAATAAGCTTTTCTTTGTACCATCATACCACGAGCCATGTGCCTATTTTTTAGCTCGAGACATGAATCTGCCACTACAATCGAATAAGATGAATTTTCACATCTACCAAAGCACTTCATGAGCTATTCAATTTGAAACCAAATTTTAAAGCAAAGAAAGCCCACATGTTTTCCTTCTTCTTCATTCCGATCAGCTTGAAAAACCAAGGTAGCTACGCAAATCTGTTTTTAAATCTCTCTCTCTCTCTCTCTCTCTATTTATTTTTATTTGTATGCATTGGAAATTTTGTTAAGCCCCTTTCTACGGAGTTCCATTTTTCCAGTGACCAACAACAGATAAAGACTTTGGGTCTAATACCTTTGAAGGGGACCAACGGCGGAAGGTGGAGAAACGTGGGGACCAAAGCGGTTAGTTTTTTTTTATTGAGCCCCTTTCTACGGGGTTCCATTTTTTTCACTGATTATAGTTTCTAAATTTTTCGGTGACCAACATCGGACAAAGACTTTGGGTCTAATATCTTTAAAGGGGACCAACAACGAAAGCCGGAGAAATGTGGGGACTAAAGCGGTTAGTTTTTTTTAACTGTATAAAAGTTGCTGACTCGAAATGGAACTGTTGTTGAGTTGAAATGGAACAGAGGATAGTTTTTTCCTCATTTGATCATCCCACACAGTTACTTTCCTCATTTGATCCTCAGTCCCCACGGGAGCGGAGCTATTGACTCGAAATGGTGTATTCTTCAATTCGGCCAGTTGCCACCTGTTTTCCTTCTTATTTGTCTATCTCCTTTCTTTTATATTTGTTGATCTCTTTTAAAGCATCTACCCACTTGGGCAGCATCGTCCGGATATGGGAAGCATCGACCGAAACTTACCAGATCATATGATTTTTACGGATCTACAATAGTTCCAAAGGTATTCACTTTTTGTCTATTTTTTTGGTTGGTTTAAGGTTCAAAGATGAGAACCATCCTGATATTTTTTTCCCAACTTTTATAATGGGGTAGAAACAGTGTATCTTTAAACTCAGTGTATCTTTCCCTTTTTCTATCCCCGATTTTTAAACTCATTGTATCTTTCCCTTTTTCTATTTTTCTTCATACACCTGTTCTGAGTCTCCCAAAAAATATGGCGATGATGGCTTCCATAATTCTAGAGTCATGGGTTTTGTCAGCCTTCCACACAGATTAAACATGGTGCTTTCCATAAATCTAATCGTGGGAACGGGTTATGGGTTTTGTGGGTTATGGTGAGAGAGAAGGTAATGTTTTCTCATATGGATGCAAGGTTTTTTTCATTTCAGATCTTTACTTACTTTTTTCCTATCTCTAATTTCTTTCTTACACATAATACCCATTTTTGTCGGTTTACATATAATACCCATTTTTCTTGCATATAATACCCATATCTCTAATTATCGAATGGTTTTATTGAGGGTGGGATTATAGATGATGGTTTTTTTGGAGTTCTAGGTGCGTCGCCTGGGAGGTTCTTAGGGGTGATTTGAGGTGGTGGGATTTATTAGTTTATGGGGGCCTATTGGGATTTAATTGTTATGGTGGGTTTAACTACTTGACATTGGATTTGCATTTTTTCTAGCCTTTATTTTTCACAGTTTGTTGCTGGTATTGATAAAATGGGGATGATGCATAATGTCTTTTGTGACTTTGGGTTTGTAAGAGAACAATATGTATTTTATTTAGGGTTTTGTACATACACTATTTCTATTTATGCAATTCCCCCCTTAAATACTGTGGCATGATGGTTTGCTTTTTTTAGTCTCTTCATGTTTGTAATTGCCAAAATTTACTTTATGCTGATACTTTAAAGGTTTTGCATTTTTTTATTTGCAAAGAGAACAAGAGAGAATTAAGAGTTGTCTAATCCTAGAGGTGGCAATTTGAGTCAATGGGTCGTGTTTCGGGCCGACACGACATGACACGACAAGGCTTTCTCGAACACAACACAACACGAATTCGTATTTTTTTTAGTTGGCACGACACGACACGAATACCAGAATTTCTTAAATTTCATCCCTAAAAAACACAATAACACGACACGACACGATTCATAATTCATACACGAACACTACACGACACGACTTCGTGTAAATGAACACGACACGAACACGACATATCGTGTCAATTTCGGATCAATTTCGTATCGTTCCGTGTCATTTTTTCGTGTCGTTTCTAAAATTTCCACCCCTATCTAATACCATTACATAAAGGTACAACTTCTTGCTAAAAATATGACATCTATCACCTACTACACACCACCCAGTCTTCACAATACCAGTCCACAATATCTAAACTAATCACCCCACGAAAAAATTGAACTAACACTTTAATTAAAAATCCCTCTTTTCTAGCTTTGAAAATGTTCAAAGTTCAAACAATCTTCTTGCACACACACTTCTCAAATTTACCAAATATATATAACAAATCTGATCTTGCTGAAGGACATAGTTTTTTTAGTGAAATATGTAAAAAAAATTCTCCTGATAGTTCAAAGTGAATCAGAGTCAATGGTATATAGTTGGAAGGCTTAATATGATTTTATTTCTCCAGATTTTTTTGTTGTGCATTATACATGGAATGATTCTTTGGTGGGATCATTCTTAATACATTTTAAAATAGTTAAGCTGAGTTTGAATGAATACCATGATTTTTACGATGTGAAAAATAATTCTTCGAACTTTTTTTTTAATTTTATTGAATTAGGAAATGATTTTGCAAAGTTTTTACATTTCTTGAATTGGGATTCTGATGAAATTACTTTTAGTTTGGGGCATTTTGAAAAATAATTCTGGAAATGAAGGATTTGAAAAATATTCACTTATAAGGAGAGGTAGGAGGGGTTTAAGGTGATTCTAGTATTAAATCCGAGTCTTGGTATGTGTGAAAATCAAATCTTTGGAATAAAATAATGATCTCGATTGATGAGACTATTAGGTGGGTTAAAACAAGGCATGGGTACATGGAATGTTCTTTAGTTTTGGTTTTGTGGAAGATGTATTCTCGGTGGCTTTTGTCCTTTTCTATGAGCCAAAAATATATGAAAAATCTGAACTTTAGAACTATCATCCATGCATTTATGTTGATTTAGTATCTTTGAAAATAATGAGTAGCTACTTTATGAAACAAAATAAAAAAATTTGGTGTTAGGGGTGCCTAAAAAAATTATTTGGGTGTATTTAACACAACCAAAATAAATGGAGTGATTTTTTTTTCTTCCCCATTTTTTGTAATCATTAGCGAAAAGATATAATCACTACTAGCCAACTAACCCTTATTGCAATTAGACCTGGAAAAATGAGGCATGAGACGATAACACGACACGAACCGACACAAAGTTATAAGTTAATGGGTGGACCCTTAATGGGTTCGAGTCATATCAGTGCCAACCCGATAAGACACGATAGTTAACAGGTCGGGTTACGGTTGACCTCCTTCACCGTTAATATCCGATAAAATCCATTATGACCCATTAATTTAAGTAAATAAGATATACTCTTGGAACGTATAAATAATTTATATAGCATAATGTTAATTTAATCATAATGAATTTTACTAAATGAGAGATTTAGTAATGTCAATGAATTAATGGGTCTATTTGGGTTAAAAAATGAGATAATATGTCAATTTGTATACAATTCAAAATAATTCATTATCTTAATGGGTATTAACGAGTGAACACGACATGATAACATAACGGATCGGGTTTGGATACGATTTTTTCACACGATAAAAAAACCACCCATTTAGACACGAACCCAATAAGACCCGAACGCGATAAAAAACGACACGAACACGAATAGGCACAACCCATTGACAGGTTTAATTGTGATGCATTAGTTTTTATTTTAACAATCATAAAATGTATATGTAATACCAAGTATGTGTAAACATATGAACAAATCAATGTGACATGCATATATAATGAACACAAGTTTGTACAAAAACATATACTCAAGTAAAATTCTATTTGGAGCTCTTTGACGATTAACGCATGGGCGTGTAGCAAAAAAAATTAAAAAACATTTAAATCGTGTCATTGGCAATAATGCTTAGAAGTTTTTACTATTCAATAAAATTAACGTCCATTTTTTTATGTTCATGTAAGTAAATATCGACAAAATTGTGTCTTTAGAAATGTTAATTTCAAATCAACGTGTTATAATCACAAATACTCAAGAGAAAATTTATCACCGTGCCATCGGCACGGGTACACCCTAGTCATATATATACTAGGATGTGACTGCACCGATGGGTAGGTGAAAAACAAAAATTTAATTAAAAATCATTCAATAAGAATTTAAATTATCCATATGATCCCAATACGTACCATTTTTATGCATAAAGCATTGATAAAAAAACATATAATGTTCATGCTAGGATATGAAATCTACTACTCATTAATATAATCTGATATGTGATCGACATACAATAAATTGCATTATAAATCCCTTATTAAAAATAATGGTAAATTATAATGGAATAAGTGAAGAGAATTGTGCCTATTTCACTATAATACTAATTTCATCAAGAATTCAAAGAAATATAAGTAAATGGAATCATTTTTTAATTATATGCATAAAAAAATACTTGCTAGTTATAAATAGTCTGAAAATTTAGGACACGTCAAGTTATACTCGTGCCGATGGAACAATAAATTAATTTTTTAATGTATATGATATTCTGAATTTATATGTATTATGAGTGACACATTACGTACCGTACTTATATCATCTCACACGACTACATCAAGACACATAACTTTTCCATATATTCATTTCCCAGTCATTTGTAGCATCAAAATTTATTCTTAGTGGAGAACTATAGAGCAACAAGACTTTCATTATAGTTTGAATTATTCTTCGCCGACTCACGAATTCGAATGACACAACAGTGAGTTGCACAAAATGAGTCGGATTTATGATTCGGTGTTAAATTACTCCTATATTTTACTATAGTAGTACAAATAATTAATAAGAGATTATTTTGTCTAAACTAACGAATAAAACAAGTGTGTTGATCTTGTTGAACATCCAAATTATCACTTAATCTTTTTTTGAAGATGCATTCCATATCTAATAGGTCATTCAAAACTTTGGAACTTTTATATCCAAAATAATATGTAAACATGTCCAAAGATAACGAGAGACACTTTGAAAACAAATTTCCAAATTCAAAATATATTTCTCACGCGAGTCATGGAACCAAGAAAGGCAAGTATACACTGATCAAACATCTTGAAGTAAAATGTGAATCCTAAAAGGCAAACCTAAATGCTCTATAAAACGCTCTCACCTCACTCTAAGAATTAGTCAGCCCTAAACCTCCCATCCCTCACCTTCTGCTCCGTCCAATCCTCCCCCTATCACTTTAGACGAGAGTGGGGGAGTCCCACAAGGGTCCATCAAATCCAAAAGGTTGATAAGTAGTGATCCCAAGAAAACCAAACTCGTCTCATGGGTCTCCCCTGTTTTGGTCAGTCGTAGTGGTGACTCGGCTGTGAAAGATCTACTCAAAGAACATATCGGAACGGTTGCGATAAGAACTACCCTTCTGGTGGTAGATCGGACTTGTTATTTTGAATATATGTTCTGTGGTTATATTTTTGGTTTTGGTTTTTGTTGTTTATTATTGTATTTGTAGTCTCCATTTAGAGTTCTTTTTTTCGTCTCCTTTGTGAGCATCTTATCTACTTTTGTTATAGCTATCGAGTTTTAGGGATTTTGGTTCAACTGTTCCAACGGTTATTTCTCTCGGGTTGAGAATCAGAAGGTATTCGTGGATTTTCGGGTTTCTCCCACCTATACTAAGGTCTACCTTTTATTATCTCCCTTAGAGTTTGAGCCTCCCTCCTTGGCGCTGGTGTTTTTGACGTGTTTTTGTAACATTATTCCAACATTTGTTTGCCTTATGCGCAAACCTTGTTCGGAACATCTCGCCCTCTGGTGCCTTCGGTACCAATTTCTTGGTTTTGTTGCTGGAATATGTCGTGTGCATACCCCCAACACTTGGCGATTGTAGTAGAGGTCTTAATCTAGGCCTTGTCCTAGTTTTCCAAATTTTTCTTCACTTTTTTCTCTTCTCTTCCTTCTACTTAACTCGAGCCTGTTTGGATTAGATTGGTCTTCTTTGTTTATTACCTTATGTTACATTATTAAAATCCATCTTGGGATGATTAAAAAAAGACTATGAGAGAGCCTAGTGATAATACGCAAATATTGCGTATTTTATCCCTCGAACGGATGCATTTTAGCCCCCTCGGGTATCTTATTCCCTATATTTATGCTCGTTAACCAGACAACCTCGTTGTTGATACCAAAATTAATATGCTGATGTGGACGAATAATACGAAGACACGTGTCAATCTACGTGGCACAATAGCAGCGAGGAAGTTCATTTCCCGACCAACCATGCTTCTTTCCGAGCAACGAGGATACACCGAGGAACTCTAGCGCACCGAGGAACTCTAGCGCACCGAGGTACTTTAGTGCTCCGAGGAACTCTAGCACACCGAGGTACTCTAGTGCTCCGAGGAACTCCTGATCAGCGAACAACTATGGCGGTCCGAGCTGCACCTCGGTCGTATCATTAATTGCCAGATAATCAACAGTTCAGATATTCATTGAATGCTTATATTCTTGACGCGCACGCTGCATAAAATGTATTACCCTTTCACATGTATATCATTTAATGTATCGAACCTTTCATGTACAGCCTCAAGGCTATAAATACCTTGTACCAAACCCATTCAAGGGGACCGGAATTTCTTGAAAGAACTTGTAATCAAGAATTCCATAAACACTCAGCAATAACATAACAGTGGACGTAGGCTTTATTCCTAGCCGAACCACTTTAAAAATCTTTGTCTTATTTATTTATCTGTGATTAAATAATTAGAGCGATCTAGTTTTTTACATCAACAGATTGGCGCCGTCTGTAGGAAACGACTGTTAATATCATTTTTCGCCAAAAATCATTTGTTATCAATGGCAGATAATCCAGAATCCAGTAATCGAAATGCTGGAAATGCTGGAAATCTTCCAAATCCATCTGCAACTCCACATCTGGCTGGAATTATGACAAATCTGGCCCAAGGACAAACCGCCATGCAAGAATCTATGAGGCAACTCATTCAAACTCTTCAAGGCGGTGCACCTACCTATTCAGGACAACGGAGTGATCGTGGGCAATCACGATCCAGACGTACTGCGTCATATCGCAATGGGGAGTCTAATGATTCTTCTTATCAACCTGGGCGAACTTCATCGATACGGGCTACGGATACAAATCAACCTATATCTCTCTCTCCGGAGAGAACCAGTGCTTTGGAAAGATTAAGCAGGGAGTTTCCTTTCAGTCGGTTAGGACCAAGGAGAAACATGAGTCCACCTAGAGCTCCATCGAGAAGTGTTCGACCACCATCACGTTTGAGAGAAGGATCAGCACAATCATGACCAGCTACTCGTCAAGATAAATCTCAGGAAGCTACATCAGAGCGATCAATTGCTCAGACTAAGCGACCCGAGGAAGGAAATGAAGCATGGAAAGGTTCTATTCAGCGGTTGGAGGATAGATTAGGAGAAATGGCTAAGGCAAAGAACCCCTTACGGAGAACTTTTGTTCAAGGGACACCTTTTGTGCAAGCCATTGTGGATTTTCCTACACCATCGAAATTCAAAGCACCTGTAGTGACTCCTAAGTACGATGGAAAAACAGATCCTGTACTTCATATAGAACAATATCAAGCTACCGCCGACATATATGCCGTCCCCGACGAGATGAGGTGCAGAGATTTCTCGGGAACTCTTACCGGATCTGCACAGATATGGTATAACAATCTTCCTCGGGGTAAGATTTCAACTTTTATTCAATTAGCCGAGTTGTTCATTGGCAATTTTTGTTTTGGGGCGAAGCCGGTAAAGCGAGTAGCACATTTGTTAAGTGTTAGACAAAAATCAGGTGAAAGTACTAGAGATTACATAACTCGTTTTAATAACGAAAAGTTGGAAGTCGTAGATTACGAAGAAAAGACAGCAATCACTGCTTTGATGAGTGGTTTGCTGCCTAATAAGATGTACTACACCTTGGCCAAAGATCCACCTAAAACTATGTCCGAGTTGATGGCAAAAGCAGCCAAAATTATGAATGCCGAGGAGGCTATGGTTGCGAAGAAGAATATGGATAAAGAAGTAAAAGTGGAGGTCGACAAGTCTAAGAAGAAAGATCAGAAAGGTAATGGTGGTGACAAGCATTACAGGAATAATAGGACAACGTTGGAAGTCCTAAAGAAGTACGATAATTATACCACATTGAAAATGGGTATTAATCATGTTTTGGAAGAAATTAAGAATAGCGAGGAAATCAAGTGGCCAGAGAAACTGAAGACAAATCCCGATCTGAGGAATAAGGCCAAATATTGCGAGTTTCACAAAGATCATGGCCATATGACCAAAAATTGCATAGCCCTTCAGAACGAGATTGAAACACTCATCCGAAGAGGAAAGCTGTCAAAGTATGTAGATAGTAGAGGTGAAAGGAAGAATGATGACAGAACTAGAGAGAGATCTAGATCTCCTCGTCGTGCAGAGGAGAGAAAGAAGAGGGATCATGAAGATGATCCAGATGATGACCCTGATCTTCCCAAGAAGCCAAGGCAGCCTGAACGAGAGGTATTTTCCATACGTTTTGGGTCATTTGATTGTAATGTTATTACAGGAGGAGATGCAGGGGGAGGAGACCTTACTGTAGAAAGAAAAGCTTACCTCGGAGAGGCTCAAGCTTGTTCATATATTCAGCGAATAAATCTGGCCGAGGATGATCATCCGAGGAAGGTAAACAAAGAGAAGTTAGTGATTGGTTTTTCAAAAAACGACCTGGCAGGTGTTCTTTATCCTCATGATGATCCTTTGATGATCAAAATGAGGATGAAGGATGTGGTCATTTCAAGGGTGTTAGTAGACAATGGTAGTTCGGCAGACATCATGTACTATTCATGCTTTGATAGCTTGAATTTAAAATTATCTCAATTGGAACCTTATCACAGACCCCTTCTGGGTTTTGCTGGCGAGAAAGTTTTTCCACTTTGGACGATCAAGTTGGATACACTCATTGGAACTTGGCCTGCTTGTCGAACAGAAAGAATAAGCTTCTTTGTGATGGATAAGAATGTGCAGTCCACCTACAACATCATCATGGGAAGAGTTGGATTGAAGAAGTTCGAAGCAGTTCCATCTACAGTACATCAGTGTTTGAAATTCCCAACGAATTTTGGAGTCGGAATTATGAAAGGTGATCAAAAAGTAGCTCGGGAATGCTATTATTCGTCTGCCGAGCAAGAAGAACTTGAAGAATCAAGGAAAAAGACTACTACTTATCAAGTGGAGGAGGGTACATAAATTAAAACTCTTGACCCTAGGGATGAATCTCAACTTGTAAAAGGACAGGTGGTGGAATCTACAGAAACTGTTATCCTGGACGACGAGCATCCTGAACGAGTAACTCAGATAGGATCGTCGTTGGATGTTTCAATAAAACAGGAGTTGATAACTTTCTTGAGAAACAGGAAGAATACTTTTGCTTGGAGTCATGAAGACATGCCAGGTATAGATCCAAACTTCTTATGTCATGAGCTCAATGTGAATAAGGAGATCAAGCCTGTGAAGCAGAGAAGAAGAGTGTTTAGTCCCGAGAAGAACCAGGCCATACAAGAGGAGGTCGAGAAACTCCAGAAAGCCCAATTCATTGAAGATGTGAAATATCCAAATTGGTTGGCAAATGTGGTGATGGTAAAGAAGAAGAACAACAAATGGAGAATGTGTGTTGATTTCACTGATCTCAACAAGGCATGCCCAAAAGATCATTTTCCATTGCCCAGAATCGATCAACTAGTGGATGCTACCTCGGGACATGAGCTACTCAGCTTTATGGATGCTTATTCTGGCTACAATCAGATCAAAATGAAGCCAGAAGACAGGGAAAGTACTTCTTTTATTACCCCAAGGGGAACTTATTGTTATAATGTTATGCCTTTTGGTTTAAAAAATGCAGGTGCAACATATCAGCGGCTGATGAACAAGGTTTTTGCCGAACAAATCAGTTGCAATATGGAAGTCTATGTCGACGACATGCTCACCAAAAGAAAGAGAGCTACTGATCATCTAGTTGACTTAGGCCAAACCTTTGATCAACTGGACAAATACCAAATGAAGCTCAACCCGACGAAGTGTACCTTTGGAGTACGAGAAGGAATGTTCCTCGGATACATCGTCAATCAACGAGGTATTGAGGCAAATCCAGAAAAGATCAAAGCTCTTTTAGGGCTGCGATCCCCAACGACGAGGAAAGAAGTACAGAGTCTTACCGGACGAGTTACAACGCTCAACAGATTTGTATCCCGAGCAACTGATAAATGCCTCCCGTTCTTCAAAACACTGCGAAAAAGTTTTGAGTGGACTGATGAATGTGAGAAGGCCTTTCAAGATTTGAAGAAGTATTTGGGAGCCCCACCATTGTTGTCTAGGCCAATAACTGGAGAGAAGCTGTACTTGTATTTGGCAGTATCAGAGAATGCAGTTAGCTCGGCGTTGATCAGATTGGAGAATGGAGTCCAGAAGCCAATTTATTACACAAGTAAGGCCTTCCGAGGTGCAGAAATCAGATACCCAAAGCTAGAAAAATTGGCACTGGCATTAATTGAAGCAAGTAGAAGAATGAGGCCATACTTCCAGGCCCATATCATCATTGTGTATACCGACATGCCATTAAGACAAGCCCTTCACAAGCCAGAAAAATCAGGAAGATTGATGTACTGGGCAATAGAGCTCGGTGAATATGATATTGTGTACGAACCCAGATCATCATTAAAGGGGCAAGCTGTAGCAGATTTTATAGCAGAGTTCACATACCCTGATACCCCCGAGGAGCAAAAGGTACTTGCTGACTTACCTGTGGACGATACAGGATCAACAGACACAAATCCAGACTAACCAAGGTTGGTAAAAGGACTTGTGGATGTAGAAAAATCATCATATTTAAACCCAGACCAACTAAGGTTGGTAAAAGGGTGCGAACAGATGACCGATGAGGAACGAAAGATACCAGGGAATGAGGAAACAAAACAGCAGATATTTTACTGAGGAACTCTGACAGATAAGAAATTTGAAGACGAGGTACCTACATGGAGATTATATGTAGATGGATCATCTTGCACAGCTGGTTGTGGAGCAGGGATTGTTTTAAACTCCCCAGATGATATTGATATGGAGTATGCCTTGAGATTCCAATTCAAAGCTTCCAATAATGAGGCTGAATATGAGGCTATGATAGCAGGTTTTCATTTGGCGAAAGTGATGGAGGCACGACAAGTAATTGTTTTCAGTGATTCTCAATTAATTGTGAATCAAATGATGGGAATATATGCAGTGAAGGGAGAGTTAATGGTGAAGTACCATGCAAAGGTGATGGAGTTATTGACAGAATTTGATGCTATTCAATTGGTGAGGATACCGAGAATGGAGAATGCTAGAGCAGACGCATTGGCCCGATTAGCGTCAGCTACGCGCACCGAGCTGCGAAGAATAATATCAATTGAAGTATTAGAAAGTCGGAGCATAGAAGAAGATCTGATGGTGAAGATTATTACCCTTGATTTAGGACCATCTTGGATGGATCCTATCAGAGCATACATTGAAGAAGGAGAATTACCGGAGGACAAACTAGCTGCCAAGAAATTGAAGTATAAAGTTGCTCGGTATGTGTTAACTAATGGTGTTTTGTATAGACGAGGAATTATGGCAGGTTTGCAGAGATGTGTGCATCCATCAGAAGTCAAAGAATTGATTGAAGAAATTCATAAAGGATCTTGTGGAGCTCATGTAGCAGGTCGGACACTTTTGCAAAGGGTAATGACACAGGGATATTACTGGCCGACGATGAGGGCTGATTGTATAGCCTATGCTAAGAAGTGTGACAAGTGCCAACATTTTTCCTCCATCCGAAGAACTCCACAAGCATTGTTGACACCCATAACTTCACCTTGGCCATTTGCCATGTGGGGGGTTGATCTGGTTGGACCACTGTCGACGACCCGAGGAAGGTTCAAGTATCTCGTCGTGGCAGTAGATTATTTTACTAAGTGGGTGGAAGCTGAACCACTAATTGATATGACGTACGAGAAAGTATATCAGTTTATTTGGAAAAACATCATTTGTCGATATGGTCTCCCCCATGCTTTCATTACAGACCATGGAACACAATTCGATAATGAAGAATTTGCTGCTTATTGTCATCAGTCAAACATTTTGAAGTATTATTCAGCACCAGGCCATCCCCAGAGCAATGGACAGACTGAAGTGACGAATATAACATTACTAAATGGTTTGAAGAAGAGGTTAAGTGAAGCTAAAGCAAATTGGATTAATGAGCTCCAATCCGTACTATGGGCTTACCGAACAACTCCCCGAGCAACAACTGGAGAATCACCATATATGTTGGCATTTGGAAGTGAAGCTGTGATACCTGCCGAGTTGGGTCTCCCAACTCATAGAGTGCTGAATTTCAACTCCCCGGTCAGCGATTTGATGAGAAGACTGGATTTGGATATGCTCGAGGAGGTTAGAGAAGAGGCAGCCATTAGGAATGCTGCTTACCAACAACGTACAACTCTGTTTTACAACAAAAGGGTGAAGAAATGTGATTTAAAAGAAGGGGATTATGTGCTAAAGAAAGTCATTCAGAAGCAAAATAAGTTGGAAGCAAACTGGCATGGACCTTACCGAGTTACAGAGGTTGTTCGTCCAGGAACTTACAGAATAGCAACTCTAGAGGGAGAAGAATTTAAGAATACGTGGAATGCTGAACATCTACGCAAGTATTATCAGTAATGTAAAATGTAAAAGCATTTCCTTCATTATGAATAAAGCGAGGATGTTTCGCCATTTTCTTTCTGGTTGAAAGTTTTTCGTGGAATACTAGTGTAATACACTATGCACAAAAAGTGCTCTAAGGAGCCAAAAATGCTCTAAGGAGCCAAAAAATACTCCTTTGGTTAGGAGGCGCTCTAAGGAGCCAAAAAGTGCTCTAAGGAGCCAAAAGCTCTAAGGAGCTAAAAAGTGCTCTAAGGAGCCAAAAAGTGCTCTAAGGAGCCAAAATCTCTAAGGAGCCAAAAAGTGCTCTAAGGAGCCAAAAGCTCTAAGGAGCTAAAAAGTGCTCTAAGGAGCCAAAAAGTGCTCTAAGGAGCCAAAAGCTCTAAGGAGCCAAAAAGTTCGAAAGAACCATTACCACTCCTTTAGTTAGGAGGTGTACATCAGCATGATCAACTACAGTTAGTAAGATAAAAATATATTCTCACATTACAACTTATGTTGGTCGACGAGGACAAATTCTTGACCTTAGTTGGTCGGACACATTTTTATATTTGAAATTGAACCAAGTATGGATGGTCGGGGATGAAAATCCATCAACTGTAGTTGGTCGACAAACATTATTTATCCACCTTGGTTGGTTGGAAACAGTTTGAACAATTTATATTCATTACTTTATTATTAAGTGATTGAACAACCTTGATACTTGTAATTTTTTATTATTAAGTTGGTTGATGAACAACACGATATTGTTATCTTTTTAACAAATACATAGATACATATGCACAAATATAAAGGTGTTTGATAAACACAAGACAATAGCAAAATTGACAAACAGAAAATGAAAGTCTTTTCATTAAAAATCTAGAATAAATTACAAGTTACATGAATGTACTAACTGTTACATTGAAAACCTATTCTATTGGTTTCTTTCCTTTATTTTTTGAAACAGGCTCCTCGCCAGCAGGAGGATCCTCTAGGCAAAGAGGAGAATTAATGAAATTAACATCCCTGAGCATTCTGACGTTCATCACAGAAGGTGTATCCAAGAGATGCTCAGGACGAGACAATTCAACCTGAGAATGAAGGCTATAATCACCAAGGTACTTTGAAATCAAGCTACGAGGAATGGAACGAGCTGGGATCCATGCCATGTCCAATTTGAAAGGTGGTACAGGCAGGTCTAATAATGATGGAGCATGATAATCCCATAAATAATGCCCTTGCTCCAATTTTAACACACCCGATGCGTTCAACCATCCTTGCTTGTAACCTTCATTGTTGGCATGTTCAATACGAGCATCCAGATGAACAAGAGCTTCATTATATCCTGCCATCTAGAATTCCCTGGGTTGTTTATGAAATTGAAAGGTTAATCTGTCCAATTGCTCGAGAAGGTTTTTGGCAAAAAGATCCTTAGTATGAAGAGCAGACTTTGTCGCAGCCAGTTGATCTTCTAAAGATAAGTTTTTCTTGGACAATTCAGACAGAGCACGATCCTTAGCCTTCAGTTGGAACGCTTGAGTTTCCAGAGTAGATTGTGTGCGAGCCTCTTCAACGTTGCGACTAAGAACTCTTGATCGGCTCCGAGAATCAACTGGAGAACTTTGCTCCTCGCCAATTCTTCCTCGTCCCCGAGAACCTCTTCCTCATCCACGAGCAGTCCCAGAAACAGCAGATCTTCTTAAATCATCCAGCTCTTGCCTTAATTTGGCATTTTCGACCTCTAAGAAAGAAAAACCCTCATCAGTAACGGGCACTAGAGCATTGGAAGATGACGCTGTAGATTCATATTGAGCCAACTTTTTCTGTAAATTATTATTTTCCTGTTCTAAGATCTCGGCAATCTGCCTGCAAGCTTCAACTTCACCTTTTAGGGTCATTTCCCTAATATCATATCCAGCAATGATCTTCTTATGGCCTGTTTCAGAAGAGAGCTGCTGGTATCTATTTTCATAATCCTTGTGCAATGAAGCCAATGATGCATTGTGTTGATTTTGAAGATCGTCTATGGAACCATGAAGTTCCTCGATCAATTCGTAGTATGCCACATTATTGGCCACAGATCTATCAAGTAAATCCTTCAGATACCGGTAAGCCTCAACTGCTTGTTCTGAGGCATCGTGACCAAGGATGTCAACAATCTCTGATACACTTAGGTCTGTATGACCAGCTTTATAATAGCCATTGCATTGTCGCATCAATTCAGTATTAGGAGCAGATATCAATTCCATTCTGGCCAAAAATTAATAAAGAAGAGGAAGCAGGAGTTAATAAATAAGAGCAGACAGAGTATCAACAAAGAAGAGAAACGAAGATGTATTTTATTAGATCATCAAAAAGTTACATTGTTCGATTACAAGTAAGGAAATATAGAAATGATACCGAACAACTTCACACCTTTTCCTTGTCCCCCAAGACTTTCTCGGGAGGCTGGGACGAGGAGCTCGGTTGCTCGGTGGTAACAACGGTTTGATCAGCAGGAATCTTCTCGGGAGGAGGAGGCATGGAAGAAACGTCCTCGTTGATAGAGGGTTGAGAAGCAGAGACTGGGTCACCCGTAGCCATAGAAGATTCATCTGAGACAGGCTCATCTTCTTCTTCTTCCACAATTGCTGGAGGAGGACCAGGGAGATGTTGTTGGAATAGCTCAGAATCATCTTGAACCTTCAACTCTTGCAGAGCAGCTACCCAACCATCGTGGAAGTATTTCAACTTCCCATATTGGACTTGGGATGCCATTGCAGCAATCCCCTTATCCCATCCTTTCTCCCAACCAGCACTGAAATTTTTCTTAACTGAAACCTTTCTTCTCAACTTCTCCGAGGAGAGCTTCACATCCAATTCCTCTTTCTTGACCTTGATATCCCGCAGGGTAGATAACTCTTCCTCTGCCTTTTTCAGCTGGCCATCATATTCCTGATGTTTAACCTCTAAACCTTTTACTTTCTCCTCCAAATTCTTGGAGGTTTCGGCCATTTTCACCTTCTCAGCCTCAGCCACAGCTAATTTCTTCTCCCAAACAGCTTTTTCGTCAACATATTGTTGACGAGATTCCTTTAAAGACTGGGTCAAACCCAACAGAGCATCCTCTACTCCTGACGAGGAGCTTGAAGCTTTAATAGCTTCATCCTTATTCACAATATTATTAAAACAGTTCACCAACTGAAAGATGAGAAAAATAGCAAAGTCAATACAAAATGCAAGCTTTCAGAGAGAGAAAGAAAAAATAGAAGTATAAGAAACTTACTGAAGCAAGGTGACGAGCAGCTAAGGATGTCAGCATATCCCTAGGAATTCTTTCATCAATACCATGGACCTCGGGTACGACTGAGCTCATTGCAGAACTTGGAAGAGTGATGTTTGGAACATCAGTACCACCAGCAGGTAAGGAGGAGGCAGTTTCAGCCGGAGTAACTAAGGATGATTTCCTCAATCTCTTCAACGGGTGGTCAGAACCTTCAACCAAAGAGGTCTTGGTCGGAGAGATTGTAATTACATCTACAGGAGCATTTTTCTTGCTCAGAACCATTGGGGGCTTCTCGGTAGCTTTAGAAGACCCAGGATCCACTTTTTTAGTCCCCTCTGGGGCATCAGTTTTACTTTTCTTGGCCCCAGCAACAGAAGTAACATCATCGAAGAGAGCAGGAGGAGCTCTTTTCTTACCCATCCTTTGACTTAAAGGAAGATGAGAATATGAAGATGAACCTTCTGGAGTTGAAGCTGGTTCAACAGGGCGAGCAGTATAAGAGGTTGTGTAACTCTTATACTGTAACAGATATGAGGCAGACCTGATGTGTTCGTCCGCAATGTTCTTGTGCAAACCCCAGATAAGTTTCAGATGCTTGATATTAACCTCTGATTCTTTTGGAGTTCTTCTTTTGCTATCAACTGCAAATAAATACATAACGAGATATCAATCATACATTTTGTCAAACATAATGAAAGCATAATTTCATAAATAAAATAAAATGAAAAATAAACCTATCCCATTGCCATATGGGGGGCATCTGGGACCGTTGTATACTTCATCTCCAGTTAAAGGGGCATATTGCCAATTTTTTATAACCAACCCATGTTCAAAATAATCTCTATTTGAGTCAGGGAGGTTAACTACAAGAGCCCTATTCAGAAACCTAGTTTTTAAGTAATAAATATTATCTAGAGTGGCCCACTTATAGCAGTACATAATCTCAGGGATCCCAATACGAGTCCCATGAGTTAGATTTAATTTGTGCACCCCATTAATTATTCTCCATGAATTGGGGGCTATTTTTGCAGGGACAAGATCAAAATATTGACAAAATTCAAGACACAATGGATTTGGTGGAAAGGAAAAACCACATTCAGCAACAAAAAGACTGGGGAACCAATGTCCCTCAGCCAATCGAAAGTAATCTAAAGGCTCAGAAAGAACCTCTAGAGTTACCCACGAAGGAATGGAAAAATCAGAACGAAATTTCTCAACAGACTCCACAATATAAACCATACTGAATAAAAGAGAAGAAAGGAAAAAGATCTTACAGGAAGGAAGGACGAATGTTGACAACGAACGAAAACAAGGATGAACGCACAAGAGAGAAGGGGAAAATAGAAAGCTTGAAGGCAGAAAATTGGAAAACGTAGAAGACGGTATGGTTACCTAAGAAGTTTAAATACTTTGCATTGGGAAGCGACGAAAGAAATGATTACCAAAAAGAAACTACTGAACTTCCGGCGGCTAACAGGACAAAAACTGCACGGAGATCGAAGCGCTTATAAAAAATTCAAAAAAAGGGCGGAAGCTGCGAAATGAGAAGGAAATTTGAACACAATGTTCCTGAAACCCAGGAAAAGTCATTTAATATTGCCATATACCGAGAAAGAATGTTCCATACTCCTCAAAGTTCGAAATATGAAACATTGGGGGCTTCTGTTGATACCAAAATTAATATGCTGATGTGGACGAATAATACGAAGACACGTGTCAATCTACGTGGCATAATAGCAGCGAGGAAGTTCATTTCCCGACCAATCATGCTTCTTTCCGAGAAACGAGGATACACCGAGGAACTCTAGCGCACCGAGGTACTTTAGTGCTCCGAGGAACTCTAGCACACCGAGGTACTCTAGTGCTCCTAGGAACTCCTGATCAGCGAACAGCTATGGCGGTCCGAGCTGCACCTCGGTCGTATCATTAATTTCCAGATAATCAACAGTTCAGATATTCATTGAATGCTTATATTCTTGATGCGCACGCTGCATAAAATGTATTACCCTTTCACATGTATATCATTTAATGTATCGAACCTTTCATGTACAGCCTCAAGGCTATAAATACCTTGTACCAAACCCATTCAAGGGGACCGGAATTTCTTGAAAGAACTTGTAATCAAGAATTCCATAAACACTCAGCAATAACATAACAGTGGACGTAGGCTTTATTCCTAGTCGAACCACTTTAAAAATCTTTGTCTTATTTATTTATCTGTGATTAAATAATTAGAGCGATCTAGTTTTTTACATCAACACTCGTATTTATATGTTAACATGTTTTCCAGGGGTTAATTGATATTTTATAGGTATTTGGATGCTATGTTAACACTTCATAAAATGCTACTGCCAAATAATCTTATTATTCAAAGAAGAATTGAGAATTCAACATTGAGTTCAAAAAGAAAAAAACAAAGCTAAAAGTAGAATTTCTTTGAATTGGCTGCATTCCAAGATCTTGGTATCTCCCTTCCCTCTAGAATTTCCTAGTGGTAGGCTCCTTGTAGGTCGTCTTTTATCATCTTGAAAGGCCCCTCACAGTTTAGTCCTTGCCTGCCATTCGATGGTTTCACAGCGCTGCCAAGAACTATCCTCAGGACGTGGTCCCCAACCTGGAATGTTCTTGGATTGACTTTTTTATTATAGTGCTTTGCTAGATATTGTTGGTAGGCCGCCAGTTTCACTAGAGCCAATTCCCTTCGCTCGTTGGCTAAGTCAAGTTCAGCGAGCAATGCTGTATCGTTTTGCCTTGGTCAACCAGAGTGGAGCTCATGATGGGGAGGCCAACTTCTAAAGGGATAATTGCCTCTATCCCATACATAAGTGCGAATGGTGTCTCTCCAGTTACTCTCCTTGGGGTGGTGCGGTAAGCCCATTGGATATTGGTCAGTTCATTTACCTATGCTCCCTTGGCTCGCTCTAAACATTTTTTTATCCCATCGAGCACCATTTTGTTGGAAGCCTCCGCCTGTTTGTTGCTCTGAGGGTATGCCACAAACTTGAAGTAGTGTCTGATTCCATGGTCGCTGCAGAAACCTTAGAAAAGTTCACTCTCGAACTGAGTTTCGTTGTCAGTGATGATAGTCCTGGGGATCCCAAAGCGAGTGATGATGTTTTTCCATATGAATCTTGTCATGTCTGCATCTCTAATTTTCGCTAGTGTCTCAGCCACTATCCACTAGGTGAAGTTGTCTGTTGCAACCAATAGATACTTGTGATTACTGGTTGTAGTTGGCAGAGTGCCCACGATGTCCATACCCTATTAGGCGAAGGGCCACGGTCTAGTAAGTGAGTTTAGGTCACTGGCTGGCTGGTGAACCATGGGTGCGTAAAGTTGGCACTTTTTGCACCTTCGAGCATAGATTACAACGTCTTTCTGCTTATATGGCCACCAGTACCCTTATT
Organism: Sambucus nigra; assembly: GCA_949130495.1. NCBI lineage: Eukaryota > Viridiplantae > Streptophyta > Magnoliopsida > Dipsacales > Adoxaceae > Sambucus > Sambucus nigra. The sequence goes on along the minus strand of OX422222.1, from coordinate 89,763,650 downwards.
TCATTGCTTGTAAAGATAGAGACCTTCCCCCAATATGACTCCAATAGATCCCCTCATGGAGTTCATATAGGACTTGCTCGATGTTTTGCGAATGAACGCACTGGAGGTAAGGGCCAGTGAAAGATCTCTTGTACAACTTACCTTTAAAAGATAAGTGAAAGGGAGCAGCTTTAACTCTTATCAGATGAGCGGTCTTCTTATCTGTTGGTAGTACGCCATCCTTCAAATAATCCCTTATGGGGTCCATCCAACTGGGGGCTATTTTGATCTGGAGAACATGCTCTACACTCGACAGTTTGTTGATCTGGTTGATACGTGGTTGGGCAAGGAAATCAATCTGAATTGTCCTCTTCAAGTCGGAGTTGATTGCTGAGCTTAAGGCTACTAGGGCATCAGCATGGCTATTCTGTCATCTGGGAAACTGCTGGATACTGATGTGTTCATAGTGGCGAGATAGTCTGCCATCCTCTCATCTCTTGAATTGAGATAGGTTGCCATCTTTTTGCATCCTCTCATCTCTTGCATTGGAGACCAACTATGAGTCGTCAAACACTTGGAGTCACTTTGCTCCGATCGTTCGCGCCTTTTGTAGGCCCGTGATTAGTGCCTCATACTTTGCTTCGTTGTTAAAGGCTTCAAATCCAAGCCTGATTCCTTACTCAAGTATTGTATCTTCGGGGATAATCAGGACGGTGCCTACTCCTCCCCCTTTTGAATGGGAGGCTCCATCCACGAATAGTCTCCAGACGCCTAATGTTGTGGCAGCTTCACTCTGATGAATTGTTTGGGGCTTGTTGTAAGGCTATTCTCCTATAAACTCAGTGATGAAATCATCGATGACCTGCCCTTTGATGGAATTCCTCGGCTAGAACTAAATGTCAAATTGCCCAAGCTTAACCGACCATTTTGATAGTGTAACTGAAAGTTTTGCTTTCCTCAGGACTGCTTTAAGAAGGTGGGATGCAAGTACGATGATGGAGTGGGCTTTGAAATAGTGTTTTAATTTCCTCGAGGCTACCACTAGCGCAAAGGCGAGCTTTACTAGGTGTAGGTATCATTGTTCGGTGTCTAAAAGGGTCTTGCTCACGTAATAGACTGGGTACTGGATACCCATTTTTGCATACCACTTCAAAACTTATAGAATGACTAGATACTGCGAGGTAAAGGTATAGATAATTATTCTCTTGAAAGATTATGAGCAAAGGCGATTTGCTGAGGTAAGATTTGACTCCTTCCAATGCCCTCGAGAAATCCTCATTCCACTCCACATCCTTGCTTTTCTTCAACAATAGGAAGAACGGTTGGCACCTTTCGAAAGACTTTGAGATGAACCGATTTAGGACGACGAGCATTCCCATGAACTTCTGCATGTCTCTTATGGTTCGGGGTGGATGCACCCTGATGATAGCATCAATTTGGTCTGGTTGGCTTCAATACCACTTTTGGTAACCAAGAACCCAAGGATTTTTCCTGATTGGACACCAAAGGAAATCTTACTCGCATTGAGCCTCATTCGGTACTTCTTGAGGATGTCAAAGGTCCTTGATAAGTTAGAGAGGTGGTCATCTTTGATATTTCTCTTGACGAGCATGTCATCGATGTATACCTCCATGGTGCTTCCCATTTGGTCTTTGAACATTTTTGTGACCAACCGCACATAAGTTTTCTCTGCTTTTTTTTAGCTAAAAGGGCATAACCTTATAGAAATATAACCCAACTGTGGTTATAAATGTTGTTTTGTCTTGATATGGCTGGTGCAGAGGGATCTGCTAATACTTAGAGTATGCGTCCAGGAAGCTCATCATTTCGTGTGCTGTCATAGCATCCACCACCTGATCAATCTTTGGGAGGAGGAAGTTGTCTTTAGGGCATGCCTTGTTGAGATCAGTGAAATCGATGCAGAATCTCCACTTTTCGTTGCTCTTAGGGACAACCACTGGGTTGGATAGCCACTTGGGGAACTGGACTTCCCGTTTGGATCCTGCATCTAGTCATTTTTCGACTTCCTTCTCCACTGCCTTGGCTTTTTCTGGAGCAGTTCTGCGAGCTTTTTGTGCTACTGGTTTAAAAGATGGGTCGACATAAAGTCGATGGAAAGTGATGTTAGGATCAACCCCGGGCATCTCGTAAGGCTCCCATGCAAAGACATCTAAGTAACTCCGAAGTAGGGTGACCAACTCCTTCTTTTGACAGTCAGTGAGTGAGATTTCGATCAAGAACTCTCTTTCGTTTGAGTTGCTACTAGCTGTGACTTCCTCCAGGACCTCGACGACTCTTTCTGAGGGGAGGAGCCCAGTCTCCTCCACTCCTGGTCTCCCATATCTTAGTTGCTATTTGGAGAGCATTAGCCTCTCATATTCTTCGTCATTGCTCCTAACTTTTTCAACCTTCTTCTCTGGTTTGGGGCAGATGGCTGCTATAAAGCACTTCTTCTCCATCGCCTGATCTCCATATATTTCCACCGCTCCTCGTTCAATCACACACTTGAGCTTCTAATGGTAGGTAGATGGAACGGCCTTTATCGCATGCATCCATCCTCTATCGTGGATTTCTTGGTAGGATGAATCAATATCGACCACGAGAAACTTGATCATTTTCGAGATGTTTCCTGCCCTTAGTGGAAAGACGATCTTTCCCAAAGGGATGGTTATTTTTCCAGTGAAGCCAACTAGAGGAACGGTGGCTTCCTTTAGGTCGGTGACACTTAACTTCAACTTCTTGAACAGGTTGAGGTACATTACTTTAGATGAGCTACCTTGGTCGGTGAGCAACCTGTCGACATCGTAGTTAGATATCCTGAGTGTAATAATAAATGCTTCATGATGTGGGGTTCTTATTCCCACTAGGTCCTCATCTGTGAACACAATGTGCTTACTGTAGTCGACATCCTCTACTCATCGATGCTTCCCAACTTGCATTTTGGCTGGATCAATTTGAAAAGTTTGCATTACTGCTGTAAGCTTTTTTACTTCCATCCGAGCCTTATTCCTTGAATCTGTTTGAGGTCGGACACTCCATGAATTACTGTGAACTCATGGCCGACGTCTTCCTCGAGCACGTTGTTGGGCCTTTGATCTCCATTGGCAGCTACCTTTTCTGCCTTTTTTTCCACAAATTCACTCAAGTGTCCATTTTGAGCTAACTCTTCAAGGTGAGATTTGATGGCTTTGCACTGCTCGGTTTTGTGCCCGCCCACTTTGTGGAAAGCACATCTCAGTGAGTTATTCCTATTTTAAGGGTCTCCATCCATTTTCCTAGGCCACTTAATAAACGGTTCGTCCTTGATCATTTCCAGAATCTTATAGATCGGTTCTCTGAAAACTGTGTTTACTGCTTGAAATACCATCGAGGCATAACTCTTGCTCCCATTTTTAGGGACATTATTTCCCCCACTCTTACTCCCTTTCTTTTGACCTTCATTCTTGTTGTTCCCCTTGTCGGCGATCTTGGCGCGACCATTTTCTCTTGCACTGAGATGGGCCACGTCTTCGACTTTGGCATATTTATCAATACGAGCCATCAAGTCGTCGATGGTTGTGGCCTCCTTCTTAGTGAGGGATTAGTGTAAGAGGCAGGATCTGGGTAAGCTAATATTAAAGGATGCCACGACCACATGCTCCGAGCAGTCCTCGACCTCATTGAACAACTCCCAATACCTCTTTGTATAGTCTTTGAGGCTCCCATGAGGTTTTTTCTTCATTGTCAACAAAGCATCCGTCCTCTTCGGATGGGAGCTACTGGTAATGAAGAGAACTGTGAAGAGCTCTGCCAGGGACTCGAAGTTCTTAATGGATCTGGGAGAGTTTCTCGAACAACTTTTGAGCCATATTGTGTAAGCTCGATGGGAAAATTTGGCACATTAGTGCATCCTTGTGGTTCCAAAAGGGTCATGGCCTACCTATACTGTCTGACATGGTCGATGGGATCAGTTTTTCCATCCTATATCTTGAACCTGGGCATTGTGAACTTCTTAGGGGCTTCCTCCTCCTCTATTTCCCTTTAGAAAGGGGACTTCATTTGGGTCCTGAGAGCTCGCCTGGCTAGCTCTCTTGTCGATCTGGCACCCCGATGTGCTAGGTATTGGTCCATATCTCTCCGAACCAAATTTTGTATATCATCGTTTCCTCGGCCTGGGCTCCTGTAATGGCGAGCTGATTATTATTGGTCGGACCAGTCGTTATTTGACCCATGTCACTCATTTCTTTGAGATCCATGTCTCGGGCTCCTTCCTCGACTACGAGATCTGCTCGCCTGAGGTATAGGAGTCCGATAATGGCATTCCCTTGTATTGCGATGGAGTTCTCACTCCATTTTCTCCATTCTCCTTTTGAGGCGGTCATTCTCAGCTTCCTTCTTACGAGTGGCCTCCTCCAGCTCTTGGGGTCAGGCCTCATAGGCATCGATCAGCGTGGCAACTTGCGTGGACCTAGCTGGTCCCTGTCTTTCTTCTGAGGCCTTGTGTTTGAGTGTTGAACTTTAGATCTAATCCTACGAGGGACAAGTTGCTCTTGAATATCCCCTGCTTGAGGGGCATTGCTATTGTGACCAGACATTATAAGTTCTTGTTGGCGAAGGCTTTCTTAAAGGAAGAACAATCTCTTCCCACAGACGGCGCCAATTGTGGTGATAATAAATCTCAACATAAATTATAAGTAAATGCAATCACCAGGAAAATAAAGAACTGAAATACGAATATTCACGATCACACACAATACAATATATACGTGGTTCGGCAAATTGCCTACGTCCATGGTGGTGCTCTTTGTTTGTATTTCTCGTTTCGACATGGGAGTGTTTCATATTACATACCCTTTGCCCCAGGCCAGGGATACAATATATATAGTTAAACTTCAGAGAGTGAGAGTATTGGTACCTCCCACGCTAACCCACTATCCCTAGAACATCTCGTGAGAGATTTTAGGAACAGAATGGGTTATTGCTAACTAATTATTTGTGAGGATTAGGAGTTTGGGTCGGGCTCTCCCTATTTTTAATAGGGCTTAGTCCGACTTCTATTGGGCCTACGAAAATCGGCGAGGTACCCACATTAAGAATAACTCCCTTGGTGAAAAAATCAATTTTGCCAAAGACTATATCATATCTAAAAGACGAGATGTAACTCAAGGAAAGTTAATAAAAGAGACTTTCAAGCAGATTCCTTTAATTAAAGATAAAAGAGACATTTATTCAATCCAATGGGGATGTGGTAGTGAATCTAATAAATTCAAAAAGAAACTAGATTGGAAATAAAAGAAGTTTAAGGCTAGACCTTTAGGTTTTCCAAAGCAATATAGATTCAGACCATCTACTACCTTTAGAGAAAGGAACTCTAAGACTAAGGAAAATAGATTTAACCAAAGAAGATATTTTAAGAAGAACACCAGTAAGAATAAAAAGGTTCCTAATTATAGGAAAGAAAAAAAAAGTAGCTCAATCTAAGACTACCATCAAAGAATTTTGGACTTGGGGAAAAGAAGGACACTTTGCTAAAGACTGTCCTAACAAAAAAGATAAAGAAAGTATCAAAATTATTAATACAATATTAGACTTTGCATATCAAGAAGAATTAGACATTCTATATGCTATAGAAATATCAGCTATAGAAAATGATGAAAATAACAATATCTATAATGTCTACACAAATAGTGATTCAGAAGATTATAATAGTGATAGGAATGAATATGAAGACTCCCAAAATACATTAGATTTATATTTGATGCAAATTAATCAAGATGATGAATACATAGATTTTAAAGAAGCTCGGTATAAATGTATATTGAGCCATTTTTTAAAGTAAAGATGGATAGTTAGTAATCTTGAGTTACTAACATATATACCTAGATGTTTCTTTGATGAAAAACATTATCGCACATTTCAAATGAAACATAGCAAGAAAGACTTTAGATGTGTAGAATGCTTTGAGACTATATAAACATAATTATTTATGGTTTGTGTTATTTATAAATTACACTACCATGAAAATTATTGAAGAACTAGATTTAGAGCAATTTATACTACCCAGTATGATGCTTAAATAGACCAAGATATTAAAACGTATTATGAAGATATTGATAGAAATGTAGAGAGGAGATTATAAGAAAATAAAGACTTAAAAGTAAAGGGAATTGTCTATGATTTAAAAGATGACTACTCTGATAGTAGTTCATAAGACCTAACACAATTAGAATTCATAGATAAACCTCAAAAAATAATATCTATTCTAGAAAATAATAATTTAGGAATATCTACTAAACCACATGATTGTTTTGTAGAATTATTCATACAACATAAAGATTATCCTAAAATACTTTCATCCTTTATAGATACAGGATGCTCATAGAGTATTTGCAAAGCTAATGCCTTTCTTGAAGATTATTTTCTAGATAGTAATCAAGAGATCCATGGTAAGGTGGCTAATAGAGAACCATTTACCTTATATTTTGAGACTGTTCTCATTTATTTTAAATTAGGAAAATAGACTAACAAAACTGTTAATCATTGATTTTGGATAATGGATCCTCGTCCTAATTTCACAGGAAACATTATTTTAGGACAAGACTTTATTAGTAAATATCGTCCTTATACTTAGTTATAATGATAAGATATTAATTACTGATAAAGAGGAATTTAATATTAAAGCCCCTCTAATAGACCACAAGACTGCTTTTGACCTTATGCAGGTCAAATGAAATTATAGACCAATCAACCATCAAAGTTCTTCAGCTGAGCATGGTGGACCAAGACATACAAACCAACAAGAAGATATATAAATAACTAAACCCTTACAAAAAGAATGTAAGTGTCCAGATTAAAAGTGTTATAAGCAAATAGAACTTATACAACAAGACATTTTAGATCAAGCTCAACAAACCTTACTAAAGGTCCAAGCTATATCCAAACAAAAGAAAATGGATATAGAAGGAGAAAAATAAAAGATTAGGCAATTAGCAGAGCCTACTTTAGGAGAAAATTCCATTGCTAAGTGGGACAAAGACCAAAGTTAATGTGAAATTATCCCTATCAACCCAGACGCACTATTAATGGTGGAACCATTAAGAAAGGATATTCTCAAGAAGATAGAGAATAATTAAAAAAATACATAGATAAAATGCTTAAGCTTGGCATTGTTAGAGAAAGTAAAAGTAGACATAATAGCCTGGCTTTCTTCGTTCAAAATGAGTCTGAACGAAAGAGAGAGAAAATACGTATGGTTATAAATTATAGACACCCTAATAAGAATTGTGAATTTGATTCTTATAAGATCCTAGACAAAAATAATCTAATTAATTTGATTAAAGACAGAAGTATATTTAGTAAGTTTGACTATAAGTCGGGCTTCTGGCAAATAAAGATGCATCCATATAGTAAAACTTGGATATCCTTTAGTATGCCCTAAGAAAAATATGAATGGTTAGTAATGTCATTTGGATATTTGAATACCCCTCAAGTATTCCAAAGACGAATGGATAATATCTTTAGACCTTATTCAAAATTTTGTCTTGTTTACATAGATTATATTCTAATTGCCAGCAAGACTGAGATAGAACAAGTAGATCACCTTAAAAATATTATCTTAGAACTAGATAAACATGGAATTGTTATTTCTGAAATGAAAATTCAATTATTTCAGACTGAGATAGACTTTGTGGGAATGCATATTAATAAAGAAAAAATATCCTTAGCAAAACACAAAACCAAAAAGATTCTTGAGTTTCCATACCAACTTAAAGATAGAAAATAATTACAATCATTTTTAGGATTGCTAAATTGTGCTGCAGATTTTATTAAAGACCTTGCTTAAAAAGACAAATCCTAACTTCCAAATTAAAAGGTATCGACAAGACCAATCCTTTTAAATGGACTAAAGATGATTTTGAAGTTATAAGACTAATCAAAGAAGCAGTTAAGAATATACCTTTACTTGAACCGCCTAATGCAGAAGATTAATTTATAGTATAAAAAGATGCATCTAATAAACAATGGGGAGCAATATACTTTGCCATTTATCATCAGAAAAAAAAGAAACTTTGTAGATATAATTCTGGAAGTTTTACTGATTTAGAAACAAGATATACAGCCCATGAAAAAGAAGTTTTAGCCAAAGTAAGGGCTATAGAAAAATACATGCTGCTTCTTAGACCTAAACATTTTACTGTTTATACTGACTCTTCTTATGCAGTAAAATTCAGAGAATTAGACCTATCCAAATCAGGGACTAATATACTTATTAGATGGCAACACGTGCTTAATGGTTATGACTTCTCTGTTATTCATATTAACGGAAGAAAAAATACGATTCCAGACATCATATCTAGAGAACCTATGTTTCCTAACACCAATGTTATCTCTTGTTTTGTGTTGCAAACATAAGACTTAAACATCTTGAGTTCCTCCGGAACGAATAGACTAAACAAAGAAAACATTGCAGACTATCTTAGACACGTAAAACCAAATGTTGGTGTAATGCAAAGGGAGACTCATATTCAAGACTCTCAAGAAAGACAAATTTTGTAGAACATTGATGATATTCTAGTTCCTCCTGGAAAATCTAGACTTGAAATTGTTTCTCAGAATAGACTAATTGGGAAGATGTATTTTCCCCAATATAGACCAGACCAAAGATACCTAGAGTTGATTAAATATAGACTAATTTTCTAATGATGAAAATACTCTTATAGACGCCCTGTGGTGGAATGTTAAAAATAGACTATGGGTAGAATTCAAACATAATTTCAAAGTTGTTGCTATATTCATGAGACTTCAAAGACTTGCAGTAGCTCAACTCAGTAGTACTGCTACGCCTAGACCTCAGACTCAAACATATGCTCAGACTCTTGGAGAATCCTCCAAAATTAAACAAACTGATAATTTTTTTTATCAGAAAAAATACTTTTAAGGCTAAGATTGTTATACAATTTGGCCATAATAATCTTCCATTTTCAGAAGAATGTCAAAGAGAAACTAATAGCATTATTGATAATTTCAATATGTTATTATCTAAAATTACTAGAGATGTCTTAATGATTAGAGGTTTCTTTAAAGACATTCCAAAAAAATATCTTTTGGAAAAGCAGATATGGCTCAGATAACTTTAGCAAACCACGGGTTCATTGGACTCATCCAGGTAAAGACTGTAGACGACTCTATTGCTCTTGGAAAAATAGTACATGAGTACATCAAGAAGGTAAAAAACTTTCTTCCCCTATTTTTCAGGATCTACCAGATTGCTCTAAGTTCCTGTAGAGGAATGAGAGTTGAAGGATTTAGACTCATTAGATTTTCCAATTACTCATTTGAAGACGTTGAGATTTTATCCGGAGACGAGATTATAGACCTAAGTATTGATAAATACAGACTCCAAATTTCCCAAGATATGGAAACGATAGAAATTATGGAGTTGTTAACAGGTGAAGACATATGGTACACTGCAAATCATAAAGAAGACCTCGTTATCCAAGATGATGAGCCATTCAATGGAAGGCTCAATAAAGAATCCAAGGAAATGGTTGAGATAGCTTTGCCAGCCATCCTTAGAGTGGTGGGCCTCATTAATGAATTCTTCAACAATAATGCTTTACCACACCAAGACCATGCAAAAATGATAACAGAAGAAATAGAAGAAATGAGAAGGGTCCCACCTTATTAAACAAGATGTTAAAGACGGAGAACTCAATAATTTAGACTTTTGAAAAGCAGAAGATTCGTTTAAGCAAAGTGACAACTTTTCTTTTTATAAAAGATGAAGATCGGGGACGCTAGACGTAATTGTTGGGAAGAAAAAAAAATTATTTAGACTCTGAAAAAGACGTTGACCTAAATTATTAAAAGATGAAGAATCTACTTTATGTAAAGTAAATAGTATAGACTTTAATTATTTGTTTTTGCTTCCACCGGTTAGCTTTAAGCCACCGGTAGCCAATCTTATGTATTCTCCCTTGTGCTATAAAATGGATAGTTGGGTTGTATTATAAGATGGAGAATATGAGAGAGAGAGAGAGAGAGAGAGAGAGAGAGAGAGAGAGAGAGAGAGAAAGAGCTCAAAGAGTAATATGTACATGAGTGAGTAAACCTCTCATAATTAGGCGAGAGGGGAGAGTTGTATTTACTTATGGAATGCAATAAAAGTATTTTTTTCTAGAAATCTCTTATGTTAAGTTGTTATTATTCTCCAAACATCTCCAACTTTCTGTTCATAACGAACTATTGTGTGGAACCTCTGGTGTAACACGTAGGTATTATACTATTGAACCGTCGCCAGGTGCCGATTTGCCGTGAGCCATTAGCCATGGAAATAGGTCCAAAACCAAACTAGTGGACTGGGGTATGACCCACAAAGAGAGAGTTGTAGGAGGCCCAGACCGGATAAGAGCCCAGACCGGAGAAGAATAGTAACAAAACTGAAGAGACGAAGGAAAGAATATAAAAATATTGCTTACCAGAAGGAAGGTATAAACTCGAACCAAACCCCTAGATATTTTAAATATTATTGTTAAAAGTTAAAAATAATTGCATGAGCCTACAAATCACTACAGACTTTTTAGCATTTGTTAATCAAACAAATCCAGACTTAACAAGAGAAATCCAAGAGTGGACTCTCATAGACCCCTCAGATAAAGTACTTATAGAAACTGCTTTAAAATATGCAGGAGGTACCTACATATATATAGACCAAACTATTGAGTGGTTAACACGAGAAGTACATAGAATAAAAATAATTAAAATAGGGATCTGTGATATCTTCAAACAAGAATTAAGAACAGAAGAGTTCGCAGAAGAACTTTCAAGATCACAAAATTACCAAGAATATACTAGAATACTTGAAGATACTATAGAAGTACTAATACATTAGACGCAAAAGGTTAGCTGAAGCAAGAACTACTTTAATTAGAGTACAAGGAATCCGTCCTCTTCTTAGAAACGTAGAGACAACTTCCCCCAAAACGTATCGCATATTTTTATCATCCTATGGTGACAACGAATTAGACGAATTTATAGAAGACAACCTGATTTACATTGTTAATACTCAATACCGCATAAGGTATTTATGACTAGAGTATTTTCCTCAAAAACCCATTGAAATCTCTAAATACCCAAAGGAAAATATTTATATAGATAACCCTTATTATTCTAAAATTCAGTACGACAGTGACGGAAAAAGCTAGAGAAGTAGCAGTAGCCCTGAAACTTCTACACTTAGACTTCCAGATTAACTAGGTTTTAAATAATCTTAAAAGACCCTAGAAATCATTAGGGTAGAAATTAATATTCCCATAAACCTTAGAAAGATAAAGGGGTCCCTAAGCAGTCCATAAATAGACAAACGCGGTCCAAAGACCTTTTTGGAAGATAGCTAATCTGCATTCTATTCGCATACTTAAATCCACACAGGAGCCCAACTCTCTCTTTCTCTCTCTCTCTATATATATAGTAGTTTCATGTGAACATAGATATAACATGTTAGAGTCTTCTTTTTGCTATTCGATTCTATACTGCATTCTTGTATTTTTCCACTAAGTACTCGGGTCATTCCCTCATCTTTGTTACGACGGGTTGGGGGAAGTTTTGTATTTTGAGAGAGTTATATATGTAAGTATTCTTTTTATTTTACGTTAGTAGATTTGTATGCTTGGATTCCGGTGATGCTTCCCATAGGTCCCTCACATACTTTGATTTGAAATGGAAATCGCATGCTGAAAAAGTGAAATGTTAATTAAATAAAATTGAACTAGCAATATTATGTGGATTATTTCGTTGCACTTCACCCCTAATGCTCGGGCAGAACTGGGTGTAATACCCCATATTTTTAAGGCCTTTAATTATGGGATTAATTAAATTATATTGGGATAAATTAATTTAATATTAATCCATAATTTTAAAATAAATATTTACTAGCGTGACGAGAGTTAGTAATTATTGGTAAGAATTATGTTGAATGTTACTTAATGAGTAAAGTAATATATGATATTGAATTAGTTAAAATTGTCGCGAGTGAATAATACGATAGTTATAGAAAATAAGTCGAGACGCGCGTGCCAGCCGTGTCGGGACTAATTTAGAGAAATAAAAAGTAAATTGATTTTAAGTCACCCGTATAGTCATTTCAAGTGTGCCAATGTGTCCGGAAGGGTAGAGATATTTAGAAAAGTGTACCCGGGGATTTAGTTTGGGTCTTGGGACGATTTTAGGCCTAACCGACAACCCGAGAGGGCATTTTAGTAATTTCTAATTTGGGGCCTTAATTAATGACGAAAATTAAATGGTTATATCTAATGGAAGTTAGATTCCTCGAGGGTTAGAAACACTTGAGTTGCAGAGAGGTTAAGGAAGATAGAAGAGAGGAGGTTTCCAAGGGGGAGAACCATTAATCCTACACCGTTCCAACCAATTCAACCACTAACGCGTAGATCGGAGAACGGGGAGCATAGATACACCCATCATCTTCTACAACTCTGACCTTTGATTTCCAGGTAAGTATCTATCTTGCTGTTCTTTAGTTGATATTTCATCCATGTTAGAGTAGGAAATATAATTATGAGTTTTTATGGAGATTTGAAGTAATTGGAAGGCTAGAATTCATGGAAATCATGTTAGGCTAATGTCCTTATCATATGTAGAGCATTTATCACGAATTTTAATAATCATTAGAGGAGGAAATCTGGAAATATCATGTGGATTCTTGAATTAATATTGTAAACTAGGGTCAGAGGCCAAATCATGAATGGTACCCATTTAATGATGATTCTTGGAGAATTAATGAATGTTTTACATTAAAAATCATCCATGCCTATTTATATAATGTTTGTAATGTTTGGTTGAGAGTTTGGAAAATTTTAATGGAGATTTTGATGATTAAAATAGAAGAAACCCGTAGGCATTTTTGCAGAATTTTTAGGCCAATAACTGTTAGATCGATCGATCGACTCAAGAATTTCGATCGATCGATCGACCCCTCCTGGAATTTGAAATTTAATTCCCTTTTAATGATTCACTCAATGTCGCTTCATGGGAATCCTTATATATAATTTATTTACAATAATGGGACTTAGGAAGGACCAGTAGGGTGGTAGGCAAGGGCCGGGTAGTATGATTCTTATATGAGATTTAACTGTGGGGTCACGAGGGTATACAATGGAGTGAAGATCGTGTCTATGTTAAATTAGGTTTTGTGAGAATCAAGAATGACTTAGACCTGTAGGGTAGAGAGTGTACACCTACTAATTTCATATATATCATAATGATACGCTCGAGAGACGAGAAGTACTTGAGAACTTGCGATAATTGAGAAAATAAAAGAATGAATGAATGAATTATACGTAGGACTCGAGCGCTACGTTCCACATATGGTTAGAATATGTTATGGGTCGTGGGTGTACCTATCTGAATAATGTAAATACATATATATGAGTGTATATATATATATATATATATATATATATATATATATATATATTATGTGAACATCTGTGTATAATCATACCCTCACTACTTGCTATCACGAAGGTTTTCACGTCGGGACAATTTTATTCTGATGTGACCTTTATGGGGAATATTGATTCATACCCTAGAACATAGGATCCATGGTACTGGCTATCTGAGAATGATAGTCAGACGGTCCTAAGAGACATGAGGGTATGTGTTGACCTTTTAGTGACTTGGAACTATACTTCGCCTCCAATACGTTTATTTTGTGTTAATACAGTTCGAGAGTGTGTCCGAACTAGTATTTCCCTCATTTGTACAAGATGTACAGGGACTTGATAGCAGAGTATTCCAGCACCATAGATTTTATGAGGGATGCCCTATTATTATATATATTATGAGTGATAAATATATGTACCTTTGATTCATCTATTGTGCTTATGAGTAGATAAAATTGAATAATTAATATTAAATAAATTAAGTGGTTGAGAACTTAAGTATGTATTGAGAAGTACATAGATGGCTTGGTAAATTCATAAGAAAAAATTATCATTTATAAATTTATAGTTATGCGATCACGTGAATCAGTATTGATAAGGGGAGATTGAGTTAGACTAGTTAACTGGGTTAGCTTTATCTAGATTAATTTAGTAGTACGTTAGGCATGCACACTAGTTGAGAGGTGAGAATTCCCAAGTGAGTGTCGATGCACTAACATGTTCGTGATAGATTTGATGTCTGGAACTTGGTTGATAGCCTATGCACCATACCATATGGCTCCAGCTGAGATGAGAGAGTTACAGGATCAGATTGAGCAATTGTTAGGACAGGGCTTCATCTGTAGGATTACCTCACCTTGGGGTGCTCCTGTGTTATTTGTAAAGAAAATAGATGGGTCATTGAGGTTATGTGTGGACTACCGAGAGTTGAACAAAGTCACGATACAGAATAAGTATATGTTACCACAAATCAATAACTTGTTCGACCAGTTGAGAGGAGCTTCCTTCTTCTCAAAAATAGATTTGAGGTCGAGATATCATCAGTTATGGATTAGGGAGCAGGATGTGTCAAAGACTGCTTTATTGACAGGATATGAATCCTACGAGTTTCGAGTTATGCCGTTTGGACTAACTAATGCTCCACTCGTGTTCATGGACTTGATGAACAGGGTGTTCAGAGAGTTCCTAGATCAATTTCTCATTATCTTCATAGATGATATTCTGATTTATTCCCAGACTGAGGAGGATCATGCCGAGCATTTGAGACGTGTTCTTCAGACTCTGCGAGAACATAAGTTATATGCTAAGTATGAGAAGTGCGGGTCTTGGCTACGCGAGGTCCAGTTCTTGGGGCACATTGTTTCCGCTAAGGGATATCCGTAGATCCGAGGATGGAGTCCATGGTGAGGGAGTGGGGTCAGCCCATGACACCATCAGAGATCCGTAGTTTTTTAGGATTGCCAAGGTACTTTAGGTGGTTAATTAGAGGATTCTCTAAGATAGCGAGTCCATTTTCTAATCTGACTCCCAAGGGGGTACCATATGTATGGGATGACACTTGTCAGTTGGCTTTCGATGAGCTAAAGGATAAGTTGACTTCGACGCTAGTTCTTGCCTTACCCAGGCTAGAAGTGGAGTACCTATTGTATACTGACGCTTCTCTACAGGGACTTGGTAGAGTACTTCAGTAGGAGGAGCGGTCTATAGCTTATGCCTCCCGCAAGCTCATATCTCACGAGAGGAATTACCCCACCCATGACTTGGAGCTAGCAGTGGTCATGTTTGCCTTACATATTTTGAGACACTACTTGTTGGGGGAGAAATTTTGCCTATTCACAGACCACAAGTCACTACAATACTTGTTCACTCAGCGAGAGTTGAACATGCATCAGCACAGGTGGCTGGAGTTTGTGAAAGATTACCAGTTCGAAATACAGTAACACCCATGGAAGGCTAACGTAGTCGCTGATGCGTTGAGCCATAGACTAGTAGGTGAGGTAGCAGAAGTGTGAAAGGTGAAATGGAAAGAGTTGGGACATCAAGATGGAGTGGCCCGATCCTTTATGTCCGTCATGACAGTCAGACCAGAGATTGTTACTAGCGTGATCTAGGCCCAAGCTACTGATTTTTTTTGCCAGGATCAGGTTGTACGGCTTCTAGTTGCGGGCGCAGAGTCCTACTCAGTGAGTTCAGATGGGGGTTTACGATTTAATGGGAGATTAGTGGTCCCGTAGGGGAGGACTTACGATGTGCAATGATGACAGAGTCGCATGGATCTCGATTTGTGGTACGTACCTAAGGGGATAATATGTACCAGTATATGAGGCGATAGTACTGGTGGAGTGGGATGAAGAAGGACATTGCGAAGTTTATGTCCAAGTGTGCCACCTGTCAGTTGGTAAAGGTGGATCATCAGAAGCCGCCAGGTTTACTTCAGCCGCTAGAGATCCCTATGTAAAAATGGGAGAGCATTTCCATGGATTTCATCACTGGGTTCCCGACACCATAGCGGGGTCACAATTCTATATGGGTAGTGGTCGATCGGTTGACCAAGGTAGATCATTTTCTTTCGATGCGGACAGACTACACTATGGGATAGTATGCCCAGTTATTTATTGCTGAGATAGTGAAGTTTCATGGGGTGCCCCTAGATATCATGTCCGACAGAGACAAGATTTTTGTTTCATTCTTCTGGAAGAGCTTTCAAGAGGCTATGGGTACCAAGCTGCAGTTGAGTACAACTTATCACCCGCAGACAAATGGGCAGACTGAATGTACTAATCGAAAGCTGGAGGATATGTTATGCATATGCGTCCTTGATTTTAGAGGGGGTTGGGAACAGTACCTTCCACTGGTGGAGTTCGCTTATAATAATTCCTACCAATTTACGATTGGCATGGACCCATTTGAGGCATTGTATGACAGACCTTGTCGTTCTCCCACTTGTTGGCTAGAGGTTAGGGATAACAAGTTACTCGGTCCAGAGGTGATTCAGGACACATCATCCAGGATTAAAATGATCAGGAGTCTCATTTGGGTAGCCCAGGACAGGCAAAAAATCTACGCCGGTGTAAAGCGGTTCTTAAGGTAGTTTAGCGTGGGGGACCAAGTATTACTGCGAGTGTCTCCTATGAAAGGACTGATGAGGTTCAGAAAGAAAGTAAAATTGTCTCCGAGGTACATAGGACCATTCCCCATTATCGAGAGGATCGAACCGGTGGCATACATACTTGAGTTGCCGAAGCACTTGCACCGTATTCATGATGTGATCCACATTTCGTCGTTGAGGCGGTATCTTCGGGATGATTTGGCCCACACTCATATTTCGATAGAGGACGTTGAATTTCATCCCGATAGATCTTATGAGGAGAGACTAATGGATATCCTAGACCATAGTGAGAGAAGATTGAGGTCGAAGGTAGTCCCATTTGTACGGGTCTAGTGGGAGGATCATAATGTGGAGGAGTCCACTTGGGAGCGTGAGGCAGACATGCGCGAAAAGTATTTAGAATTTTTCTTACAAGGTATACCTTATTTTTTAAATATCAGGATGAAATTCCGTTATTAGGGGGAAAGTATGTAATACCTTGTATTTTTATGACCTTTAACTATGGGATTAATTAAATTAAATCGAGATAAATTAATTTAATATTAATCCGAATTTTTAAAATAAATATTTACTAGCGTGACAAGAGTTAGTAATTATTGGTAAGTATTATGTTGAATGTTACTTAATGGGTAAAGTAATATATGAGATTGAATTAATTAAAATTATCGCAACTGAATAATATGAGAGTTATAAAAATTAAGTCGGGACGCGTGTGCCAGTCTTGTCTGGACTAATTTAATGAAATAAAAAGTAAATTAATACTAAGTTGCCCATATGGTCATTTCAAGTGCGTCAATGTCTCCATAAGGGTAGAGATAGTAAAAAAAAAAGTGTACCCGAGGGTTTATTTTGGGTCTCGGGATGATTTTAGGCCTAACCGGCAACCCAAGAGGGCATTTTAGTAATTTATAATCTTGGGATTTAATTAATGACGAAAATTAAAGGGTTATATCTTATGGAAGTTAGAGTCCTCGAGGGTTAGAAACCCTTGAGTTGTAGAGAGGTTAAGGAAGAGAGAAGAGAGGAGGTTTCCAAGGGGGAGAACCATTAATCCAACACCGTTCCCACCAATTCCACCACCAACGCGTAGATCAGAGAACAGGGAGAATAGATATGCCCATCATCTTCTATAACCGTGACCTTTAATTTCCAGGAAAGTATATATCTTGTTGTTCTTTAGTTGATATTTCATCCATGTTAGATTAGGAAATATAATTATAAGTTTTTATGGAGATTTGATGTAGTTGGAAGACTAGAATTCATATATTTGAATGCAAATCATGTTAGGCTGATGTCCTTATCATATGTAGAGAATTTATCACGAATTTTAATAATTATTAGAGGAGGAAATCTAGAAATATCATATGGATTCTTGAATTAATATGGTAAACTAGGGTTAGAGACCAAATCATGAATGGTACCCATTTAATGATGATTCTTGGATAACTAATGAATGTTTTACATTTGAAATCATACATACCTGTTTATATCATGTTTGTGAGGTTTGGGACATTTTATTGGACATTTTGATGATTAAAATGAAAGAAACCCGTAGGCATTTTTGCAGAATTTCTAGGCCAATAATTGTTCGATTGATCGATCGACCCAAGAATGTCGATCGATCGACCATTTCCATCGATCGATCGACCCCTCCTGGAATTTGAAACTTAATTACCTTTTAATGATTCACCTAATGCCTCTTCATGGAAACCTTATACATAATTTTTTTTATAATAATGGGACTTGGGAAGGACCAGTAGGGTGGTAGGCAAGGGTCGGGTAGTACGATTCTTATATGAGATTTAACCGTGGGTTCACAGGGGTATACAATGGAGTGAAGATCGTGTTTATGTTAAATTAGGTTTTGTGAGAATAAAGAATGACTTAGACCTGTAGGGTAGAGAGTGTAGACCTAGAGATTTCATATATCATAATGACACACTCAAGGGTCGAGAAGTACTTGAGAACTTGCGATAATTGAGAAAATAAAAGAATGTATGAATTATACTTAGGACTCGGGCACTACGTGCCACGTATGGTTAGAATATGTTATTGGTCGTGGGTGTACCTATCTAAATAATGTAAATACATATATATGACTGTATATATATATATTATGTGAACATTTGTGTATAATCATACCCGCGCTACTTGCTATCACAGAGGTTTTCGCGCTGGGACAGTCTTATTCTGATGTGACCTTTATGGGGAATATTGACTCGTACCCTAGAACATAGGATCCTCGGTACAGGCTATCTGAGAATGATAGTCAGACGATCCTAAGAGACGTGAGGGTATGTACTGACCTCTTAGTGACTTGGAAATATGCTTCGCCTCCAATATGTGTATTTTGTGTTAATACAGTTCGAGAGTGAGTCTGAACGAGTATTTCCCTCATTTGTACGAAAGGTACACGAACTTGATAGCAGAGTATGCCAGCACCGTAGATTTTATGTGGGGTGCCCTATTATTATATCTATTATGAGTGATAAATATATGTACCTGTTATTCATCTGTTGTGCTTGTAAGTAGATAAAATTGAATAATTGATATTAAATAAATTAAGTGGTTGAGAACTTAAGGATGTATTGACAAGTATATAGATGGCTTGGTAAATTCATAAGAAAAATTTATCATGCATAAATTTATACTTATGCTATCATGTGAATCATGATTGATGAAGGGATATTGGGTTAGACTAGTTAACTGGGTTAGCTTTATCTAGATTAATTCAGTAGTACGTTAGGTGTGCACACTAGTTGAGAGGTGAGAATTCCCAAGTGAGTGTCGAGGCACTAACATGTATGTTATATCCACTGGTAATCATTTTAAATACTTGCTAAACTATTTTAACGCTATTTTACACTCGGGATCTGACCCGTTTCTTGTCATATCCTCTTTCTCTTGTATATATATATATGTATGACTAGTGCCCAGCCACAGGGGTGTCAGACTTAGATCTCCGGACTGTTGACGAGCTGCACCTAGGGTGGGAGTTGCAGGTCTTGTCATTTAGACGACTTCATCCTTGTCATCTCAGCTCTTCACTTAGTCATTTTAGATAGGGCATGTGTCTCCCATTTCCATTTTTTATTTAGTTCAGAGAGACTTTATACTCTTTATTTATTTCAGTATTCAGTTTTAGTCGGGATTGTTTTAATTATTACATTGTCCTTCGATTTGGGATATTTTATTTGGAATAATTAATCTAGTCTTTTTATTCCACTTGGATGGTTTTTTATTCACTATTATTATCTGTGTTCATAAAATGGTTTATGTATATAAACTTATAACTAAGGAACTTAATCTATAAAATTAAATTTTTTGACACATAGATTAATTATTTATTAGGTGATAAATGAAGAAAACATTGTTTTTCTACAGTGATGCTAAGGATGAACCAACCGGACACTTTGATTTAATTTAATAAAGGACTGATCACCCGGTATTTAATTAGGCGGGGTATCACACTGGGTTGACCACGAGTAACCCATATATCCAAGTCGGGGCCTTATAAATGGTATCAGAGCTCTAGGTTCAAGGTTCCTTTTGGGAGTGACGTGGTGAGGTCGATAGTGGATCTTTTGACGTTGGTGATGATTTTGGGTCACTCACGCTAGATTGGTGACGGTTTCAGTTCGTGTTCTCAACGGTGGAGTCAAGGAGATTAGCACGACGGGTAATGTATTGTCAATTAGCATACGACCAAGTTAGTTGTCACTAATTGAATATGCATTTCTGATTAGACATGTTAGCTATTTGTGAGTTTCTATACGACCCGATAGTTGTGACACCGTAGTTTTTAGCATGATGTGCATGTGTCTCAATCCATGATGATGTGATAGGCCAATTATGATGTAAAATGGTAATAATGTCCACTGAATTAGAAACATGAATGTTGTAAAATCAACCATGGAGATTAGGTGACTAGTGCGTCATGCCTAAGAAGTATTGAATTGTGATGAGGATACATTGAGTTTGGGGGTACGGTACTTTCGGATAGATAATTATGATGATGTAATTAGGTGAATTCAATCTTTGGGGTAGTTTGATGTTATAAGACAGTTGATGATTCGGTAGACATGAGGAACCGTGTTGGTCAACACTTGGGGATATATACTCGGTCTGAGTCGGTAGAATACTACTATTGCAAGTAAGTGTTTTGCTCGATAGTCTTCTATGTCAGGGTTTTAGGAAGTATGATGCAACTTCGAGGAATAGGATCTTTAATGATATCGGTAATGTAGGCCTATAGGCTTGTAGTCCGTAAACGACGTACTGTATCCTTCCAGAATCCTTAGTAGTGTTAGCTTGTAATTTAGTACATGGATTACGATCTCAGCTGTTTGGAAGAGAGATAAGTTTATTATCTGAGTATCAAGACCCAATTTAGCAACCTAGGTAATAGATAGATGTGAGGTGGTCCTAGCGTGAGTGTAGTTTAAGGGCATCTTGGAGAATCTTGGAGTGTTCATAGGACTAATTGTGTGTGGCGTCATTAGGAATAGAAATTGAATCTTTATGACATCTCAAGGTGTTCAATGGTTAACGTGAACCATATGTGGAGACTCATGGACTAATGTATTTGCGAGAACCTAGTGATCGTTGTGTGGGTATTAAGAAGTTTGTAGAGCGTACCTACGATGAGAAAGTCATGGATGATGAATCTTATCAGGTTTTGAGGACTTTTACGTTGAGTATGTTTAGTATCCTTATAAAAATAGTTAAGTCTAGTATGAAAAGGTACTTGTGTCCTGGTGATAATAGAAATAAGACTAAGTCAGTGACCTCAAGTTATTGGTCAAGGTTTATAAGAGTCGAATAGTATACGTGTCAGGTGTTATCATCCGAATTGGCACAGATGGGTGGTGTAACCTTCTAAGAGAAATTGGGATCTTGTGTTGTGAGTGGGCATGGTGCTCTGGTGTCATGGAATGACTAGCTTAGGCGGTCTAACACTTGATTTTGAGAAGTACTAGAAAATGTATTTGGGACTTAGATTGATGATGTCATATGGAGACTTGAAAATGCCCCCCCCCCACACACACACAAAAAAAAGGGGAATATTGAAGAATGATTAGAATATTGACATATGTTGATAGTATAGCCCTAATAAGGTAGGGACTAGTTCTTAACACATCTTACCAGGTCATTACAGATTAGAAGATGTAGCCATGTATGTGACTTACTACCCTTGGAATGCTAACGACGACCGGTGCGGTCGTCATGTAAATTCAGTTTGGGTAGAATTCAGAGATAAGCTTAGTGATAACCTTGTGTAGTTAAAGGTTAACCATAAGATGAATTTTTCACTTAACGGGGTTCTTCCTAAGGAGGCGTTGCGATGAAATTATGGTATGACAATGACCTAGGTGTGTTAGGTTGGTCGTGACATCACTAAATATGTGGACAAGATCAGTGTCGACAAGAGCATTAGGCATTCGCTAAACAAACTGGTTCATGTGTGTTAAGGATATAAGGGGGAAGTTCTTACTTCTAAGGAGGGAATTCTAGAATTTGACCTTATAAGGAACAATAGGTTTGTATATTACTTTATTCTTGTGAGTATGAATGATTGTTATTCAATTCGTCACGATTGGTGACTTGAGCCAGGGTATGTGTCTAGGCCGGTACCAGTGAGAATGTCTAAGAGGATTCGTAAACTTCAAAGAAGGCAGTGTAGATTTGTTTTTCGTAAATCATAGTCTGACGCATACATATGGGACCTTCTTGGAAGGGTTGTTTGTTCCTTTAATTCTTGTGTGTTTGTCCCTTTCAGCTTCAGTAATCATAGATTAGTATTCCCACGACTGTTGTAGCTTGTATTGGTACCATGTCATGGTATGGCGTGGTTGGGCCTAGTAGAGTGCGGGTGGGCCTAGCATGGTCAATGTAGGTTAATAACTGGGTTCGCCCCTATTTGAGGTACCCATGTTGTTTCATAAAGTTTTATATATGGGTGGATGCACTTTCGACTGTATGATTTTCTCATAGCATTTACTTTCCTTAGGATTAGTGACCTTATGATTGGCCTGTATGGAAGCCAGTGGCTCTGGTTGTGAAGAGGTGGATGATGAGTTAAAGACATCTTATAGTGTTATAACTCAAGGAAAGTTAGCACATAGTGTTACTTTGCCACAGTGAGTGGATTAGTGCGATACCTAAGTGAGTGCTCTAAAGTAAGAATATTAGAGTAAATACTAGGGTCATCGAAGTGACGCAGTGGAAGGTGTAAGCCGAGTGAACAATGATGATTTGGTTGGTGTGTCACTCCATGGAGTGATTGATTTATGATATGATATTATCATCAAGCTTAAATGAGGTTATGTGATCATGATGACCTGAAGATTTAAGGAAAGTTCGAATGTGTAGTCCTTACATTTGAGATGGCCCTTGATGATGAATTGGATGATTGGTTATATTACAGTTCGGTTAGTATCGATCACTAGAGAGGGTTGTTAGATAAAGGAACCGATATGCTATGGGCATTAGTAATGGTAGTCCTAGGACTTGTTTGCGCATGATCATCAAGTGAGTAAAGACTCGAGATGGTTGTGTGGCGTTGATGGATAGTGTGACAGCGAGCATTAGAGCATGTCGGATGCTGAGTTTTTGGTGACAATCCTTGTGTGTGGGTATGTGATGTGATCTTAGATATTGAATACTTTGATGGTTTAGTCTTGGAGGATACCTATGACTTAGTATGAGAGTTGAAAAATTCCATGAACTTGAGGAATTGGCAGATCGATAATTTCGGGGAGGAAATTTCCTAGGGACGGAAGAATGTAATACCGTGCCAATATTTATTATTTTTCCTGTGTAAATTATAATAATATAAAACCCTTGGGATTTGGATCACTAGTATGTGCTTTTATGGTTATATTTGATTATTTATGGGCCTTAATGGTAATTATTGAAAGATTTTGGGTAAAAATCGGAGATTTAAGGAATTTAGCAAGATCAAACGACTTGGAGGTAGTTCGAACGAGATTTCAATTTTGTTCGACCGAGAATCAGGTCATTTGAAAGAGAAAAAAAGTCGTTCAAAGCTGGGTTCCAATGAGGTTCGAAAAAGATGCCATGGTATTAAATTCGTTAAAGGGTCATTCGATGGTCGTTCGAATGAGGTTGTAGAGAAATTTTAAATCGAGTTACCTGTCACACTCTGCGTAATTTTGGCATCGGCTTCCACCAAAACTAAGTGAGGCGCGAGTAAATAAAATACCATTCTTATCATGAGACAGATATGAGACATATAAAATTAATCCACGAGATAAAAGATAATCAATCCCAAAAGGTAAACTCATATTGAGCAGGAACCCACCTAGGGTACCAGCATAAACTCATATTGAGCAGGAACCCCCCAGGGTCCCGACAGAAGTCCAAGATTGAGAAGTGCCACTGCAAGGGTCACTGCCACTGCAAGGGTCACCGCAGAAATGACATTAGAGAGGTGCCTCGCAGGGGCCACCGCAGAAGTCCAAGATTGAGAAGTGCCACTACAAGGGTCACTGCCACTGCAAAGGTCACTGCCACTGCAAAGGTCACTGCACAATGACATTCGAGAGGTGCCCTGCAAAGGCCACCGCAGAAGTTCAAGATTGAGAAGTGCCACTGCAAGGACCACCACCACTAAAAAGGTCACTGCAGCAATGACATTCGAGAGGTGCCCCGCAAGGGCCACCGCAGAAGTCCAAGATTGAGAAGTGCCACTGCAAGGGTCACTGCAGAAATGACATTCGAGAGGTGCCCCACAAGGGCCACTGCAGAAGTCCAAGATTGAGAAGTGCCACTATAAGGGTCACCTCCACTGCAAGGGTCACTGCAGCAATGACATTCGAGAGGTGCCCCGCAAAGGCCACCGCAGAAGTCCAAGATTGAGAAGTACCACTACAAGGGTCACTGCAACAATGACATTCGAGAGGTGCCCCGCAAAGGCCACCGCAGAATTCCATGATTGAGAAGTGCCACTGTAAGGGTCACCGCCACTGCAAGGGTAACTGCAGCAATGACATTCGAGAGGTGCCCCGGAAGCGCCACCGCAGAAGTCCAAGATTGAGAAGTTCCACTGCAAGGGTCACCGCCACTGCAAGGGTCACTGCATCAATGACATTCGAGAGGTACCCGCAAAGGCCACCGCAGAAGTCCAAGATTGAGAAGTGCCACTGCAAGGGTCACCGCCACTGCAAGGGTCACTGCAGCAATGACATTAGAGAGGTGCCTCGCAAGGGCCACCGCAAAAGTCCAAGATTGAGAAGTGCCACTATAGCAATGACATTCGAGAGGTGTTCCGCAAGGGCCACCGCAGAAGTCCAAGATTGAGAAGTGCCACTGCAAGGGTCACCGCCACTGCAAGGGTCACTGCAGCAATGACATTCGAGAGGGACGCCGCAAGGGCCACCGAAGAAGTCCAAGATTGAGAAGTGCCACTACAAGGGTCACTGCCACAACAAGGGTCACTGCAGAAATGTTATCCGAGAGGTGCCCCGCAAGTGCCACCGCAGAAGTCCAAGATTGAGAAGTGTCACTACAAGGGTCACCTCCACTGCAAGGGTCACTACAGAAATGTTATTCGAGAAGTACCACTGCAAGGGTTCCGGCAGAAACTCATATTGAGAAGGAACCCACCCAGGGTGGCCAGGATGAGGGAGTGCCCACCACGAGAAACTCCTCATCATGAAACTTCATTCTTTAAAAGAACAACAATATTAACACTTTGCTTTCTTGTACAGGTTGCCTAGTTGAGCAAGCAGGGCTCAAGCAGGCTAGTTGGGACCTCCTGGGAGTTTTGGCTTGGCGGCTGAGGGACAAGATATGTTGAGCAAGCTCAACCACTTATCACTATAGGATTGAGAGAATACTAGTAGAAAGACCCAGAAGTCACTCAAGACTACACACACTTCACACTTAGTCACAAGTGAAGTGAGCAGCCAAAGGGCTGGCTGCTCACAAGAAAAGAATTGTTTATAAAATGATTTTAAAGGAGAGGGTCCTCTAAACCCCTCTCACGAAAAATGATTTTAGAAGGCGGTCCTCAAGACCCTCCTCAAGCCTATAAAGATTTTAGAGGAGGTGGTCCTCGAGACCTCCCCCCCCCCTCAAGTTTACAAAGTTTGTACCAAAAGTTACCATTTCCAAAAGATATTTAGAAAATCAGATATTTTGTCTCCATTAGAAGACATATTTGCTTTTGAACTTTGATTGGAACCAGGGGTCATCTGCCAGAGGGGACAGGCAGAGCTGCCTGCAGGTAGGGACAAATAGTACACTGCAGACTTTGTCCCTCACCAACCCTCTAAGTTTTGGCGCCAAAAGTGCCAACCCAGTCTTAGTGCCCAAGTATAAATAGGACCCCTGGGCAAGGTCATAAAGAAAAAGAAGAAAAACTCAATAGCAAAGTCACTCTGTCAAAATCACACCAGAACCTCTCTAGTATTCTCTCCCTGCTCTCTCTAAGTGCTAAGTGCCTTGTTCTTTCACTCCCCACTGACAACCATCACTCTCAGGAGCTCCTCTTGAGAAAATTACTATTATTGTTATGGAAGTTCATCTTATTGCAGGGAGGGAGTTCCAGCTTGAGCTCCATTTTTACCAGAAGGAGAAGGTCTCATCAGAAGCTGCTCCAGAAGTTCTTGAGAACCTTGCAGACAACGTCCATTGGAGTGGGTCACGCCTCACCCTTTCCAGTTATTCATAGACCCCAGTCTCACTACCCTCCTACATTTGGCGACTCTGCCGGGGAGGTATCCTCACTTCCATGGACAAAGATGGGTTTAATGTTTCTAAGCAGCTAGTATTTGAAGACATTCCATCTTGGAATGGAGCTCAAAGAGACCAGGCCACTCAGGTGGATGTGGTGATGACCGAAGAAAAGATACATGCTCATCCGTGAGGGCAGACCAACTCCGTTGTCAGAGGCTTAAAAGTATGGTTTTTTGAGACTTGGCAAGTTTGGGTGAAGATTGTGTAACACCAGCAGCAGTCCCCTCTGGAGGGGCTGCCGTTCGGGCGACGATTCCGGTAGAAGTAGCTCAGTCACGGAGGATGACGCTGGAGCAAGTTGTGACAACCGTCAAGTTCACTGGCAGGGACCCCATGAACCCTAAGTGTTTGGCGAGGAATTCAGTATGGCCGAGGAAATCCTCTCGCTTAATGATAGTGATGAGGAACCCTCAAGAAAATAACCCATCGTGGTAGAAATTCCAAGTAAGGAACTCTCAGCTGCAGCATCCCCTCTAGAAAGACCAACTCGCGAGGAACCCATGGATGAGAAACCCTGGGTGTCCCTCATCGCAAAAAAAAAAAAAAGGGAAGTAGCAGTAGCAACCCTTATAGAAATGTCAACTCGCGAGGAACCCTGGGTGTCCCTCGTCGCCAACAAAGAAGTCATGGCAACAGTCTTAATGAAGCATGAGGTCAATACACCCACGGATGGGAAGTCGAGGCATGAGGAACTCATGGGTGAGGAACCCTGGGTGTCCCTCGTCGCCAACAAAGAAGTCGTGGCAGCAGTCTCAACGAAGCATGAGGTCAATACACCAACGGATGGGAAGTCGAGGCACGGGGAACTCATGGGTGAGGAACCCTGGGTGTCCCTCGCCGCCAACCAAGAAGTTTTGGTAGCATTATCGACGAAGCATGATGTCGAGAGACCCATGGATGGGAAGTCGACGCGCGAGGAACCCATGGGCAGAGAACCAATACACCAGGAACCCCTAGGCGAGGGACCCTTGCCAGTCACACCCCGATCGAGGAACCCTTAAATAAAGGAGTTCCAAATTTTGGGAAACCTAGATTGGCGCCAGCAGCAGCCTCATGCGAGAGACCCTCACCAGTCACGTCCCTCGACGAGGAATCCATACCAGTCAGTCATAACTCGTCACGACCTTTGACGAGTAACCCACTAGCAGTAACTCATACATGGTGGGGGTAGAAAATCCACTTCTCCAAATGAGATAGCGCTGACGAGGAACCCATATGCGAAAAGTCAGTCGAGGAACCCTTTGCCATCGGGTGGAACCGGAACGAGGAAACCTTGGATACAAAATCAGCACGCGAGGAACCTAAATCCATGAAGAGGTTGGCCGAGGAACCCGAGGTCATAAGACAACTAAGTCAAGAAGCTATTATCGACAAAGATATAGGTGAGGAACCCATGAATATTGAAGAAGCAGGTACGGAGCCCAAAGCCATGAAAAAAAACTAGTCGAGGAACCCTCAAGCGCAGAACCCACAAGCGAGGAACCCTCACTTGTAACAAATCCCAAATCACCAGCACAGGATGAACCCACCAACAAAGTGGGTAGTGAGGAACCAGCGGTCAACACCATACTCTCTATAACTCCAACATAGGCGAGACACCCTGGGTCGCGGAAGTCTCGAAGAGACAAGAGGTCGAGACCCCCCACCCGAAACAAGTGGAAAATTGCGCATTTCCCCGAACGCAACATGACTAGTCAAAGAATCATCAACACCGACATAAGTGGGTGTCGAGACACCCTTAGAGGTGACGTCAGCGGGCGAGGAACCTCCCTGGTCACGAGGGGCAGTTTGCCTCACATAGACAGGTTTTGGGACACCCAAAACAGAAAAATCAAATGGCGAGGAACCCTCAGTAGTACTTCCAATCGCCGAGATACCCCCAGCAACCAACACTTGATTTGGCGAGGGACCCTACATACCTAGAATAAAGTGTGAGGAATCACTACCAATCTCAATAGATGTCGAGACCCCCCCTTTCAACATAATAGGGGTCGAGACACCCTCACCCAAAATACGTACCAATGACGCTGCCGGCGAGGAACCCATAGTACAAAAGGGGTCTCGCGAAAAAATTTCAGCAAGCAACGCATTTCGGGAAGAACCCCAGGAGCGTAAACACCCGCATTAACACGCAAGAAACCACCAGCTGACGTCGAGATCCCCTTCTCACCGACGTCGAGATCCCCAGCTTCTGACGAGGGACCCTCGGACACGATGACAGACCGCGAGGAACCCTTAGTTGAATGGGTCTGCGAAGAGAAGACCACCATGCTGACACAGGTCGAGACCCCCCTCTCTCCAAGAAAATTCACGGCTATCGAGACCCCCCTTTCTCCAACACTGGTTCCAATAGACGAGGAACCCTCCGCGTCTAGACACTCGTCACAGGTCGAGACACCCTTGATCCCTAATGGTCTAATAGACGAGGACCCCTCGACCAAATCGACTGTCGAGACACCCTTGATCCCTAATGGTCTGGTAGACGAGGAACCCTCGACCAAACTGGCTGTCGAGACACTCCCACCCAAAAAATCTCGGAAACTACCCAGCCCAACCTGTGCGGACAGTAGTCGCGATGAGGAACTCTCGTGGAGAACCCTCATCGATAATGACTGGGGAAGAGATTCCATTGATAGTCGCAGAAAGCGATGAGGAATCCTCAAAAGTGCCAACCTCAACGTACATTTCAACACACGTCGGGGTGATGAGACCGTCTCGGACGGTGGCCACAGTAGTGCCGATGGGCGTGGAAATGGCGATAGAAAAGGAGTATATATCCCAAGCGAGGAACCCGAGCTGGCCAGAATCCTAGACAGAGAACTGCCCAGGATTGATACCTAGCACGAGCAACTGCCTTAAGCATTTAAACTTTAAAAAAAAGCGAAAGCGACCGGAATATAGACAGAAGAGCTTAGAATTGCTCAACAAAAGGTACACCAGACTAATATTTTCTCTTTCTTAATAATATAGTAGAACCTCTACTAGATTAGAAGAGGGCCCATGATATAAGGAACTTTCCTCATTATACTTGGGGGTATATCCAACCCAAAAGTAAAAGTATAGTGAGTAAAGTCCTTACAAACCAACAGGAGGTTATCCTCCAAGTAATAATAATAAAAAAAATTATGTACATTTTTTATTATTATTCCATACAGATTTATATCCTAGAGAATAAGTCCTAGCCTCTGTTCTCAAGAAAATTTATTTGACCAGTGTTCAGAAAATAGGGAGAAGGGGGTCTACCCCTCTCTCTAAACCTGTTAAGACAAAAAGGTTCCTAAGAAAAGTTTGGAACAAGGACCCGACAGACCAAGGGAAATTTTCAGTATAAAGAAATAATTATTTCTTTATTTATGATATATGTTAAATTTTATTCAAAGTTTGCGGGAAGGAGAAGGGCTAACCCCATCTCTTAGTCACTACCCAAGAAATGAATATGCATAACAATATACCCCACAGTTACTTGGGGTTGCTCTAAAAAATAAATACCCCCAAGTCACACGGGGTTGCACTAAAAAGTACTGCATAGTCACACAGGATTGCGCTAAAAAAATATAACTTACTCAGTTATGTGCAAGTACCCCGCAGTTGGAGGGGAAGTTTCAAAATAATAACTTACTCAGCCTATATGCAAGTACCCCGCAGTTAGATGGGCAACTTCAAAATTATAACTTGCTCAGTTATGTGCAAGTACCTCACAGCTAGAGGGGCAGTTTCTAAATTTCAACTTGCTGAGTTATATGCAAGTACCCCACAACTAGAGGGGAAGCTTCCAAATTTTAACTTGATCAGTTATATGCAAGAATCCCGTAGTTAGAGGGGTAAATTCAAAATGATAACTTGCTCAGATCATAGGCAAAGTACCCCACAAACTATGGGGCAATTTCATCTTGAAGTGCTCACAAAAAATAGAGCAACTCATAGTTTTGTGCAAGTTTCAAGTATAAGTAAAGTGCGACAGTTTAGCACCTAAGGCTCCAAGGGTGTTGGAGCGCTCAGAGTCTTGAGCAAAGGCCAAGTATAAACATAAGGTACAACAATTTAGTACCTAAGGCTCCAAGGGCACCGGAGCGCTCACAGTATAGAGCAAGTGTCAAGTATAAATATAAGGTGCGTTAATTTAGCACCTAGAGCTCCAAGGGCAACGGAGCGCTCAAAATATTGAGCAAGTGCCAAGTATAAGTTTAAAGTGCGACAGTTTAGTTGGGACCTCCTGGGAGTTTTGGCTTGGCGGCTGAGGGACAAGGTATGTTGATCAAGCTCAACCACTTAGCACTATAGGATTGAGAAAATATGCATAAAAGGGAAATATTAATCTAGGCGAGGGAAAATAAAGCTAGATTAACAAAGAGGTAAAAACTATAGGTTGCGTCGAATATCCCTCACCCGAGTTAATTTGTATAAAATGGATACACGGGTCGATGAGTTATTACGACTACATCTCGTTTAGATAGTTAATTGAACCAAGGGTTGTCACGTCCCTAAATATGCATAAAAGCCTAATAAAATTTTGGCGTTAATAAATATCCCAGAAATTGCGCACGCAGGTCGTAAGCACGGGACATACATGATATGCCCTGTCAAATCTCCTAGGTGCAATAACTAGGACAACGCACCCGAAATAAGCCCTTAAACACCATCACCAAAGTCAAGCAATGCGTCAACTCGAGTGATTTCCATTCAAACACAACCTAATTTAAATTAGCTAGAAAGCATGTTAAAAACGCGGTAATAAAGCGGTAAATAAATGCGATAAAGTAACACTAGAAAGCACGGGAAGAAAGCACGTAAACCTAAATTAGAAAGCTTGTAAATCTAATTATCAAAGAAAGAAATAAGTAAATACAACTATATTAATGGAAATGGAAGACGGTAGCACAAATTACAAGCCCAAATGGGTGTCAATCCAAGAAGAAATGAAGAAATGAATTCCCAAACCTCCAAAACCCTAAACTAAACTACCTAAAATGATTTTTTTTCTTCTGTTTTTACAACAAAAATCCTTTATATAGTAAAAGGAATTAAATTAGAAAAGAAAAGAGAAAAGAAAATAAAAGGCCAAAATATCTCAGAAAATAGGGGATCGATCGATCGATCCCCTGGGCTCGATCGATCGATGCTAAAAAATGATGCCCATTGTCTCCCCACGATGGCTAAAAAAATGATGCCCACTGTCTCCCCATGATGGCTAAAAACTGAGGCATCGATCGATCGATCCCTTTGATCGATTGATCAATCAAGCAAGTATGAGCCAAGACAGCCTCCTGCAATGTTGTTTTGGGCCCGTTCCCTGAAATCCCCGTAACTTCTTCCTTCTGAATCGAAATTGAGCACCGTTCGTGGCCACGTGAAGCTTGTGAGGAGGGATACAACTTCCGTGAAGATGATGGCCCAAAATGTGGATTGACTAAATTTCCCTTGAACGTGAGATCGCATACGGAAATCGAGTGAAATGCGTCCAAACTTCACACTTAGGATCCAAATACCTATAAAAGATCAATTAACTTCTGAAAAACATGTTAATGTATAAATCCGAGGTTGTCTAGTTAACGAGCATAAATATAGGGAATAAGATACCCGAGCGGGCTAAAATGCGTAGGTTCGAGGGATGAAATATGCAATATTTGCGTCCTATCACACCCCCTAACTTACACATTGCTAGTCCCTAGCAATGAAATAGGATGCAACTAGAACTACAAGCAAACTAAAAATAGGAGATAGTGCAAAAGTATGGTATAAAAGCAAAAGGCCACTTTCGCGGGCGATTCGATTGCATTTAGCATATGCAATAAGTCGTTAAACCCCTAGGTCACCCTAGTGGACGAGTGTCATCTCGTGAGGGTTTTCAGGGATGATACCCACAAACATCACATGGTTTCCTCAAAATAAGCCCAAACCAACATGCGACAAGCCCAAAAATAGCGAAAAGGATTTCATACGCATTATTAGCACGTTGAACGGATTCAAACAAAAGTCTGAATCATTAACATTATAGAATGAACCTCATAGAATTGAAACCTTAAAATGTGGGAGGGGAGCGAGCACATGCAAAGTGTGATTTGGCAAAAACTTATATAAACCGGATAAACATTAAAGCACGCATACATTCAATCCTCACGGGCATTACACTCATCAAGTGAATTCACTCAAAACAGGGAGGTAACACACGGAACATGCGGGCGTAAAGAGTAAATGTAAATGTAAACTAGGCTGCACACATGTAACAAATGAAGAACGCTATATACAAACTGAAAATTGTAATCTCAATGAAAGATACCGCACATTAAAGGAGGCGAAATGCATTTTCACAGATTATCAAAACTATTATGACTTTTGAATTACATCAACCTAAGATCACATAGGACTTGTATAGGGTTATAATATAGGCTAGGCTAGGGTACGAAATGAAAGAATGTATGTACGGATTCAAAGTGTTCGGGATGAAAACTCGAGATAATGGGGAAATGCGGGTAATTTCAAAATATGGAAAAATAAGTTCCAAACAAGCATTAGATATATCATCGGGAGAGTAATCAAAGCCTATTGAACTCTATTCATAACATTTACAACTTTCTCTTTCTTTTCTTTTCTTTTTTTTTTCATTTTTCTTTTGTTTTATTTTGCTTTTTGCTTTCTCTTTTTCATCATTTTTTTCACATCTCTTTTCTTTACTTATCAAACTCTCACATGCCTAAATTGCAACCAACATCACTAGAAAAACATTCAATCCCAAGTAACATTACAAACAAAGGTATGGAAAGTGTATGTATGGTTTAAAACTCCAATTTGGAGCTGGTTATGGGATTCGAGTTATGAAACGAAAGGCTATATTTAGGCTCAAAAGGGGTTAACGAGGGTAAACATATAAGGGTGAGGTCAAGGTCAATATGGGTGATATAACAAAGATGGCCTATGATCATTTTCAAAATTTTACGTGTAGACACCCCATTCTATTACCCCCTAACTCTCCTTAGGTCCCTACTACCTCCCATCATCACTCTAAACCCAGGTCACGTCCCGAGTACTGACCTGGAAGCCATTGGGCACTCCCCGGCTCAGTTTGACCCAAAAGTCAAACTCTTCATCTCGACCGAGACTCAATGAATCTTTGAAGGGCACTGAATACCCTTTACAACGGTCCACCCCATGCGCGATTCTGACTTACCATGCGGACGAACGGTTCGTTTGCGTCTGAAACTTGACCTCGAGGCCACCGGGCTCTATTTAACCTCTGTCAACTTTTCAGTTCAACTGAGGCTAAATAAATCTTCGAAGGGAACTGAATACCCTTTCCAACGGTCCATCCTATGCATGATTCCGACTTTCCATGCGGACGAACGATCCATTTAACTCCGGGAGGTCACCGAATGCTTCCCGGGCCCGATTGACCAAATTCAACTCCCCAAACCGGGTCAAACTCTTTGGAATGTCAAATTACATCTCCTAAAATTTCCAATGTTCTGCCCCATGAGCAATTCGGACTTACCATGCTGACGAACGATCCGTTTGCGTCCGAACGATTCCCCGTCCAATGGACTGACAAACGCTTCCGAGCCATATTTGACCCAAAGTCGACTCCCAAACCCGGGAGCGGTCCGAAGGACTTTCAAAGGTCTCTGAATTACCTTTCCAATGGTATGCCCTGTAAGCGATTCTGACCAACGGTTTACCCTCGGCGATCGATTTTCCGAAAAAGCCTGAAGCGTAGTGCCAAATGGCAAGTTCGCGCACCTGCCGATAGGTAGGAACAGGTCTATGCCGATCGGCACTCACCTGGGCCTATAAAAGGAGGCCTTCACCTCATTTGCAAGGACATCCCAGATCTGATAAAAAACCTCTCTCAACGAATCCCAGAAACCTCTCTCGAAGGTAGCTTGATTTCAACATCCAAATCCCCTTTTTACTTCCACTTTTCATCATCCTTTTCATCAAACTTGGTGAATTAGCCACTCTCCATCATCATCCAAGTGCAAGGGCTGCTCTCCAACATTCAAGATCAAGCTCAAGATTTTCAAGAAGGTCCAACTTTCTCAAACTCTCTCTTAAATTCTCTTAAACTCTCAATGACTTGTTTTCTTACTTAGCACTTTTATTATCTCATCTCACACATCCTAATATACTTTTTATTTAGTATTATTGTGCATCTTTTATTTTCATAAAACCCAAAAAAAAAGAAAAAGAGGGTTTGCTCATAAATTCCAAGTAGGGATTCTCACACTTATTCACACTTTTCTCACAACTAAAACACTTTTTTCTACACACACACACACTTTTACAAATAAGATATCCCCCATTTGGATTTATGGGATAAACCCCACCCCTTATTTTGTATGCGAACTACGTGGACTTTGATGCCTTTATAGGCTACATAGGCGTCTCGAGGTAAAACCCGAGACTCGAGTCCTTTTTATCATCTTTTCTCTCATTTTCTATTTTCTCTTAATCTCATCTTCCTATATTATATATACTAACCCTTAGTAACGTATTGCTCCATATGCGTTATCGTTCCATTATAACGGTCAATGTAGGGGTAATCGGGTAAATCTTATTTTTCTAATATTATTCTTATATCTTCCCACAGATGACTCGCTTTATCTTTTCCATGATACAAGTCGAGGATTCCTACCTCCATTATATATATATACACATGCACACATATCACTGGGGGAAACTAAAGGAAAATAGCAAATATCCATGAGAGACCGAAAGGGTGGAATGGGTGCCTAACACCTTCCCATTTCGTAACTAAGCCTCCAAACCCTTCTCGAAACATTTTGGTTCCGCACGCACCAGTATGTCTTTGGATACCATCCTTCGGGGTGGCTTTCCCTTTTTCTTTTGTCTGTTTTGAGTAAAATAGACTGGCGACTCTGAATCTCTCTACATTTTTACACAACATCTCAAACGACGTCGGCCGAAGCGCTCCCGAGAGGGATGCGCAAGACTCGAAGGATCCTTTTTTTCCACGCGCCCGCCCGCACGGAGAGGATCGGGGATGGCCACAGTGGCGACTCTGTTGGGGAAGTTTGTATTTTGTGGGCTTGACTTTATTTGCATGGATGCTATATTTTCTTATGTTTCCCCCCATATCTGCATGTTCCCCTTTCTCATATGTATCCCATGCTTATGCTTATGTTCACACACTTGTAGAAATTTCTCCATGTATACTTCACACCACGTGCACCTAGGATCACATGTATATCCCCATGTTGCATGCATCGCCCATCCATACTTGGTGTAACTTTTGGGGTACTTGTACTTTGCTCCTTGTTTGGCATAATCAAGAAAAGCATTCTCATCATAAGATACTAATAATAGAATCATGCATGATTCACACGACATCACCAAAGAGCATTGATATTGACCAAAATTTTACCCAGTAACTAGAGGGTCACTTCGTGATGGGAGCTGGTCCTGAAGGTCGCAGTTAGCCTAAGCGATATGACTCTCACCTTCCATTGGCCAAGTACCTTCGACGTATATCGAACGGTTTTCCCGCATCGTACCGCTTGACCAAAGTCAAGACGAGAGGTATATCACAGGAAATTCGTTCACGTACATCGAGTATATCGAATTCTCTCTCACACATATCGTCCCCACGAGGTATATGGTGAGACAATTCATGTACACTCAGGTATATCAAATGGCTTGTCCACACGTACCGATTGCCCGCAAGAGCAAGACGTATATCGTGGAAGTTACGCCAAAGGGGGGAACCCATGCCGATTCACCCAACCAACTGCATACCCGCATATAGGCTTCAAACCCAGGACACGCACTTTAGATTGCCGGTTTCAATCCGAAACTTTACCGAAATTCCGGGTCGGCCTGCCGCCCAATTTTAGCACATTTTTAAAACGGAACCCTGTCCGTGAGCCTGGTTACAAGTCCAAACTGTAGCTTTGCATATATTAAGACCCCCACTTTTCCAGGCTCGGGTCCCATCCAGCATTGCATTTAGGAGAATTAAATACAAGTGAAAACATAATAATTGTAATAATCATGTTGAGTTCCGTCTCCAAAAACATTTCTCCCTTCTTTATCAAAAATCCAAAAACATTTCTCCCTTATTTACCAAAAATCCAAAAACATTTTTCCCTTCTTTTTCGAAAATCCAAAAAATAGTTCTTCCTTTTTTCTCAAAAATAAATCTCATCCTACGCCTTCTCAGGTCGATCGCCAGTCCTTGGACTGGCTCCCTATTGGCTTCGATCTTCAGTCAAATCACCCCAGAGTTTCATCTGTTCTTCTACTACTTCTTTCGAGTCCGAAATCTATCCATCTTCCATCGAGAATACAGATCAAGCACCAGTCATACAACCGAATCTACCGACAGTCTTAGCTCAGCTCGTGGCCAAGCTTGGCAACCTCCAAAATGAGGTCTGAGAGATGCAACGAAACTAGGTTCCTATTCCTCAAGAGCTCGAGGCCCTAGTCCCTCGTGCTATGGGTCCACCCGAGCCTATCTGGGCTTCGGAAGAATATCAACACGCTCCACGTGCCCCTCCTGCCAATGGGCCGTCGCTTGCCCAGCTTCCAATGCCAAACATTGCCCAGCCTATGGCTAACCTGCCTATGGTCGTTGATCCAAAGGAGGAGGAGTTGAATAAAGTCAAGGAGGATATCAAGATGCTCACCAAGAAGTTTGACCAAGTCAGGATCTTTGGGAATTACATGGACTACACCCAGATGTATCCTTATCCTAAAGAGAGGTTACCTGAGAAGTTCAAGATGCCAAATATCAAGAAGTTCGGAGGGAGTGGACCCCTAATTTTTCATCTTCACAGTTATCATCGTTCCATGACTCTACTAGGGGCTTATGAAGAAGTGATGGCCCAATTATTTCAGCAAACTTTGAAGGATAGTGCCCTCTGATGGTTTTTATCTCTTGAGGAATCCAGAATCCGTAGCTGGGGGGATGTAGCCCGAGAATTCATGTCACAGTACAAATACAACGAAGAGCTTGAGGTCACCCGTCGTGATTTAGAGCTACTCAAATAGAATCCAGGGGAATCAGTCAGTAACTTCATAACCCAGTGGAGGGAACAAGCAGCTACCATGACTAATCGACCATCCGAGGAAGAACATGTCAACATAGTGAAGAATAACTTCTTTCCCCATGTCAGAGCGATGATGGGAGGACAATACTACCCCTACTTTCGAGCTCCCAGAGAGGCTGGAGTAGAAATCGAGGAAAACCTCATTAAAATAGAGGTTGAACCAAAGAACGTGTTCGGACAATTCACCCCTAGAAAGTATGACAAGCCTGCCAGTGCTACCATCTCGACCATCAATAACATCTCTCAACCAACCACATCATGGGCACCAGAAAGCCGCCCTGCCCCCATCCGAAGGGAATACACTGAGATCCATGCTCCCCTCTCCAAAGTTTACCAAGCCCTGTTAAGCCGAAACCTCATCAAACCCTTGGATCCATGTCCATTGCCAAATCCACTCCCAAGAAACTTCAAGACCGATGCACATTGCGCCTTTCACCACACTGCCGGCCATACCACCGACCAGTGCTTTCACCTCTGGAACGTAATCCAAGATCTCATTGACTAGGGTACCATCGCCCCACCAGCCAATCCTAAGCCAAACACTACTCACAACCCACTCCCAAATCACACCAATGCCATCTTCTTAGAAGAAAACCCAGATTTCGATCCCTCAACTCAAATCACACCCATATACTCTCCTAAACCTCTTCAAATTTGCCCATATTTCCTCCTACACCCTACTAGCCTCGCTAATCAGGCACTGTCATTCCTTACCAGAGCATGCATCGCTGTTCGTACCCGTTCTGAAAATGGAAGTATGGAATTGTCAGAGGTGTTAAATCAATTCCTGGAGTTCGGGCTGAAATTGCCCTCACAGATGGTCATCGATTGCCAAAAGTTTAGCACACTGTTCTTGGAGGCACGAAAATGGGCCCGAGATTCAGACAAGTGGGTGGTACCAACCGACGAAGTTAACTTAGATAATGTTGTCCAGATTACGGCAGAATTATTCAGGCAAACCAATAACATTTGTAGTATCACCAGGTTACTTGACACTTTGAAGTTACAAGGGAGCTTGGTCCCTTCGATCACACATATCCCCACAGAATGGGAGGACTTGTATGAAGAAACCATTGAAATTGTGGAATTCATCGACTTTACATGGAAAGACAGAATTGTCACCACCGGATGGGGGGAAGAATTCAAAGATTTGAGTGAAGAACAAGCTTCAAGAAGAACAAGATTCAAGAAGAACTAGCCCAGTAGCCGACATATGTGGGATGATATCATTCAAAGAACTCCTCGGAGAAATAGATAGGGTGACAGAACAACCTGAGATTGACAAGGAAACGGGATTCATGTTCTTTCCTTCTTCAGTAAATCTCATGACCAGATCAGGGAGAAATTACCATGTTCCAAGCTCACTATCAGCAAATGATAAGGGGAAGGGCGTTGAAAACCTTCCTATGCCAGAAATGACCATTGAGGAGAGCAAGATCCTCGATCCATTAAAGAAAAACTTAAACTAACATCACTCTATGGGTACTTTTCATGTCTTCCCAGCTACATAGAAATGCTTTGATCAAATTGCTCACTGGACCCACAGTTCCTCCCACTACCTCACTAGAAGAAGCGATAAATCTGGTCGGATCCTTGACCTCTACCCGAATGCTATCATTTTCTGAAGAAGAAATCCCCAGAATTGGGCCAAATCACAATCATGCACTCAACACACTTTTACGGCATGGGTCAAATGATACGCTCCTATTAGGATTCCGGGTAGAGCCACTCCTACTCCCGGCAGGGGACAGTTTCAAAGAAAGGGTTTGTCCAGAATATGACCCTCATGGAAATGTTAATGTGATTCAGATGTTCAGAAACATGCACTTCATGCCCGGAACGGGGCTAGGGCAATGGCAGCAGGGGATACTTGAGCCCATCGAACTGAAGAAAGCTTTTCCTCCTTGGGGCTTGGGGTATCAACCATCAGAACAAGATCTCAGAATGATCCGCCAATCTCGACCAAAGAGAGGATTAGACTGTATTCGAACTATCTCAGGAGACTCCTTAAATGGACGATTCATCAAAGAAGGCGAGGACTTCCCCTTTTACGGTTTTCTAGAACCATGGTATGACCACACGGACAAGAAGATGAGGCCAGGAATGGAGATCTTTTTCCAAGATAGCTACCCATGGGCTGAAAGTTTCCCACACCGTGTGCAACCGCTCATCAAAGATGCCGAAGAGACTGAGGAAAGAGATTCCGAAGATTCCTTCAACTTACAGATACTGGGGTTAGCACTCTGCATGGTTCATTCAGGCACTACATCAATGGACCCATCCCATCTGATTAAAGCTGCTGATACACCTCTCCTCAACTGGCATGCTGTGCCAGTTCTACCTCTTGAAATCTCCCCTAACCCCAATGTTTACCCTATTTCTTCTTCTGTTGCCTATTCTTGCTCAAATGTAATCGAGACCTCTTTTGATGAGGTTCTCAATGATGTTTTTCCTATCAATGAAATAAACGAAGATTTTGAGTATCTTGCTCTGCCTTACATTAATTGCTTGAATTCTAATCAAACTTTTGATGACGATGATTTTGCAAATGAACAATTCTTAACTGATCTAAATAATGTTAATAATAAATAACATAACCGCGTTCAAGTTAATGAAGAAGAGACTGGTGTCACTAATCTCGGTTCTAGTAGCCAACTGCGCGAGATTAGGATAGGGGCCACCCTTGACGAGCATGAGCGTGCACAACTTGAAGAATTGCTAAAGGAGTTCATGGATGTCTTCGCATGGTCCTATGATGATATGTAAGGCATTGATTCTGAAATAGCTCAGCACGAGATCCCCACTATCCCAGATTACAAGACGATTAAACAAAAACTGATAAAACTCCGCACCAAATTGTCGCTCAAGGTCAAAGAAGAGGTGGTCAAACAGTTAAACGTGGGTTTCATTTGGGTGATCGAATATCCCACAAGGCTAGCCAACATTGTACCTGTGCCGAAATCTGGAGGGAAGGTTCAAATGTGTATAGATTACCGAGATTTAAACAAAGCTTCTCCAAAGGATGATTATCCGTTACCCAATATCGGCATGATCGTGGATAACACAGCCAGTCATGATCTGAAGTCATTCATCGACGGGTTTTCCGGATACAACCAAATCAAGATGCACCTAGACCACCAAGAAAAAACCGCATTCATCGCCCCATGGGGAACCTTTTGCTACATCGTTATACCATTCGGTATCAAGAATGCTAGGGCTACCTACCAAAGGGCTGCCACAACCATCCTGCACGATCTGATTCACAAGAAGGTCGAGGTGTATGTGGATGATATGATTATCAAGTCCAAAACTAGAGAAGGTCATGTTCCCACTCTCCGAAAGTTCTTTGAACGACTGTGACAGTATCAGATGCGACTTAATCCACATAAGT
Source organism: Sambucus nigra (assembly GCA_949130495.1). Classification (NCBI taxonomy): domain Eukaryota; kingdom Viridiplantae; phylum Streptophyta; class Magnoliopsida; order Dipsacales; family Adoxaceae; genus Sambucus; species Sambucus nigra. The sequence goes on along the minus strand of OX422222.1, from coordinate 89,722,910 downwards.
GTGTCTTCGGCGTTACAAAGGGAAAACTCTTGGGATTCATGGTCAGCGAAAAGGGGATAGAAGCAGATCCTGTAAAGCTGAAGGCCGTACTTGAGATGCCACCACCCCGAACAGAGAAAGAAGTCCGAGGTTTTCTTGGGAAATTGCAATATATCAGCCGGTTCATCGGCCGGCTAACCTCCATCTGTGAACCAAGGTTTGGAATGAAGCCTGCCAAGAAGCTTTTGACCGAATCAAACAATATCTGACCCAACCCCCAGTTATCATGTCACCACAGTCTGGTCTCCCTTTGCTCCTATACCTAACCATAACAGACACTGCAGTCGGGGCTTTGCTAGCCCAATACCTTGAAGAATCCCGCAAAGAAAGATCCATCTATTACGCCAGTCGCAAATTGTCCGGGTACGAGGTCAACTACATCGCTTTAGAAAAGGCATATGTCGCACTTGTCTGGGTCACCCAAAAGTTGCGACACTACATGCTCGCCTTCCCCATCAAACATGTATCCCGAATGGATCCCATCAAATACCTGCTTGAGAAACCCGCCTTATCCAGTCGAATGGCCTGATGGTTGATGCTCCTAACCGAGTTCGATATCATGTACGTCACACAAAAAGCCATTAAAGGAAGAGTCATCTCTGACTACCTCACCGATTAACCTATAGAAGAAGCGGAGGTTCGAATTTCCGAATTCCCAGATGAAAATATCCTCTCCACCACTCAGACCGCCTTCGATGGAAAATGTTCTTTGACGGTGCTGCCAACAAAAAGGGATATGTCATTGGGATACTTCTGATCGGCCCAGATGACTCCCACACTCCCATCGCCATAAAATTAGATTTCCCTTGCACCTACAACATGACGGAATACGAGGCATGCACAATGGGCCTCCAAGTTGCTCTCAAGAAAGGTATTCAATACCTTGATGTCTACGGGGATTCTGCCCTCATCATCGGTCAAGTGCTCAGAAAGTGGAAAGTCAAGGACGAAAAGCTTCAACCCTTTCATGCCCAATTAGAAGAGTTAGCCTCCCAATTTCGAGATATCACCTTCCATCACCTACCCCGAGCAAAGAATAACCTAGCTGATGCCCTCTCCACCTTGGCCTCCATGGTCGACATGCCCGAGGGAATAACAATGACCCCCTTCCTAGTTCAAAATAAAGACAAACCGTGCCATTGCTACCATATTGAGCTCGTCTCCACTGAAGATCCCGAAATAGATGATTGCTGGTACTATGATATCTGGTGCCTCCTCAAACATGGTAGGTATCCCGAGGGTTCCAACAAGAAAGATCGAATAACCCTCTGAAGACTGGCCGCCCAGTACATCATCTGTCATAAAGCTCTACTCAAGAGGAATTTCGATGGAACTCATCTACACTGCATCGCAGGGGCCGAGATTGAGAAGATAATGTAGAAAATCCACAGTGGAGAATGCGGACCCCACATGAATGGTCACATGCTCGCCAAGAAGATCATCCGACAGGGCTACTACTGGACCACCATGGTCCAGGATTGCACCACCTATGTCCGGAGGTGCCTCAAATGCCAATAATTCTCCAACCTTCAACACTTGCCTCCGCGAGAATTATACAACATGACCTCTACCTGGACGTTCTCCACCTGAGGTGTCAACATCATAGGGAAGGTTACACCAAAGGCTTCAAATGGACATGAGTTCATCCTGGTTGCCATTGATTACTTCACCAAATGGGTCAAAGCTGAGTCATACGCAGTATTGAGCGCCAAGAAAGTGGCCAAATTCCTCAAGAAAAATATCATCTGTCGATATGGGGTCCCGCACGAGCTGGTATCAGATAACAGGTTGCATTTAGAAGCAGAAGTCACAGAAGTAGTCAAAGAGTATGGGATCCAGAGACAAAAATCTTCTCCCTACCGACCTCAGACCAATGGTGCAGTTGAAGACGCCAACAAAAACCTCAAAGCCATCATCAGCAAGATGATCGAAAGTTATAGGTATTGGGCCGATCGGATCCTGTACGTACTCTGGGGTTATCGAACCTCAATTCGAACCTCTACCGGGCTACCCCTTATTCCCTAGGCTATGGCATGGAGGCAGTCCTACCTGTGGAACTAGAAATACCCTCGCTACGCGTCATGCTCGAAAGCAAAGTTAGTGAAGAAGACTGGTGCCAGAGCCGTCTTGATGAGCTAGCCCTCCTAGATGAAAGAAGATTAAAAGCTATTTACCACATATAGGGGTACCATCCCCGAATATCACGATCATTCAACAAGAAAGTCAAGGACCGCGGTGTCCGGGAGGGGGATTTATCCCTTAAGGAGATAATAGAACCCGTCTGGGACCCCATAGGGAAATTCAAGCCTAATTGGAGAGGCCCCTACATTATGAAGAAAATCTTATCCGGCGGTGCCACCATGATCACTGACCTAGATGGGCAGGAGATGGCTCGTCCAATCAATATGGACCGTCTCAAGAAATTCTACCCCTAGTCCGAAATCTCGGCGCGCTACAAATCTTCTCATCCCCCATTCTATTCTAAAAAAAAAAAAACTCTTCATTTCCCTCTACCCATAACTACGTGGGCCTGATCCTCTACAAAAACTATTTTAAATCATTTTCGAAAACCCCCAGAGGTACGTAGGCAGCTCATACTCCTCACTTGAGCGCGTCCCTTTCTTTTTCACAAAGTACTATTCTTTTCTTACCTCTGAGAACGGCGATTCATTCTAAAATTATTTGAACAAAAGGATTATGTATGCCTTAGCGATCAGTATAGATAATTCAAAATACAAAACTCATCAAAAGTCATAGCTGGGTGATCATAAACTTATTTATTTCATTAATAAGAAATTACAGTACGAATTACATAAGCAAAAGGAACGGATAACTCCCTTCCCCACTACCATAAAAAGCCAAATAAAATCCCCTCATACATTCCCTATTACACAAATAAACTCTCCAAGAGTCCTACCACAGCTACCAGAGGAGCCTGCACCCTCATCATCTACATCCTGAGGTCCCCAAGTTTTCCCTACTTGAATAGTGTGCCGTAAACACTCCATGGACCGATGATCCTTAACCATCTTCGAAAAGACCACAACACCTCCTTCCATTGTGTCAGATAAAACAAACCATCTTTGTCCAGTTTCCACTGCCAATATCTTGCTGACTACTTTCCTCCACAACCACTTCATATAATCTTTGGGGACATGCCAAAACTTCCCAACAGACTGAGAGGGATGGGTCGATGGACGCTGATTTTCCCACAGAGACCCAAGCAACAAACACAGGCACTCAGTCAAATCCTCTACCGGAAAGAAATTTGAGATCCGAGGTGGCACGACCTGTGCCCAGCCATATTGGCACAGAAGCCGCTAAGGGAAATAAAAAGAGGTCTGCCTGAGACCAACCAGCCGCACATATGAATACTCTCCTAGCACCAAAACAGGCTGCAACTGTCCCCACCAAGGCACTGATCAATACAGGCCACGAGCCCCATATTCCACAAGCCAATTCTCCCAGTTCTCAACATACAGGCCAACGCGGATGAAGTAGCGTGAAAAGAAGTTGGGTACGACCGATAAGGGATACTCTGGAGGAGTCGCCAAACGAAATCTTTCAGACAACCACATGAAGAGCATCACAGGGCTACCCCTCAAAAAGTCAGAACGACCTGCTCTCTAGGCATCCAGGCCGTTCAGGGTCTCCGCCAATATCACCGCTGCAGGATTGCGATGGTATGACATCCATGAAGTAATGGCTGCAAGTTGTGGGTCCACTTGCACCTCCCCAGTCACCAATAGTAATTTTGAAACCAGACCCAAAACAACGGCTCCAGTATAGCCAGCATCACCTACTTCCCGTAAATGCACGGAACGCAGCACCGTCGGGAGGGAGATCATTCCTCCAGCAACCAATGATCTAGCCGTCGAAAGTGAAATGTGAAGAAGCCCGGCCAATAAATCCCTAGGAGAATGGGAAAATTTGGGCAAAGACGCAGCAACACTGGGATTTACACCCAGTATGGTAGAAAATTCCTCGTAGATAGGACAAACTTCTTCCAACCCAAAGCGAAATACATGGTCTTCGGGGTACCAGAATTGTACCACCGCCATCAACATATTCCACTCAATAGGTCGATCGCGCCATAAGGAGACTCGACGCATGTTGAAAGCATCGTAGTCGACATTATAAGAGCGCATAGCTTCCAAGGCTTCGAGGTAGTTGGAAAACTCGGTGCTACCAGGGAGAGCCATCTTGCAAGGCTAAGAGATGGTGGGCAAGTAGGTGAGAATGCAAAGGTGTGATGAAAACACTCCACCCTTACCCCTTTTTATACTTGAGAACCCTCACAAGAGACATAATCCCTGCAAAAATCGGAAGGAATCCTACCCCACAAAGTACCAAAGGCTGAAGAGGGTACCATTCAAAGCTTTCAATTGATGGGACTGGACTAAACTGCCGATAGGCAGGTCTGGGTTCTTGCCGATCGGCACCCCCCCCATTTTTAGAAATTCCCCTTTTTTCCTCTTTTGTCAAATCAGAAAACTCAATCAAAATAAATTGATATTCTCAATAGAATTTCAAAATCCCTTCAATTTCCCCTTTTTAATAAAAAACCTTCCTTCAAAAAATCCAAAAATATTCCTTTTTACGGTCTCAGCAGCAAAGTAAAAAGCGCATGTGCTTGCATTCATTCATCATTAAATAAAATATAATCAAAAAACTCCATTGCATTGCATATATTTGTTTTCTATGTTACATCATTTTGGGAAGATCCCGCTGCCCGACTCGAACCCGCCGGAGGGAAGGGCAGTGCATCATATATGCTGGGCGCCATCAACCAGCTAGTCACAAAATCCATATAGTTATACGGCGCAACCGTAACGGTGTATAGCAAGTAGGACTCGCCGATCATCACCGTGATCCTCTCATCCTTCGACATCAGTCGCTCCTTACTCATAGACTTAGGAGGCTGTGCGGGTGCCACCACCACCTCCTCCTCAACAATCTGACGAACCAACCTCTCCTCGAGGCACCAGGAATGGCCAAACTCATGCGCCAGTAAACGCCTCATCCGCGCGTTCACCCCGGTCGCCCTCGCATCCTGAATGGATGTCCCCCACGGGTAAAAGGTCACCTGAAAATCTCCAAGCGAGCATCAATCAATATAAAATTAGAAGGTGCAAAAACTAAGACTGAAATGGAAAGAGTCTTACCCTACCACTGGTTAGGTTATTCAAGACCTGACGCACCGCCTCCAGGGAGAGAGATCCTTTCGACTGACGATTGGCCTTACGCCATTGGTACAAGCGACAGAAGTCCCCAACAGTGTCATCCTTCAAAGCAATCAGCAGGGTATTGCACCCAATCACCTCATAGAACCACGTCTGATTTCGCAAGCAAAGAGAGACACATAAGGAAAATGCGAATGCATGAAAAGAAAATGCGAGTGCATGAAAGGAAAATGCGAATGCATGAAAAGAAATGCACAAACTGAAGAATAACACAAGAAGGTACGTGGCCCCAGTAAAAGTCTGCCGGCAGCACCGGCTGAATGCATTCAGAGAAGAGTAAAGGGTCGCCAAGGTCGGACTCCCCCAATCATAGAAAGGGATGTTCGAAAACATCCTCAAGTAGGGCAGAAACCACAAATGGACGACGTCGCCGCTCGACGCCACCATGAAACCTCCAAGTACTAGAAGAATGAATAACCATGCCATCTGCCTCACTTACAGCCCTTCCTCCACATCAATCACCCTGCTCAGCAGAACATCCTTCAGCAGGGACAACCGGATTAAATCCCCAGAAACTATCCTCCCTACATCACCAAGTACCGCATGCACTGCCTCCGCCCTCACCCGTAAAGAGCGATCCACCTTTATCTACTCTCCATCACAATCCAGCCTCATCAGTTTTTGCACGTCTATGGGAGTCACCGTCATCTCCCCGAATCCAAAATGAAAAGTGTGGGTAGTGTCCCACCACCTCTCTCCCAAAGCGCACAAGACCGCTGTCGAATGAGGCGTCTCATCCAGCGCAAATGCCAACCGCCCAAAACCCGCTGATGATACCACTCAGCGCACCACAGGTGGGAGATGCTCCCAGACATCCTTGAGCCCCGTTGTCCCACGGGCATGCATGTTCTTCAAAGAGATATCAGACTGGCAAAAAGAAAAGTATCATCAAAGGTCAAGAAAGAAAAATCACCAGAAAGAGAAGAATGCCAAAGGTCGGTTTACTTACATAACCACCGGGACTCACTCTCGAAGAGCGATGACACGATGGCTCCCGCTGCAAGGTCCACTCATCTGTAACAGGCTCAAATGCATCAAAGGAGTTCTCACTCCCCAAAGCAAGAGGCGCCCTAGCCCTCCACTCCACATTTGCTCAGTCATCAAACGGTCAACCACTCCCGGTGGATTACAATGCTCATAAAAGCGGCCATTTGTTGAAGATCGGAATGATAGAACAATTTACAGAAGAATCGCAGAGAGAGAGAAAGCAAAAGAAACTGTGAAAAAATGAGGGGATTCACCCCCTTTACCATACCGATCGGCACTGACCCCTTGCCTTCCCGAGATAGCCCAAAAGTCTGTGCCACTGCCGAATGGCACCCTTCATACTATGCCGACCGGCACCCCCCTTAAATTTCGTACTGAAATTCCCAAAAAATGCCAGAAAACCTCAAAAAATCGTCGAAAAATTCCCAAAAATCCCAGGAAGGATTTAGAGCCTTTGTACCAAGAAAATTTTGCGTTCCCTCGAGTGGAACCCCTCTTCCCCAGCAGAATCCTCAAAAACCAAGTGAAAACTCCTCCCGACAAAGCTCCAAAAAATCCCTAAGGATCACTTGATCACTTCCCTAGCGGAATTCTCTTACAACACCCAAAATAGGTTGTTCCCCCCTATGAGGTATCCTAAAAGCTTCCCCAGCTATCAGCTCCCCAGCTCAGATCAAAATCACAAATCTCTTTCTCCAGTAGAATCAAAATCCAATCTGCATCCACTCTTGGGTCAGACTTGTCCCCGGTCTTGGATCGTCACCTGAGTTAGGTTAGAATTGACCTCGGTCCTCGGTCATCACCACTTTTGGGTCAGAATTAGCCCCGGTCTTTGATCGTCACCTGAGTTAGGTCAGAATTGACCTCGTTCCTCGGTCGTCACCACTCTTGCGTCAGAATTGGCCCCGATCTTGGATCGTCACCCGAGTTAGGTTAGAATTTACCTCGGTCCTCGGTCGTTACCACTCTTGGGTCAGAATTGGCCCCGGTCTTGGATTTTCACCTGAGTTAGGTCATAATTGACCTCGATCCTCGGTCCTCACCACTCTTGGGTCAGAATTGGCCTCGGTCTTGGATTGTCACCTGAGTTAGGTCAGAATTGACCTTGGTCCTCGGTCGTCACCACTCTTAGGTCAGAATTGGCCTCAGTCTTGGATCGTCACCTGAGTTAGGTCATAATTGATCTCGGTCCTCGGTCGTCACCACTCTTGTGTCAGAATTGGCCCCAGTCTTGGATCGTCACCTGAGTTAGGTCAGAATTGACCTCGGTCCTTGATTGTCACCACTCTTGGGTCAGAATTGACCCCGATCTTGGATCGTCACCTGAGTTAGGTCAGACTTGACCTCGGTCCTCGATCGTCACCACTCTTGGGTCAGAATTGGCCCCGATCTTAGATCATCACCTGAGTTAGGTCAGAATTGACCTCGATCCTTGATCGTCACCACTCTTGGGTCAGAATTGACCCAGATCTTGGATCGTCACCTGAGTTCTGTCAGAATTGACCTCGGACCTCGGTCATCACCACGCTTGGGTCAGAATTTGCCCCGGTCTTAGATCATCACCTGAGTTAGGTCAGAATTGACCTCGGTCCTCGATCGTCACCACTCTTTAGGTCAGAATTGACCTCGATTATTAGACCTTTACCCTAAGCCCATAGATTTATCTTTGACGCATGGAATTGATCATCCTTAGCACACTCCCTAGGACCTCAAAATCGACCACGACCCTCTGAATCAGTCATACTTCCTCAAAAGCATCATGTGGTGTCTATTCGACGGTCATCATTTGTTCCAAACTCATCCATCGAGGGGCTCTGTAGACACCCCATTTTATTATCCCTTAACTCTCCTTAGGTCCCTAGTACCTCCCATCATCACTCTAAACCCAAGTCACGTCCCGAGTATTGACCTGGAAGCTATCAGGCACTCCCCGGCTCAGTTTGACCCAAAAGTCAAACTCTTCATTTCGACTGAGACTCAATGAATCTTCGAAGGACACTGAATACCCTTTCCAACGGTCCACCCCGTGCCCGATTCCGACTTACCATGCGGACGAACGGTCCGTTTGCGTCCAAAACTTGACCTAAAAGCCACCGGGCGCTCCCGGGCTCTATTTGACCTATGTCAACTCTTCAGCTCAACCGAGGCTGAATAAATCTTTGAAGGGTACTGAATACCCTTTCCAACGGTCCATCCCGTGCGCGATTCCGACTTTCCATGCGAACGAACGATCCGTTTAACTATGGGAGGTCACCGAATGCTTCTCGGGCCCAGTTGACCAAAATCAACTCCCCAAACCGGGTCAAACTCTTTGGAATGTCGAAGTACATCTCCTAACCTTTCCAACAGTCTATCCTGTGCACGATTCGGACTTACCATGCGGATGAATGATCCGTTTGTGTCCGAACGATTCCCCGTCTAATGGACCGCCAAACGCTTCTGAGCCATATTTGACCCAAAGTCAACTCCCGAACCCAGGAATGCCTGAAGCGCACTCCCAAATGGCAGGTTCTCGGCACCTGCCGATAGGCAGGAACATGTCTATACCGATCGGCACTCACCCGGGCCTATAAAAGAAGGCCTTCACCTCATTTTCAAAATCTGATAAAAAACCTCTCTCAACGAATCCCAAAAACCTCTCTCGAAGGCAGCGCGATTTCAACATCCAAATCCCCTTTTTACTTCCACTTTTCATCACCCTTTTCATCAAACTTGGTGAATTAGCCACTCTCCATCATCATCCAAGTGCAAGGGCTGCTCTCCAACATTCAAGATCAAGCTCAAGATCTTCAAGAAGGTCCAACTTTCTCAAACTCTCTCTTAAATTCTCTTAAACTCTCAATAACTTGTTTTCTTACTTAGCGCTTTTATTATCTCATCTCACACATCCTAATATACTTTTTATTTAGTATAATTGTACATCTTTTATTTTCATAAAACCCAAAAAATAAGAAAAAGAGGGTTTGCTCATAAATTCCAAGTAGGGATTCTCACACTTTTTCCACACTTTTCTCACAACTAAAACACTTTTTTCTACACACACACTTACAAATAAGATATCCCCCATTTGAATTTATGGGATAAACCCCACCCCTCATTTTGTATGTGAACTACGTGGACTTTAATGTCTTTATAGGCTACGTAAGCGTCTCGGGGTAAAACCCGAGACTCGAGTCCTTTTTCTCATCTTTCCTCTCATTTTCTATTTTCTCTAAATCTCATCTTCCTATATTATATATACTTACTCTTAGTAACGTATTGCTCCATATGCGTTATCGTTCCATTATAACGGTCAACGTAGGGGTAATCGCGTAAATATTATTTTTCTAATATTATTCTTATATCTTCCTACGGACGACTCGCTTTATCTTTTCCATGATACAAGTCGAGGATTCCTACCTCCATTATATATATATACATATGCACACATATCACGGGGGGAAAGAAAAGGAAAATAGCAAATATTCATGAGAGACCGAAAGGGCGGAATGGGTGCCTAACACCTTCCCATTTCGTAACTAAGCCTCCGAACCTTTCTCGGATCATTTTAGTTTCTTACGCACCAGTATGTATTTGGATGCCATCCTTCGGGGTGGCTTCCCCTTTTTCTTTTGTCTATTTTGAGTAAAATAGACTGGCAACTCTGAATCTCTTTACATTTTTACACCACATCTCAAACGACGCCGGCCAAAGCGCTCCCGAGAGGGATGCGTGGGACTCGAAGGATCCTTTCCTCCACGTGCCCGCCCACATGGCGAGGATCGGGATGGCCACATTACGCAATTCTCGAGTCAAAACAATATATGAAAATCATGATCAAGTAACACATTTCAAGTATGAAATCAATTAATGAACGATCAAATGAAAGAACGGTGAGGTTACCGGCGAATTCAACGCTTTCAAAGAGGAAAGAATAGTGTATACACTCACAAACGACGAACGGTACAAAGCTTACTCGGTGTAAGTATATACATTGCAACAAAAGATTATCGAGTTATAAAAATCTTAAACCAAATCAATAAAACAAGAAACTGCATGTGCTCATGGGCTTAAAGTTTAATTCATGAAGTTATTCATAATATCAATAATCGAGGACTAAAGTCTAATAACTTCTAAAATCGAGAACATGCATCATTGGGTTGTCTATTGGATCGGGCAATTATTGAAATTTATCATCGGAAACAAAGGAAAAATGCCCAAAAAAGGAGAAAAAAGAGAGAAAAGATTTTTGAATTTTTTGAATTTTTCTAAGAAAAGCATACTAAGTAACTAACATGTGAGCAAAAACATGGACTAAATAATGAAATTGATAGAATATCCCACACCCCCTAACTTATAACTTGACATTGTCCTCAATGTGAATTAAGAACCAATTTAAAGAGAGGAAAAGAGCGATATTACCCAAAAGTAGAGCGATCCCCATAAGAACAAGTCCAAAGAATCTACAAAACAAGTTAGTACCGAGCATAGCAAAAACAAATAACAAAAAGTTAACTGATTACACTAGACTAAATTAAAATGGAGAGAAAAATAAAAATAAAGACAGAATAAAAAAACTAACTATATACAACCTACTATTTAGGCTTCACACTAACTATACACTAGAACTCTAAATAGCTGAGGGTCCACCGCAAAAATGGTTTGACTTTGGAGGATAACCGGTGTACCCTCACATACAAGCATGCCTTTCGAAAAATATGAATTTCGTTTGAATAACGGAAGGTATGTGTAAGGCGGAAGAAATGAACCATCGCCAATTAAAAGTTTTGGAGGGACGATGGGGGATTTGGATTGAACGGGTGACAAAAACATGTGGGGACCGAGAAAAGTCGAATATCCTCCCAAATATTTTGAAATTAGAATGGGAGCCGGCGCACACAAAGGCAAAGATGCAATCGTGGAAGGCGACTCGAGCAAGTACTCCTCATCGGCGAAAAGGTTTAAAACATTAAAGTTTGAAACCGAATCATCGGGTACTTGTGACGGTGTGATAACATAGAATGAAAATGGGGATGAAAGAAATTCAAACTCATGAGATGAATCATCATCGCATGAAGATTGAGTTTCGAAGGAAATAATATCATTTTCAATGAAATGTTCTTCTTTGGGGGCCAAAGAAGAAATCATTTCATTGCAAATAGATATTACGTCGTTTTCATCCTCACTTTAAATATCTATTACGCAATGGGCAAAGTCTAGAATGGTTTGTTCCAAAGTAGGCACAAAGTCCTCATTTGGTTCAAAATATTCCTCGACTTCAAAAGTCTCGGAAGCAAAATCGTCGTCGGACTCAAATAATAAATCCAATTCATGTTCCCACAAACGATTTTCTTCCTGATAGCGATTTTCAATTTTCTCATTTTCATACATACGCAAGCCCTCACCGAATCTTATAGGTCGAGGTGCGGATCCATGAAAATGGGAGCTTTGAAAATTACCATCGGACTTAAACGAAAACTCATTATTATAGGAATTTTGAAAATTATTCGAATTCCTTTCAAAATTCCTATTATAAGGAGGTAAAGGCCCAAAATCATTATCATCATCATCAAAATTCCAATAACCTAAGTTTGAACTTTCGTTATACTCGCCCAAAGTCATATTTGAATTTGTTATACTTTGGGATTCTAAGTATTCACCGAAAGTCATAGGTTTGCGAGAATTTTGAGAATTATAACAATGATTACCGAAAGAATTGGAATAAGACATGCTTACCCCAAAAATGGCTCGAAGTGGCGAATTCCACAAAGTAGGTGCGCATGGAAAAAATTCGAGCATTTCTAAGTTCTCAAATGTAGAAGTCCTGCAAAAATATTGGCAAATAATACAAATAGAAAGAAAATACTATGAAATACTAAATCAAATAAAGTCCAAAACAAACTTATCCCCGGCAACGGCGCCATTTTGATCACGCGTGAAAAGTGTGTTCGTGTAGGGACACAGACGTTGTTTTCGTTTCACCATGATAATACAAACAAACCTAAATTATGACTACACTTGCGAGGCAAGCACAGCGGTAAGTCGGGTATCTAAAATCCACAGGGACGAGATGCTATAATTTATAAGATTTAGTGCTGCGAAATAAAAGTGTAAAAGGTGAATTACAAACTAGAAAGTAAAAGATGTATAAAAGGGAAATATTAATCTAGGCGAGGGAAAATAAAGCTAGATTAACAAAGAGGTAAAAACTATAGGTTGTGTCGAATATCCCTCACTCGAGTTAATTTGTATAAAATAGATAAACGGGTCGACGAGTTATTACGACTGTGTCTCGTTTCGACAGTTAATTGAACCAAGGGTTGTCACGCTCCTAAATTCGCATAAAAGCCTAATAAGATTTTGGCGTCAACAAATATCCCAAAAATTACGCACGCAAGGTCATAAGCACGGGACATACATGATATGCCCCGTCAAATCTCCTAGGCGCAATAACTAGGACAACGCACCCGAAATAGGCCCGTAAACACCATCACCAAATCCAAGCAACGCGTCAACTCGAGTGAGTTCCATTTAAACACAGCCTAATTTAAATTATCTAGAAAGCATATTAAAAATGCGATAAATAAATGCGATAAAGTTACACTAGAAAGCACGGGAAGAAATCACGTAAACCTAAATTAGAAATCTTGCAAAACTAATTATCAAAGAAAGAAATAAGTAAATATAACTATATTAATGGAAATGGAAGATCATAGCAGAAATTACAAGCCCAAATTGGTGTCAATCCAAGAAGAAATGAAGAAATGATCTCCCAAACCTCCAAAACCCTAAACTAAGCTACCTAAAACGATTATTTTTCTGTTTTTACAACAAAAATCATTTATATAGTAAAAGGAATTAAATTAGAAAAGAAAAGACAAAAGAAAATAAAAGGCCAAAATATCTCAGAAAACTGGGGATCGATCGATCCATCCCCTAGGCTCGATCGATCGATGCTCAAAAATGTTTCCCACTGTCTTCCTATGATGGCTGAAAACTGAGGGATCGATCGATCGATCCCTTTGATCGATCGATCGTCAAGCAGGTATGAGCCAAGGCAGCCTCCTGCAATGCTGTTTTGGGCAGCTTGGATTTCCTGTCCGCTGAAATCGCGTAACTTCTTCGTTTTGAATCGAAATCGCACACCGTTCGTGGCCACGCGAAGCTTGCGAGGAGGGATACAACTTCCGTGAAGAGGATGGGCCAGGTTATCAAAATTTGGATTGACTAAATTTCCCTTGAACGTGCGATCGCGTACGAAAATCGAGCGAAATGCATCCGAACTTCACACTTAGCACCCAAATACCTATAAAAGTTCAATTAACCCCTGCAAAATATGTTAGCATAGAAAATCGAGGTTGTCTGGTTAATGAGCATAAATGTAGGGAATAAGATACCCGAGGGAGCTAAAATGCGTAGGTTCAAGGGATGAAATACACAATATTTGCGTCATATCAGCAAGCTTTGTGGAGCTAGGCAACCTCCTTGAGGCCATCTTACAAGGTGGGGGTTGCCTTCATCATCTTCTTCATCCATATTTTTGGAGATACATTTGAGGTGAAAAAACTCTACTCTTAGTTTATGACTCTATTTTGCACATTAGTAATCTTATAGCTGTGACAACCCGCAATCCGAGATAAGGGGTGGCCAGCCCGATACTCAAACGTAACAGGAATCATGGATGGATATCATTCTCAGCATCACCAATATAAACTGAGTATAAGGGAAAAACCACCCAATAAATCAGAAAACGGGTTGCCAAAAAGTGTAAAATTTTTAAAAAATGCGGTTATGAAAATTTAAACTAAGCAACCCAATCTGACGAGCAAGTGGAATTTCAAAAGATAATATATAAAGTAACTAAAACGAATGTATACAAATGGACCGAATAAGCTGTCGGTCCACAGCTACATAAGACAACATACACAATATAAAATATCATACATAGTACAACCATTAATCAAATACAATAGTTTGGGCCACACGCCCGAGGGACAAGACCCGATCATAACTAGGATAACAAGAATGAAAGCGTCTAATACAACATCCTGTAATAACCCGCAAAGCCTTACAACTCGTCGAAGGTGCAAGGAACTTGGAAAGTCAAGTCGGGCGTCCTTGCGGTGGAACACCTGAGCGGATACAATAATATATATGCAACAAGAAAGTAAACCGGTCAGGGCCGGGTTCTATATGATTTCTAGAAGAATAAAAAGCATGATAATTATGAACAGTTATACATGAATAATGAAGATGATCACATGACATGCTATCTACAATTTCAAGCAAGGATAGAAGGTAAAGCATTTTAATTTAAAACCCTTTCTTATTAATACAATTTCCCATTTCCTTCAGACTTTCCTTATTAGGAATAAAACCATATATTTGGTTAAGTCAAGAAGTTATAATTTCTATTCATTAATTAAAACTTCCCATTTTATCTTTCCATTCCTTATTAGGAATATCATTTACATCAAGTGCTCTTTATGGCACATATATTATTCCCGTGCTCTTCCTGGCACATATTTATGCTCTTTATGGCATTTAACAACCATCAAGTCCAACTTGATGAAAATATGGTTATATTCATATACATATAACGATATCTAAGACCGCCAGTCCGGGTTTTCCCGCTGTGCGCGCCCCTAAATGACCATCATCTTCCAGGGCCTAACATAAGACAACCTGGGCACCTAACGGAACACGTTGGGAAGCGGCCATGAGCCTGCGTGGTAGCCAAGACCACACCCGGAATCTCCCTACCCCCGCAGAAAAATATACAACCATAAACGCTCCCATGGCCTAGGACTATATCCACCCTGCATTCATTAGCCAGGGGGCTTCACCTCACGAGCGAACTTCCCTTATGATGTCATTTAGAGAGGTGTGTAACAGTAAATTAACATTTACATTTATCATCATTTTATTTCCAAAAATCCATTTCCATTAATCATGTGATTGGTTCTTTATTATTAAACCTAATATCATTAAACAACGGGGTTCATTCTAAAATTGAACCTATTATCTTTAAACACCTATGGGTTCATTTTATGCGAACATAATTCCCATCGAATATTATCATTTATTCCTCAAATTACAATCCCCGATTAACTCTCCAAATGATCATTATGATCCTACAAATCTCCAAGGCCTATGTAACTTGACTTGACAAGCCCTTCTAGTCTCCAAGTTAGGGTACCTAACTTCCAAACTTCTAAGAGTTTGAATAAAAGAAGTAATGCCTTAGCATTACTTTAAACCTCCCCGAAACAAACCCCAGATGAACCCATTTCTAGTCCAGGGTAACGACCAAACTCCATAGCTACTCTAGGACTCTAAGTTTACTTCTTTAAAGAAGTTTCCTAGGCCCTAATCCTAAAGAATAAGGATAAAAAAAATCAAAAGGAAAAAGACCCCAAAACTGCTGGAACCGAATCGATTCGCCCTAGGGGCCGAATCGATTCGCCCCAGCGAATCGATTCGCTCTGAAAGCGAATCGGTTCGGACAATAAAACTTGATTTCTGCAATTGCCGAATCGATTCGGTCTAAATCCGAATCGATTCGGACAACAAGACCTGGGATTCTGCATCTATGCGAATCGATTCGCCCAAGGGGCCGAATCGATTCGCCCCTGCGAAAATGCCAAGAATGGCTATGGAGTCTTGAACTCTAAAATCCTAAACAAACCCAAACCAGCCAAACCCAATCTATATAATGGAACTAGTACACCAGAAATACACCCAACTACCATTATTTGAAATGTTTATCATCCAAATCAATCTCAAAGGGTTAAATACCCAAAATTCCACCAAAACCCTAACATTTTTAAATCATAAATATCAATGCAATTTATTCTACTTAAACCATAAATTTGCAAGTAGATTACTTGCCTCAAGGTAAGAATCTGATTTGATGAAGAAGGAGGCAACAACCCAAGCTCCAATCTCTCTTTTTCTCCCAAGTTCTCTTCCTCTCTCTACTCTCTCTAGGGCTCAATTGTGTAAAATGGAAGAATGGGAATAGGGGTGGGAAATTGAAACGGGGCTTAAGTCTAAAAGCCCAACTTAAAATGCTAATACGCGATATACTAATACGCGACTACACTATTTAAGCCAAAACCAGTCAAAAGTGCCCGAAATGCCAAAATACAATATGGCACTTATTTTGACTGTCTCACACCTACCGGGACTAACTACACTATTTAAATTATCATTTGGAGATTTTATAACTCATTTTACTTCCGGTTTCATAATAAACCAAAATGTCATTTTAAATCTTTATGACATAACAAATTACCACATGAACATTTTATCTACTCACGAGGTAACTACACAACATATTAGTAAATATTGACTTGACATATCAAATTAATATTTACTCAGCATCTTATCAGATAACAAATAATTACTACACATAGTAATTAAGGATAAAATGGACTATCGGAAGAGAGGGTTATTACAATAGCTAGAACTGTTAGAGTGGAATGCATATATGAGTAAGAAGATGGGTTCTTAAGGTTTTGCGTAAATTGTTTATAAATAAGGTTTTGGGAACAATACTATGATTCAAGAATGTTGAATAAATGTTGTATTTTAAGAATTTTGGTATTAAATATGTTATAAAATAAAATGTTTGAAAATAATATTATCTTGCTAAAGATATTTTGGGTGAACTATGTTTTTGAAGTTTCTTGCAAAAATGGAAGATTTTATGAAATTCGACATTTGTTGAAGTTTTGAAGAATATAAATGGCATTTAGTCTTGAAAAATATATTTTTTCAAGTATTATTAAATTTCTAGAGTAATCACATGTTAGACCCATTTGATAGAATTTTTGGGCTTAAAACTCATCTTCTCATGCATATAAACTCGTATTATTTTGAGATTGAATATATAAACAAGTTTAATCAGAGTTTTAATGGGTTTAAACATGAAATGAAGAAATTAAAAAATTCAACCCTTAAAGTGTTTGAAAAAGTGGTAAGTGTATGGTTTTAAGACTACATGTATTAATAAGATAAATAAAATAAAATGGTACTTTCTTATAAAGTAGTCTTTAAATGTTCAATGGTTTCTTGAAAAAGAAAGTAATGAAATAAATATGTTTCAAACTTTAGAAGAATGTTACTCCAAAATGTTAAAAAAGTGTTAAGATGTTAAAAACACTTAAGAAGTTAGTGTGGCTAACTTAATGGTGTTTTGGGAATTAACACTTGTGAAAATGGAGGAAAGACAAGTTTGGAATAAAATGGGCAAAAAGGTCATTTTACATAAAGTGGAACATTTTTATGAAATAAAAATATTAGAAAAGGTGTTAAACAAAAAGGGTCCTAAATGAACATGATATTGGGATCAAATCAATGTTAGAGTAAAAAGGACAAGAAATGGCGATTTTAACGTAAACCACAAGTTGGGGTGGAACCCCGAGTTTTGACTTCGGCCGAAAAAAAGGAAAAGTTGAATAATGTGAACATTGGTTGAGAAAGGAGTTTTCTTTAATTATATTCTATGATACCCCAATTTTAAATTACCAAGTAAAGATGGTCCACAATATATTCCAAATTAAAATTTCTTTTTGATTTAGCAATTAAAGACCACAAATTTTAATTTCTTCAAAATTAAAATTAATTCAAAAAACACAAAACAAATATTAGAATTTTTCTTTTAATCTCAATTTAATTCAATTCAAGTTAAACTTATGCTAAACAACTTAAAGCATGTATTTTGCCAAATTAATTTTCCATCATGAATTAAATTAACTAAAATTACCCATAAATTAAATTAGTACCAAATTAAACTAAAGTTGTGATTTAGGCCAAATTTTATCTTTTTAACCTACTCATACATCTAGGTGATTTTGCGAGATAAAATAAACAGTCACAACCACAAGGCGCGATGTATGAGGAAAACCCACAACGGGAAAACCTCGAACGGCCCAGCCTACGAGTTGACTAGGTATGGTATTTTTACAAAAGGCACAATAAGAGAAAATTTACAACAACGACTTGTCTTTCAACCTTGATGCTCACTTGTTCTTCAACCTTCGCCTAGCCAACAACTTCGGAGTCCTCCGAAATCTTTGAATCCACCAATGGGTCCTGGCTACCGTCAACCCACACATGGTGCCTTTCACCGTATGATCATGCCGCAGCAAAAACGAACTCTCTTTTGGGTAGAGAAGAAACCCAAACTTTCTCCTTTCATGGGTAGAGAAGAACCCGATGCCAAATAATCTCCAAGCAAAGATATATATTAAAGAAGTTGGATCAAACTAAAACTTGGGTGTAAACTTTTATTCTTTAAGAAATAAATCTTTAAAGATGATGAACACTCAAAAGGAAATTTTGGATTAGGAATATATGTTCTCTAAGTAAAAGGAAAACTCCCAAAAGTTCTGTAAAAAAAACTGTCCACGTCCCTTTTTAAAACAGGTAAAAGTAGTGGAGAATGTGGTAAGTTTTTAGCAAAACTATTAAAACTGACGGAATGTCATTCGAATGACATTTGAAAGTCTTTCGAATGACCCTGTTCAAACGAGATTGCTAACGAGATATTTAAAGAGAATTCATAAACCTTTTTCGTTCGATATTTTGTTCGAACTAAACTTCTAACGAGAAAATAGATGATATCTCAAAAAATTTCGTTAGAAGTTCGTTCGAACGACTTTACAGAATATCCCAATTTTCATTTTAAGTCCAAAACTTTTAAAAAAAGATTTAAAATGATTACTGATAAAACTAAAAAGTCATTTTGACAAAAACATATAAAAGAACACCCAATAAAATTATCCATGATTCTCTTTGTATATTAAATGCATTCACACCTTTTTGAGACCTTGGAATCCAAATGTTGATGACACAAAACTTGGCACGTAAACTAGCAAGGATGAAATCTTCACTATGATAGGCCGCTACATCTTCAACTAACTTGCCATAGGATTGAAAGGATACAATAAGCATATATCCTATGAGACAATTAATTTTTTTCTTAATTAAGCCAACACTACAAATGACTCGACTGGAAATTTTTCCTTAATTATTGTGACAATATAAATTTAAAAAAAATAAATTCTCCCCCTTTATCTAATAATATCTACTTAAGAAACACGTCTCCCACTAAGTTAGATCTCCCCCAAATAAAATGTTTAGATATCATATCTTCCCCTTTTTGTTCAGGAATAGACAAAGGTTAAAGAATTATAAAATAACTTATTTCTCCCCAATTAAAGAAAAATCTCCCCTTAAAAAAAACAAGGGATAAGTAAAATGGAAAAACAAGTTTATCATGTGATGGTGTAAATAGTGACAAGAACAATAATGTATATTGACTATAATGAAAATCAACTAATCCACAAAATAGCAATAGATTTGCATGCTTCTATTAATACTTCGTTGGCCTAACTGGGCCAATGCTCTATTTTGAACATTCTGAATGAATTATCGCATGGTTTCCTGCATAGACGTTTGTACCCTAGTTAAGCTTTCTAGGATTCCTATGATATCATTTGCATTTAGAGGAAGGGAATGGTTAGGCAGGTTCCCTTTATGATTCTTATTGCTAGATTCTGGGATATCAACCATTTATGATGAGTTTTTAGTGAAAAACGCTACATATAGTCATTCCCACAGATGGTGCCAATCAGTTGTTGTAAAAAACTAGATTTGATCTAATTAATTAATCATAGATAAATATGAAAAAAAAAATAAGACAATAGATTTTTAAATTGGTTCATCCTTAATGAAATGGCCTACATCCATTGTCTTGTATTACTGGATGTCTTACCTTAATCACGATTATGTTTGCTTATCATCACTTTTTTCTGCCATAAGGCCATTACAATGTATTTATTGCCCTTGGGTTGTCTGTGTGAATAGATAATATGTCATTATTGAATAGGCATATACATCTGTACATGGTAAAGAATAATCATTGAATCTGTCCTGATCGTTTAATCTTCCTAACAAGTTGCTTGGTATGCTGAGTAGCTCGGTACTTTAAGTTACTCAGTACATATACTTATGCCACGCTGGATGATACGTATCTTCACTATCAATGCTCACATGACTTGCCATGAACGCGGTAAAGTTGCGCTCAATGGCGAATCGTGTCCCTCCTCCTTTTCACTATCACTAAGGGTGTAATTGTATGAAATTGGTCTCTTTCCCTTTTTTCTTAGTTTAATGGGACATTCGAATGCTCTATGGCCATAACCTCACAAGAAAAACACTTATTCGACTCATCCCTATCAAGGTCTTCATTATGATTTTTAGGGATTCTATCAGCTTTGTTAGGCTTAGACTTATCAAATTTCTTAAAATAATTTTTTAAGATTGTCTTTATTAAACTTAAGAAATTTTCTAAACTTCCTAGCAAATATAACTATATCCTCGGAGTCGATGTCACTCTCATCATCCGAAACTTATTTTTCCTCCTTTCGAGCTTTCAAATCAATTTCCTTATCTTTCTTCTTTTCATCCTTGGAGGTAAACATATCAAGTTCATAGTTTTGTAAGTCACCTATGATCTCTTCAAGTTTCGTAGAGGCTAAAGTGGGTAAAGAATTTAAAATGGTCACTTTTGGAATTAATCTATTTGGTAATGACCTCAAAATTTTTCATTTACAACACGATTGTCGGGTGCCTTTTCTCCCAAATTAAAAGATGAATTAACGATATAGAAAATTCTAGCATAGAACTCATCAAAAGTCTCACTTTCTAACAGTTTAAGGGTTTTAACGATACTTGTTCCCTCAGGGGTGAGTTGGAGTTTATCTCATGCCTCCTTAGACATTTCATACGTCATAATCCGATGGAACTCATCCGATGTGATCGCACAAAAAAGAGTATTTAAACTGTGGGAATTAAAATTATCTAGTTTAACATCATTCTCACTCCGTCTTTCAACGGGATTAAGAATATGCACAGTTTCATGTAGACACGTAGGTGGGGACCATCCATTAACTACGGATTGACAAACCCTATCATCTAAGGACTTAAGTGCCGACCTCATACGCTCTTTCTAATACGCGTATTTAGAACCATCAAAAATAGGAAATTTTGAAAACGATGAATTTTCCATTTTTCAAATCAAACAAATTTTTTGACAAAGGACCTTAACATAATAATTTAGCGTTCCCACTCTGATCCCAATCTGATAAACGAGTTTTCTTTAATTTTATGCTATGATACCCAAATTTTTAATTACCAAGTAAATATGGTCCACAATATATTCCAAATTAAAATTTCTTTTTGATTTAGCAATTAAAGTCAACAAATTTTAATTTCTTCAAAATTAAAATTTATTCAAACAATAAAAAATAAATATTTGAATTTTTCTTTTAATCTCAATTAAAAAATACTCATTCAATTCATGTTAAACTTATGCTAAACAACCTAAAGCATGTATTTTGCCAAATTAATTTTCCAACTTGAATTAAATAAACTAAAATTACCCATAAATTAAATTAGCACCAAATTAACCTAAAGTTGGGATTTACGCCAAATTTTATCTTTTTAACCTACACATGCATCTAGGTGATTTTGCGAGATAAAATAAACAATCAAAACCACAAGGTGCGATGTACGAGGAAAACTCACAACGGGAAAAACTTCGGACGACCCAGCCTACGAGTCCACTAGGTATGATATTTTTACAAAAGACGCGACAAGAGAAAATTTACAACAACGACTTATCTTTCAAGCCTTGACGCTCACTCGTTCTTCAACCTCCGCCTAGTCGACAACTTTTGAGTCCTCCAAAATCTTTGAATCCACCAATGGGGTCTCGCTACCGTCAACCCACACATGGTGCCTTTCACCGTATGAGTATGCCACAGCAAAAACGAACTATCTTTTGGGTAAAGAAGAAACCCAAACTTTCTCCTTTTATGGGTAGAGAATAATCGGGTGCCAAACAATCTCCAAGCAAAGATATATATTAAAGAAGTTGGATCAAACTAAAACTTGGGTGTAAACTTGTGTTCTTTGAGAAATAAATCTTTAAAGATGATGAACACTCAAAAGGAAATTTTGGACTAGGAATATATGTTCTCTAAGAAAAAGGAAAACTCCCAAAAGTTCTTCAAAAAAAACCATCCATGTCCCTTTTTAAAACTGGTAAAAGTAGTGGAGAATGTGGTAAGTTTTTAGGAAAACTGTCAAAACTGACGGAATGTCATTCTAATGACATTTGAAAGTCATTCAAATGACCCTGTTCAAACAAGATTGCTAACGAGATATTTAGCGAGAATTCAGAAGCCTTTTCCATTTGATATTTCATTTGAACCAAACTTCTAACGAAAAAACCGATGATATCTTGAAAAATGTCGTTAGAAGTTCGTTCGAATGAGATGCCCAGTTTGTTCGAACGACTTTACAAAAAATCCCAATTTTCATTTCAAGCCCAAAACTTGTATAAAAAAAGATTTAAAATGATTTTCTGATAAAACTAAAAAGTCATTTTGACAAAAACATATAAAAGAACACCCGCTAAAATTATCCATGATTATATCTATATATTAAATGCATTCATACCTTTTTGAGACCTTAGAATCCAAATGTTGATGTTGCAAAACTTGGCACGTAAATCGACAAGGAAGAAATCTTTACTATGTTAGGCCGCTATGTCTTCAACTAATTTCCCATAGGCTTGAAAAGATATAACAAACATCTATTCTATGACACAATTAATTTTGTCCGGAATTAATCCAACACTACAAATTACTTGTTTGGAAATTTGCCCTTATATTGGTAAAATGTTAAAATACATTAATAAGGATTCAAATGAAACCGAAAAAAATTAAGGAGGGCCCGAAGCCTTGGGGTGAAAGATAAAAAATTACTGGCCAGAGCATATGATAATATAGCTGGCAATGTGGAGCCTGTTAAAGTATGCGATTATTAAAAGATTCCAAGAAAAAGATTATGAAAATGGAACATGTCAAGAAATGGGTTGTGTGATGAATATGTAAAAAGACAACGTAATTTGAATTAATTAATAAATATTTCGGTAAAGGATAAAACGGACAAGTAAGTTGAAAATTGATTAACGTCGATAAAGTAAAGCAATGGTAAAGTAAAGGGATCAAATGGGTAGTTAAGAAACATATAGACGTTTAACCCACAATTAACACAAGGTTATATCTACGAAAGGTTTTCAAAGGAAAAATTATTATTTTCTAAATGACATTGTGTGTGTTAAAAGAATGATGAAAATACTAACGTGGATTGGTACAAATAAAGTTAATAATTTATGTGAAAGGAGTGATTTTCCTTAAACAAAGTGTATTTGTTCTAAGTATTTTACCGGATGTATTTAATTAAGTATTTTACCGGATGTATTTTACCGGATGTATTTAATTAAGGAATAAAGTGTATTTGTTCTAAGTATTTTACCGGTGTATTTGTTTTAAGTAAAAGGAAATTTCTTTTACAACATTTAGGTTAATTAATCGGAGTAAGTAACGTTTTTGGAATAAAAACGGTTTCATGCATGTAAGTATATATATATATATATATATATATATATATATATATATATAGAGAGAGAGAGAGAGAGAGAGAGAGAGAGAGACAGAGAGAGAGAGAGACAGAGAGAGAGACCTTGTTTAGAATTTTGTCTTGTTTACATAGATGACATTCTTGTAGCCTGTAAGACTGAGATAGAGCATGTAGACCATCTTAAAAAGATTATTTTAGAATTAGATAAACAGGGTATTATAATTTTCGAAAGGAAAATGCAATTATTTCAGACTGAAATAGATTTTGTGGGAATGCATATTAATAAAGACAAAATATCCTTAGTTGAACACATAACCAAAAAGATTCTTGAGTTTCTAGACCAACTCAAAGATTGAAAACAATTACAATCATTTTTAGGATTGCTTAATTGTGCTGAAGACTTTATTAAAGACCTAGCTTCAAAAAGACAAAGCTTAACTGCCAAATTAAAAGGAACAGACAAGACTAATCCTTTTTATTAGACAAAAGATGATTTTGAAGTTATAAGACAAATTAAAGAAGTAGTAAAAAATATCCCTTTACTTGAGCTGCCTAATGCTGAAGACCAATTTATAGTAGAAACAGATGAATCTGATAAACAATGGGGTCCAGTATACTTTGCTATTGATCATCAGATAAAAAAGAAGAAACAGTATCCAAATAGCATTACTATCCATGCATATTTTCCTTAGGGCACAGTAACGGTTGTCTAAGTAATACTGTCTGGATGCATTTTAATTTTCCAGAAGCCTGACTTACAATCAAACGTACTGAATATAATTATGTCTTCAATTAAATTGATTAAATTATTCTTGTCTGGTATCTTATAAGAATCAAATTCACAATTCTCATTAGTTGTCTGTAATCTATAACCATGCATCTTTTTCCTCTTTTTTCTTTCAGATTAATTTTTTACATAGAAGGTGAGGCTATTATGTCTATTTTTGCTTTCTCTAATAATGTCTAACTTAAGAATTTCATCTATGTCTTTTTTTAATTCTTCACTGTCTTCTTGTGAATATCCTTTCTTATAGGTTCCACCATTAATAGTGGTGTCTGGGTTAATAGGGATAATTTCACAATAACTTTGGTCTTTATTATACTTAGTGATGGGATTTTCTCCTAAAGTAGGCCCTGCTAATTGCCTAATATTTTTCTTTTTCTACTTCCATATCCATTTTCTTTTGTTTGGATATAGCTTGAACCTGTAATAAGGTGTGTTGGGCTTCATCTTGAATGTCTTACTGTATAAGCGCTATTTTCTTATAACACTTTTGGTCTAGACATTTACATTCTTTTTATAAGGGTTTAGTGATTTCTAGGGCTTCTTATTGGTTTGTAGGTCTAGGTCCACCAAGCTCAGCTAAAGAACTCTGATGTTTTATGGGTCTATAATTAGGTTTGACATGCATAAGGTCAAAGGCAATCTTGTGATCTATTAGAAGGGATTTAATATTAAATTTCTCTTTATCACTATATATCAGAATTAGGGTTTTGGTCGGAATTTAGAGAGTTTCTAAGGCTTTTAAGGTATTGATACCAATTTGGGTCTAAACTATAAATATTTTAAATATATCGTCTTAAAATAAGGCTTTAATATAAGACAAGAGAGGGACCATATAAGGAAATAACAAAATGTCTTAGGGATCACGAGGGGACCACGTGAGGAAAAGGACAAAGTCTGCACCAAGTGCGCATAGTTTGGTCCGCACCAGAGAATATCTATATATAAGTCTGGCTCCTATGCAGATTTTTTTATGCAGATAGAATGCGGATTAACTAACGTCTAAATGAGTCTTAGGACCTCGTTTGTCTTTTATGGACCACCTAGGGACCGCTTTCTCTTTCTAAGGTTTCTGGGAATATAAATTTATACCCCAGTGATTTCTATGGTCTTTTAAGCTTATTTTAAAGCCTAGTTAATCTGAAAGTCTAAGTCTAGAAGTTTCAGGGCTACTGCTTCTTCTCAAACTTCTTCGGTCACTATCGTACTGGAATTCTGAATAGCGAGGATTGTCTACATAAATAGTTTATTCAGGGAGTCTAGACATTGCAAGTAGTTTCTAAGAAAAATATCCTAGTCTTAAATACCTTATACGGTATTACAGTTTTGTCAGTCTAGTTTCTTTATATATCTGATTAAAAATATCAATTATATCATTTTCTATAAAGTTGTGTAAATCATTATCACCGAAGGATGACAAAAATCTACGATACGTTCTAGGGGAAATTGTTTCTACGTTTTTAAGAAGATGACAGATTCCTCCTGATCTAATTAAAATAGTTCTTGTTTCAGCTAACCATTTGCGTCTAATATATTTTAATACGTTTATACTATCTTCAAGTATTCTAGTATATTCTTGATATTTTTCTAGTCTAGAAAGTTCTTCTGCGAACTCTGTATTACTTAACATTTGTTTAAAGAAATCTCAGATCCCTATTCTAATTATTTCTATTCTAGGTACTTCACGTACTAACCA
Organism: Sambucus nigra; assembly: GCA_949130495.1. NCBI lineage: Eukaryota > Viridiplantae > Streptophyta > Magnoliopsida > Dipsacales > Adoxaceae > Sambucus > Sambucus nigra. Next base: position 89,696,683 of record OX422222.1, on the reverse strand, counting down.
CTCAATAACCTGGTCTATATATTTGAAAGTACCGCCTGCGTATGTTAAAGAAGATTCTATAAGTTCTTTATCTCTAAGGTCTGTAAGAGTCCAATATTGAATTTCTCTAGTTAAGTGTAAATTTGTTTGATTAACAAATGCTAAAAAGTCTGCAGTGATATGTAGGCTCATGCACGTTTCTTTTAAAATAATAATATTTAAAATAGTTAAGGGTTTGGTTCGAGTTATACCTTCGTTCTGGTCTGCAATACCTTTATCTTCCTTCCTTCTTCTCTTCAGCTTTGTTACTATTCTTCTTCGGTCTGGGCCTCCAGCAACTCTCTCTTTATGTATCGCACCTCAATCCACTAGTTTGGTGTTGTCCTTGTTTCCTGCCTATACGCCTTCACGCTTAACGCCCACCTGGCTAACGGCTCGGGGAAAATCGTCACCTGACGAAGGTTCAACAGTATAACACCTTGTGAGCTACACGAGAGGTTCCACACAATAGTTATCTATGAACAGAAAGTTGGAGACAATTAGAAAATAATAACAACTCAATATAAGAGATTTTTGTAAAAGAAAATACTTTTATTAGATAGCATAAGTAACTACAACTCTCCCCTCTCCCCTAACTATGAGAGGTTTACTCACTTATGTACATATTACTCTCTCTAAGCTTACACACCCTCTCTAACTTCTAATCTTTTATGCTTTCTAACAAGATGGACACTCCTTTTTATAATCACAAGGGCACTACATTTGACTGGCTACAACAGGTCTAGTTTTGGAGGATTCTCCAAGAGTCTGAGCATAAGTCTGAGTCTGCGATCTAGAAATAGCAGTACCACTAAGTTGGGTAACTGCAAGTCATTGAGTTCTCATGAATCTGGAAATAACTACCAAATTCTATTTGTTTGAAGTTGTCCATTATGAATGGAATCTTCAACAATCTTCCAGTCAACTTCACCCCATTCTTTTCATTGGAGAGGATTGGTGAAATTTCTCTCCTTCCGCCATGTCCTAACATTGGAGGATGAATCTTTAAGTCTTTGTATTATACAATTAATATGTCCAATATTTGGGATAGAGGAAGATGAGGTAAAAAAACTATATTACTAAGGTTGTTAATTCTCTTATTAATACCCTTGCTAAACATAGTGAAGATATTGATAATAATTCAAAAAAAGAGAATAAAACATTTAAAGAAGAAATCCTTAGACAAATAAAAAGATAAAAGGATTATTCAAACTCTTTAGAAAGAATTGAAAAAATATTTGAACAAACCGAATTAGGTTTTGGGTTAGAATTTGGTGAGTTTCTAAGTCTTTTAAGGTCTTGATACCGATTTGGGTCTAAACTATAAATATTTTAAATATATAGTCTTAAAATAAGGTTTTAATATAAGACAAGAGGGGGACCATATAAAGAAAATAACAAAATGTCTTAGGGACCATAAGGGAACCACATGAGGAAAAGAACAAAGTTCGCTACAAGTGCGCATGGTTTGGTCCACACCAGAGAATATATATATATATATATATATGAGTCTGGCTCCTATGCGGATTTTTCTATGGGGATAGAATGCAGATTAGCTAACGTCCAAATGAGTCTTAGGACCGCGTTTGTCTTTTATGGACCACCTAGGGACCGCTTTATCTTTTTAAGGTTTATGGGAATATAAATTTATATCCCAATGATTTCTATGATCTTTTAAGCTTATTTTAAAGCCTAATTAATCTGGAAGTCTAACTATAGAAGTTTCAGGGCTACTGCTTATTCTCAAACTTCTTCCGTCACTATCGTACTGGAATTCTGAATATCAAGGATTGTCTATATAAATAGTTTCTTCAGGAAGTCTAGAAATTGGAAGTGGTTTTGAAGGAAAATATTCTAGTCTTAAATACTTTATATGGTATTGCAATTTTATCAGTCTAGTTTCTTTATATATCTGATTAACAATATCAATTATATCGTTTTCTATAAAGTTGTCTAAATCATTATCACCATAGGATGACAAAAATCTATGATACGTTCTAGGGGCAGCTGTTTCTACGTCTTTAAGAAGATGACGGATTCCTCCTGATCTAATTAAAATATTTCTTATTTCATCTAATCATTTGCGTCTAATATATTTTAATATGTCTACAATATCTTCAAGTATTCTAGTGTATTCTTGATATTTTTCTAGTCTAGAAAGTTCTTCTGCGAACTCTGCAGTTCTTAAATTTTGTTTAAAGAGATCTCGGATCCCTGTTCTAATTATTTCTATTCTAGGTACTTCACGTACTAACCACTCAATAACCTGGTCTATATATTTGAAAGTACCGCCTATCTATATTAAAGCAGATTATATAAGTTCTTTATCTTTAGGGTCTGTAAGAGTCCAATCTGGAATTTCTCTAGTTAAGTCTAAATTTGTTTGATTAACAAATACTAAAAAGCCTGTGGTGATCTATAGGCTCATGCAATTTTCTTTTAAAATAATAATATATAAAATAGTTAAGGGTTTAGTTTGAGTTATACCTTCCTTCTGGTCTGCAATATCTTTATCTTCCTTCCTTTTGCTCTTCAGCTTTGTTACTATTCTTCTCCGGTATGGGACTTCTGCAACTCTCTCTTTATGTATTGCACCTCGATCCACTAGTTTGGTGTTGTACACGTTTCTTTTCTGTACGCCTTCACGCCTAACGCCCACCTGGCTAACGGCTCAAGGCAAATAGGCACCTGATGGCGGTTCAACAATATAAAACCTTGTGTGCTACACCAGAGGTTCCACACAATAGTTCTCTATGAACAGAAAGTTAGAGACAATTGGAAAATAATAACGACTCAACATAAGAGATTTTTGGAAAATAAAATACGTTTATTGCATAGCATAAGTAATTACAACTCTCCCCTCTACCCTAACTATGAGAGGTTTACTCACTCATATACATATTACTCTCTATAAGCTTACACACTCTCTCTAACTTCTAATCTTCGATGATTTCTAACAAGGTGGATGCTCCCTTTTATAATCACAAGGGCACTACATTTGACTGGCTACCGGAGGCTAAAAGCTAACCGATTAAGGACATACAATTTATTCAAGCAAAAAACAATTTGCTTTACATAAAGTAAATATGTCGTCTAGAAATAATTCGAACTAACGTCTTTGTTAATAACTTCTATATGATTAGTCTTCATATTTATCTCTTGTAGTACTTGTACAAGGTCTATTGGGATTTGGCTGTCTATTTCTTGTATTCTTTTAGAGATATTTTTTATCTTTGTTTCTAGGGTTTGAGTGTCTTTTATTAATTGTCTTAAAATAAGGAGTATACAATTATTTTTATCTATTATGTTATTAATAGCACTGGCAGTAACTTGTCTACTATCTGTGTGTTTGGCTGGGATGTGTTCAGTGTGTGAACAGCCGTCTATAAGTGAGGTTAAGCAACCTTCTGGGTCTAAATGAGTTATGGGTATAGGTTGTTAGTCTGGATTGGTTCCAAAAATATCTTTGTAAATGCGAGGTATAAATGCCAAGGGCATTGAAGTCTTTTTACTATAAGTCGAAAAGTAGCGTCTTAGCTCTGATACCACAATTAAAGCCTTGGCCCTCCACGTTCACCGCACCAGAAATCAATGGGGTAGAAATTTATATTCCCAGGAACCTTAGAAAGAGAAAGCGGTCCCTAGACGGGCCATAAAAGACAAACGCGGTCCTAAGACTCATTTGGACGTTAGCTAATCCGCATTCTGTCCAGATAGAAAATCTGCATAGGAGCCAGACTCATAAATAGATATTCTCTGGTGCGGACCAAACCGTGCACACTTGGTACGAACTTTGTCCTTTTCCTCATGTGGTCCCCTCGTGGTCCCTAAGACATTTTGTTATTTTCTTTATATGGTCCCTCTCTTGTCTTATATTAAAACCTTATTTTAAGACTATATAGTTAAAAGATTAATAGTTTAGACCCAATTTGGTATCAAGACCCTAAAATCTTTAGAAACTCACCAAATTTCGACCAAAACCCTAATTCTGGTATCAGAGCTAAGACGTTCCTTTTCGACTTATAAAAAGACTTTAATGCCCTTGGGATTTATCCCACGCATTTACAAAGATATTTTGGGAACTAATCCAGATTACCAACCTATACCCATAACTGATTTAGACCCAGAAGGTTGCTTAACCTCACACATAGACAGATGTTCACACACTCAACACATCCCAGCTAAACACGCAGATAGTAGACAAGTTACTGCTAGTGCCATCAATAGCATAATATACCAAAATAAGTGTATACTCCTTATTTTAAGACAATTAATAAAATACACTCAAACCCAAGAAACAAAGATAAAAAATATCTCTAAAAGAATACTAGAAATGGAAATCCAAATCCCAATAGACCTAGTACAAGTTCTACAGGAAATAAATCTTAAGACTAATCATATAGAAGTCCTTAATAAAGATATTTTAGAAATTAAAACTTTAACTAAAAATCAAGACAGTGAGCTAATTAAACTCACTAAAGAACAAGCTAAACTTATTCCTAGATTAGACAATTATCTACCTAATGGAGATAGCTAGATTCAGACTGGAATTAGGTACCTAGAGACCTCTCCATTCAGAGCATAGCATATTTTTACCAAAGAATTTTAGAAATGATAAATGATGATAGATTTTATTATAAGATAAATGAAAATGAGATTGCTAATGCTGCTAAAGAAACTAGACTCATATTAGAAAGATTAAATTTAATTTCTACATCTATAGCAGCTACCCAAGACTATAACAGTAGCTTTGTTAAAGACTTACAATTAGATTTAGAGGCTAAGACAGAAGGATTAACCACCTTTTACACAGACTTTGTTAAATTTCAACAAAATTTAGCAAATTATCTTAATAATATAGAAGGCCATAATCTATCCAAAATGGATAGCATTATTAATGAACTTAGACAAGACATAGCCCAAGTAGAAGAAAAATACGAAGAAATTATAAAGGGAATTAAGTTTATATATAATAAACCCTCCCAAGCCAAATTCGACACTCCATTTATCTTAACACGTTTAGATAAAATAGAAAAAATTGTAGAAACCATATAAGGTAGAATGGCACATGAATCTGGGCAAAAATAAGAAAAAGAAGATGAGGTAAAAGACTATATTACTAAGGTTTCTACTTATCTTATTAACACCCTTGCCAAACATAGTGAAGATATTGATAATAATACAAAAAAACAGAATAAGACATTTTAAGAAGAAATCTTTAGACAAATAAAAAAATAAAGGATTATTTAGACTCCTTAGAAAGAATTGAAAAAAGACTTAAAAAAACAGTTAACCACCTGTAAATTTAGATAATCTCCTTATATAGGAACTAAGGAAGGAAAGACCATAACTAAAAGAATCATAAATGATGGATCAGATAAGACTAGTAAGATAGTTAGATCTATCCCCAATATTGGACATAGTAATTGTATGCTCCAAAGACTTAAAGATTCATCCTCCAATGTTAGAACATGGTGGAAGGAGATAAATTTCACAAATCCTCTCCAATGAAAAGAATGGGGTGAAGTTGACTGGAAGATTGTTGAAGATTCCATTCATAATGGACAACTTTGAGCCGTTAGATACATAGACTTGTTTAAAGAAGGTGCCACTCCTAAGACTCCTAATTACAACATGACCTATCATTATAGAAATCATGTGTTAGACAACTCCTATACTTAGCTTCAAGTTTTTTACTCATAATGGCTTAGATCTAGAGGAACTGATAGGAAGTTTCAATTCTTAAGCTTTGGAATCTTTCAAGCAAGAATCCAAATATTACATAGACCTCAAAATAATATTAACATTTTATGTTTTTTAATAGATAAAAGATGGAAAGACTTTGAGAAAAGCCCTATTGGGATAGCCCAATTAGAAATGTCAGATAACATAGGATACTTTAATGTCATTTCGACATTTACAGTAACCATAGACACAGCCAAACATTTTAAGTTAATCTTATATGCTAATGGCTATGAAAACAATATTATCCCAGACGCTAATATAAATATAGAATTCCAAAGCTATGTGAAATTCTCCCAATTCCCTTATGATGGAATGCAATCGATAATTCCTAGCGGTAGACTTAATGAAGAAATATTAGTTAGAACCAATAATTCAGACTACAATTATACTTACAGTATTAGGAATACTGGACCTATTAAAGAAAGAGCTAATACCCTTTGGCAATTGCCAGAATTTCAAGAAACTAAGACTATAAAGAATAAACCTTTTGTTTATTAATCAAGACGATGTCACTAGAAATGTTACTATCCAGTTTGGCCCTCCAAATATTATCAATATGAGTATCGAGATTGAAAAAAACTCTAAGACTATCTACTACCTTTAGAGAAAAAAACTATAAGACTAAGAAAAATAGATTTAACCAAAGAAGATATTTTAAGAAAAATACTAGTAAGCATAAGAAGGTTCCTAATTATAGGAAAGAACAAGAAGTAGCTCAATCTAAGATTGCCATCAAAGAATGTTGTCCTTGTGGCAAAGAAGGATACTTTGCTAAAGACTGCCCTAATAAGAAAGATAAAGAAGGTATTAAGATTATTAATACAATATTAGACTATGCAGATCAAGAAGAATTATATATCCCATATTCTATAGAAATATCAGATATAGAAGATGATGATAATATTAGTATTTATACTGCATACATAGATAGTGATTCAGAAGATTATAATAGTGATACTGATGAGTATGAATACTCCTAAGATACTTTAGATTTATATATGATGCAAACTAATCAAGACGATTTAGATGATGAATATATAGACTTTGAATAAACTTGCTATAAATGTATATTAAGCCCCTTTTTAAAGAAAAGATGGACAGTTAGTAATCCTGAGTTACTAACGTATATAACTAGATGTTACTTTAATGAAAGAAATTATTGCACATTTGAAATGAAATGTATCAAGAAATACTTTAGATGTGTATAATGCTTTGAGACCATACAAACAGAATTACTTATGGTTTGTGTCATTTGTCAATTACACTACCATGAAAATTGTTGGAGAATTAGATTTAGAGCAATTTATACTAGCGAGTATGATGCTCAAATAAACCTAGATATTAAACATATTATCAAGATATTGATAGAAATATATCTAAAAGACTGCAAGAAAAATGAATACTTAAAAGGAAAGGGAATTTCCTATGACTAGGAAGACAAGTGCTCTGATAGTAGTACAAAAGACCTAACATCCTTAGATTTTATAGATAAACCTCAAAAAGGAATATTTATTCTAGAAAAGAATAATTTAGGAATATCTACTAAACCACGTGCTTATTTTGTAGAGTTATTCATACAGCACAAAGATTATCCTAAAAGACTTTCAGCTTTTATAGACACATGATGCTCTCAGAGTATTTGTAAGGCTAATTCCTTCCCTGAAGAATATTTTCTAGATAGTAAGAAGGAGATCCATAGTAAGGTGACTAATGGAGAAACATTTACCTTATACTTACGTACTATTCCTATTTGTTTTAAATTAGGAAATCAGACTAACAAAACGGTAAATCGTCAGTTTTGGATAATGGATCCTTGTCCTAGTTTCAGGGGAAACATTTTTTTAGGACAAGACTTTATTAGTAAATATCATCCTTATACTCAGTATAACGACAAGATATTAATTAGTGATAAAGAGGAATTTAATAAAAAGCCCTTCTAATATATCACAAGATTGCCTTTGACCTTATGAAGGTCAAATCTAATTATAGACCCATATAACATCAGAGTTCTTCGGCTGAGAATGGTGGACCTAGACCTACAAACCAATAAGAAGCCCTAGAAATCTCTAAACCCTTACAAAAATAATGTAAGTGTCCAGACCAAAAGTGTTATAAGCAAACAACTCTCATACAACAAGACATTCTAGATCAAGCCCAACACACCTTATTACAAGTTCAAGCTATATCCAAACAAAAGAAAATGGAAATAGAAGTAGAAAAATAAAAGATTAGGAAATTAGCATAGCCTACTTTACGAGAAAATCCCATTGATAAGTGGGATAAAGACCAAAGTTATTGTGAAATTATCCCTCGTAACCCAGACGCCACTATTAATGGTGGAACCTATAAGAAATGATATTCACGAGAAGATAGGGAAGAATTCAAAAAAGACATAGATGAAGTGCTTAAGCTAGGCATTATTAAAGAAAGAAAAGTAGACATAATAGCCTTGCCTTTTATGTTCAAAATGAATCTGAACTAAAAAGAGGAAAACGACATATGGTTATAGATTATAGAGAACTAAATAAGAATTGTCAATTTGATTCTTATAAGATACCAGACAAGAAAAATTTAATCAATTTAATTGAAGACATAATTATATTCAGTAAGTTTGATTGTAAGTCAAGCTTCTAGCAAATTAAGATGCATTCAAATAGTATTACTTGGACAACCTTTAGTGTGCCCCAAGGAAAATACGAATGGATAGTAATGCCATTTGGATACTTGAATGCTCCTCAAGTATTCCAAAGAAGAATGGGTAATATATTTAGAACTTCTTAAGAATTTTGTCATATTTACATAAATGACATTCTTGTAGCCAGTAAGACTGAGATAGAGCATGTAGACCATCTTAAAAAGATTATTTTAGAATTATATAAACATGGCATTGTTATTTCCTAAAGGAAAATGCAATTATTTCATACTGAAATAGATTTTGTGGGAATGCATGTAAATACATGAGAAATATCCTTAGTAGAACACATAACTAAAAAGATTCTTGAACTTTCAAACCAACTTAAAGATAGAAAACAATTACAATCATTTCTAGGATTGCTTAATTGTGCTGCAGACTTTATTAAAGACATTACTTCAAAAAGACAAAGCTTAATGCCAAATTAAAAGGAACAGATAAGATGTAACACCCCGCCTAATTAAATACCGGGTGATCAGTCCTTTATTAAATTAACATCAAGGTGAACGGTTGGTTCATTCTCAGCATCACTGTCGTAAAGTAATTATTACCAATATAAACACCCTAAATAATTAAGCTAAGTGTCAAAACAATTTAAAGTATCATTTTTCCTTTCTTAAATACCAATATAAAAACCATTTTAATACCCAACAGTTAAGAATAACATAAATACTAAGGATGGAAATTAACACACAAGAATTAAACCATCTATATAATCCAAACCAAGTGTAAGAACCATAAATGAAATCATCCTGACAATAGTTAACTCCCAAGGAGCATTGAATACCGAAAATATAAATGAACATAAATCTTTAACAAGATCTAAACGGAATAGGAAATCGGGCGACACATGCCCAAACTATGAAGATCTAAAGTAGGAACGGATTCAATGAGGAAGTCGTCTAAAGCAAGGGCCTGCAACTCCCACATAAGCTGCAGCACGTCCAATCCAAAGAACCTAAGCATGACGCCCCTGTTTCTGGGCACCTGTAATACATACATATATATACAATAGAGAAAGAAATGACAGAAAACGGGTCAGAGCCCGAGTGTAAAAAAATTTTAAAAATAGTTTAGTAAGTATTTAAAATGCTTACCGGCTAATATCACAACCATGTTAGTATGCGACACTCTCTTGAGAATCATAACCTCTCATCTAGTGTGCACTCCTACCGTTCTATTAATCTCAAAAGTCTATCTAACTTATTTCCCATAAAGTTTTATCCCGAGAAGTACTAAGGCCATAATATTTAGTTTTAGAAAATCATTCTCTTCCATATTCTTACGTTACTTATAACCACTTATTACCGTTACGAAAATTCATGAACACTTGTTATAAAGCTAAAGAATTTATTCATTACCTAACTACTTATACATACAGTAGAAAGTTTCCATATACAAGTATATATATATATATCAATCACTAATATAATATATATAAATACACTATCTGCACCCCACATAAATCTATGGTGCTGGCATACTCTGCTATTAAGTCCCTGTATCACTTGTACTAAGGGAAATACTAGTCCGAAATCACTCTCGAACTGTATTAACACAATACACACAAAAATTGAGGCGAAGCATAGTTCCAAGTCACTAAGAGGTCAGCACATACCCTCACGTCTCTTAGGACCGTCTGACTATCAATCAAATAGCCTATACCAAGGAATACTATGTTCTAGGGTACAAGTCACTATCCCCCATAAAGGTCCAATCGAGATGAGACTGTCCCAGCGCGGAAACCTCCGTAATAGCATGTATCTCGGGTATGATTTTACACAAGTATAATATATGCACAATCACACAGTCATATATATAAATATTCACATTTTCTAAATTAGGTGCACCCACGACCCATAATTATAATTATCCGTTCTTAGCACATATTACTCGATTATCTCGCATAACGGATACGTCTCTTTTATTCTCATTTATAATTTACTTCATACTTACTTCTCATTTCTTGAGGTATTCTCTCTCACTAAGTATAAATTTCAGTAGGTATACCCTCACTTACCTTCAAGTCTAAATATTTCAAGAGTCTCAATCTCTTAGTAAACGTACGAACAATTTCCAATATTTGAATAACTCCCTCGTTAACCCATAATTTCCTCTCATATTAATTTCACTCAATGAAGTCTACTTAGACCCTACTGGTCATCTTCATAACCCATTATACTCTATCAATGATGATCAAGGGTTCCTAAGCATTTCAACCGGACTAAACATAAAGGGGAAAAATATGCAGTTTTCCAGGAGGGGTCGATCGATCGAGGAAAGGGGGTCGATCGATCGATGTTCTTGAGTCGATCGATCGATCAAGCAGTTCTTGCCGTGTTTTTTACAATATTCAACCTACGGGTTCAACCATTTTAACCCCTCCAAACCTCAATAATTCCATCCCAAACTCCCATCGAAGATATCCAAATATATAATCAATATATATAAACTAGTTCTAACGTAACAAGATCAATAAATCCTCAACGAATCTATCAAAAAGGAGTTTAATCTGAAATCTCTTTATAAAACCAAATTTTGCATGAATAATCACCACCCTCTATTTTAATCAAGATTTTCTTCCCAACTATCATAATAAATTCATGGGTAATCCTCTACATATGATCACGATTTCAGACTATATGGATTCTCCCTATAACACATATAAATTCTCTTCCAAAATATATAATTCTTCAATTAAAACATATGATTTTCATTCCTAGACTAACATGGAAGGTATATTAACTTGGAAATCAGCAAGATAGATACTTGCCTGGGATTCAAGGGTCTGATTTGTTGATGAAAAATATATTCTTGCGTTCCTCGTCGTGCGATCTACGTTTTGGTGGTGGTGGTGGTGGCGGTGCAATCGGGTGAGTTCTAGGCCTTGGATTGCTTGAAAAACTCTTCACCTTCTTCTCTAATCTCTTCACCTTCTTCTCTAATCACTTCACCTTCTTCTCTAATGGTTGGCTTAGGTTTTGTGTTTGTTAACCCCAAGAGACAACTCCAAATGGCTAATATATACTAAGAAAATCCGTGGGTTTAATTACCCAAAAATACAAAATAACTAAAATACCCTCCTGGGATGTCAATTAGGCCCAAAAATGTCCCGAGACCCAAACTAAACCCCCGGGTACCCTTTTTTTACTATCTCGACCCTTCCAAACACTTTGGCGCACTCAAAACGACTATACGGGCGACTTATAATTTATTCACTTTAATAATAATAATTTAGTCCTGACACGACACAGGCGCGTCCCGAATTAAATTTCCATAGTTGCCATTTTATTCACTCGTGACAATTTTAATAAAATCAATCTCATATGTTACTTTACTCATCTAGTAATATTCAAAAAATTTCCAATAATTACTAACTCACATCATGCTAGTAAATATTAAAAAATAATTTTTGGATTAATATTAAATTAATACCTCAAATGAAATTTAATAAATCCCCAATTTTAAAAGCCATAAAAATACGGGGTATTACATACTCCCCCTCTAATAACGGAATTTCGTTCCGAAATTCGGAATAATAAAGCGTAACTGGTAAGGAAAACTCTAGGTATTAATCTCACATCTCATGTAATTTTCATCGTACCACCCATACAGTACATTACCGAATACCCCACTAATGTTATACTCCAAGCCTTACCATTTAGTTTAAATTATCTTGAGTTAAACTTTACCCAATCCGTACTATAATTTCCTCATGGAAAAATTATGGGGTGTAACGATCCTAAGTCATCAAAAACTAAATCTGTAAGTCACAACTTCTACTTTCATTAACCTCAAGAATACTTACTGTGACACAAATATGGAAAATACTACAATCAAACCATCCAGGACGCCCATACGCTCAATGTGCGTACTTTCCATCATAAGGTCTAAATGAATGTGATTCCTCTGTAAGGTTACTCTTAATTAACTGACTACCTAGTTTATAATCCATATTTCTATGATTTCCACATTCTCATTTGGCAATTCCATTTGCCTCACATCATGCTACAACTCATAACTCTCTGATTAATATAAATATATACATATAATGGAAAAGGTTATAAACTCATATTCTAAAGGCCTAACTTACTTCGACTCCCAACATTCTTTAGTTTCATGCGTGGGGTGTCTCGCAGAGCGAAATCCAAACAAGGAACCCCCCGATACACTACTACCTTAAATAGTTGGTCATCGAAACTCCTCAGGTCCTTAGTCTATAGTATATACCATCCCAAAAAGTTTTATTTATTTATATAAAAGTCTACTAATTCACTCTCGTATCAAAGACAATACGCTGGCTATAACGATCAATCTTGGTCTCATATACAACCAGTCAATCTATGCCGATAATCACATCCTACCCGGATATGTCTATAACAAGTAAATCCCCAAGAAAATTAAACTCACGTTTTGATATATACAAGAAAATAATAGGCGTCCCACTACCCATCGGTGAGTCTACATAAATAATAGTGCCAATGGCCAAGTCTAGTAACCCTATGGTCCACGCCATTCTAATAGCTACAAATGAATGTAAGGTCCTAATGAAAATCATTATTTACCCCATAACTCCATAGATAGAAAATGTACCCTCATTCGCGGGCGGTGGTTGTTGACTCCCACTATTATAACTTTGATCCGATGAGTCAAGAAAAATTTTACCCCAAATTTTCAGTTCTAGTTAACCACCCTCCACTATATGTCCAAGCCTTTGAATATATTACCTTCGTTGGGTAACACACCCAATTCCCGCATTTCTAGAACTTCTACTGATCACTCTCCTTAATTTTCCATTTAACCCTCTCCCAAGGGTACTACGTTGGGTGAGTGTAATTTGGCATCACCTTCGACTGTAGCAGCACTTGGAATTTGTAGGTTGTGTCCTAACCGTCTTTACAGTCATGGACTCTCGTGCCATAATAGGGGTGACCTCGATTACGGTCATCATCCTCGAATATACTTCATAACCTCCTAAGTACGACCTCCGCTATTCGTCTAATGGCCCTTATCTGCCATACTTCTTGTATGAACACGTCCGAACGCAAATAAGATTCACTAATATATACGTTATAGCAGGATAACTGAATCTTACCATAGAAATCAAAAATCCTAAACATAGGGCTCTATATTAAACAAAGTAACGCCTGTGACACCCCGCCTAATTAAATACCGGGTGATCAATCCTTAATTAAATTTAAATCAAGGTGAACAGTTGGTTCATTCTTAGCATCACTATCGCAAAATAAAATTTCCCAATTTAAACACCCTAAATAATTAAGCTAAGTGTCAAAACAATTTAAAACTTTATTTCCATCTTTATTAAATTCCAATTTTAAAACCTTTTAAATAACCAACAGTTTAAGAATCACATAAGTGCTACGGATAGCAATCAACACAAAAGAATTAATCCATTTAGATTAACCAACCCAAATTTAAACTACAATTGAAATCATCCGGACAAGAGTTAATACCCAAAGAGTACCGAATACTGAAAATAAATGAACATACCTCTCTGACAAATCTATACTGAATGGGAAATGGGCGACACATGCCCTAACTATGAAGAACTATAATAAGAACCGAATCAATGAAGAGGTCTTCTAAAGCAAAGGCCTGTAACTCCCGCATAAGCTACATCACGTCCAATCCAAAGAACCTATGCATGAAGCCCCTATGGCTGGGCACTTGTAATATATACATATATATACAAGAGAGAGGAGATAACAAAAAATGGGTCAGAGCCCGATTGTAAAACAGTTTTAAAAGTAGTTTAGCAAGTATTTAAAATGCTTACCTGCTAATGCAACAACCATGCTAGTATGCAACACTCTCTTGAGAATTCTCACCTCTCATCTAGTGTGCACATCTACCTTAATACTAAATCTCAAAAGTCAATCGCACTTTTTCTCCATAAAGTTTTATCTCAAGAATTAACAGGGTGATAATATTTAGTTTAGAAAATTAATCTCTTCAAGATTTCTTACACTATTTAGAACAAATCGGTACCGTTATGAAGTTCCCGAACCCATTAAGAAAGTTGCAACATTTATTCATTACTTAACTACTTATACGCACAGTAGAAAGTTCCCATATATATATATATATATATATATATATATATATATATATACGTATATATATTAGTTACACATATAATATATATACTAACAGCACCCCACATAAAATCTATGGTGCAAAGTTTCCATATATAAGTAGATATATATATACCAATCACTCATATAATATATATATATATATATATATACAAGATTTCCTACGTGAAACATGTATAAATTCATCAACGATATCGGATTAATGGGGTAAAATTGACATAATCTTTAAGGACCCAAAATTTGAAAGAAATATACATTCCTCTAATTATTTCCCAGATTTCTTATTTCTCAACTCATAATAATTTGCTGATAATCCTCTACATATGTTGGGTATATCCAGAATATATTGAATCTCTCTAAACATGTGATTTAAAGTCTCCAAATTAATAATTTATGTCATAAAACATGATCTTGGTAATCCTAAACTAACATGGGTGAGTCATTAACCAAAAACAAAGCAAGATAGATACTTGCCTGAAATTCAAGGTTCTGATTTCGTGGATGAAATGGTATGGTTGCGTTCCTCGTCGCGCGATCTATGTTTTGGCGGTGGTGGCGGTGCAAACGGGTGAGTCCTTGGCCTTGACTTGCTTGGAAAGCTCTCCAACTCCTTCTCTAATGGTCGTTCTTTGATTTTGTGTTTGCTAACCCTAAGAGACAACTCCAAATGGCTGATATAACCTAATGAAATTCGTGGGTTTAATTACCCAAAATTACAAGATGTCTATAATACCCTCCCGGAATGTCAATTAGGCCTAAAAATGCCCCGAGACCCAAACTAAATCCCCGGGTACACTTTTCTGACTATCTCGACCCTACCGGACATATTGGAGCACTCGAAATGACCATACGGGCAACTTATAATTTATTTACGTAATATAATAATAATTTAGTCCTGACACGACACAGGCGCGTCCCGACTTAAATTTTTATAATTGTCATTTTATTCACTCGTGACAATTTTAATAAAACCAATCTTACATATTACTTTACTCATCTAGTAATATTCAAAAAAATTCTAATAATTACTAACTCTCGTCACGTTAGTAAATATTCAAAACATATTTTCGGATTAATATTAAATTAATCTACCTCAATTAAATTTAATAAAATCCCTAAATTTAAAAGCCATAAAAATACGAGGTATTACATACTTCCCCCTAATAACGGAATTTCATCCTGAAATTCGGAAAAATAAGGCCTACTTGGTAAAACGAATTTTGGATACCTTAACAGTACGCAACCTATCCACGTAGTAAGGCGCTCAATCACTATAACCCCCATCTCACAACAAGCTTGTTTAACACTCTTCATTAAAGATACTTCATATTGTGCTCCTATCCGACAACATTCGCATAAGACACGCATATACACTATTAATTCCCATTATTTTAATATCATTGGGAGGCCGCATCTCACTACATGACAACTACTCGGATTTATCTAAACACAAAACTCCCATTATGAGAGAAACCATACGAACATATGACCACTCTTGTTCGCCTAAAACAGTCGTGGAATTCCACCATAGTCATCGGATTATTCTCGACCGATCCAAAATCCTGATTATCCGCTCACCTCTAAACATACGCAGAGGGAGAATAGTTAAGGTTTTTCCACACCAAAACTTCAATAAGCACCTCGTTCACGACAAACAGGTACGAGTGGATCCACGAAACTCTACCATTAGGTAATATCCTCCCCCAATTACCGTACTACTCCACTTGCTAGCTATAACCGTTGTGGAAAAATGACACGATCACAATAAATCCAAAATTTACTTTCATTGCTCCACTAATGGTTAATCACCAAATGCCTACTCCCCTAATTATGGGTTGTACAACCTGCTCACTCGAAGAGTTATCCTCGCTGCTTCCTAAAATTCCACATTGAA
Organism: Sambucus nigra; assembly: GCA_949130495.1. Lineage (NCBI taxonomy): Eukaryota > Viridiplantae > Streptophyta > Magnoliopsida > Dipsacales > Adoxaceae > Sambucus > Sambucus nigra. Next base: position 89,680,218 of record OX422222.1, on the reverse strand, counting down.
GGTGGGATTCGAAAGTCTCATCTGAAGGAGAACGATCATGTACCGGCGCGATTTTCATTTCAACGGAAGACTGGGGCATACTAGTAAATATTTTAAAGCACCCCAAAGGAATATCAATCACTTCCTTCTTGGGCGACTTGTTCCACATGTTCTAATGAACCCTTGATCTTGCTTTGAGGTTGGTAACCCATCAAAGAGACTTTACCGACTTTATTGGCCTCCTCCATCATGGGAATTGTCGATAGCCACCGAATTCTCTGATTGATCCTCTTATTCCAACCCATCTCTATCTATGAGTGGTGCCCTCAGAGACTACGCACTATGTCCCGCTCAACATCGACTTTCCTTGAAATGTCTCACATTAAGTGACACTTAATACTCCCCTTCCTTCCTTGGTGTATATCAAAATTTCTGACCCGTGCACTTTTCTCCACGATGCGCACTTCTGGATCTTTTATACCCTACCCTACTAACATTATCACTCTTTGTACGCACAATTCTCTCTCAACATTTGACTACTTACAACTCCGTCCCGAGTGTTCTCCATATAGTTAAATTCTACCCTTCTCAAGGAATACCCCTTTGTAAACGGCTTCCCACAGCCTTCCAACCAGATTCGGTGTGCTACTCTGATTACACACGTATATATGGATTTATCATCTTTCACACGGTGCTTAATCCACTCTACCACTTTCACTTCGTTATGTTAGTCCCATTGATATATATTTCACACGTTTATTCCCACGTCCCTTCAACTCAGATGATTTTTAACATCAACTAACCAGGATGTCTACACACCCTATAAACAGTGCATACTAGCGTAAGCAACACATACGCTTCACGCCTAATAACCAATTCTTTATTTTCCTAGTGCTCACAACGTGATTGCAACACTTGGGTACTCTCACTCACCCTAGAAATCAAAATTCTGAATCCTCCTTATCATCGTTCCACCCCTCAGCTCGTGGTGGTAAAACAAAACTTTCAATGTTTTCTTACCACGCAACCGGCTCCACTGGCCTTAAATCATAATTCAACTACCAACTTACAGATATAATTATCTGCTCCTATTACGACCGAGGTACTGAACTCATGGACTAATGACCAAACATCTCCCTATTTCCAACCTTACGTTAAGTTTCATTCGTGGGGTGTCTCGCGAAGCGAAATCCAAACAAGGAACCCCCCCGATACATTACTACCTAGAATTGTCGGTTATCGAAATCCGTTAGGCCCTCCGTCCATAGCATGTACCCCTATTTTCCCGTTTCTTGGCAGAAAATCACATCTCCTCCCGAAATTACACTTAACAAAGAACATTTCTCCAATTGCACTATCGTACAGTATTGGTGGTAATTGCATTCCATAAACCTCGAATACATACAATCGGGATTATCGAAATCCCTTTACCCAATTAAAGGGGTATAAATCTTAACTCCCACATCTCTAAAGGATAGATATAACAATGCACTCTTTCTATCACCAAGTCCTGAGCGCTAAACATAATACTGAGTTAAATTTTTTCGCTCAACCGTAAACCTGATACATACTGAATCATAGCAACAAAGTCCCTACACACACCGGTATCGAATATCTTGAGCCCACTATCCCCTCTGAAGTCTCTAGGATAGATAATATAAGTACGAGTCCAACCCTCTTGCAGGTGAGGCCTCGCCAGGACAAAACATGTTGCACTAATTCAACCACTCCGATAGCCTTGCAATAACTGCCTACTATCGTACTGGCCATTTCTATAATGTTGTAATCAATACCATATTATACTCGTATATCACATCACTAAAATGAGTAACCTCAATAAATCATATAACACTATTAATATACTCATTCATCCTCCGCGGATAGCACTAAGGAAAATCCCGCTACACTAGGGAAAAATATTCACATAATAATATCGTTTGTAGTTATACGCATTAAACTCGTCTCACATGTTAATCTAGCAATGAACAAAATATAATGACTCGCTCATGTCACATAAAACACGCCTCATCCTCTGAGGATAAAACTTATACTTCTACCTTGCCAATCGTCTTGATTGCACAAATGGTCTCCGAACGTAAACACAAAAGTACTTTAATCGTTGTCTTTTACTAGGCACCATACTCTTATCCCTTTACTCACTTCAGGAAAACATCAACGTGTGCGATTTCACTCTCCACAAAATACCTCTACACATAATCCTCTTATCACCTATCATACTAACTATATTAGGATTGTCCTTCTCTCGGACTTTGGTAGGCTCAATTCATGTTGGCTATCCCCCGTGGTTCCCTTAGCCTTGTTGGCCCTACAGAACATGCTACTGGCTACAATAGTCCTTACTGAATTCGCCATCACTTTGGTAAGAATTCAGTTACTCGAATCATTTAAATGGGTCCCCTGACGTGTATCCCCACCCCCTTGTGGTGCTACCCTACCATTATTGCATCTAGTTTTATTCTTGACTAACTTCTTTGATTCTTTTAGCTTCCCACATAAAGAAGCATTAACATCTCTATTGTCAAAGCACGACATTGATAACTTCTGAATCAACCGTCGAGTAGAATTCCCTTTTTGGAGTTATTAACTATTTTTACGAGTCGATCTCCCACTTGGAGTCCTCTCCTCCATTTGTATTTACATCCTCCGATACAAGATTCACTAATGGATTAGATTCATATTCATAAATGGACCTCTGTCAGGTCCTCCTATGATGAGTTCAGAACAACGTTCACTTCTTATCCTGAACATCTGATGAAGGAACATGCAGTCAAACTGTACCTAAGATTCTTCTACAGGCATAGCATTTAACTTCTAAAAAAATAGTGGCTGACTCCCACCATGATAACCTTGTTCCGACAAGCCAAGAAAATTTGTCTTCAAATTTTCACTTTCAGTTAGCCACACTCCGTCCTATGTCCAAGCCTTTGGATAATTTACCTCCTTGGGCTAACACACACAATTTTTGCATTTCTATAATTTCCATTGTCAGTTCTCTACAATGCTTCGTCTGACTTTTCCCAGTCGTACCACGTTAGGTAAGCCTACTCTCGCACCTCTTTCGACTATAGAAGCACTTGGAAATCATAGGTTACGTCCTAGCCATCTTTACAGTCCTGGCTTCCCGTGCCATAATAGGGGTGATCTTAACTACGGTCATCATCCTCGAATATGCTCTACAACCTCAGCTAAGTCTTGCCTCCTGTTGTGCGCCCAATGGCCCTTGCCTTCCATATTTAATTTTTCGAACACGTCCGAACGCAATTAAGATTCACTAAGGTATATACGTTATAGCATGAGAACGGAATCTCACCATAGAAAACAACAATCCTAAACATAAGGCACTATATCAAACAAAGTAACGCTAGAAGCATAATAAGCCGCACATATCCTAAGGACACTAGAACCTGATGCTCTGATACCACCTGTGACACCCCGCCTAATTAAATATCGGGCGATCAATCCTTTATTAAATTAAAATCAAGGTGAACAGTTGGTTCATTCTTAGCATCACTGTCGCAAAATAAAATTTCCCAATTTAAACACCCTAAATAATTAAGCTAAGTGTCAAAATAATTTAAAAATTTATTTCCATCTTTATTAAATTCCAATTTGAAAACCTTTTAAATAACCAACGGTTTAAGAATCAAATAAGTGCTACGGATAGCAATAAACACAAAAGAATTAATCCATCTATATTAACCAAACCAAATTTAAACTACAATTGAAATCATCCTGACAAGAGTTAATACCCAAAGAGTACCGAATACTGAAAATAAATTAACATACATCTCTGACAAATCTACACTAAATGGGAAATGGGTGACACATTACCTAACTATGAAGAACTATAACAAGAACCGAATCAATGAAGAGGTCGTCTAAAGCAAAAGCTTGCAACTCCCACATAAGCTACAGTGCGTCCAATCCAAAGAACCTATGCATGACGCCCCTGTGGCTGGGCACTTGTAATATATACTTATATATACAAGAGAGAAGAGATAACAGAAAACGGGTCAGAGCCCGATTGTAAAACAGTTTTAAAAGTAGTTTAGCAAGTATTTAAAATGCTTACCTGCTAATGCAACAACCATTCTAGTATGCGTCACTCTCTTGAGAATTCTCACCTCTCATCTAGTGTGCACGTCTACCGTACTACTAAACCTCAAAAGTCTATCTCACTTATTCTCCATAAAGTTTTATCTCAAGAATTAATATGGTGATAATATTTAGTTTAGAAAATTAATCTCTTCAAGATTTCTTACACTATTTAGAACAAATCGGTACCGTTATGAAGTTCCCGAACCCATTAAGAAAGTTGCAAAATTTATTCATTACTTAACTACTTATACGCACAGTAGAAAGTTCCCATATATATACTAACGGCACCCCACATAAAATATATGGTGCAAAGTTTCCATATATAAGTAGATATATATATATACCAATCACTCATAATATATATATATATATATATATATATATATATATATATACGATCATCACCCCACATACAATCTATGGTGCTGGCATACTCTGCTATCAAGTCCCTGTATCACACATATTTAGGGAAATGCTAGTTCGGAATCACTCTCGAACTGCATTAACATAAAACACATACAAATGGAGGCGAAGCATAGTTCCAAGTCACTAAGAGGTCAGCACATACCCTCACATCTCTTAGGACCGTCTGACTATCAATCAGATAGCCTGTACCAAGGAATTCGATGTTCTAGGGTACGAGTCAATATCCCCCATAAAGGTCCAATCGAGATAAGATCGTCCCGGCGCGGAAACCCCCGTGATAGCAAGTTGCCCGAGTATGATTTTTATACAGATATAATATATGAACAATCACACAGTCATATATATATATATATATATACACATCCACATTGCTAAATTAGGTGCGCTCACGACCCATAATTATAATTATCCGTTATTACACATTTTACTCGATTATTTCATATAACGGACTCGTTATTTGTATTCTCATTTATTGTTCACTTCATACTCACTTCTCCTCTCCCGAAGTATTCTAAGTATAATTTCAGTAGGCATTCACTCACTTAAGTTCCGGTCTAACTACCTTACGAGTCCCGATCTTTTTATTAAATATACGCATGATTTCTTATACACATGAATCATTCCTCGTTAACCCAAAATCTCATCCTACACTAAAATGATACTCAACGGGGTCTACCTAGGCCCTACTAGTAATCTCTATATCCCATTATACTCCAACAACAACAATCAAGGGTTCCCATACATCTTAATCGGATTAAACTAATGAATGAGAAATAAGAAGTTTTCCAGGAGGGGTCGATCGATCGAAGAAAAGGGGTCGATCGATCGATCGATGCTATTGGCTCGATCGATCGATCAAGCAGTTATTGCCCAGAAAGTGAAAATTAAACCTACGGGTTTCAACTTCCAATTTCTCCAAAAATGTCATTAACAACTCTAGAATTCTCAAATAACAGTACTACAAGTTCTATATATATATATATATATATACAAGATTTCCTACGTGAAACATGTATAAATTCATCAACGATATCGGATTAATGGGGTAAAATTGACATAATCTTTAAGGACCCAAAATTTGAAAGAAATATACATTCCTCTAATTATTTCCCAGATTTCTTATTTCTCAACTCATAATAATTTGCTGATAATCCTCTACATATGTTGGGTATATCCAGAATATATTGAATCTCTCTAAACATGTGATTTAAAGTCTCCAAATTAATAATTTATGTCATAAAACATGATCTTGGTAATCCTAAACTAACATGGGTGAGTCATTAACTAAAAACAAAGCAAGATAGATACTTGCCTGAAATTCAAGGTTCTTATTTCGTGGATGAAATGGTATGGTTGCGTTCCTCGTCGCGCGATCTATGTTTTGGCGGTGGTGGCGGTGCAAACGGGTGAGTCCTTGGCCTTGACTTGCTTGGAAAGCTCTCCAACTCCTTCTCTAATGGACGTTCTTTGATTTTGTGTTTGTTAACCCTAAGAGACAACTCCAAATAACTAATATAACCTAATGAAATTCGTGGGTTTAATTACCCAAAAATACAAGATGTCTATAATACCCTCTCGGGATGTCAATTAAGCCTAAAAATGCCCCGAGACCCAAACTAAACCCCCCGAGTATACTTTTCTGACTATCTCGACCCTACCGGACACATTGGCACACTCGAAATGACCATACGGACAACTTATAATTTATTTACTTAATATAATAATAATTTAGTCCTGACATGACACAGTCGCGTCCCGACTTGAATTTTCATAATTGCCATTTTATTCACTCGTGACAATTTTAATAAAATCAATCTTACTTATTACTTTACTCATCTAGTAATATTCAACAAATTTCCAATAATTACTAACTCTCGTCACGTTAGAAAATATTTAAAACATATTTCCGGATTAATATTAAATTAATCTACCTCAATTAAATTTAATAAAATCCCCAAATTTAAAAGCCATAAAAATATGGGGTATTACAGCTCAGCTGAAAGTATAGTAAGCCGTACAGACCCTAAAGGACACTAGAACCCGATGCTCTGATACCACCTGTAAAACCCCGCCTAATTAAATACCGGGTGATTAGTCATTTATTAAATTAACATCAAGGTGAACGGTTGGTTCATTCTCAGCATCACTGTCGTAAATTAATTATTAACAATATAAACACCCTAATAATTAAGTTAAGTCTCAAAACAACTTAAAGTCTCATTTTTCCTTTCTTAAATACCAATATAAAAACCATTTTAATACCCAACAGTTAAGAATCACATAAATACTAAGGATGGAAATTAACACACAAGAATTAAACCATCTATACAATCCAAACCAAGTGTAAGAACCATAAATGAAATCATCCTGACAATCGTTAACTCCCAAGGAGCATTGAATACCGAAAATATAAATGAACATAAATCTTAGACAAGATCTAAACGGAATAGGAAATCGGGTGACACATGCCCTAACAATGAAGATCTAAAGTAGGAACTGATTCAATGACGAAGTCGTCTAAAGCAAGGGCCTGCAACTCCCACATAAGATGCAGCACGTCTAATCCAAAGAACCTAATCATGACGCCCCTGTGGCTGGGTACCTGTAATACATACATATATATACAATAGAGAAAGAAATGACAGAAAACGGATCAGACCCGAGTGTAAAACAGTTTTAAAAATAGTTTAGCAAGTACTTAAAATGCTTACCTGCAAATATCACAACCATGTTAGTATGCGACACTCTCTTGAGAATAAACACCTCTCATCTAGTGTGCACTCCTACTGTTCTATTAATCTCATAAGTCTATCTAACTTATTTCCCATAAAGTTTTATCCCGAGAAGTACTAAGGCCATAATATTTAGTTTTAGAAAATCATTCTCTTCCATATTCTTACGTTACTTATAACCACTTATTACCGTTACGAAAATTCATGAACACTTGTTATAAAGCTGAAGAATTTATTCATTACCTAACTACTTATACACACAGTAGAAAGTTTCCATATATAAGTATAAGTATATATATATATATATATATCACTCATATAATATATATAAATACACTATCTGCACCCCACATAAATCTATGGTGCCGGCATACTCTGCTATCAAGTCCTTGTATCACTTGTACTAAGGGAAATACTATTCCGAAATCACTCTCGAACTGTATTAACACAATATATACAAAAATGGAGGCGAAGAATAGTTCCAAGTCACTAAGAGGTCAGCACATGCGTCTCTTAGGACCGTCTGACTATCAATCAAATAGCATGTACCAAGGAATACTATGTTCTAGGGTACAAATCACTATCCCCCATAAAGGTCCAATTGAGATGAGACTGTCCCATCGCAAAAACCTCCGTAATAGCAAGTAGCCCGGGTATGGTTTTACACAAGTATAATATAGGCACAATCACACAGTCATATATATATATATTCTCATTTTCTAAATTAGGTGCGCCCACGACCCATAATTATAATTATTTGTTCTTAGCACATATTACTCGATTATCTCGCATAACGGATACGTCTCTTTTATTCTCATTTATAATTCACTTCATACTTACTTCTCATCTCTCAAAGTATTCTCTCTCACTAAATATAAATTTTAGTAGGTATACCCTCACTTACCTTCTAGTCTAAATCTTTCAGGAGTCTCAATCTCTTAGCAAACGTACGCACAATTTCTAATATTTGAATAACTCCCTCGTTAACCCATAATTTCCTCTCATATCAATTTCACTCAACGAAGTCTACTTATACCCTACTGGTCATCTTCATAACCCATTATACTCTATCAATGATGATCAAGGGTTACTACGCATTTTAACCGGACTAAACATAAAGGGGGAAAATATGCAGTTTTCCAGGAGGGGTCGATCGATCGAGGAAAGGAGGTCGATTGATCGATCATCGATCGATCGATGTTCTTGAGTCGATCGATAGATCAACCAGTTATTGCCCAATTTTTTGCAATATTCAATCTATGGGTTCAACCATTTTAACCCCTTCAAACCTCTATAATTTCATCCAAAACTCCCATCAAAGTTATCCAAATGTATAAGCAATATATATAAACTAGTTCTAACGTAACAACATCAATAAATCCTCAACGAATCAATCAAAAAGGGGTTTAATCTCAAATCTCTTTATAAAACCAAATTTTGCATGAATAATCACCACCCTCTATTTTAATCAAGATTTTCTTCCCAACTATCATAATAAATTCATGGGTAATCCTCTACATATGATCACGATTTCAAACTATATGGATTCTCCCTATAACACATATAAATTCTCTTCCAAAATATATAATTCTTCAATTAAAACATATGACTTTCATTCCTAGACTAACATGGAAGGTATATTAACATGGAAATCAGCAAGATAGATACTTGTTTGGGATTCAAAGGTCTGATTTGTTGATGAAAAATATATGATTGCGTTCCTCATCGTGCGATCTATAATTTGGTGGTGGTGGCAGTGCAATCGGGTGAGTTCTAGGCCTTGGATTGCATGGAAAACTCTTCACCTTCTTCTCTAATCTCTTCTCCTTCTTCTCTAATCACTTCACCTTCTTCTCTAATGTCTAGCTTAGGTTTTGTGTTTGTTAACCCAAAGAGACAACTCCAAATGGATAATGTATACTAAGAAAATTTGTGGGTTTAATTACCCAAAATTAAAAAATTACTAAAATACCCTCCTGGGATGTCAATTAGGCTTAAAAACACCCCGAGACCCAAACTAAACCCACGTGTACTCTTTTCTGACTATATCAACCCTTCCGGATACTTTGGCGCACTCAAAACGACTATACAGACGACTTATAATTTATTCACTTTAATAATAATAATTTAGTCCTGACACGACAAAGGCGCGTCCCGAATTAAATTTTCATAATTGCCATTTTATTCACTCGTGACAATTTTAATAAAATAAATCTCATATATTACTTTAATCATCTAGTAATATTCAACAAATTTTCAATAATTACTAACTCACATCATGATAGTAAATATTAAAAAATAATTTCCAGATTAATCTTAAATTAATACCTCAAATTAAATTTAATAAATCCCCAATTTTAAAAGCCATAAAAATACGGGGTATTACACAAGACTAATCCTTTTTATTGGACTAAAGATGATTTTGAAGTTACAAGACATATTAAAGAAGAAGTCAAAAATATCCCTTTACTTGAATTGCCCAATGCTGAAGACCAATTTATACTAGAAACAGATGCATCTGATAAATAATGGGGAGCCGTATACTTTGACATTAGTTATCAGACAAAGAAGAAGAAACTTTGTAGATATAGTTCTGGAACCTTTACAGATCCATAAATAAGATACAATACCCATGAAAAAGAAGTTTTAGCCATAGTATAGGCAATAGAAAAATATATGCTTTTTCTTAGACCTAAACATTTTACTGTGTATACTGACTCTTCTTATGCAATAAAATTCAAATATTTAGACTTGTCCAAATCAAGGACTAATAGACTTATTAGATGGCAACAATTGTTTAATGGTTATGACTTCTCTGTTATACATATTAAGGGAAGTAAAAATAATATTCCAAACATTATATTAAGAAAAACCAATGTTTTCTAATACTAATATGATTTCATTTTTTATGTTGCAAACAGAAGACTTAAACAGCATGAGTTCCTCTGGAACAAATAGACTGAACAAAGAAGACGTTGCAAACTATCTTAGACGCATAAGACCAAATGTTGGTGCAACGCAAAGACACACTCATATTCAAGACTCTCAAGAAAGACCAATCCTAGAAAACTTTGATGATATCTTGGTTCCTCCGGGAAAATCTAGACATGAGATTATTTCTCAAAATAGACTCATTGGGAAAATGTATTTCCCTGAATATAGACCTGATCAAAGATATCCAGATTTCATCAAATTTAGACGAGAATTTTTAGATGATGAAAATACTCTTGTAGACGTTATATAATGGAATGTAAAGAATAGACTATGGATAGAATTCAAACAGAATTTTGTAGCTATTGCCAGATTCAAGAGAACTCAAAGACTTGTATTTACCCAACTTAGTGGTACTGCTATTCCTAGACCGCCGACTCAGAATTATGCTCATACTCTTGGAGAATCCTCCAAAACCAGACCTGCTGATAATTTTTGTTGCCAGAAAAAGACTTTTAAGACTAAGATTGTTATACCTTTTGGTCGTAATAATCTTCCAATATCATAAGACTATTAGAAAAACTTTAATAAGAATATTGAACATTTTAATATGTTATTATTCAAAATTAATGGAGATGCCTTAATGTTTAGAGGTTTCTTCAAAGATGTTCCAAAAATTTATTTTTTTAGAAAGGCAGACATATCCCATATCACCTTAGCAAACTATGGGTTCATTGGACTCATCCAGATAAAGACTGTGGAAGACTCTATTACTCTTGGAAAAATTATCCATGAGTATGTCAAGAAGGTAGAAGACTTCCTTCCCCTGTTTGCCAGGATATACCAAATTGCTCCAAGTTCTTGCAGAGGAATGAAAGTTTAAGGGTTTAGACTTTTTAGATTTTCTAATTATTCATTTGAAGATGTGGAAATTCTATCTGAAGACGAGACTAAAGACTTAATTGTTAATTATTCCAAGCTCCAAATTTCCCAATCTATGGAGTATAGAAATCATGGAACTTTTAACAAGTGAAGAGAGATGGTACATATCTTACCATAAACAAGACCTCATTATCCAGGATGATGAGCCATTTAATGGAAGACTCAAGAAAGAATCTAAGGAAATGGTGGAGATTGCTTTTCTAGCCAGCCTTAGAGTGGTAGGCCTCATTGATGAACTCTTCAACAATAATGCTCTACCAGACGAAGACAAAGACGAGGCAGAAGAAGATGAAGATGGAACAGAGAAGGGCCCTACCCTACTCATTGAATTATTAATGGCTGAAGACGCAATAATTTAGACCCTGCTTAAAGCAAAAGATTCCTGCTCCATATGGGCCACCAGATTAAAGAGAGACAAAGACATTAGGTTCTCAATTATCACAAGACGCCAAGACTGCTTTTGGAAAAGTAAAAGCGTGAAAGACTCAAAATATGCCAAAGATGTAGACTTTTAATTATTGTATTTCGCTTTAATTATTGTATGTTTTCAACCAGATCACTTTTTGTAACCAATTACTGAAGCACCTTATACTCTTAACTCACTTGAGTCTGTATTGTATAAGTGTTCATCTAATTTGGAAATTGTGACAAAATTGTGTCAATCCTAGAAACCAAAGAACCTCGGAGTTTGGATTGCTATTTTATTTCTCTTGCTTGATTGATCTATATAATTTTACCAACACGCACACACATTAGAATTCCATTCATACATTTCATATTGCATATAAGTGTGTGTATACTTGTTGAGTGTGTTTAATTCCCTAAAATTGAGTTTTAATATTTTTTTGGGGAATTTTATAAACTTTTAAAATAAGGTTTTTATTAATTAAAATTTGGTTTTAAAAGTTTCTGGGTCAATCTGCAATTATGGATTGTTGGTTATATTGACTGAAAGTTCCCTTGGGTAGACTCCGAAAGCGGTAGAGACTTCAGGGTGCGTTTGTAATTATTTTGGGCGCGCGTTTGTTAACCTCTTTTTGCCCAACATCTGTTTCATCCTTATTGGTTGGATGTGTGTTTTCTCCAAGAGAGTAAACCAGTGATTGTTAACAGCCCTTGGATCATGTTTATCAACGATCTGCATGTGCTCTTACATAATCCATGTGAACCTCATTTGAACCAATCAGGAGAGTTATAATCACCGCTTATCTTTAACCCTTGGATCAAAGTAGATAAACCTTGACTCAATCTAAGCCATTTATTTTGAACCATATTCTCGAATATTCTCAGCTCCTTATATAAGGATCCCTTCTCTCAGCCATCCAAGACTTTTTGCCACTTTGTTCATTCGAGTGAGAAAGAGAGAAGAGAGGAGAGAGAGAAAAACTAGAGTTAGGAAACCCTAACCCTATTTTGTCCAAAACTATTTTCAAACCTTAACCTCTTTCAAAACCAGTATATACCAAACACAACGTTGAGTGTTTGAGAGATTTTGAGTGATTGGTTTGTTAGTTTTGTTGTCGTAACCTCTTCGTTGCCAGATCTTGTTATCAACTTAAACATATTTTTAGATCTGTGTTTCTTCTTTTATAGAAACCTTAGATCTAAGACGTTGCATGTTATATTACACATAGATCTACATTTTTAGTTTCTCATCTTGGGAAAATATTTGTTGATTTGGTTCTCTAAATGTTTTTAACTTCGAAATCAACAAAATCCTTTTACTGTTTCTAGTTATTTTGAAACAAGACCTTTGACCTAGTTTGGAATCGCACTTGGTGATTTTAATTCTCAAAAATATTTTCAAAACCTGAGATTGATTAAGATCTTGATATGTCTTCTGAGTAAGATAGCCGTGGATTCTGGGATTATTGTAAAGGTCAAATAAGGTTAAGTTTTGTGAGAAGAGAGAAATAGAAAATCACAGCATATAGATCTTATATGTAATTTGTTAGGACAGTTTGTATGAAATAATGGTTTGTGTGTACATGTATGTGATAGAGAGCACCTCCACAAACACTATCACCCCACCACACTAAAAGTGTTGGTAATAAGATCTCAAGAACAAGAGTCGACGTAAAGAACTTGAACAAATTGGAAGTTAGCAAACTGGGAGAACAACATCAACAAACAAAACTGCAGAGAAGTTATAAGGACACCAGTAGGTATATTCCTAAACTTGTATAGGTCTGATTTGTGTGCATGTATGTTATATAGTTTGTAACTGTTAAAATTTATTTTAGTGGAATTTTTTGTTTACTCCATAAAGGGAGTCGTGGATGTTTCCTCAGTTGGGTGAGGTTTTACCACGTAAAAAATCCTTGTTCTTAATCTTTCTACATCTCCTCATCTAATTCTTGGTTGTGCTGAGTTTAAAGTTTTTAAACTGATTTATTAAACCTGTTAAGAAATATTGAAAAGATCTCGTACATATTTTTGTTAACACACGTCTTGTGATTAATTAAGATTTGGTTTTAAGAAAAGAGTTTCTTCAAAAAACTGTTCGGAGTTACTTAAATAGTTTAATTTTATCTTAAACGGCTTTAGTAACAGATTTTCAATTGGTATCAGAGCTTTGTAAACTTCTTTTAAGAGATCCTATGTTTCCAAAATTGTTTTCTGAAAATTAAACATGGACGAGAAAAATGAAAGATTTGATAACTTGACCAGACCTCCTATCTTTGATGGAACCAATTTTGCTTACTGGAAAGTAAGGATGATTGCTTTCATTCAAGGAACTTTGGGAGATGATGTCTGGGACATTGTTGAAAATGGATACATTTTTCCTACTAAACCAGCCACTGAAGGAAGTAATGAGAGGGTTAAGAAAGTATTAAGTGAGTTCACACAAGAAGAGAAGCAAGTTTCTCGCAACAATAACAAAGGAAAGAATGCCATATTTATGTCCATAAATGAACATGAGTTCAAAAGAATCTCATCATGTACCACTTCTAAGGAAGCTTGGGACACTTTGGTTACTTCTCATGAAGGTGACACTAGAGTTAAACCTGCCAAAACACAAATGCTCATTCAATAGTATAACTCTTTAATTATGTCTGAATCTGAGTCATTTGATGACTTCTATATGAACTTGACTGATATTGTGACCAAACTGCATGCTAATGGGATAACATATGACAGGCATGAAATTGTATCTAAAATTCTGAGATCATTACCATAGAAATTTGACAACAAAAGATATGCTATTGAGGAAATGTGTGACATAAATCTCACTCCTGAATTACTCAGTAGTAAATTAAGAACTGTGGAAATGGAATTAAAATTTAAGAAACAATTGACCCAGTCCCATAGGAAACAGACTAGTTCCAATCTGAGTTTTTCTTCTAAGTTGATTAAGCTTGAGTTTAACATCCCCAATGATGACTCTGATGAGGAATGCGATATAGAGAGTTTGGATAATCAGATTTCCTTAATGTCAAAACAGTTTAAGAAAATTATCAAGTTTAGAAACAACATGGCAAACAAAAAAGGCAAGTCCAATTATCCAACTCACTCTAATTACAAACCTCATGAGAAAGGTCAAGAGAAACATCATAAGGAAATTCACAATAGACCTAACAGAGACCTTAAGAAGACTGAATGCTTTGGATGTGGAAAACTAGGACACATTGCACAAGATTGTAGAGTTAACTTGAACACTCAAAATAAACACACTAGGGCTAACATTTGCAAGACATGGGATGATTCAAGTGACTCTGAAAATGAGGAACCTGAGTCATCTGATGCTTTTGATACTTGCATGTCTTTCTTTGCCAAGATTATCTATAATGAAAATATTCATGTGCTTGTTAGTGAGGATGAATCTAGTAATTCTACTTCTGTTATGATGAATCATGTTGTTACTAGTTTAGATGCTTTAATTACTGAGAACATTGTTATTTCTACCACGGGGTGTGTGAGTCAAAGGGAAAGCGATAATGACGATGTCAATGGGTGTGTGAGTCCAAGAAATGAAGCCTTAGGGGTCACTTCACACACTACACTTAGTGACTTGGACAATGAAGATCTCCCAGATATTCACACACTTTATGCAAAAACTCTCAAGAAAAGCACTGGACTAGAGAAGATTGTGAAAGATCTCACTAAGAAGCTAGAAGATCTAAGCCTGATGGTCAAACTTAATGCTGGAGAGTATACTACCCAATGTCTTACTCATGAAAGTGAAATCAAAATATTTGATCAAAAACTAAAAAATTTGACTGAAACAAATGAAATTTTGGAGAAAAAATACAAAGGGACATTGTTAGAATTGGAACTAACTAAAGAAAAGACATCAACTGTTTTCAAAAAATTTACAAAATTTGAAAATAACTCAAACTGTTTTGATGGATTTATTGCTGAATCAAAAACCAATTCTGATGATCGAACTGGAATAGGGTTTTGCCCAATTTAAAGACACAAACAAAATCTTTTGAACCTATCAAGTTTGTGTCAGGAGGTAAAAGACCTATTGAAATCTGCCCAGACTTTCATTCTCTAAAAACTGAGTTTCACTCAAAACATCAAAATTTTGATATTGGGTAATCAAGTTACTCCAAACATGAAAGTTCACTAAAGGCTAAATATGTTTGCCCCTCCATTAGGAAGAGTGAATCTACATTCAAAACTGTTATATCTAGGAATAGGGTTCAACCTCAAAATTCCTTAAAGCCGTTGTTTAGAGATTTTCCTAAGGAGACTCCAACTTTGAGCAATCTTTATTGCTCCTTTTGCGACATATATGGCCATTCTTTTGATAGCTGCTATGCTAGAAGACTAGTTAAACCTGTTTGTAGCCCTCCTATTTATCATAACTTTAACTATTCTAGGAGAAGTTGTAACAATTATGTCTTTCCTAGACAACTAGATAAAAACTCTAACTATAGGAAAAGAAAGACCAAACCTAAAAGAAAATTTCCTAGAAGGAGCCCTAAACACTTTCCTAAGTCAAATGCTCATGTTTATCATAAAATTCAAAATCATGCGCAAAATATTTTTCAGCAAAAATCCAATGCTCGCAAATTTTATCAATTGAGAGCAAATAAGCGCAAAATGAAAACGAGAGCAATTTGGATTAGAAAATAGGATCTATTACCTCAGATGAAGTGTAATATTGTTATTACTGCCTTAAAAGCTGAACACACATCTTTTGGTTGGTACTTAGATTCTGGTTATTCCAAACACATGACTGGCGATGGTACAAAACTCTTAAACAAAACCTGCTTTGCTGGAAGTAAAGTTATTTTTAGTGATGGAGTATCATCTCAGATCATAGGTAAAGGAGCACTGGAAGAAGAAGGACTTCCTGTTCTTGAAAATGTTCTTCTAATTAAAGGTCTTAAGGCCAATCTACTTAGTATCTCTCAATTTTGTGGCTCAAATCATACTGTCGCCTTTTTAAAGAACAATTGCAAAATTTTAAATGAAAAGGGTGAATGTGTAATTACAGGATTCAGGACTCCTGACAATTGTTATACTGTCATGAATAGTTCTGAAACTTGTAATGTTGCCAGAATGGATGACAATGAGATATGGCATAACAGGATGGGTCACATAAATTACGATAATGTTAGTAGATTGACCTCTCAAGAAATAGTTAAGGGAGTTCCAAAAATCAAACCCATTTCTAATATTGTCTGTGGTTCATGTCAGGAAGGAAAAATTATTAAGGCACCTCATAGGAAAGTCAAATATATCCTTACCTCTAATCCCCTAGAACTCATCCATATGGACCTAATGGGTCCCTCCCAAACTGTTAGTCTCTGTGGACACAGTTACATTCTTGTTATGGTTGATGACTTCACTAGATTTACTTGGGTAGCCTTTTTAAAACAAAAGTCTGATACTTTTCAAACCTTCTTAAAAATACTTCTTCGGATTGAAAATGAGAAGGACACTCAAGTAAATAGAATTCGTAGTGATAGAGGTGGAGAATTTAAGGACACTGGTATAATAGAGTATTGTGACTTTAATGGTCACAAACATGAATTTAGTGCTCCCAAGACTCCTCAACAAAATGGTATCGCTGAGAGAAAGAATCGTACACTTCAACAGATGGCACATGTTATGTTACATGCTAAGAGTTTACCTAAATATTTTTGGGTAGAATCTATTCGTACTGCGTGTCACATTATCAATGGGGTCTATCTTAGAAAGAATTATAAACAAACTCCTTACGAGCTTTGGTATAAGAAACAGCCCAATCTTAAGTACCTTAGAACCTTTGGTAGTACTTGTTATGTCTGCAAGGATAGAGAACACTTGTCCAAATTTGAGAGCCGGGGGGATAAAGCTATTTTTCTAGGATATTCGCCTAACAGTAGAGCCTACCGTGTTTATAATCTTTGCACTAAAACCATGATGGAATCCATAAATGTAATTGTAAGTGACACTACTGTAGAGAGTAAGACTGGTGAATCAACTATTGTGGAAGAGCATACAAATGTTTTAGAAAATGACTCTCCAGAATTATATGATTCATTACCAATTGAGACACCTGAAGTACCTAATCGTGTTTCTAAAGACATCCCCTAAATAACGTTGTTGGTAATCCTAGTTAGCATGTGCGTACAAGATCTCAATTAAGAAATTATGCTCATTATGCATGTTTTGTTTCCCTTGTGGAACCAAAGAATGTAAATGAGGCATTGAATGACTCTCACTGGATTTCTGCTATGCAGGAAGAACTTCTTCAATTTGTCATTCATGATGTTTGGTAGCTTGTACCTAGGCCTACACACAAAAAGGTTATTGGCACACGTTGGATATTTAAAAATAAATTTGATGAAAATGGGATAATCATTAGAAACAAAGCTAGATTAGTTGCTCAAGGATATTCTCAAATTGAAGGAATAGATTTTAACGAAACTTTTGCTCCTGTTACTCTTTTAGAATCTGTTCGCCTTCTCTTTGCAATAGCTTGCCACTTGCACTTTACACTTTACCAAATGGATGTCAAATCTGCATTCCTTAACGGAATATTGACTGAGGAGACCTATGTAGAACAACCAAAAGGGTTTATTGACCCTCAATATCCAAATCATGTATTTCGTCTTAAAAAGGCTTTGTATGGCCTAAAACAAGCGCCTAGAGCCTGGTATGAGCGCCTTTCCAATTTTCTCTTAGATAAAGATTTTAAGAGAGGAGGAAATGATCAAACTCTATTTGTCAAACATTTTGACAAACACATCATTATAGCTAAAGTTTATGTTGACGATATTATCTTTGGATCAACTTCTCCCTCAGAAGTGAAATCCTTTTCTGAAATTATGCATAAAGAGTTTCAAATGTCTCTTATGTGGGAGTTGCAATTTTTCTTAGGTCTCCAAGTCAAACAAAATTCAGAAGGATTATTTGTTTTGCAATCTAAATACGCATTAGAGATTGTCAAAAAATTCATCCTTGAGAGTGTTAAAGTTGCTAAAACTCCTATGAGTACTTCGGTCAAACTATCTAAGGATGAAACTGGAAAATCTATAGATCCCACTCTATATCGAAGTATGATAGGAACCTTGATATACCTAACTCCCTCGCGTCCTGACATAATGTATGTTGTTTGTGTATGTGCCCGTTATCAAAACAACCCTAAAGAGAGCCATATTTCTTCTGTTAAAAGAATTATTAAATATGTAAAAGGCACTCCGAACCTAGGACTTTGGTACACTAGTGATACACCTAGAACTATAATTGGATACACTGATGCTGACTGGGCTGGGTGTACTGATGATAGTAAAAGTACATCAGGAGCATGTTATTATATAGGTAATAATTTGGTAGGATGGAGTAGTAAGAAACAGAACTGCACGTCTCTCTCAACTGCCGAATCTGAATACATAGCCGCTGGAAGCTGTTGCGCTCAATTACTTTGGCTTAAACAAATGCTAAGTGATTATGGTATTCAAGAAAAACAATTACATCTCTATTGTGATAATCAAAGCGCGGTCAATATCTCTAAAAATCCTATTCAACACTCGCGAACAAAATACATTAAAATAAGACATCACTTTATACGCGAATTGGTTGAAACTAAGGAATTAGAAATTAATTATCTTCCTACTGATTTGCAACTCGCAGATATGTTTACCAAACCTTTAGATTATAATAGATTTATTTCTTTGCGTAAATCAATAGGTATGGTTTGTGCTGATTAATCTCTTTGGTCTCTATATATTTTTTCCCTTTGTCTATTTGAGACAAAATGGGGGAGAAATTTGAGTCTCATATATTCTAAAAAGCTTGATCTTAGTGCTTCATGGCAGGAATTCTGTATAGATATTCTCAACAGTTGAAATTTGTAATAGGGTATTAAATTGTAAATAGTTGAGTTATGTACGTTTGTTTTCTAGGAAATGGGTAGATAGAATTCTTATAGGAATAGGTTTTCCTTATTTTTTGTTGCCCTACGAGTCCTAGATGACTCAAAGGAGATTTTGTCTCATATTTCCAAAGGGGAAGATTAAAGCACCTTATACTCTTGACTCACTTGAGTCTGTATTGTATAAGTGTTCATCTAATTTGGAAATTGTGAAAAAATTGTGTCAATCCTAGAAACCAAAGAACCTCAGAGTTTGGATTGCTATTTTATTTCTCTTGCTTGATTGATCTAGATACTTTTACCAACACGCACAAACATTAGAATTGCATTCATACATTTTATATTGCATATAAGTGTGTGTATACTTGTTGAGTGTGTTTAATTCCCTAAAATTGAGTTTTAATATTTTTTTGGGAATTTTATAAACTTTTAAAATAAGGTTTTTATTAATTAAAATTTGGTTTTAAAAGTTTTTGGGTCAATCTGCAATTATGGATTGTTGGTTATATTGACTGAAAGTTCCCTTGGGTAGAATCCGAAAGTGGCAGAGACTTCAGGGTGCGTTTGTAATTATTTTGGACACGCGTTTGTTAACCTCTTTTTGCCCAATATCTGTTGCATCCTTATTGGTTGGATATGTGTTTTCTCCAAGAGAGTAAACCAACGATTGTTAACAGCCCTTGGATCATGTTTATCAACGATCTGCATGCGCTCTTACATAATCCATGTGAACCTCATTTGAGGCAATCAGGAGAGTTATAATCACCGCGTATCTTTAACCCTTGGATCAAAGTCAATAAACCTTGACTCAATCTAAGCCATTGATTTTGAACCATATTCTCGAATCTTCTCAGCTCCCTATATAAGGAGCCCTTCTCTCAGCCATCCAAGACTTTTTGCCACTTTGTTCATTCGAGTGAGAAAGAGAGAAGAGAGAGAAGAGAGGAGAGAGGAGAGAGAGAAAAACCAGAGTTAGGAAACCCTAACCCTATTTTGTCCAAAACTATTTTCAAACCTTAACCTCTTTCAAAACCAGTATATACCAAACACAACCTTGAGTGTTTGAGAGATTTTGAGTGATTGGTTTGTTAGTTTTGTTGTTGTAACCTCTTCGTTCCCAAATCTTGTTATCAACTTAAACATATTTTTAGATTCGTGTTTCTTCTTTTATAGAAACCTTAGATCTAAGATGTTGCATGTTATATTACACATAGATCTACATTTTAGTTTCTCATCTTGAGAAAATATTTGTTGATTTGGTTCTGTAAATGTTTTTAACTTCGAAATCAACAAAATCCTTTTCTGTTTATAGTTCTTTTGAAACAAGACCTTTGAGCTAGTTTGGAATCACACTTGGTGATTTTCAATCTCAAAAATATTTTCAAAACTTGAGATTGATTAAGATCTTGATACGTCTTCTGAGCAAGATAGCCATGGATTCTGGGATTATTGTAAATGTCAAATAAGGTTAAGTTTTGTGAGAAGAGAGAAATAGAAAATCACAGCATATAGATCTTATATGTAATTTGTTAGGACAGTTTGTATGAAATAAGGGTGTGTGTGTACATGCATGTGATAGAAAGCACCTCCACAAACACTATCACCCTACCACACTAAAAGTGTTGGTAATAAGATCTCAAGAACAAGAGTCGACGTAAAGAACTTGAACAAATTGGAAGTTATCAAACTGGGAGAACAACATCAACAAACAGATCTGCAGAGAAGTTATAAGGACACCAGTGGGTACATTCCTAAACTTGTATAGGTCTGATTTGTGTGCATGTGTGTTATATAGTTTGTAACTGTTAAAATTTGTTTTAGTGGAATTTTTGGTTTACTCCGTATAGGGAGTCGTGGATGTTTCCTTAGTTGGGTGAGGTTTTACCACATAAAAAATCCTTGTTCTTAATCTTTCTACATCTCCTTATCTAATTCTTGGTTGTGCTGAGTTTAAAGTTTTTAAACTGATTTATTAAACCTGTTAACAAATCTTGAAAAGGTCTCGTACATATTTTTGTTAAACACGTCTTGTGATTAATTAAGATTTTGTTTTAAGAAAAGAGTTTCTTCAAAAAACTGTTCGGAGTTACTTAAATAGTTTAATTTTATATTAAACGGCTTTTGTAACAAATTTTCAATTACCAGTCATCTGTAAGCCTCCTTATGTTTTAAAAGGAGAGGTAGGGAGTATATAAGAGATATCAAAGATTAGAAGTTAGAGAGATTATGTAAGCTTAGAGAGAGTAATATATACATGAGTGAGTAAACCTCTCATAGTTACGGGAGATGGGAGAGTTGTAATCACTTATGCTATAGAATAAAAGTATTTTCTTTTCCATAAATCTATTATATTGAGTTGTTATTATTTTCCAATTGTCTCCAACTTTCTGTTCATAGATAACTATTGTGTGGAACCTCTGGTGTAGCACACAAGGTGTTATACTGTTGAACCGCCATCAGGTGCCGATTTTTTGTGAGCCGTTAGCTAGGTGGGCGTTAGGCGTGAAGGCGTACATGCAGGAAATGGGTATAATGTCAAACTAGTGGATTGAGGTGCGATACAAAAAGAGTGAGTTGTAGGAGGCCCGGACTGAAAAAGGATAGTAACAAACCCGAAGAGAAGAATGAAGGAAGATAAAGATATTGTAGACCAGAAGGAAGGTATAACTCGAACCAAACCCTTAACTATTTTACGTATTATTGTTTTAAAAGAAAATTGCATGAGCCTACAGATCACTACAGACTTTTTAGCATTTGTTAATCAAACAAATTTAGACTTAACTAGAGAAATTCAAGATTGGACTCTTACAAACCCTAAAGATAAAGAACTTATAGAATCTACTTTTAACATACACAGGTGGTACTTTCAAATATATAGACCAGGTTATTGAGTGGTTAGTACGTGAAGTACCTAGAATAGAAATAATTGAAACAGGGATCCGAGATCTCTTTAAACAAAAGTTAAGAATTGGAGAGTTCGTAGAAGAACTTTCTAGAACAGCAAAATATCAAGAATACACTAGAATAATTGAAGATAGTATAGACGTATTAAAATATATTAGACGCAAACGGTTAGCTAAAATAAGAACTATTTTAATTAGATCAGGAGGAATTCGCCATCTTCTTAAAACGTAGAAACATCTGCCCCTAGAATGTATCGTAGATTTTTATCATCCTATGGTGATATTGATTTAGACAACTTTATAAAAATGATATAATTGATATTGTTAATTAGATATATAAAGAAACTAGACTGATAAAACTGCAATACTGTATATGGTATTTAAGACTTGAATATTTTCCTTCAAAACCACTTGCAATTTCTAGACTCCATGAAAAAACTATTTATATAGACAATCCTCCCTATTCAGAATTCGAGTACGATAGTGACGGAAGAAGTTTGAGAAGAAGCAGTAGCCCTGAAACTTGTACGCTTAGACTTCTAGATTAATTGGGATTTAAAATAAGCTTAAAAGACCATAGAAATCATTGGGGTAGAAATTTATATTCCCAGAAATCTTAGAAAGATAAAGCGGTCCCTAGGTGGTCCATAAAAGACAAACGTGGTCCTACGACTCATTTGGACGTTAGCTAATCCTCATTCTATCCACATAGGATCCAGACTCATATAGATATTCTATGGTGCGGACCAAACCGTGATCACTTGGTGCGGACTTTGTCATTTTTCTCACGTGGTCCCCTCATGGTCCCTAAGACATTTTGTTATTTTCTTTATATGGTCCCCCTCTTGTATTATATTAAAATCTTATTTTAAGACTATATATTTAAAATATTTATAGTTTAGACCCAAATTGATATCAAGACCTTAAAAGCCTTAGAAACTCGAAAAATTCCAACCAAAACCCTAATTCTGGTGTGTGTGTGTGTGTGTGTGTATATATATATATATATATATATTGTGGTAGAGTCCTCTTTCTACCGTTCGATTCTATACTGCATTCTTATATTTTTTTCATTGGGAATTCGGTTCATTCGCTCATCTTTGTTATGTTTTGAGAGTGTTATATAGGTAAGTATTCTTTTTATTTAACATTAGCAGTTATGTATGATTGGATTCCGGGGATGCTTCCCACGAGCCCCTCACGTGGTTTGATTTCAAATAAAAATCATGTGTAAAACAAGTGAAATGTTAATTAAATAAAACTGGATTAGCAACATTATGTGGTTGTTTCATTTCACTTCACACCTAATGCCCCCGGTCGGATCGAGTTGACCACTGGTAACCCATAAATTTGGGTTGGGGTGTTATACTGGACCTTCGAACTACGTTATTTCGCAAGCATCAGTATTGTCCTTGATATCATTATCTCGAGGTGGTGACATTTTTTTCCTGTTTTGTGCAAAATAGGTTGAGCACTCTATCACATTATCCCCCACACTGACGACAGTCGAGTGCCCCGAGAAAGGTGCAACCCTGCGCGCGCCAGAGGGAATCTAGAAAGGAAGGCCCCGGGATGGCCATACCCTCCAATAGACGTCCCAAGTCTCCAAAACATGAAATTAACATCCTACATCAATATATTAACATCGCATAAGCATTAAGACATCAAATTTAACCCGAATCCCTCATCAAAACAAAAGGATTCCAAAACGTTCATTAATCCAAACAACCCAGAATTAATTAAACCTTGACATTCATAGATTTCTAACAACCTATCAACAAGTTCATGTTCATTCCCACAACCCAGAATTTAATTACGAATTTCTCATTCAAATTATCATCAATCGATCTCAATTAAAATCAAAGGTTCAATCATAATTTAAGTCTTCATCAGTTGATTACCAAGGTTCACATCTTTAATCTCCGATTTAGTTCTTAATAAACTACGAAGGTAATTAACTAAATAATTGCATCTAAATCAAGTAAATACTTGCCTTTAAGGATTTGAATCCAAAGTTTCATTCGTTGGAATGGTTTGAATCTAGAGAATGCCTTTTTTTCTTTTCTTCTCCAAATTCTTCTCTCCCCTTTTCTTCATTTTTCTCTTCTCTTAAACTCTATCTAACTCAAAATTATGCAGAGATTGAAAAGTGGATTGTCATCCACCTCCTCAACCCTTAAATATCCCTTAGTCTCACCCTAATCCCCTTATTAGGTTAAACCGTAGTTGTAAAAAGATCATTATACCCCCATACAGGTCCTGCCATGTCTAAATAGTCATCGAAACCTAATTATAACACTCAGGTATTTTGACTCATTCCGGATCACCGGTATACTAAAAAAGGTCATTAGAGTCACCCAACTATTAATATGCTAATATTTCATTAACCGAGCTCGACATGTGCGTACAATACGCATTGCCCATATAATATGTGAATCCACTAATGTAACTCTCTATCGACATAATACAATAAACCGTCGCTTTTCACTCATACATGACATATAATAGATCACATCTCTATTTACTTATCGCATGCAAGTAAATAATAATAATAATAATAATAATAATAATAATAATAATAATAATAATAATAATAATAATAATAATAATAATAATAATAATAATAATAATAATAATTGTTGATACCAAATTTAATCTGCTGACGTGGACCAATCATACGAAGACACCTGGCTATCTACATGGCAACAACAGACCTCTCCGAGGAACTCACAGGCTCCGAGGAATAGACCTCTCCGAGGAACTCACAGGCTCCGAGGAACATACCTCTCCGAGGAAGTCACAGGCTCCGAGGAACATACCTCTCCGAGGAACTCACAGGCTCCGAGGAACTCTTGAATACCAGGAAGATCAACATACCCCAGTTACTCAGACGGTCCGAGCTGCATCTCGGCCACAGCACTGATTGCCAGATAACGAACAGTCCAACTGGTTCATTAAATGATTATCCTTGACGCACAAGCCTAAGGGCATTAAATGTATTACCCTTTCATATGTATATCATTTAATGTATCGACCCTTTCATGTACAGCCTCAGGGCTATAAATACCTTGTATCATCCTCATTCAAGGGGACCGGAATTTCTTGAGAGAACTTGTAATCAAGAATTCCACAAACACTCAGCAATAACATAACAGTGGACGTAGGCTTTATTCCTAGCCGAACCACTTTAAAAATCTTTGTCTCATATATGTTTGATGTGAATGTTTATCTTCATCTTCAATCTCATCCTCATCATTTATCTGCTGTTGACGCCACTAAAATGGCAGTGGCCATTTTCTGTCTTCAACAGATTGGCGCCGTCTGTGGGAACGTGTTACAAGCGTTGTTCTCCACCAAAAGCTAAGTTTTTATTTTCTCTACGTATAATCAATTATACATACATCTTTTGATTCAATCATGATTTTTATGTTTATATACATGAATTAATCATCCATTTGTTATCTGCAAAATGTTGCATATCATGATTTTTGAAATCATAACTGTTAGATTAATTCTTATTTAGAAATCTGAAAAATAGTAGATTTCATAAATCATAATTCTTTGCTTGATTCTCAAGTTTTAATTTTATATCATGGAATAAATATTTTTGATTACATATGCCAATATATACGACGATGATAAGATTTGATCATTTTCATTGTTGATTTTGAAATAAATTTTGTAAGATCTTTGAGGTCTATTCAAATTCCCATCATATTTTTAATAAAAGAATGGGAAAAGGTTAAAGACAATGAAAAGTCTTCTCATGGAAA
Source organism: Sambucus nigra (assembly GCA_949130495.1). Taxonomy (NCBI): domain Eukaryota; kingdom Viridiplantae; phylum Streptophyta; class Magnoliopsida; order Dipsacales; family Adoxaceae; genus Sambucus; species Sambucus nigra. The sequence continues at coordinate 89,654,099 of OX422222.1, read as the reverse complement.
TCATGACCCATATATATTCTCTCTCTCTTCAAGTTTGAGTCTCTTTGCATTCACTTTTATGAATTATATACTTAATTTGGTTCATCTTCCATCTATGTCAATAAAGTCAAATTGATTGATTTTTTATTTGGTAATAACTTTAATCATTCACCATATTTTTATCTCTCCAAATTGGGAATATGAAGGGATCAATATAAAAAATAATTTTGTCTCACCTGAAAAATCATTACCCACCTCTTATAAAAGAGGATCAGTAAAATAATCATGACCATATCAAGACTCTGGGCACAAATTTAATATTTTGGCCCCTCGTTCATCACATCACAAGGTTTCTTTGTCGAAATCACATGATCTATTGGATTATATAGTTATTCGTTTATTTAACATTCTTAAGGCCTAAATTTTACATTGAATGTTATTTTTTTTTTATCTCAAGATTCGAGATATTCTAGTCATCCAACCATATATTTTATAATTTGAGATATCCTTAAATGTTGGTCGGCAACATCCATGTTGTTTGTCGGCAGCAGTAGAATATTGGGGTATTAAAAAAATGCTAAGCACCCTTGATATTTTGAAATTAATATTTTTATTTCTCAAGCATATACATATCATATATTGGATGAGTAAATTATTCTCATGACTAATCAATTCAGCCCACACATATGGTAGAGCAAATTATTAATTTTTACAGGCACAAGATTCAATGCCGACAAATGCTGAAGCACAAATTATTCTATATCCATTCGGATTCATATTTTATATTTATCTCAGCATGGAACTCGAAAAATTTCTTCTCTCTATATATATTCGGCTCCGAGGAAAAGCTACAACAGTTATTATATTTCACCCCCAACGGATAGTTGGTCGGGGTAATTCTTATTTATATTCAAGCCCAGACATCTGCTCCAGCACAAATGACTCTATATATCCATTGGGATTCATATTCTATATTCATCTCAACATGAAGCACGGCGAGATACTTATTATCATATTCAGCTCTGAGGAGAACTGTAACATTTATTATATTTCACCCCCAACGAATAGTTGGTCGGGGTGATTCTTATTTATATGCAGGCCCAGCAAAGTTCTCGGCCATATTCTTATATTCTGGAAAATATTATTCTTATTCGGCATTCTGCAATTATGCCTCGACAGGATACTTATTCAGCTTTAAGGAGAATTACAACATTCGTTCGGATAATTCTTATTTATATTCAGGCCTGACAACATTCTCGGCCATATTATTATGTTCTGAAAGATCTTATTCTTGTTCGGCATTATATGATTCTACCTCGACTGATCGGCGAGGCACTTTATTATTTTTAATTATTCTTTATATCTATTTGGATGCATATTCTATTCTCATTTCAGCATGGAGCTCGACCAACATTTATTATATCTTATTCAGCTCCAAGGATGTCTCCAACATTTATTATATCTTATTCAGCTCCAAGGATGTCTCCAGCATTTATTATATTTATTACCAACAATCTGTTGGTCATCGCCGAGGAGGTATCCTGCAATTATTATATCTTATTTCCAACAATCTGTTGGTCATCGCCGAGGAGATATCCTGCATTTATATTATCTTATTCCCAACGAATCTGTTGGTTAGCGCCGAGGAGATATCCTGCATTTATATTATCTTATTCCCAACGAATCTGTTGGTTAGCGCCGAGGAGGTCTTCAGCATTTATATTATCTTATTCCCAACGAATCTGTTGGTCAGCGCCGAGGAGATCTCTAGCATTTGTATTATCTTATTCCCAACAAATCTGTTAGTCAGCGCTGAGGAGGTCTCCAGTATTTATATTATCTTATTCCCAACAATCTGTTGGTCAGCTCCGAGGAAGTCTTCATCATTTATTATCAATTACCACCAACTCTGATCGGTAGATAAAATCCAACTCCGGTTGGTAGACAAAATCCAACTCCGGTTGGTAGATAAAATCCAACTTCGGTTGGTAGAAAAAATCCAACTCCGGTTGGTAGACAAAATCCAACTTCGGTTGGTAGAAAAAATCCAACTCCGGTTGGTAGATAAAAACCAACTCCGGTTGGTATTGGTCGATAAATCTCATTCAAAGTTCACATTCCACAGTTGGGGGCTTATATTACAGATATATTTGTTCATTTGGTGGCACATTCTTATATCATCATGCGGTCGAGCATCAAATTCAACCCCGACTAATCAGGAGATATATTGAAGTTCAGGAGGAATATTGAAGTTCAGGAGGTATATTGAAGTTCAGGAGGAATATTGAAGTTCAGGAGGAATATTGAAGTTCAGGAGATATATTGAAGTTCAGGAGGAATATTGAAGTTCAGGAGGTATATTGAAATTCAAGAGGTGTATTCAGAAGTATCACGACATGATGAAAGAAAGCGACAAGTATTCCCCCGAGGAACTCTGTCAGACCAGAAATTTGAAGACGAGGTACCTACATGGAGATTATATGTAGATGGATCATCTTGCACAGCTGGTTGTGGAGCAGGGATTGTTTTAAACACCCCAGATGATATTGACATGGAGTATGCCTTGAGATTCCAATTCAAAGCTTCCAATAATGAGGCTGAGTATGATGCTATGATAGCAGGTTTTCATTTAGCGAAAGTCATGGAGGCACGGCAAGTAATTGTTTTCAGTGATTCTCAATTAATTGAATCAAATGATGGGAATATATGCAGTGAATGGAGAGTCGATGGTCAAGTACCATGCAAAGGTGATGGAGTTATTGACAGAATTTGATGCTATTCAATTGGTGAGGACACCGAGGATGGAGAATGCTAGAGCAGACGCATTGGCCCGATTAGCATCAGCTACTTGTACCGAGCTGCGAAGAACGATACCAATTGAAGTATTAGAAAGTCGGAGCATATATTGAGGAGGAACAATTACCGGAGGATAATCTCGCTGCCTAGAAATGGAAGTTTAAAGCTGCTCGGTATGTATTAATTAATGGTATTTTGTATAGACGAAGAATTATGGCAGGTTTGCAAAGATGTGTACATTCCTCCGAGGTGAAAGAATTGATTAAAGAGATCCATGAAGGGTCCTGTGGAGCCCATGTAGCAGGTCGGACACTTTTGCAAAAGGTGATGACGCAGAGATACTACTGGCCGACGATGAGAGCTAACTATATAAGCCTATGCCAAGAAATGTGATAAGTGCCAACGCTTTTCCTCCATCCGAAGAATTCCACAAGCATTGTTGACACCCATAACTCCCTTTGGCCATTTGCCATATGGGGATTGATTTGGTTGGACCATTGCCGACGACTCGAGGAAGATTCAAATACCTCGTCATCACAGTAGATTATTTTACTAAGTGGATAGAAGCTGAGCCACTTATTGACATGACATACGAGAAGAAGAGTATCCAGCCCCGAGAAGAATCAAGCTATACAAGAGGAAATGAAGACCAAGCAAGAGAGATATCTAGATCTCCTCATCGGGCAGAAGAAAAACAATAAATGAAGAATGTGTGTTGATTTCACCGATATCAACAAGGCAGTGGATGCTACCTCGGGACACGAACTGCTCATGGATATTTACTCTGGCTACAACTAGATTAAAATGAAACCTGAAGACATAACAACGGCTGATGAACAAGGTTTTTGCCGAGAAAATCAGTTGCAGTATGGAAGTCTATGTTGATGACATGCAAGAAAGCTGCTGATCATTTGGTTGACTTGAGTCAAACTTTTGATCAACTGGATAATTATCAAATGAAACTCAACCCGACGAAGTGCACATTTGGAGTACGAGAAGGAATGTTCCTCGGGTACATCATCAACCAGCGAGACGTTGAAGCAAATCCAGACAAGATCAAAGCCCTGTTAGGGTTGCGATCCCCAAAAACGAAAGAAGAGGTGCAAAGATCAGATACCCAAAGCGGGAAAAATTGGCAGTGGCATTAATTAAAGCAAGTAGAAGAAGGAGGCTGTGTTTCCAGGCCCATACCATGCATGCCGACATGCCATTAATACAAGCTATAGCGGAGTTTACTGATCTTAATACTCCCGAGGAACAAAAGTTGCTTGCTGATCAACCTGTGGACGTTACAGGATGCAATGCAGAAATGGTTGGGAGGATTCCTAATACTCTCGAGGAACAAAAGTTGCTTGCTGATCAACCTGTGGATGTTACAGGATGCAATGCAGAAATGGTTGGGAGGATTCCTAATACTCCCGAGAAACAAACATTGCTCGCTGATCAACCTGTGGATGTTACAGGATCAACCAAGAAGACTGCTCTAAGGAGCCATGCTCTACGGAGCCATGCTCTACGGAGCCATGCTCTACGGAGCCAAGCTCTATGGAGCAAAAGTGCTATAAGTAGCCAACCTCCTTTGGTTAGGAGGACAAGCTCTACGGAGCGCTCTACGGAGCAAAAGTGCTATAAGTAGCCAACCTCCTTTGGTTAGGAGGATAAGCTCTACGGAGCGCTCTACGGAGCAAAAGTGCTATAAGTAGCCAACCTCCTTTGGTTAGGAGGATAAGCTCTACGGAGCGCTCTACGGAGCAAAAGTGCTATAAGTAGCCAACCTCCTTTGGTTAGGAGGACATGCTCCAAGGAGCCAAAAAGTTCGAAAGAACCCTACTACTCCTTTGATTAGGAGGTGTATACCAGCATGATCAACTATGGTTGGTAAGATTTTATATACTCTCGCATTACAGCTTATGTTGGTCGGGAGGTAACATTATTACAAAAAGTTCTTTAAAGAACAAAATATTCCAAACTATACCAAGTATGGTTGGTCGGGGATAAAAACCCATCAACTGTAGTTGGTCGACAAACATTATTTATCCACCTTGGTTGGTTGGAAACACTTTGAATAAATTATACTCATTACTTTATTATTAAGTGATCGAGCAACATTACTAATACTTATAATTTTTTTGGTCGATGAACCATACAATATTGTTATGCAAGCACAAATAATAAAGTGTTTGATATTTACAAAACAATAGCAAATTCAAATTTGATATTAAATTGTGTACTAACTATTACATTGAGATTCCTACTCTATTGGTTTCTCTCCCTCTGATTTTGAAACAGGTTCCTCGCCAGCAGGAAGATCATCCAAAGCATAATGGGAATTTTATGAAGTTAAGATATTTCAGTATTCTGATGTTCATCACAGATAGTCTGTCCGAGCAACTCTTGCTCGTCCCCGAGCAGCTCTTGATCGTCCCCGAGCAGAGTCCACCACTAGCTCACAGAATGCAGTAAGTCGGCTAACAAACCAATCAACATACTTGAAGATTATGATAAGCTACAAACGGCATCATATGTCGTCCAGGAGATAATGCCCTTTATGTCCAACAAATCAAGAAGGTAGATCAAGAATTTCACGAGCACCGAGCAACACTGCAAAATAAAATACTCCATCCTTTCAAGTAAACCATCAAGCATGAAGCATTGGGGGCTTCTGTTGATACCAAATTTAATCTGCTGACGTGGACCAATCATACGAAGACACCTGGCTATCTACATGGCAACAACAGACCTCTCCGAGGAACTCACAGGCTCCGAGGAATAGACCTCTCCGAGGAACTCACAGGCTCCGAGGAACATACCTCTCCGAGGAAGTCACAGGCTCCGAGGAACATACCTCTCCGAGGAACTCACAGGCTCCGAGGAACTCTTGAATACCAGGAAGATCAACATACCCGAGTTACTCAGACGGTCCGAGCTGCATCTCGGCCACAGCACTGATTGCCAGATAACGAACAGTCCAACTGGTTCATTAAATGATTATCCTTGACGCACAAGCCTAAGGGCATTAAATGTATTACCCTTTCATATGTATATCATTTAATGTATCGACCCTTTCATGTACAGCCTCAGGGCTATAAATACCTTGTATCATCCTCATTCAAGGGGACTGGAATTTCTTGAGAGAACTTGTAATCAAGAATTCCACAAACACTCAGCAATAACATAACAGTGGACGTAGGCTTTATTCCTAGCCGAACCACTTTAAAAATCTTTGTCTCATATATGTTTGATGTGAATGTTTATCTTCATCTTCAATCTCATCCTCATCAGACCTCTCCGAGGAACTCACAGGCTCCGAGGAATAGACCTCTCCGAGGAACTCACAGGCTCCGAGGAACATACCTCTCCGAGGAAGTCACAGGCTCCGAGGAACATACCTCTCCGAGGAACTCACAGGCTCCGAGGAACTCTTGAATACCAGGAAGATCAACATACCCGAGTTACTCAGACGGTCCGAGCTGCATCTCGGCCACAGCACTGATTGCCAGATAACGAACAGTCCAACTGGTTCATTAAATGATTATCCTTGACACACAAGCCTAAGGGCATTAAATGTATTACCCTTTCATATGTATATCATTTAATGTATCGACCCTTTCATGTACAGCCTCAGGGCTATAAATACCTTGTATCATCCTCATTCAAGGGGACCGGAATTTCTTGAGAGAACTTGTAATCAAGAATTCCACAAACACTCAGCAATAACATAACAGTGGACGTAGGCTTTATTCCTAGCCGAACCACTTTAAAAATCTTTGTCTCATATATGTTTGATGTGAATGTTTATCTTCATCTTCAATCTCATCCTCATCATTTATCTACGGAGCAAAAGTGCTATAAGTAGCCAACCTCCTTTGGTTAGGAGGACAAGCTCTACGGAGCGCTCTACGGAGCAAAAGTGCTATAAGTAGCCAACCTCCTTTGGTTAGGAGGACAAGCTCTACGGAGCGCTCTACGGAGCGCTCTACGGAGCAAAAGTGCTATAAGTAGCCAACCTCCTTTGGTTAGGAGGACAAGCTCTACGGAGCGCTCTACGGAGCAAAAGTGCTATAAGTAGCCAACCTCCTTTGGTTAGGAGGACATGCTCTAAGGAGCCAAAAAGTTCTAAAGAACCCTACTACTCCTTTGGCTAGGAGGTATACACCAGCATGATCAACTACGGTTGGTAAGACTTTATATATTCTCGCATTACAACTTATGTTGGTCGGGAGGTAACATTATTACAAAAAGTTCTTTAAAGAACAAAATATTCTAAACTATACCAAGTATGGTTGGTCGGGGATAAAAACCCATCAACTGTAGTTGGTCGACAAGCATAATTTAACAACCTTGATTGGTTGGAAAAATTCTAAACATTTTTTCATTACTTTATTATTAAGTGATCAAGCAACATTGATACTTGTAACTTTTTTGGTCGATGAACCATACAATATTGTTATGCAAGCACAAATAATAATGTGTTTGATATTTACAAAACAATAGCAAATTCAAATTTGTGAACAAAAATGAAATTCTTTCACTGAATTCAAAATGAATTATGCAAATTTATTACATTGATATTAAATTGTGTACTAACTATTACATTGAGATTCCTACTCTATTGGTTTCTCTCCCTCTGATTTTGAAACAGGTTCCTCGCCAGCAGGAAGATCATCCAAAGCATAATGGGAATTTTATGAAGTTAAGATATTTCATCATTCTGATGTTCATCACAGATGGTCTGTCCGAGCAACTCTTGCTCGTCTCCGAGCAGCTCTTGCTCGTCCCCGAGAACCTCTTGCTCGCCCCCGAGTAGAGGTAGAAGTTAAAATCAGCATTTACATCACTGAGATCTTTGCTACTACTGTCTCGACCAACATCGAAGAAGAAGTTGCAAGAAAATGTTTCGAAGTCCACCACTAGCTCACAGAATGCAGTAGGTCGGCTAACAAACCAATCAACATACTTGAAGATTATGATAAGCTACAAACGGCATCATATGTCGTCCAGGAGATAATGCCCTTTATGTCCAACAAATCAAGAAGGTAGATCAAGAATTTCACGAGCACCGAGCAACACTGCAAAATAAAATACTCCATCCTTTCAAGTAAACCATCAAGCATGAAGCATTGGGGGCTTCTGTTGATACCAAATTTAATCTGCTGATGTGGACCAATCATACGAAGACACCTGGCTATCTACATGGCAACAACAGACCTCTCCGAGGAACTCACAGGCTCCGAGGAACATACCTCTCCGAGGAACTCACAGGCTCCGAGGAACATACCTCTCCGAGGAACATACCTCTTCGAGGAACTCTTGAATACCAGGAAGATCAACATACCCGAGTTACTCAGACGGTCCGAGCTGCATCTCGGCCACAGCATTGATTGCCAGATAACGAACAGTCCAACTGGTTCATTAAATGATTATCCTTGACGCACAAGTCTAAGGGCATTAAATGTATTACCCTTTCATATGTATATCATTTAATGTATCGACCCTTTCATGTACAGCCTCAAGGCTATAAATACCTTGTATCATCCTCATTCAAGGGGAGGGGAATTTCTTGAGAGAACTTGTAATCAAGAATTCCACAAACACTCAGCAATAACATAACAGTGGACGTAGGCTTTATTCCTAGCCGAACCACTTTAAAAATCTTTGTCTCTTATATGTTTGATGTGAATGTTTATCTTCATCTTCAATCTCATCCTCATCATTTATCTGCTGTTGACGCCACTAAAATGGCAGTGGCCATTTTCTGTCTTCAACAGATTGGCGCAGTGGCGTCAACAATAATAATAATAACAATAATAATAATAATAATAATAATAATAATAATAATAATAATAATAATAATAATAATAATAATAATAATAATCTCGTTAATTAATATTTACTGAAACTCAATTTAATTTCCCCAAATAAATTAAGAATTAAATGCATACGAAAATTAAATAATCATAAAAGTACGGGACAATACGGTTTTGATTGCTCTTTTCTCTTGGATACACATTGAGAGGACTAATGGGTTGAGTAAATTGTAACCCCTTATTGATTTAATAAAAGAAAGGAAGTCAGCATCCGTGGAAGAAGCCATATTCGTGAATCACATACAACCTGCTTTATTCTTATTGAGTTTGTTTTATCTTACTTTCTCATTACTTTGCATTTAGTTTGTAGTCTATTGTTTTCTATTTGGGTTGTTCCTATTTTAGGTCTTGGGCGTGCATGAATTACTCTATCGAGTGAGTATCTACACAACAATAATTAAATGACACCATAAAAGTTGAAAAGTCACATTTGCTACTACGGTTTCGAATCAATAAGACATAAGTAACACTTGCGATAAAATTTCATAAAATTTAGTTTAATCCAAATTAAAAGGATAGATAATATATTTTCGTCTTCAATCAAATGGCATAAAAAATATACTTATAAAAATAGTATACATAATTTCCAATCAATGACTAAGCTAAAAAAAAATGTAAGATATCATTAACCATGTATGTAAACAGGACTATCACATATGCAAATACCAAAGAGAGTAACCTAAGAAAACTATCAAGTGCAAGCATGTCATGTAAGCACAAATGGATTGAAATATAAAGCCAACTAATTTTGAGTCACCATTCCTAAACTTTTTAGATTTGTATAAATTAATTATGGTTCTTCTTTGAAAAATTCTCACCCGCAACTAACCTCTCTTATTTATTTGTCCTCAATTTTCATGCACAGTAGACTCTGAAAGGCACCAGAGAAACTTAAAGGCTCTGTTAGTCATTTTTTCAAACAAAAATAATGCAACTATATACTGTAAAATTTCCTAAAAGATAATCTAAAAATAAGAATATATATTTATAATAAAAAAGAATCTAAAATGTGGTCGGAATAAATATATGTATCTATAACCCAAAATATCTTAATAAAAAAATATACATTAAAAGGAATATAATACCCAAAAACGAACATGAGACATAAGACAATTGAAAGTTTAAAACAAAATATTAAAGAGTCGCTATATTAGCAATGGTATTTATACCATAATTTAGTAAACTGTCACAAAAGTGATAAGAATTATACCCCAATTAAGGTAAACCCATAATGAACTAAATAGATTTCTAACACATATACATGATATTTTCCCTCACACCAAATGATATTGTATATATTCAAAATTCTTCATTTTCTTTCCAAATAAAGGCTAACTCAATTATTTTTGTATCCATGATACGATTGTAGATTGACATAAATCCTAAAATTATGATGGACATGAAAGGATGCAAACCCCATAAAAGTATGATACATTTATCAGTACAATTAATTTTTATTTAATTAAAATAAAATTACACATCGTAACATTACAGCCATTCATTGCATGAGTATCACAAATGGGATTAAACTTCCTATATATTTTAACTTCATCCAAAATATCAACTCTTTTTAAAAACAACCATGAAATTGAAATATTTTGTATTTTTAATGAAATCCCAACAAACTTATAAAAAAACATGAAAAGAGAGAAATAAGCATATTAATCAATTTATTTGAAGGTCATCCAAAACATCAAGAAATAATTAATTTATAAGGATGCAATATTTAGCGTTTGAGAGTCTATAAATTACAAAATATTGGCATTCACTAACATATAAAGCTGAGCTCAAAGGGGAAAATTAAGATTAAATAGAATGTATCCTGGTACCTCGTAGAACTCTAAGCCATTTATAAAATAATATGGGGGTAAGGTCAGCCGACATCTACCTCTCCCAGATCCTGTAGTGAAGCGGGAGTCTTGTGCACTGGGTACGACATGTGCTAGTGCTAATTAATTAAGATATAAAATTTGTCAAAAAAATCTAGATGAGAAACTTCAGAATTTTCTTTTCCAAAGAAATAATGATAATCTAAATATTCTAAAAGAAATACTTTTACTTCTAATCACACATTTATTCATCTTCAAGCATATGCACTCCCAAATTTCTCAAACGTTTTCACGTTATCTAGGGTATACTTGAGTAATCAATTCATCGTCAACAGATAACGTCAATGACTTGCTTGTAGATTTATCCGATTCGATCCCTTTTGGTAACTGTGATTCAGTTTTACTACGATAGAAGAATGGAGGTTGTTGAGGCATGGGTAAAGTAACATAATAATTGTTGAGCATTAGAACTATTGAGGCCATTGAAGGCCTCGCATCCACATCTTCTTGAACACACAATAAGCCGATATGAATGCATCCCATTACTTCATTTCTCGAATAAGTATTTGTTAGAGTAGGATCAACTAAATCTAAAGGTATCCCATCATTCCATTGTTTCCACGCCTGCAAAAATCTTTTGAGCATTAAAATAATTGTAGAAATATTTTTTTACCAGTAACAGTTGAAGTGCAAATATTTTTTTAACAAAGGAAAACTTTAATGCATATATGGTACACACTCACATAGCACAAAAGGTCTTCGGCTCGGTCTGAGTCACAAAAACAACTATTCTTTTTCCCACTAACGATCTCGAGAACTAAGACGCCAAAACTGAACACATCGGATTTGACAGAGAAGTGTCCATGCATGGCATACTCTGGAGACATATAACCACTGCAAGAAAGCACAATGAATTTAAAAATCCGTAACTAGCATATAACATATTTACATGTTGAAAGGATACCAATGCAACTCTCGACATTGCAACTAGTTAATGATACTAGCTAGTAAGATTTACTTTGCCCCCATTTATTTATAATGAATTATTTTTTAACTTTCGCGCAAGCTATTTCTCTTTCGTAATGTGAAATATATTTCCCAGGACAAATGTAGTTTTAAATGTAATAAATTTGTAATATTAGTAATTCAAATATAAATAATACAAATTATAGAAAAGATGAATCAAAGTATTTAAAGACTTACTATGTTCCAACGATTCGACTCGTATTTCCTTCTGTTTGATCCACGCCAAAAATCTTTGCCATTCCGAAATCTGAAATCTTTGCATTCATTTCCTCATCTAACAGAATATTGCTTGCTTTGAGATCCCGATGTATAATTCTTAACCGAGAATCCTCATGAAGATAAAGCATGCCTCTTGCGATTCCTCCTATAATTTTGTAACGTCTTGGCCAATCCAATAGTCTTTGTTTTTCAGGATCTATAATCATTCAAATAAACTCTTAATTCATTGTACCAAGAAAAAAAATCAAATTCAAAACAATATCATATATTGTGATAGAAAAACATTAATTCTAGTCAATTAAGGTGTATAATATCCTAGAATAAGCCCATGTAGCCAAATCTTGCACAAATCAAAGACCCTAACAAGTGAGTAAACTCAAAAGATACGATATAATTGAAGATTTATGTATAGAAGAACTAACCAAAGAGAAAGTAGTCAAGACTTTTGTTGGGGACATATTCATAGATGAGTATCTTTTCCTCTCCTTCAAGGCAAAATCCCAAAAGCCTCACAAGATTTCTATGTTGAAGTTTTGCCACCACAACAACCTCATTCTTAAATTCTCCGGCGCCTTGTCCCGAGCTTTTGGACAGCCTCTTCACCGCTATTTCTTGCCCATCGATAAGAGCACCCTATAAATACACCGCGGCAAGTTATAAAATAAGACCTTTTCATTCCATAATTCTAAGAAACACAACTTTATGATCTACTTTGTCGAACTTTAGGATCGATTTGATTTTGGATGAATAATATTTGAGAAGTTCTGAGTATGCACCTAATATTTTGCAACATACTTTGAGTTTACATCCCACATTTTAAACCATGTGAACCAAAGTACCTAGTGCCAATTGAAACGATTTTAAATGTGTGTGTGTGGGGGGGGGGAGGGGGGGGCACTCAATCATGATGCAAATCCAAACTTTAAATCCTTTGAGTATGTATCCTCCTGATTAATATCAGCCGTCGAATTTGGTATGTGAGTCCCTATTGTAGAATCTCAGCCGTTGAATTCTTGGCTAGTAGCTGATGTGCAATGGCTTCGAACCAAAACATAGGTTACAAACTCAAAGGATTAAAAGTGTATGTTCAACCTCAGATTATGGTGCAAAACCAAAGGTACAAACTTAAATATCCCAAAATATTTAAACCCAACTAAAAGAATGGCCTTGAAATTATTTGTTTGAATTTGTGAGGTTTAATTGGTACACATTGATTCTACAACATTTTGATGCTTTTTTACCTGGTAGACCATACCAAACCCGCCTACTCCTATTTTGTTATTATCAGAGAAGTTGTTTGTGGCAGCTTCAATTGTGCCTAAATCATATTGCAAGGACTCTACAATTGTAATATCATCATTCCCAACTGCACAAACAAAGTAAAAAAGGTTTAATCTTATGGTAAATTATGAATTAAAACCTAAATTTTGGGGTCATTTTCATGTCGAATCCTGATGTTTCAAATGTGGCAATTCAAACCCTAAAGTATTTAAAGTATTGCAATTCAAACCCGGAAGTATTTTAAGTATTGCAGTTAAAACCCTGAAGTATTTAAGAAATGCCTATAGTAATGCAATTCAAAGCCTTAATTTTATTACCTATATACTTAAGGGTTTGAATTGCAACATTCGAAACATTAGGGTCCGATATGAAAATGATCTCAAACTTCAGGATTAAATTTGTAATTTACCCTTAGTTTTACAACTGAGACTATTATATAAAAATGGTTAGTGAAAATAATTTGAATTTGATAATCAATAAAAGTTGTTATTATCATAAATTACCATTGTTTTGTTGTACAGCGTCAATTTTTTTCTTGGCTTTTCTGATTAGGTAATAATACCCAAGTGCGAAAAGCTCCAACGCAACAACTGTTGGAGCAACGATGGCTATAATCGTTGTTGATGAGCTGTTACCTCCCCCTGCATATCAAAAGGAGTTTAATTCAATGAAGAGGACAATACTGAGCTTCTCCCAATACTAATTCAACGACACAATTCAAAATTGATTAGTAGCACCTCTATCAACAATCTACTAAATTTTACTTGTCTCAATATTACAATCCTCATTTAAAAGTTTAATTTTTTTCACAACAATTTGTCCCTAATGTACTCAATCATCATTTTAATACCATTAAATCTTGAGTTTGGCTCGGTTCAGCGGTTTTTCGCTTCTATAGGGTTCATTTCTCTAACGTCACAATATTTTAATACCTTAAAGAAAGTAAGTATATCAACTGAATGATTTCACATATAAATTACGTTTAAAAAATCAAATGAATCAATGTATCAAACATCTAGACTTGAATGGATCAAAAAATATAGACTTAGGCCTCACGCTATGAAGACTGTTGTGAAATTTGCAGCAAAATTTCACATTGAGCATGGCCCAATTTCATAAATATCAACGAAAAATATCCAAAGATACAAACTCTATACAATAAAATATAAAATGTAGGCTGTTATACTTTTTTTTAAGGTATTTTTCATACCATGAGGTGTCCGGACCAGCTTACGCGCACCTCGACTAATCTCCGCTCGCGGTTCGTGGCTTTCGTACGCTGTTATACCGACTGTGATTTAAAACTTTATAAATGTGAAATTTCATTGATACTCCTTTTTTTTCTTTCTAAAATTTTCCATTACTGATGAGCCCCGTTTGATAGATGTCATTGAGGTTTTTCAGACAATTAATTTTTGAGTGTTTCTATTAGAACTGAAATTTTGATGGGAATTTTGACAGAAATCACATGTGATAGCGTGTTAGTGGTGGGTTTTTTGATTCCATTAACATGGACCCCACAAACTAACTAATATAAGCACTCCACCTCATTCAGTATCTCCACTTTCTGTCAAAATTTCTGTTACAATATCATTTCTATTAATTTTTATGTAAACAAGTCATATTCTAAAACATATTCAATTTTTTAAAGCTTCTAAACAATGTTGGGGTAAATATGCTAGTATAGAAATTCTAGTATCACATATCCTTTACGGATCACAAATTCCAAAAAAGAAAAATAGAGGGTGTGTATAGTTATGAATTATAATTTTATCTTTTGTGTTTAAATATAATTTTGGCACACCTGTTTTTAAGTACTGAGTTATAATATTTATGTGTTATAATCATGTTAACAAAAAATAGCCAAAGGATGTTTTCTAAATTATATTTTTTTAACTCAGAATCATTCATTTTCTATATTTTATCCATTTATACCTTAATATATAATATACATATACAATACATTAGTGTATGTGTGTGTGTGTGTGTGTGTTATTATAATAAATAAAAACTATATATGCACATGATACAAAATTACGTATATGTATGTCTTATTAAATTATATAATATATCAAGTTCTATATGTTAAATAATATTATCAATACATGCATAATGCTTATATATAGTTTTATAGATATATGTAATTATATAAAATATACATATAGTACATATGTATTAAATAATATTATCAATTATATATGTACATAATTTTATTGTGGGTTATATATATATATATACAGACAGACAATCTACATTGCACACAAAGTTTGCGCATCATTTTTTTTAATAGTAAAAAAAATGTTTTTTAGCTTTTTTTTTTTTTTTTGATATTTAAACATTTAAATCAGCTAAAAAAATTGTTTTTGCTATTTTAAAAAAGGGTCAATTATTTAATAGTCCGTACTATAAATATATATTTTTTAAAAATGACACATATTTTTAGTTTAACCCATTTAGTCCCTCAAACACTCAATATTCTCTTATTTTTTAGAGGTCCGCGCCAGCGGAACTCCCTTTCCAAAATATGTGGCAAAGGACTTTTTGAGGCAAAATAAAAAGGCTTGGACTAAATGAGTATTAAAAAATGTTTGAGGGACTATTTGGTATATGTGCCTTTAAAAAATCGGTCAAACTTTTGTTGTTTTTAAGCATTTTTAAAGCTACGAAAGTTTAACCGATTTTCTAAAAATAGCAAAAAAGAAAAAATTGAGCTGAATTTTTTTATATGTGGCTGATGAAATGTTTAAATATAACATATAAAAATCAACTCAAAAATAATTTTTTTAATAAACATTTCAATAGGGCATATAAAAAAAATCAGGTCAAAATGAATTTTTTTTACTATTTTAAAAAAATCGGTCAAACTTTGTCAGTTTTTAACAAATTAAAAACAACTTAAAAACTGACAAAGTTTGACTGATTTTTTTAAAATAGCAAAAATAATCATTTTGAGCTGATTATTTTTTTATGGTGCTATTGAAATGTTTAAAAATCATAAAAAGAAATCAACCCTAAAATATTTTTTTTACTATTTTAAAAAAATGATCCTCATTCGGGGTCCTCAAACTGGGACCTTACTTGATCCTTTCCCTATATATATATATATATATATATATATATATATATATATATATCAAACTTTTTAACATACCTCATTAAGCATACAACAAGAACACATGATATATTTATGTATTTATGCATACATCTATGTCACGTATGTATGAAAGTTTTTTGTATGTGTGCTTATATATTGTGGAGCCAAGATTCATCGGAGGGGTGGGCTAATATTATGACAACCTCATAATATCAATTTCATATACTTTGCACTGCGATGAACAAAATATTGAAATATAATTTCAAATGTGGGGTTAAATTTTCTTCACTATTTTTTGTTTGAAATTGTGTAATTATGGTGTGGGCACTTACTAACAATTTCAGACGAACGAATCTTTTTGGGGCATATTTTATTACAAAGTTGAAAAAAGATTGAAGAATACTTCATTTGCATTTTATGTTAATAATTAAGTTCAAAACTATATGAGAGCTTAACCTTAAAGTTTTCATGAAATCAATTTTGGGGGTGGAAATGATAAAACGATGAAATATTTTAAATATAATGTATTTGAAATCAAACACCAAATAAAATGAAGTAAAATAATTATTTTTTATGGAAAAATTCAACGTCAATCAAATAGACCATTATGCAAGATAATTGAAATATATCACTTTTTGCTACTTCAAATATTTTATCCTTGATCAAACGGCCCCCCCTGAGTGGGGAAAAATAGGTTGACAAATTTTCTAAATTTTTAATTTATATACCCATAGTCAGAGTTGGTTGCCAAATCGATGAAATTATTGGGAAAAAATGGTTTACAAACATTAAGTCTCAAAAAAAATTATATACATTCATTATTGCATCACTAAAATACCAACCAATACAAACATTTACACACAAGTGGTGCAATTTTGTTCTTTTGGGGTGGGCTAATGTGTGCTAAATTGGGTGTTGGGTTGGGCAAGGGTCAGAGGATGACTAGTAATTTTTTTTTTGTTGTTTTGGGGTGGGCTACAGCCATGGTCTACCCACCCCTAGCTCTGCCCTTGTATATATATACAAAATTTAATATGTACACATGTTTATTAATATTGCCAATCTTTTAGAAAATTGGGTTAAAAAATAAGTTTATCAAATGAACACTAATATATATAAACATAGAAAATTAAATTTAAAATTAGTGTTTAAATCGAGTTTTTAGAATATATAACCAAAAGGCACATAATTTATGTCAAAAGTAATTATATTTTTGGAGGTAATATATTTTGCAAATTAAGGTTTGTTATCATCGTGTTTTCTTCACTAGATTGATAGGCCCACGAATTTCATGATGAGGTTTTCTAACCACAAATGCCATATATCATATTCTGATCTTCCTTCTTATTTTTTGATTGGTTACAATTTTGCAGAAAAACAAGAAGAATAAAGGCCATGCACGTGTTAATTCATTTCAATTTTATTATCTAATTTTGCAGTTTACCTGGCTCCGTTTGAGAAGGTGGAGGCGTCAATACATCCGGCCTAGGCGGTGGCGCAGGTATAACTAATCTACCATAAAACGGAAACAACTCATATCTAATATAACAACTCGCAGCAAAAACTCTAGCCCCTTGGCGCCCCCGACAACAATTTGGCAACTCATTGATAGCAACTCCAATACACGTATTACAATCAGCCCCAGTCAAGTCCGGGGTACACTGCACCAACCCATACAAAGTTTCCAAACTAGTAAAATTCGCTTCTTGAGTAGCAAACCCCCTAACAAACTCATCATTAGGCGTATCATTTGAGGCCAAATTAGCTAAATTATTCATTGTTTCCTCCAAAACTCGCTGAAACCGAGGTAGTTCGGTTACATTCGTCGTGTTCCTCTGGTACCTCCTAGACCCTTGATCCATGAAGGAGAAAAATGACCAGTTGGAGTAACGGATAAAACACTCGTCGTACCAAATAATCGCCTCTTTTCTCCCCGGGCACCGGGTGGTTATTTCGGTTACGGCTGTGGTGACACAGTCACGGCATACGTCAGCGGTATCGTCACCGCGACATAAGTAGTGAGCATAAACCATGTCGGGGATTACAAGGCCCTCTGTCGCGTTAGCATACCGGGTGGTGGTGGTGGTTTGGTTGGAGAGAGAAGAGAGGGCGAGGTTGAGATTGTACTGAAAAGTGCTGTTGGGAGTGTAAGTTGTAGTGTTGGAGCCACATACTTCTTCGATGTATGTTGGGGAGGCTTTAGAGTTGAGAGGGAGGAAGGAAAGTATGGAGAGTAGTAGTAACAACATTGTGGATGAAGATGTTTGATGGGGTTTTTGTTTTGAAGGAAAGATATAGGGGCGTTTGTTTTAGGAAACACATACATAATTGACTTGAGTTTGTTCCCGTCGATGATCATGTTGACGAAGAGGCATGTGAAAAGGATGAGAAGGTGGAAAATAATGTAGGAAAATAAAGAAGGAGAGAGAACAAATTTATTAGGTATGGTTACGGATAGCTACTTCTATTGACCAAAATCCAAGTATATGCTTGACTTTGCAATTTATTAAGCCACGCGATGTGTAAAATAATTATTCTAGTTATTTATATAGATAGAGGAGTCTCTTGATGACTTATGACTAATACACTTCCAACTTTAAAATTAAGGTTCGATAACATCAGTCGGAATGTTTTGTCCAGAGTTGAAAAAAAGTTTTAGGTACGCGCAAGTTAATTCAGAATGGGTAATTCTCAATATTAAATATAAAAAAAAATTGTTTTGTAAAATTTGTACGCGCATTTATTAGTTTAGATACTATGGTTATCTTTGTGAGTGTCATTTAGATAACAAATAATTGCTCACCGACTAATTGGAGGGTATTGTTACCTTTTATCAGGTTAGCGTCAACAAATATGCCCTCCTTCAGTAATGGGTGTTTTTATTTAAACCCTATATTTTTTTTACAAACCATACTAAATAAATAGTAGTATTTTAGAGACTTTATTTTGTAGAAATACATTTATACCCTTTTAAAACACCGATCGATTGGGAGGGTTAAGAAACCTGTATGATTTTAATTATATTCGGGATTCCTGAACTATACTCTTATTAACACTTTATCCTCAATTTTTTTACTTTTTTCAATTCACCCCCCTAACTTTGGAAACGGCTACAATTTACGCTTAGAGTCCAACTCCGTTAACTTTTGGCAATAACCATTAGTTATGTGTGTCGCACATGACTTTAAGAAAGGGCATTTTTCTCCAATCTATTTTTTCTAAATATTTAAATAACAGAAAATATTTAAAAATTAATAAAATATAAAAAAAGCTTGGGATAAATTCTGAATATATGAATATATGTATATTTAAAAATTCAGCAAATACCAAAAAATATCTAAAATCTGCAAAATTCTAAAAACCAATTGATGAAAAAATTATTTCCCACAAAAAAAAAATTATTCCCACCAATAAAAAATGATTCTCATTGATATAAATTATTTTTAGCAATAACAAATCATTTCCAGCAAAAAAAAATTATTCCAACAATATAAAAGTATTTCCAGTTTTTAAAAATGATTCCAGCGACTACAAAATATTTGCACCAATAATAAATAATTTTCAGCAAATAAAAAATGATTTCAGCAATAAATATTTATTTTCAGCAATATAAAATTATTTCCAACCAAATTTTTATTAAAAATACATAAAAATAAAAAAGATACACAAAAAATTGAAAAAAATGAAAAAAAATATCATAAAAATAAAAATAAATAAAACAACTATTTTGTCCAAAATCTGCATAAAAACAGGATAAATCTCTAATAAAAAGATAAAAAAACAAAAACAATTCATAAAACAGAAAATTAATTTGTCCAAAACCTGCATAAAAATAATTTTTCAATAAAAAAATAAAAAACCAAATAGAAAATAATAACTGAAAATTATTTCAAATTAGTAAAAGTACAAAAATATTATTAAAATTCTGGAATAGAATTTCCACCACGAAAATAATATCAGGAAATAAAAACAAAAAATGAAAAAATAATATCTGGAAATGAAAAAGAAAAAATAAAAATTGATATTGATATTGATGTTGATGTCACACACACACACACACACACACAACCAGCCCCACCCCCTCCCACTAACAATTTCCCCCCACCCACAAACAACCCCACAACCAGTGATTAAGCCCCCTCCCCCTACGCCTCATATTTTTGTGTATGTGTGTATGTGTGTTTGTGTGTGTGCATGTATGTGTTCGTGGGTGAGAGTGTGTTTATGAGAGAGAGGGGGGGGAAAGAGAGAGCGATGGGGAGAGGAAGAAAGTGTTTGTGTGTGTGTGTAAGGTTTTTAAAAAAAGTAAAATACCATCACTTAAATGACCAACATACCCTCACTTAATACCCATGTGCAACACACTGAGCAATCTCCCGCCAAAAAACAAACGACCGTCGCGTTTTTGGACAATTTGAACTGGCAATGAATGTGTAGGGTGGAATTTGAAAAAACTAAAAGAACAGGAGGTGAAGTGTTAGTAGGGGCAAAGTTCAGGGGACCAGGTATAATTGACCATAATTTATTTTTTGAGAAGATGCGATGTCTTTTAATACCCATCAAATATGAGTGATATTCACTGAAGAGTTTGAATACCATTATACAAAAGAAAATTTCAAGTAAGAAGTTCATTAAAAGAAATTTTGACAGCTCAATCATAATTAATTATTTTATGTATTTTGTTTGTTTCTTAGCTTTCCTTCCTTTAGTTAAAGTTAAAGTGACCAGAAAAAAATTAGGAAAACTGTTAGAAACCTGTTTGCCAAAAAATGAATAAATAAAACTAAACATGTATGGTAAATTACTTGTGGCCATAAGTGATTGATACTCGTTAAAAAAATTCATTAATAATTAATAATAAAAAATTACTAAATAAATAATATTTTCTCTCTAAAATGAGTACATAATCACAACAATAAAATCAGATTACGTCGATGGTTACATTATGAAAATGGAGATAATAAATAAGGAAAAAAGAACTTACAGTAAATTCTTACCTTCAAATACACAAGTCTTGAATACTTTGTACAAAGGAGACATAAATAATTCAAATTTGAGATATCAGCAAAGCAAATTCCTGAAAAATGATGTTTAAACTATGCAATATAGAGAGAAATACATAGAGAAAATTTGGGAAAGAATATATAACCACTAAAAATATGGAAATGGAGTAATGGGACAAACTATTGCACTTAGAGATTGACTTTAAATTATTTCAAAATATCCATGATAGAAGAAATAGTACCATGTGTGGAGGGTACCATGTGTTCATGATCTAGACAAATAAGGACACAACACGTATGTAATACGTGTCCCAGAATGGGATAGAAAGAGACAAGTGCATTAATTGGGTGATACATAGAAATTAAAGTGTTATACATAAAGCCACTAAGAGATTGGAAATTAAGCATTGGAAAAGTTATTGGACAATAGTAGTTTTCTTGAGAGGGATGAAGGGAAAATATATTCTTTTAGTTTACAGCTATGAGAAGATAAAGTAATGAATCTATATTTATTGAATGTTTGTCACGTGTAAAGCTCACATTAGAAGAGTCAATAATAGATATATACTATAGATAGATATAGATAAGAAAATCTCAAAATTATTAAAATATTTATATTCCTCCAAAATATTGAAATAAATTTTCACTATCTCAAAAAATGTGATTTTTGCTCTGAGCCGATGGGGATATGAATTATTCTCGTGGTGACAAGACTTGCGCATGAAGCAACATGTTATTAATGATTTTGAATTTTTTAATGGTACGGATATTATGTAGGCTCTTTCATCCTGTTCTCTCTAATTACACATTTCTCCCAAAGAGCTTTGAAGATCAAGGTATGGATATCGATCAATTTTATTTTTATGTTGAATTTATTAAAAAATTTAGTTAGTTAATGGATGGGAATAATATCACTCGAAAGGGGAGTCCCTACTAATCATGGTAAATAGTTTAAAACATAAAGATGAGGGAGAGATTCACGTGGTGGCCAATATCACCTACGTCCTTGGCGATGGTTGGATATTTTCATTATAATGTGGAAGTAATCTACATGTAATTGTTCTCTATCTTTCCATACCTCCTACACATTGGGGGTCTGTGCTTATATCAAGTTAAGGGTTATAATTAGATAAGTACTATCTTATTAGAGCTTACATCATAATAAAATTTATCACTTAATGTAATTGGTCTTTTATTGACCAAAATCTAAATATATGCTTGACTTTTCAATTTATTCTACCGCGCGATGCGGGCAATGTATAAAATAAGTATTATAATGATTTATATAAATAGAACTATATGTTGGTCCAAATTTGAGCGCACGTCATTAGCTTAAATACAATGGTTATATTTGTGAGTGTCGTTTAAATAACATATCAATTTAGAGAAATAATTATGAAGTAACAAATCGGAGTCTTGCCAAGAGTTCAAACATCACTCTCTAATATGATTAGTAAAACATTATTAAAAATATGTGATGTTCTCGTCAAAACTTCGTCATTTTGACCTTCCAAAAATAATGAAACTCCATTAAAGTACCTCCAAACTTGATTAACATCAATTGAAACCCATGTATCTTCCACCAATGTTATAATACAATATAAAAAAAGATCCTAACATATAAATGATTACAACTCCTCCTAAAATCCTATAAATATATCAATTAATGAAATAATTATAAAATTAACTACGGACAAACTACAGTATGATCTATTTACATAACATACATTCATGTGATCATGATATAAGGGGTATAAATATTAAAACCCTACAAACCATGTTCGTAAAAATAATATATATCCATGAATAATTTTTAACAAGCAAACCTACATTTTTTGTCAATGGACAACTTAGATGTGACACCCCGCCTAATAAAATAACGGGTGATCAATCCTATATCAAATTAAACAGAAATATCATCTGGTTCATTCTTAGCATCACTGTCGTAAAATTATTAATTAGTAACCACCTAGTTTTTAATTAAGATGATGCCAAATTTTATCTTATCCTTTAAATCGAAACCAACCAATATAATAGAAATCCAAGATAACCAACACAATAGAAAATCTAATCATGCCACACAACTAATAAAAGCATTAGTTGAATAACTTCGACTATACAAGCAATCCACCAAGTGCAAAGTATGAAAGAGAGAATTAATACATGCCAAACTGAATATAAAATAGTACAATTCCAAAGACACAAATGAACTATTCTTATCTAGAGAGAGAATAAGACAAGCGCCTAAGAAAATATTCCGCAGCATCCACATATACTGCAGATATGCACCCTGTAAGAAGATCAGGTCGTGCGCCCCTGTGGTAGGACACCTGAAAGGTTTTGAAAAGGTTTTATAGCAAGGGTTAGGACCCAAAATGTTTGAAAATATTTAGTAAGTGAATTTAAATTCTGGAGTTTAAAATGCAAGTATGCCATTCATATTTAAGTTTGTGTCGTACACTTTCTTGAGGACACCTCACCCCTCCACTAATGTGCACGCCTAACGTACTATACATGGCCCACCTAGCTAACCACCCCGTAGCTAGTCTTGTCACATATATTCCACTACTTCCCCCACTACTCCATCCCAGGTTTAGTATACACTTTATAAGTTATTAACCACATTAATTTATTTAAGTCATTTCCCATTTAATACCCTATAACAATTTCACAAGTTATATCATTTATACATTTCACACCACATATTTACCCGTATAAAAATCTGCACTATATGTACGTATCACTATATCACAACATTCACACGTATGTCGGATATATAAATGTTACCACCAACGCGTAGGAGGCGGCCATAGTTCCCCTCTAAAGTGACCATCCCATACCATAACGACTCACCCCTAATAACAGACGTTATGACCTGGTGATTATACTCACCCTGTAATCGCTAGCCAGGAGCTTCACCCACATCGCGCAACCTCCTAAGATAGCATTAATGTTGGTATGCTTTACTATAAATATTATTCACACAAATATATATATATATATATATATATATATATTAAATATAGGTTACCGGTGTACTACGTCTATACACGAGCCTAAATCATGCAAGTCTATGGTCTGACTTCATTTCAATTAATTATACACTAATTAATTTTCATTATCTGGGTGTCACTCTACCAATTATACCCGGACTATCTATCTTGACCCGAAATTCAAAATCCCTAATTCATTATTCAATTTCATTCCATTAAGTTTACCCACTTAATTAATAAAGTTTCAAATTACTCAATATAAACCTTAATTCTCAAATTGAATTTACCCTCTATTTAATCCAAGGGAGATTTTTCACAAATTCAAACCCTAAATTATAACCATCAATTTCAAATTTAACCAACGCAGGAATAATTCATCATAAATTTACAAATAGGTCTCAAACAGGGGAAGGGGAAGAAATCTGTCAGAATTACACCTGTCGTTCAAACTACCATCCATGTTGTTCGAACGATAATGGCTCTCGTTTGAATGGGACACCAGGTCGTTCGAACGACCCTGGTGTTCTCCCTCCTCTTTCGTTGCCCAGAAAACCAGTTCGCCATTATAGATTAAAAACCTCCAATTCTGTATAGATTAACCCCCAAAATGTTCCTAAATTTCATCCTAAATTCACCCATTTGCTTTACTCAACCCAACTACATCATCTACACCAAATTGGGGCATCAAATTCACAAATCTTAATATCTCTACAGATTTATAAATCCCAAACATGAAATCCCTAATTTTTAATTAGATTAAACCCAAACACATTAATTGAATCCCACCTTCTTTAATATGAATAAGAAAATGTAAATTAACAAATGCAAGTTAAACCACTTGCCTTAATTTATAGATCAAATCCTTTAGATGAAGATGTTGGATTGAATTCAAGGATCTTCTCTTGTTCTTGAAGCAATCTCCTAAAATCCTCAAATTCTCTTATAAGGTTCTCCTCTTAAGCTCTCCCCAATTTTTGTCTTCTAAAATGATTTTAAGTTGCCTTACCCTTTCACAATTAAGTTTTTAAACTCTAATCCCGTTTTTGGACTTATGGGCCTTCTAAAAAGGGTCCAAACACTTATTTTGGAGCTCAATTAAGTCCCGAAGCCCAATCTATATATATGGCCACTCATTTCCAACTATTTCGATCCATTCGGAGTCAACCGTGCACTCCGAATTGCCATTCGAATTAATTTATAGCATTTTCCAAATTCTTAACCTCAAAACGCGACACAAAATAATTCAAATATTAAACCTCAATTCGTCAAATTAATAAATTCCTCAAATTTAAAAATTTCTCAAATCAGGAGAATTGAATTCCTCCAAATAAAAGGAATTCCTTTTCTCCCAAAATATTATTTAATTAAAGGTCCTTGAATTTACGGGGTGTTACATACTCCCCCCTTACAACGAAATTTCGTCATTGAAATTTGGATGGGCCTAGTACTCCCAGTATCAAATTAGCCTCACAATCACTTACCCTTAGCATTGCTACACAAAGTTATTAGGTGAATGTAATTAATCAGAGTGCCTATACACCTTGTACCCATGCTTAACCGAACGAAATGAAACCCGACTATCCCTTAATCCTATAGTTATAACATTCCAAATACCCTCTTCTCGGCAACAAAGTATACATGTCTACTCTTAAAAAAATATCATACTCTACAGCGCCCTTACTATCACTAGTTTCCTTGCGCGAAAATAAAACCCGAGCTATATCTCCCTGCTCGATAATAATTCCAACCACTCGGAACCACATCAAAAATGTCCCTACTTCCTGGGATTTCAATTAACAATTTATACATTAATATGCAACACATTTAACATACATAACCAGATACATGCGCTATACCCTATCTCGGGTGGAAGCTAGCAATGATAATTCGTACCCCAGTACCGCGAACATTCAATTTTACCATAACTATACACTATAGCCCCAACCTATAGCTACGCAGTTGAAACTTGGAAAACATCCACGCTACTCCCACAATTCTCAAAAATAGGAATCTCTTGTATAATGCAACCATCCTCTTAGTGTAACCCATCCCCCCCCCCCCCCCCCCATTCTCACGTGGTTGACACCAAAGAACCCCGCACTCAATGTCACTTCCAAACACACCCATGCTCAAACATTCCATAATTCGGGGGACAACTTATTCCAATTCCTCCGGAATATACCTAAAATCATTACTTTTGTGTATTCTCTCCGAATCTGCTAAGTATCTGCACAATAGAGGCTCTAGCTCCTCGGAGGGTGCCCATACACCCTATATCTCGTGCATAATTGCACAAACCTCTGATCATCACTTACGTAATCATATTTGTCTCAATTTCGTCCCCTGAATTCTCAGCGTGGCTATATCCCCCAAATATTTTCGATGACTTTACTCATCACTATTAAATTCTCCCCGATATTACCTCACCTATCAACTTGTGATGCAAAGCTTTGTAGTGTTTCTTTCACAACATTTTTCGGCTCCACTAGCCCTATATCTTAGTGCTTCTCTGCTTAACGTATTTTCTCCAGACGTTCACTAATTATCATTATATTCGATGACCTAGAATCCAATGACATCTTCACACTTTTAACATTTTATTAAGGCTTATGCCTATAACACTTCCCAGCAAAGCGCAAAAGAACTTTTCCTACTGCACTATTCCTCATCATCGTCGGTCCTTGACTTCCCCAGAACCTAAATTATATCCCTGGGACTCTCAAACCTTGCCCCTATACTCGCAAGTCTAATCCTGGACTCCCGCATCTCTAAAGGAGTCGTATACTACTGCGCTCGTACTACCACTAAGCCCTCAGCGCTAAGCATTAATAATAAGCTAAATCTCTCCGCTCCACTGCAACCCTGTATCCCTTGAATCTCATCAATATGAGTCCCTACGCACCGGAATCCAATATAACTAGACAATTGTACTCTCTAAAGTCTACTTCACAAGATATTGCTGCGGGCTCAACCCTCTTACAGGTGAGACATCTGAAGAAGAATATATATCTTGCACCGAAATAATGAATACAATAGCCTTGCTATGATCGCCCACCATTACGAACCCTCAATACCAAGATAAAACCACACCTCGAATATCACCCCCCACATGAGCTAATCCTCAAAAAATATATATCATCTCAGCGTACCCACCCGCTCCCCTACAGGTGGAATTGAAGAGTGCTTCGTTACTCCGTGGTAAAATACGCCTACTAGTGATATTGATGATACCTCTACTAAACCCATTTTTAACGCGAATATAGTACTAATACTCTACTATTCGCATCACACCAAAGAAAACTCCAATCATCTCAGAATAAAACTCGTAGTTTTAAGTTGCACATAACACTGCCAACTCAATGGTTAATAGACATAACACCATTTTCCTAACCAAAAAAAAACTTTTCCACCGATGCCCTTGCTATACATCCCACTCATGTCCCCTACCTCCCTATGAATAAGATCTACTCATGTGTTTTGACCCTTTTACGCATGAGACACCACTGTGTGTCTCTTTGCATCTGTTGATCCCCTGGGACTTGTTGATGGCCTTAACTGCCCTGACCGAACCTACCTTCACTTGGTAGAAATCCATTGATCTCGGCCATACATCTGGGTCCTCTACTGGGTATCCCTTCCCTTGATTCCTCACGAGCACAAAATTTCAGTCTTACTCTTCTGATAGATTCTCCAACTCCCTTAGCTCCCCTCTTTCAAGAGCATTAATACAAATATAAAGGTACAACATTAACGACAATGACACCAGTCATCCTAGACTGATTTCCTATATATGATTAAAATATCTACCCACGTGTATATTTTTAACCGACAAATCCTTTTTAGAAAATCTCTAAAATTTCTCTTGTCTCTCCATTTACCTCTACAGGCACCCATACTGATTCTAAGAGTAAACTTCCTTGCCTTAAATTTAGACTTGAGGGTCACTATACACCCCCACATGTGATCCCAATTGGATGTTCTTCATCCATTGGTAACTCACCCCTTTCATACCTCCCTCGAATTCTAGCGGATCGTTCTTCTAAAAAAGAAACCTTCTTTGACCCTTACCCCTTGTCGCCTACACTTGGGGTTTTAATCTGGCACCATCATCTTATAACTGGTTAATCACTATTTGCCCAAGATAACATCGTAGTCCTACGAATCCAATGCCAAGATATCTGCCGTAAATCTCAGTCCTCTAATCACAATGTATACCCCCTACAATTCAAGTGAATGGGCGATCCATCCCCTATCAGTAACTCCACACACATGAGTAGATTATCGGTCATATCTAGTAATTTCGACGACTCTAGTAAAATAAGTTCTAACAAATGAGTGTGATGCACCAGTATCAAAAAGAATTATACCATTATAATCATGGATAGGGGAACGTACTCTCTACTTCTAGTGGCGCCTGCGGTGCTGGGGAAATCTGAACATATCGAACGTCGTACACATGTCCGTACTGAAACCGTCCCAACTGCTACTGAATCTAGTGAGCTGGTGCTACTGGAAATCCCTACACCTGATGGCTCTGCCAGGCACCCTGACACTGGCCCCTACCTCTCTGTGGGCATTCCTTCTTTAGATGGCTCGGTTGGCAATAAATGAAACAATGCTTTAGAAAGCCTCCCAAATGTTGGCTCTGGCGGTTCCTACGTGGTCACTCTTTCTTCAAGTGGTCTGGCTAGCCACAAACATAACAGCGCCTCACTGTACCTCCCTGATACGGGCCCTACTAAGCCTAACACGGCTTTCCCTGAGATTTGCCCTCATATACCTGTTGTTGCTGAGTAGGACCCTTCTGGACCTTTGTGGGATTGCAATCCTCTAGCTGGTGTCTTACTGATCTAAATTTATTACTTGTATCCCTCTGCCGAGAACCCTATCCCGGTCAAGGGGTTCCACTATCCTTATTGCCCACGGTATCACCCACTTGACTTCCTTCCCTTGTTCTCTTGCTCCAAACTCTTTGAGCCTGACTATCCTGATACTACCATAGTGTGGTAGTCACTGCTTAAGCTACAACTTCAGCCATTTCTGTGACTGTCATTGTCACTTGGGGTGCTTGAAGCCCTTGTTGTACTTGCCCAGACTTAAAACTCTTTGGTGGTCCGAGTTTGTCGTTCTCCCTCGAGTGACATCTGAAAATTTAATCGAGTTGTATTAGTTCACGATTTATACAAGTCTTAAAATAGCAAAAGTGCGATCACTAATAAACATAAAGATGAGCCGACAGTCCTTATAATAGGGCTTTATCTCAAAGAACACAATGCTGAAACTAAAGCAAGCCATACAGATCCTAGGGACACTAGAACATGATGCTCTGATACCATCTATGACACCCCACCTAATAAAATACCGAGTGATCAGTCCTTTATCAAATTAAATCGAAATTTCATCTGGTTTATTCTTAGCATCATTGTCGTAAAATTATTAATTACTAACCACCTGGTCTTTAATTAAGTTAATGCCAAATTTTATCTTATGCTTCAAATCAAAACCAACTAATATAATAGAAATCAAATATAACCAACACAATAGAAAATCTAATCATGCCACATAACTAATAAAAGCATTAGCCGAATAACATCGACTATACAATCAATCCACCAAGTGTGAAGTATGAACAAGAGAACTGATACATGCCAAACTAAATATAAAAGAGTACAAGTACAAAGATACAAATGACTTGTTCCTATCTAGAGAGAGAATAAAATAGGGGGCTAAGCAAATATCCCGCAACACCCACATATACTGCAAATATGCACCCTGTAAGAAGATCAGGCTGGGCGCCCCTGTGGTAGGACACCTAAAAGGTTTCGAAAATATTTTATAGCAAGGGTTAGAACCCAAATAATTTGAAAATATTTATCAAGTGAATTAAATTTCAAGATTTTAAAATGCAATTATGCTCTTCATATTTAAGTTAGTGCCGTACACTCTCTTGAGGGCACCTCACCCCTCCACTAATGTGCACGCCTAACGTACTATACATGACCCACCTAGCTAACCACCTCGTAACTAGTATTGTAACATATATTCCACTACTTCCCCCACTACTCCATCCCAGGTGAGTTTAGTATACACTTTATAAGTTATTAATCACATTAACTTATTTAAGTCATTTCCCATTTAATACCCTATAACAATTTCACAAGTTATATCATTTATACATTTCACACCATGTATTTACCCATATAAAAATCTAAACCATATATACGTATCACTATATCACAACATTCACACGCATGTCGGATATATAAATTCTATCACCAACGCGTACGAAGCGTCCACAGTTCCCCTCGAAAGTGATCGCCCCATTCCATAAAGGCTCACCCCTAATAACTGACGCTCTGACCTGGTGATTATACTCACACTGCATTCGCTGGCCAGGGGCCTCACCCACATCGCGCAACTTCCTAATATAGCATTAATGATGGTATGATTTACTATATATATTATTCACACAAATATTTATAAATTATATATGTATACTACACATCATCGTATATATATATATATTAAATACAGTCTACCAGTGTACCGTGTACTACGTCTATACACGAGCCTAAAACATCCAAGTCTATGGTCCGACTTCATTTTAATTAATCATACACAAATTAATTTTCATTATCTTGGTGTCACTCTACTAATTATACCTGGACTATCTCTTGACCCGAAATTTGAAATCCCCAATTCATTATTCAATTGCATTCCATTAAGTTTACCCACTTAATTAATAAGGTTTCAAATTACTCAATATAAACCTTAATTCTCAAATTGGATTTATCCTCTACTCAATCCAAGGGCAATTTTTCACAAATTCCAACCCTAAATTATAACCATCAATTTTAGATTTAACCAACGCATGAATAATTCATCATAAATTTACAAACAGGTCTGAAACAGGGGGGAATGGAAGAAATTTGTCAGAATTGTACCTGTTGTTCAAACGACCAGCCAATTCGTTCGAACGATAATGGCTCTCGTTTGAACGGGACACCAGGTCGTTCGAACGACCCTGGTGTTCTCCCTTCTCTTTCGTTGCCCAGAAAACCAGTCCGCAATTATAGATTAAAAACCCAATTCTGTACAGATTAACCCCCAAAATGTTCCCATATTTCATCCTAAATTCACCCATTTGCTTTACTCAACCCAACCACATCATCTACACTAAATTGGGGCATCAAATTCACAAATCTTAATATCTCTACAGATTTATAAATCCCAAATATTAAATCCCCAATTTCTAATTAGATTAAACCCTAACATATTAATTGAATCCAACCTTCTTTAATATGAATAGGAAATGCAAATTAACAAATGCAAGTTAAACCAGTTGCCTTAATTTGTAGATCAAAGCCTTTGGATGAAGATATTGGATTGAATTCAAGGATCTCCTCTTGTTCTTGAATAAATCTCCCAAAATTCTCAAATTCTCTTCTAAGGTTCTCCTCTTACGCACTCCCTAATTTTTATCTTCTAAAATGATTTTAAGTTGCCTTCCCTTTCACAATTAGCCTTATAAACTCTAATCCCATTTTTGAACTTATGGGCCCTCTAAAAAGGGCCCAAACACTTATTTTGGAGCTCAATTAAGTCTAGAAAGGTCCCTAAGGCCAATATATATTTATGTTCACCCATTTCTAACTATTTCGACCCATCCGGACTCAACCGTGCACTCCGAATTGCCATCCGAATTAATTTATAACATTCTCCAAATTCTTGACCTCAAAATGCGACACAAAGTAATTCAAAATATTAAACCTCAATTCATTAAATTAATAAATTCTTCAAATTTAAAATTTTCTCAAATCATGAATTTAATTTCTCGAAATAAAATAATTTCCTTTTCTCTTAAAATATTATTTAATTAAAGGTCCTTGAATTTATGGGTGTTACATTAGATCTTTCCTGAATCATGGTCAATCTAAAAACTGTGCTCTGATATCACATTTTGGGGATTAGCATTATAAAAACTTTGTTTTCGCTTGATATGTAATTGATCATGTTCCAGAAAGTAAAAGAAAAGAGCAAAATCTGAAGAACAGATCTAGGGATCGAATCATAATAACTTTATTGATATTTTTGGTGATCCGATATAGAGATGTTGAGGAAGAGATTGACCTTACTGCCCTTTCAAGGTCTACAAAAAAAATTCTTTTAATGCATCGAAACCCTCAAGTCTTCTAGTATACGATCCCCCAAAGTAGACCTTGTGTGTGGGCAATTTTGAAGATGAATACTTGATGATATGAGTGATATGTGACCTTCTCTCTTCACACTCCTTCACAAAAGAATACGTAGTAATTTTTTCTCCACCTCTAACCCTTAATTACGTTCATTTAGCTTAAAACCCTAGCTTACACCTCAATAAATAGGTATAAGTAGTGGTCTTGGGCTAAACAGGGTTTCAAGAGAGTCTAAGTCAGCTACTTGGGTAAATGTACTATACTAGGGACCCAAGACCAAATAATTAAATTAAATTCCAAATAAATACTTAAAATCGTAAATTACATCCCTTTAATCTATTTTCCTTTTTGAATTAAGCATAATTAATTTCACTAAATAATTGTGACTACACTCTAATTTAATTATCTCAAAATTATTCGAACGATGAGGTCTTATTGGCATAGTTGATATGGTGCATAATATGATTTCCCACATTAAGTATACAATACCCGCTTGATCAAATTAATTTTGTGCTAATCGATTTTAACCGACTTCTTATTCAATTCTTGTTCTCAAACTTAACTTATTTGATAATATACGAGATATAAACTCAATGGCTAGGTGTGTTGTTAGAATCAAAACTTATAAGTCTATTACGGGGGTATCACAATCAAAAATATTTATTAAAAACAGATTCCTCTGGATTGTGATCTCAAATATACTTACACAACGATTGCCCAACTTGAGGAGATTTAGATCCAATTAAAATTAAATCGAACCCATAATAATCAATGCAAAAATTGTGCAAGTATTTCAAAACTTAACCCTCTTGATTAAGGATTGAGAATGCGGTGTGATATTGATTAAATCAAATTCGCAAATTCCAATTGTAACTTATTTAATTGGAGTCAATTTTTAAACCAATTTAAATCAGCCCTGAAACATACAACTACGTGGCTAAAATCAAAAAACATAAATAAATTATTGAGACACAGATTTCAGGAAAAAAATCCAAAAAGGAAAAACCTTTTATTTCACCTAATAATACTCACAATGATTACAAGTGAAATCTGCAATGAATATTCGTAGATTCCCATTAGAACAAGCAGTTTTGAGTCAACAATGAATCAATCTCAGAAGATCCACAAAGACATGCACTACAATCAGCCACGAAAAAGCACGAGTACTCCCTATGACATGCAGTTAGCGTCTTCCCAGTACCTACCTCAAGTGGCACCTAAATCAGCAGTAGGTTATCCTCCCTATAAGAGAAACTCCACAAAATGTGTATCTCGAGTTCCAAAATAATTCACTAAACTATTGGAATTTTTGTGAATTTAAAAAATAAAGATTGAACCCTAAATTGAAGAAGACAAAATGTTCTGTTGTTTTATAGTTTGTATAGAATGAAAATTATCAGGTCTTCTTAAAGAAAAAGGACTCATTTAACACGCATTATATAGAAAAATTGAGTCGATGCGTCGCTCGAACGAAACCCTTGTGTCACTCGAACGAGGTCAGATGTCGCTTGAACGAACTTCGCTCGAGATCAACATGTCGTTTGAACGACATGCTCAAGTCGCTCGAACGACAAAATAAATTTTATTTTTTATTTCAAAAATCTGCCTCAACACTTAGAAAAATATTTTGACGAAAATAATGCCTCAACACTTGAAAAATATTTTAGAAAAATATCCCAACACTTTTAAATGAACCGTAAAGAACCAAAACACAACCTTACCAAAATTTATCTCGCAAAAGCTTGAATGTTGAGGAACTTTTAATATTTAGATAGTATTCATGAACCTTCAAACTTGAACTTTTTCTTCGACTGTTTGTAGCAGTATACGACATACTCTAATATAAACAAGACGTATAAAATATGTCCTCGCAAATCTCCCCCTATTTCTATGCCCATACAAAATAAAAACATCCTAATTACAAATTAAAAAGCCTATAAATATCTAATACCCTCCCATGATCCTAAAACTGAAAAGGTACTAGAAATGCAAGTTAAAAATTTTCTTCAAAAATCTTCAACATCAAATCTTCAAGATTTTCTCATCAGGGTGTGAAACATATGATCATCAATTTTTGTACCTACACACATGAGATAAAGAAAATACCCTTCGTGATGTGTTGAGTTTGAAACGAGATAAACATAACATAAAATATCGAATCTCAAATCTCTCCCATAATTAATTCTCCCTCTTTTTATTTGTCCGAAATAGACAAGGAAA
The DNA here is from genome assembly GCA_949130495.1 of Sambucus nigra. Taxonomy (NCBI): domain Eukaryota; kingdom Viridiplantae; phylum Streptophyta; class Magnoliopsida; order Dipsacales; family Adoxaceae; genus Sambucus; species Sambucus nigra. Next base: position 89,619,597 of record OX422222.1, on the reverse strand, counting down.
AGAATAAACAAAACAAGCATGGAGTTGTCATGAGAAGCAAAGAAAATAACGACGATCATCCAATCTATACTCAAAGCATTCCACCAACTATTTTTTATTTTTCAATTTTTCAAACAAAAAAATATTACAACAAAAATCACATACCGTGAATTTACATTAAGATAACCAAATCATGGGAACGGAATGAATGGATGTTAACAAATTTGATAGGAAAATAAATGCAATCAAAGATAACATATGTGCATGATGGATACGGATACTCCTAACAAATGATATCGGTTTCAAAAATGTGAATTCATATGACATTGACTCAATCTAATCAACACATAAAAGTCTAAAATGATTTCCACGCCAATAACGTCTAAAACTATGTATTGCTTTTTCAAGACTTTGTCAAGACGTGCAAACCCGTTTTTTCACTTTTTCCATCTGAACACCATCATAAATAATGTATCTTTTATATTTTCTTGAGGTGATCTATTTTTTCTCTCCATAGAGAAATCCTATTGTCCCATTTTTGACATACGATTATTTTTATTACCTTAATTTTTTCTTGGACTCTTTTAAATGGTGGCTTTTACGATGAGTTAATTTTGTACTCTCGCAACCCTTTCCTATGAGTACTCATCATTTTTTCAAATTAAATCATAGTAAATGGTTATTACATGCACTACGAACCATAAAACTAATTCACGCACGGGGTGGACTGTTATAAAGGGTATTGTGATCCATTTGAATATTCATTGAGCATTAGGTCTAACGATCAAGTTGACTAGAGTCAAACGGGTCCCAGGAGTGCTCGATGGCCTCTAAATTGGTACTCAGAGTATGACCTAGGGTTTATGGTGAATGGGGAGGTGATATGGACCTAAGGAGAGACTTAGGAGGGTCATAGAATGTGGTGTCTATAGAGCCCCTTGAAGGGTGAGCATTAGATAAAGTGAAATATGTCGAATAGACACCACATGGATGTTTGGGAAACAGATCAATTCTACGAACCAAAGGGAGGATGATGATCAATTCAGAGACCGATTCTACGGGCCAAGGTTAATTCTATGGACCTAAAAATGATGACCAATTATGTGGGTCGAGGTCAATTATAAGGACCTAAAGTTTTGACAATAGATTTTGTGAGCCGAGGTCAATTATGAGGGCCTAAAGTTAGGGTGACCAATTCTATGGGTCGAGGTCAATTATGAGGATCTAAAGTTGTGGTGACCAATTCTGCGGGTCGAGGTCAATTCTGAGGACCTTCAATTTTGCGGGTCGAGGTCAATTTTGAGGACCAAAAGTTAGGGCAACCAATTCTACGGGTCGAGGTCAATTCTGAGGACCTATAGTCATGGCCACATATTCTATGGGTCGAGGTTAATTTTGAGGACTTAAATTTATGGAGACCAATTATATAGGTCGAGGTCAATTCTGAGGACCTAAAGTTATGGCGACCAATTATACGGGTTGAGATTAATTACGTGACCTAAAGTTATGGCGACCAATTCTGCGGGTTGAGATCAATTCTGCGGGCCGAGATCAACTCTGAGGACCTAAAGTGATGATGATCGATTATGAGGGCCAAGGTCAATTCTGAGGACTTAAAGTTTGGGCGATAAATTCTGCGGGTCGAGGTTAATTTTAAGGACCTAAAGTGATGATGATCGATTTTGAGGGTCGAGGTCAATTATGAGGGCCTAATGTTGGGGCGACCAATTCTGCAGGTTGAGGTCAATTTCGTGGACCTAAACTTGTAATGTGGGGGTTTTCTCTATAGGGAGTCTTATCTTTTAAAGTTTGGATGCACTTGTTGTCCCGCTGGGAAATGTGTTTCTCTGAGACGCCGCTGGGGAGATATATTTAACTAAGGCTTATAGCTCCATTGGGGAAGTTTTAATTTCTCTTAGAGAATGTTTAATTTGGAAATTTTATTGGGGAAATGGGTAGGATATTACATAGTACTGTTGCGGATACATTTTGGTTTTTGAGGTTTAGAGTTTCGTTAGGGATGACTTGAGGTTTGGGGATTTCGCTGGAGAATTGTAGTGGACTCTGGGACGGGGACGCGTCGTTTTAGGGTTTAATTGGGGATAGTTTAATTTGGATGGGGGATTTTGAGATCTTGAAAAATGGTTTTCTCTGTGAAGAAATGTTCCAATATTTATTTGGAAATTTTTGGAATTTTTCGAAGAAGTTTTGGAATTTTTTTAGCATTTTTTGGGATTTTTATACGAAATTTCAGGTGGACTGCCAATCGGTTGGTGGTAGAGGTTATCGTTCGGCAATGGCACAGTATTTTGGGCTACATTGGGAAGGGGAAGAGGCAGGTGTCAATCGGTGGGTGGCAAGGGACTGCTAATTGGCATGCCCTTGGCCTCCTATAAAAAGGGGCGAGTTCTCCTCATTTTCACATCTCCTAGCATTCTGATCTTCTGCCTTTTTCTACTAAGATCCGCTTCCAAGCTTTTTCCTTCTTTGAGTCCTGAAATGGCGTATTTTTTGAGTAGTACGACCCGTATGGTGTGGTTGGGTGTCGATGATTGGGCGAACCTAGAGTGGTGAGCTAGGGTGTCCCTAGAATTGGGAAGAAAAAATGCCTTCGAGTTGTTCAAGACAGTTATTGGGGATCGTTTTCTGCTGCGCGAGCCCTCATATGACTGGTCGTCTAGGGTGAGGAACCCTAGTGGCTATGTAAGTATTAATGACCTTTGGCATTCTTTTCCTTTTTTCTTCATTTTATTTCCTTGATTTGACAAAAGGTTTCTTTATTGACTTTCTGTTGTGGCAGACTTACATAGTTTCCACGAGTTTTCATTCCTAGGGGACGATGGGGTTTAAGGATGTGTGTGGGTTTCTTCCGACGGTGGTGCACTGGGTAGTTTCCTTTACGGGTTTCAGTCGCATGGAATATTTTTGTACGAGACACTGCGCTATATGATTGTTGTGCATGTATCGGGGAAGGGGTACCCACACCATTCAGTTGGGACTCAGGGAAATGATGGTGACTCCCATAGACTTCCAGCGGCTATTGGGGATAAACTGTGAGGGCATGAAAATTGATATGGGCCGGTCTTTGAGGGTGACACCTAAGGAGATTGAGGCGGCATTGGGAGATGTGAGGAGGATAATCTCTAGAGATTCAATATGCATTTATTCTCTCCATGAGTTAGTGTTAAGCTGGAGGAACGATGAGAGGGATAGGCTGCACGTATGGCAGATGGCCAGTTTATTCATTCTTCTTTTATTGGGAGGTTCCTTGGTGGCATCTAGTGGCGACGTCGTGTCTCTATGGTTTTAACCATTTTTAGGGTATTTTTTAATGTCCCTCTTTATTACTGGGGAGACTAACCCTGGCGACCCTTTATTCTTCTCTGGACGCTTTCAGTCGGTGCTGTTGGTAGACCTTTACGGGGGCCACGTACCTTCTGGAGGTAATTCTCACAAATTTGTTTATGTATTTTCTTGCATTTATCATTTAGTTATCTTCTTCTACTGATTCATGTCTTTCTACAGACGTGGTTTTATGAGGTGATCAGGCTCATTGTCCATTTGATACGTTTACATGATAAGGAGGTGGCGGGCTTCTTTCGGATGTACCATTGGTGGAAGTCCAACCAACGGTCAAAACAGTCTCTTTCTCTTCGGCGAAGCGTTAGGCCTTGAATACCCAGACAAGCGACCAGATTATTCCTTTTTTCTTTTGATTCCTTTTTTGTTATTTTCTATGTTTGGGCAAATATTGATATTTATTGGTAATTGTAGGTGACTTTTTTACATTGGGGGACGGTTGTCCAGTACACGGGGGTGACTGGGATGCATGAGCAGATGCACCGACTTTTGGCATATGATTTCAGTTATTCTTGGTACTTGGAGGGAGAGAGTGGTCCGACAGATTATGGAGGATGAGGTGGCGACCCCACCGTTGATACCCCCGATGTACATGAGGCAAGTGTGGGAGATGTCAGAGGAGGCTAGGACAATGGTGTTGATTAGTGATCCTTACTCTCTCTATACTTCGACTTACGACTAACTCGATTCCGTGACAAGATGGTTGAAGCCTTCTTTTATCTACAATGTGGTGAACATGCCTATGCCTCCTACGTCTTCGGGCAGGGGAATGAGTAGGTTGGTGGGGTCTTACCATAATACAGGTGGTGTGTCATCTTCGATAGCGGCAATGGAGGTTCCAATTATTCAGCTTGCTTCGCCCTCCTATAATTTCCTATTGACTGGAGGGGGATCGTTGTGTATGCCGCACCGCCCTAATGTGGTGGATACGGGGATGTTGGGGTTGACGGAGGATATCCTTTAGCCAAAGGTATATCTTTTATCTTTCTTTGTCCTTGTTTGGCTTTGCTTTGTTTGTCTAGGTAGCCTCCGCGACTGCCTACATCAAGGACTCGATTTTGATTCCTTCTTATCTGGTGTCATTTTCTACCTCGGAGGAGGGATCGAGATCAGGAGTGGAGGTTCCACAGCTCGCCATTGGGGGAAACGCGCTCGCCGTAGGGATAGGGGTCTTAGAGAGAGAGATAATGAGGTTAGGGTTTCAGACTGAATCCCATTATTTTTGCTTTTTACTGTTTTTCTTCTTTTTTTTCCTGAAAAAAATGTAATGATGCAAATGGCAATGTATAAAATGAATGAGATTTTTTTTATTTATCTTTGCTTAAATGACTTATTCTACATGTACTTTTTATTTTGTTGCTGAGACCGTAAAAAAGATGGGAATTTTATTAAATAACTGGAAAGAAGATTTATTTTGAGAAAGGATGAGTAAAAATGGATAATATTGGAAGAAATAGCTCAGGTGTTTTGGAAATAAGGATTATTTTTTACATTTTGATTTTGATAAAAAAAAAAGGAAAGATAGGATTTTCTAAAATAAGGGGGTGCCGATCGGCATACCCCTTGTCCTGCCTATCAGCAGGTGAGTCCAATCAAATCACCCTAAGGCTTTGATTGAACTTTCTTGCAGCCCCAAAGTAATTGGTACGGTAGGTTTTATTTTGGGCCCATTGGTTTCTTGCCTTTAGCCAAGGTATTTAGGTATAAAAGGGGGTAAGGTGGTGAGGTTTTTCACCCATTCACATTTTCTCTTCTTTCCTATTTTTTTCCTTCTGCCTTACTATTTCCTAAATGTCTCTTCCCATGAGTGAAGAATTTTCTTCATATCTCGAGAGGCAGGAAGCAATGTGTCTGTATAATGTAGATTACGAAGCCTTTAACTTGCGTCGGGTCTCTTTGTGGTGCAATCGGCCCATCGATTGGAACATGCTAGCGGCGGCAGCACAATCTTAATATCTCGACGATCATGTTTTCCTCTTTGGCTTTGATGAGGTCAATCCAACTTATGAGGAGCTTTCAGCCATATTGGAGATTAATCCTAGTGTGGTGGTGGTTATACCCGAATTCTCTCAGTCTTCTCGTGCTCTGTTAGCACAATTTCTCCACATCTCTCCTTCGGTGGCTCGGCCATTGGTTACTAGGGTAATGATCTCTCCCCCAGTTGTCATATATTTTGTGCGTCTATGAGATTTCAACAATGCAAGCCATGCTGAAGTTTTTGCCCTTGTCCCAACTTCAAAGTAACTAATGGTGACCGAGGACTTGATGGTAGACCCTCAACTAACTGCCATTATAGTATATATGTCATATCGTTGCAATTTTTACAGTGGTGATACTGACAGAGACCCTGAACAGTCTAATGCTTGGGAGGAAGGTCGTTCTAATTTTTTGAGAGGAAGACCAGTTATCCTATTCATGTGGTTGGTTGAAAGATTTTATTTGGCGATCCCCCTAAATATCCCTTAGCAGTTGTGCCAAATTTCTTCACTCTTTATTTCATCATCTTTGTCCCATCCATAAAAAATGGGGTAAACTTGTTCATGGAGCAGGGAGCACGATACCTGCGATGGTCAGTGCCATCGTGTGGGGAGCTGCAGCCCATTCTAGAGTTGGGGGAATACCAGTACGTTCAGTTAGTTGGCCTTTGGAATACTTCATTCTATTTACCCTGGAAGCTTCTACACCAAGTCAGATGGGAGAAAATTGTGCCTTTTCGTACCTTAAATTTCTTTCATGTATAGGATTTGACTGAAGCCCTGCGCATGCGGTTGGGTTCTCTCATCGACCGTCAATCTATCTTTGTTAATTTGTCGACAGGGTTTGGTATGTTTTTGGAGATTATCTGAAATGGCTATGGAAGCGAGTAGTGGTAAAGATCTTGATAGAGGAGACCAAACAGAGATGGTTTTCCCTTTTTGATACTCGGAAGGGGGCGTAGTGGTTTTCTCTAGGATGGTCAGGGCATATTGTTCTGTGGAGCGTCTTCAAAATACTAACCAAGGAGCGGAAATTTTGGGGCCTTAAAGAGCAGATGATGATGTGGTTAGGTCTTCAGTAAGGTGTGAATAGGGTATTTGTGAAGCTAGTGTTCATTTCTTGTGACGGAGATGTGTTTGTATGTTTTTGGTTCTTGGGAATAATTTTGGGAAGGTTTAGTTAGGTTTATTCTACGGACAGTTTGGTTAGCAAGGGGTAGTTATTTTGACTCCCTAAGGTGATATTTCATGCAATTGTATTGAATTCTTATCTACACTGATCACTAAGGCATACATAATACTTTTGTTCTGCAAATGATAAAATGAACTGTTATTCTCGGGGGTAGAATAGCATTTTGTGAAAAAAAAGGGATCATTCTCATGTAAAGCATATGAGTTGTCTATGTACCTCTAAGGGTTTTGAAAAAAATTCTGAGTTTCATTTTGAGAGAAAAAATTTTTTAGAGGATCAAGCCCCACCAAGTTCTGAGTAGAGAGATATGAAGAATTTTTTTAGGATAGAAGGGGGATGAGAGGAGTCATAAAGCGTCGAGAATTCTAACTAAGGGTAAAAATTCTTAAGTCGGTCCAGGCTGACTGGACGTACCATATTTTCTCCGTTAAGTTTAGTGAGCATAGCGTCGCTACTGGACAGGTTTTTCTTCATGATGTAGGGGCCACTCCAAGTTGGCTTGAATTTCACCCTGAGGTCCTAGATGGGTTCTATGATTTCTTTCAGGGTTAAGTCTCCTTCTCATACACCAGGATCCTTGACCCTTTGGTTAAACGGTCGCTCTATCCTACGTTAGTACCCTTATATGTGATATATAGCCTTTAGCCTCCTTTCGGCTAAGAGAGACAACTCGTCAAAAAGGCTCAGATGCCAGTCTTCCTTGCTGACTTTGCTCTCAAGCATAACGTCTAATGAAGTTATTTCTAGTTCAACTGATTGGTTGGACTTATTTCATGTCATATAACAAAGAGTAAAGGGTAACCCCAGAAGATGTTCGGTATGAAGTGCGGTAGACCCTTAGGGAGTATGGGATCCGATCGGCCCAATCTCATCAACTATTGGTCATCTTGTTGATGATTGCTTTGAGGTTCTTGTTGGCAGCTTCAACTGCACTGTTGGTTTGTGGTCGGTAGGGAGAATATTTGTGTCTATGAATCCCATACTCATTGACTAATTTTGTGACCTCTGCCTTTAAATGTAATCCGTTATCTGACACTAACTAATGGGGAACCCTGTATCAAAAGATGATGTTCTTCTAGATGAACTTGGCTACCTGTTTGTCTTTTAGCACTCCGTATGACTCGACTTCGACCCATTTGGTGAAGTAATCAATGGTGACCAGGATGAACTCGTACCCATTGGAAGCTTTAGGTGTGGCTTTCCCTATGATATCGATGCCCCAAGTAGAGAACGGTCAGGGAGAAGTCATGTTGTATAATTATTACGGAGGTAAGTGCTGGAGATTGGAGAATTATTGGCATTTAAGCCATCTATGTACATAGGCGGTGCAATCCTGAACCATTATGGTCCAATAGTACCCCTATCAGATAATCTTCTTAGCAAGCATATGACCATTCATGTGAGGTCCGCATTCCCCATTGTGGATTTTTTCCATCATTTTTTCAATGTCATCCCATGAGATGAAATGCAAGTGGGTGCCATCGAAGTTTATCTTAAACAGTGCTTTATGGCAAATAATGCGTTGGACAGCCAATTTGCGAAGAGTTGATCGATATTTCTTATTGGCATCTTGGGGGTATCTACCGTACTTGAGGAGGCGCCAAATGTCGTAGTACCAAAACTCGGCCATATCGAAATCCTCTTCTGTGACGAACTTAATATGGTAGCAGTGGGTCGGCATAGCTTATTTTAAGACTATGAAGGGGGTAATCCTTATTCCCTTGGCATGTCAACCATGTAGGCTAGTGTAGCAAGAGTATCGGCCAAGCTATTCCTCACTCGGGGCATGTAGTGGAAGGTGATATCTCGAAACTGGGAAGCTAGCTCTTCTAGGTGGGATTTGAAGGGTGAGAGTCTTCAATCTTTAACTTTCCATCATCTAAGGACCTGGTCGATGATGAGGGTAGATTCCCCGTAGACATCTAGGCACTGGATACCTTTCTTGAGAGAAACTTTGAAACCTACGGTGCACGCCTCGTATTCCATCTTGTTTTTGGTGCATGGAAAATCTATCTTGATAGAAATGGGAATGTAAGAGTCATTAGGGGCGATTAGGAGTATCCCAATACCGTATCCTTTCTTGTTGGCAGCACCGTTAAAGAAAATTTACCGCTGGAGGTATTCTTGAGAGGTGCAAAGGATATCCTCTTTCGAGAACTCGGAGATCTAAACGTCGACTTCTTCCACGGGGTAGTCAGCAAGGTAGTCAGAGATAGCTCTTCCTTTTATGGCTTTCTGCATGACATGCACAATATCAAACTCGGCTAGTAGCATCAACGATCAGCCAATTCGTCTAGACAGGGTAGGTTTCTCAAGCAGGTATTTGATAGGATCCATTCGGGACACAATTTTGATGGGAAAAGACAATATCTAGTATTGTAATTTTTATGCGACATGGATAAGGGCGACACATGCTTTCTTCATGGTACTGAAGTTAACTTCGTACCCGACCAATTTATGACTAACATAGTAAATGGACCTTTCTTTGCTGTATTCTTCAAGTCTAGCAAAGCCCAGCTGCGGTATCTATTACGGTCAGGTAAAGGATTAGAGGGAGACTAGACTACGATAGCATGAGTACCGGAGGTCGGGTAAGATATTGCTTAATTCTGTCGAAGGCTTCCTAGAAGGATTTATTCCAGACTTTGGTGGAATCCTTTCAGAGGATTTTAAATATGGGTTTATAAATATAAGTCAATTGGATAATGAACCGGCTGATATACTATAATTTTCCCAAAAATCCCCAAACTTCCTTCTCCGTTAGGGGTTAGAATTTTAGGTATGGCTTTTAGTTTGTTAGGATCTACTTCATTTCCCTTCTCTCTAACCATAAATCTTAAAGTCTTTCCTTTGGTGACGCTGAAAATGCATTTCTACGGGTTAAGCCATATCTGGTATCGCCATAGCCATTCGAAGAACTTTCGAAGGATGGGAACAAGACCTTCTTGACTCTTAGACTTAATGATGATATCATCCACATAAACCTCGGCCTCTTGTGTATCAAATCATGCAAAATGGTTGTGGAAGCCATTTGGTAAGTAACCCCTGCATTTTTTAGACCGAACAGTGGAACTTTGTAACAAAAGGTTGCCCAAGGGGTGATTAATGCATTTTTTTTCTTCATGATCAGGGTGCATCTTAATCCAATTATATCCGTTAAACCCATCGACAAATGACTTGAGAGCTTAAATGTCTTTGTTTTAAGTCCCGGTAGTCAACGCATATGTGGACTTTTCCTCCTAGTTTTGGCATGGGTACAATGTTGGCTAGCAATATGGGATATTCGATCACCCGTATGAAGCCTATGTTCAACCGTTTGGTCACCTCTTCTTTATCCTTGAGCGACCATTGGGTGCAAAGACGTTATGAGTGATCTCAAGATCGATTCTGGACATGTCATTGTAAGACCATGCAAAGACGTCTATAAATTCCTTCAATAATTTTTTAAGTTGCACACGCTCATGCTCATCAAGGGTGGACTCTATCCTAATCTTGCGCAGTTGAATACTAGAATCGAGATTGATAATAACAGTTTCATCTTCATTAATTTGAATGTGGCCATATTGTTTGTTATTAACCTTATTAAGATCAGTTAAGAATTGTTCATTTGCAAAATCATCATCGTCAAGAGTTTGATTGGAGAATCAAGACAATTAGTGTAAATCACAACAAGATACTCAAAATCATCGTTTATTTCATTTCCAGGGAAAACATAATTGAGAACCTCGTTAAAGGAGGTCTCGATTACATTATTATCAGAGAAATGAGGGATAACAAAAGAGGAAGAGATATGATAAACATTTGGGTTGGGTTGCATTTTAGCAGGTGGAACTGGTATAGCATTCCATTTGAGGAGAGGTTTATCAGCGGACTTGATTAGAGTGGACGGGTCTGATGATGTAAAGCTCGAGTGGATTATGTAGAGTCTCAACCCCAGTGTCTGTATATTGAACGAGTCCTCAAAGTCACTTCCCTTAAAAACCTCGGTAGCATCTACAACTTTCTCAACGAATGGTTACACATGATTTTAGGAGTCTTCGGCCCAGGATTAACTATCTTGAAATAAACTCTCCATACTTGGCTTCATATTCTTGTCCACATGATCATTCCATGGTTCGGGAAATCCATAGAAGGGAAAATCTTCTTCCTTTATGAAAAATCTCCATTCAAGGAGTCCTCATAAACAATCTTAGAACTTTCTAAACTTCTCTTCAACTGGGGTTGTCGGAGCATTCTGAGTTCCTCTAATGATGGTTAATAACCCAGTCCATATGGTGGAAAGGCCTTCTTCAGGACTATGGGTTCCAGTATCCCCTGTTGTCATCGTCCCAGCCCAGTCCGATCATAAAGTGCGTATTCTTGAATATATGTATGACATTGACATTATCTTGAGGGTTATGCTTTAGACATACTCGATCTTTGAAATTATCCCTTGCTGGGAGAGGAAGTGGATCAGCCCTAAAGCCAAAAAGAACCATGCCATTCATCCCACGTTTTATTTCTAGTATCGAGTTACTAGTGCTTGCATTCTCAGTACTATCATCGTCTCCCAAGATGGTGATGATATACCCCTTAGAGAAAAACTTTAATTTCTAACGGAGAGAGGAAGATACCCCTTGATGTTGTGAAGCTATGGTCGACCAAGAAATAGATTGAAATAAGAGGGAATATTGATAATTTGAAACTTGGTAATGGGATTGATAGGGCCAGACCCTATTATGAGTTTTATGGATCGTATCACCTCTCGACGAGTGTTGTTATAGGCACTCATTATGACAAAAGTTGGAGCAAGGTTACTTACTTTCAAACCTAGGCAGTTGAAAGTTCTTAGAGGGGAAAATATAGAGGCTTGATCCGTTGTCGACGAGCGAGAGAGGGACTATCTTCCCCATAACTTTGACGGAGATGTTGAGAGAATAGTTATGATCTGGGTCGATCTTTAGAATTTCTTCTTCAGAGAAGGAAAGGAGTCTAGTGGTGGTCAATGACCCAACTAGGTTCACGACTTCTTCTAGAATAGTGGAAGGAGGGATTGTGGGCCCAGTGAGCATCTTTGTCAGAGCATTTTGGTGTAATTAGAAAGACATGAAGGGTCCCCACAAGGTGATGTTAGCCTGAGTTTTCTTGATTTGGTCGAAGATCTTATTTTCCTCGATGGTCATTTATGGAATGGGGAGTTTCTCAACAACTCCCTTTCCTTTATCTATCTCTATTGACTGAGGATTCAGACTCTGGTAGTGTCTCCCAGATCTTGTCATATGGTTCACGAAGGAGGGGAAGAATAGAAACCACGTTTCTTCATCTATTTCAAGTTGTACATCCACTTTATTGATTTCCCCTAACAGATCTTCAAAAGATATCATCCCATACTTATTGATTACCAGACTAACATATTCTTGGCTTGGTTCTTTGTCTGATCTATCAAACTTGTCCCCCATTCGGTGGCAATAATGTCATCTTTTTATGAGAATTTAATGCATTCGATAACCTCAACGACGTCTTCATATAGATCCTCCCACTCAATAGGGAGGTGCAGAACTGAAGGGACTAACTGCCCTTGTAGCTTTAAGGCATAGAGTAACTCGAATATAAGTAAATCTCATTGGTCTATCGAAACACGTCTACTATAATCAGTACTACATTATCCAAACTGACTTTGTCAATGAATACCACCTAATTATCTGACTCCCAACCGACTTTCGAGCTTTCATGAACGGGATGCTGAACTTTTGGCAGTTAATGGCCATTTCAAGGGGAAATTTTTGCCCAACTCTAGAAGTTGGTTCAGTACAGCTGGAAATTCCATATCTTTCCCTCCGGACTGGGTACAAATGGAAATACACCCTCTACTAAGAAACGACAAAGCTTGGTCAGCAAAACAGGTAGGGTATAGGAGAAAATATGGGCAGACTTTAAGGGGTTTGGGAGAAAATATGGGTATGATAGGTGCTTTATTGGGTATAATCTGGGTATATGGATCGAATTTCGGGTCATTCTCTAGGAAGATAGTATTTGTATGGTTTGGATATGGATTGTGAGTGGTGTTGGGTTTGTAATTGGCTGGTGGGGTGATGATTATATGCCGGAGATGGAAGCACTAATCAATAGTATGGCTGGCAGTTTGGTGAAAATCACAATGGGCGTTGGGTTTGAAATTTTTAGGACATGGGTTTGGTAGTGGATGAGGGTCTAAAGGTTTGATGAGATTTTAGCTTAACAATGCCTGGTAGACTTTAGAGAGAGTGCATAGAACTTAGTGTATTCTTTTATTACTGGATTAGCACGGCTTTCTGATGCCCAAGAGGTAGCAGGATGAGAGATGTTGTTGATGGTTAATAATATAGCAGGCTTCTCATATTTTCTTAGAGTGAATTGTCCAAATACTTTCTTTATCTCAGCTTTTATCTTGGCAATGCTTTATTTAATTTCCATACCGGCTTCTCGGAGAGCTCGAAAATATGGGTAATATTGTCCTCCCATCGTCGCTCGGACATAGGGTAATATGTTTTTCTTTATAATACTAACTTTCTCATCTTCGGAAGGTCAGTTGGTCATAGTGCCATCTTTCTCCCTCCACCTTTCTATGAAAGTGCTAACAGTTTCTCCGGGGTTCTACTTGAGAAGTTTTAGATCACGGCATGTAACCTCCAACTCCTCATTGTATTTGTACTGTGACATGAATTCACGGGCAACATCCTCCTAACCGCGAATTTTAGATTCCTCAAGGGATGGAAAACAACGAAGAGCGATGTCCTTCAAAGTTTGTTGGAACATATGGGCCATTATTTCGTTGGAGGCACCTAGGAGAGTCATGGATCGATGGTAACTTTGAAGATGAATAATTGGGGGCTGCTGCCCCCAAACTTCTCAATGTTAGGAATTCTGAACTTTTCTGCCAGCCTTGCTTTAGGGTAGGGATACATATGGGTGTAATTCATGTAGTTCTCAGAGATTCGGACCTGATCAAACTTCTTAGTTAGCACCTTAAGGTTCTTCTTGACCTTGTTTAATTCTTCTTCCTTCAAATCGACAGGTACTACCAGGTTAGCCCCTAGCTGGGCAAGATTCGGAATAGGGATTTGAGCTAGTGGTGGCCCATTGGCAGGAAAGGAACGTGGAGCATGCTGATATTCTTTTGGGACCCAACTAGGCTCAGATGAAGGTGGTCCCATAGCACAAGGGAAGAGTACCTCGGGCTCCTTGGGAACAGGGATTCAATGTCACTGCATCTCATGAACCTCAGTCTGAAGGTTATCAATATTGGCAGTAAGTTGGACTAGGACTATCATCAAATCAGATGGCATGTTAGGTACTTGGCCTCCCTGGAGGGCATGTTAAGGTGGATTTTGGACTCGAAGGAAGTAGCAAGAGAACTGACAAAACATCGAGGCGGTTTGACGAAAGACCGAAGCCAATAGGGAGCCAGGCCAAGGGTCGGGTATGTGATCAACCTGAGAAGAAAAAACGATTTAGATTCATTTTTTTGAAATAGAAGAAAAATATTCATTTTTATTGAAAAAGAGGAAAATGTTTTTTACCTTTTTTTGGGAAAGGGGAGGACAAAATGTTTTTGGTATATTTTTTTTATAAGCGGGAAAAATGTTTTTGACATTTATGATAAAATGAAGAAAAATGTTTATGGTATTTTGATTTTTTGGGAAGGAGGAAAGAAAGGAGTGAGAGAAAAATCTCAGCATGATTATTATTATTATTATTATTATTATTATTATTATTATTATTATTATTATTATTATTATGTTCTCACTTGTATTAGGTTTACCTAAATGCAAAAAAAAATGTTGGACGGGACCCAAGCCTGGAAAAATTAGGTTTGGAAAATATGTAAAACATGGTTTGACTTGTAGCTAGGCTCGTGGATAGGGTCTCATTGTGAAAACGAAAATTTGGGTGGTATGCTGACCTGGCATTTCAGCAGAGTTTCGTGTAGTAACTGGCAAACTAAATATAAGTGTCCTAGGTTTGACGCCTATATGAAGGTATGCAATTATTGGGTTAGTGGAAAGATTACCTCCTTTGGCATGACTTCCACGATATACTTCTTTCTTTTGAGGGCAATCGGTACGTGTGGACAAGTCATTTGATATACTTGGGTGTACGTGAATTGTCTCACTATATACCTCATGGGGACAGTACGTGTGAGAGAGAATTCGATATATACTTGATGTATGTGAATAAGTTCCCTACTATATGCATCCCATCGTGAGTTCGGTCAAGTGTTGTGATGCGGAGGGAACCGTTCGATATACATCAAAGGTACTAGGCCAATGGTAGGTGAGAGTCATATTGCTTAAGCTAACTGCGCCTTACCGGACCAGTTACTGTCACAAAGTGACCCCAGTATGTGATAAAATTTTGGTCAATATACCAATGTTCTTGGTAATATAGTGTGAAAAAGGCATGATTATTGATTAGTATATTATGGAGAGATTATTTTATTTGGCATGATGAGCGTTATACTAATAAGGAAAAATGTACAAGTATCATGAAAAGTAAATCTAGCATGGAGCATGAAAATAGCACTAAGCATGGGTACGTGAGAGTGAGCAATGTGTGAATATCTATAAGTGAGTGTGTGGTAATGAATCTAAGCACGGATAAACTACAAGTGGTTGTGATAAGTACAAGTAAGCATGCATATATATAAGTGGAGGTGTGTGCTAGTGAAGCCTAAGCATGGATATTTCTAAGTAGTGTGTGAAGCATGCGGGCACAAGTGACCTTATATATAAGTGTAAGTAGTGTGAGGTGTACATGGAGAGTATTTACAAGTGTGTGAAGTGAAAAGTGAGTGAGAAGTGATATAAACATGAGGTACATGTATATAAGAAATAATAGAGGAAAAAAGGGAACTTACAGGTAGGTGCATACGTACATAAGCAAAAAATAATAACACTCGTGTAAATAGGGTTTATCCCTCTCATGAAAAGTAAGTCCCCATCAGAGTCACTATTGTGGCCATCCCAGTTTCCTCCTCTCGGGCTCAGTACTCGCTCGCACGGTAGAGAGAGAGAAGGTCTCGCACTCATTCTAGGAATGCATCGGCCATCGTCGATGTGGGGTGATAGAGTCACCAACCTATTTTTTACAAAAGAGGAAAAATAACATGTTGTCGCCTCGGGAGAACGGCATCAAAGAAAAACCGATGCTTGTAAAACCAATTAGTTCAGAGGTTCAGGGGCTAAGTTACGAAATGGGAAGGCGTTAGGCACTCATCCCGCCCTTTTGGTTTCTCATGGGCTTATGTTACTATTCTCCTTAATTTCTCCGTGAAGTGTTTGCGCTTGTAAATATAAGTGGAGATCGAAATCGCTCGACTCGCATCATGGGAAAAGACAGAGTGAGGTCATCCATATGAGTGTTCCCAACATAGTAATTAAAAATATGATGTGTGCGCTGATCGAGATATAGATTATTATGATGAAACGATAATATGTGTTATATGAGATGTAAATATGAATCACAAGTATGATATATATAAATAATATGTGAATAAAAAATAAAAAGAGGAAAATATGAATCGAGTCTTGGGTTTTAGCCCAAGACGCCTATTTAGCCTATAACGGCATCAAAGTTCGTGTAGTTCACATGCGACACGAGGGTGGTATTTATCCCATAAAGTCAAACATGGGTTTTATTATACGTGTGTGTACGAAAAAGGTATTTTTCAGTTTTGAGAACATGTGGTGAAAAATCCCGTTAAAACTTATAGGTGTAACCCTTATTTATTGTTTTTGGTTTTTTTATAGAAAATATATTATGTGTAATACTTCTAATAAAGGATTGAATATTAATATGCATATGATTTAAAGTAAAAGCTAAATTAAGAACTTATATAACTAATGCAAAAATAAAGAAATTTAAAGAGAGAGAAGAATGTTTGGACCTTCTTTGGAGACTTGGAGATTGATCTTGATGTTTGATGAGATTCCTTGCAAGTGGGTGAGGAATGTAGGGGAATTTTGCTAACTTGGGTGTGAAAGTGAAGGAAATGAAAGGTGGAGAGAAATTTCAAAAAAGGAAACTTCGCTGACTTTAGAAGAATGTTGTTGAGATCACTAAAGTTGATGTTTATGAGGTGACTTTCAAAGTGACCTCATTATATCCTTAGATAGGGTCAAGGGATTGCCGATCATCATTGTCCTTGTCCTGTCTAGGCAGAAAAATTGACCTACCAATTGGCAGTCTCGTGCAGATTTTTGGAAAAACGGTCGTAAAACGTAATCCGTAAGTCCAAATCGTGCATGGGGCATACTATTGGAAAAATTATTTAAAGACCTTTGAGAATCCTTTAGGACTCTCCTCAGTCCAAGAGTTGACTTTAAGTCAAACGGGGCTTGGAAGCGCCCGTCGGTCCTTTGGATAGGAGATCGTCAAACGATGATGGATCGTTCATCCAAACCATAAGTCTGAATTGTGCATGGGTCGGACCATTAAAAAGGGTACTCAGATCCCTTAGAATATTCGTTGATATTTCACTCTAACGATGAAGTTGATTGGGGTAAAATCAGGACTCGGGATCTCTCGGTGGCCTCCACATCAATTTTTGGAAGTAAAACGGACCGTTTGTCTTAACCGTAAGATCGATTTATGCACGGGGTGGATCGTTGGAAATAGGATTCAGAGCCTTTCAAAGATTTGTTGGTCTTTCACTCCGACGATGAAGTTTATCAAAGTTAACCAGGGCCTGGGAGTGCCTGATTGTCTCTAGATTGGTACTCAAAGTATAACCTAGAGTTTATGGTGAATGGGGAGGTGTTAGGGACCTAAGTAGAGACTTAGGGGGTCATAGAATGTAGTGTTTACACATATAAGCTTAAGCTCTGATTCCAATTTGTTGTGCGGATACTCACACAATGGTGTCATTCTTGCACGCCCAAGATCCAAGATAATGAGAAACCTAAAAGATAACTAGATAAATACACTCTAAACATAAACTAATGGGAAATTACACACACTAATAATTCACAAGGAAAGAAGTACATGGTCCACCAATTTGTCTATGTCCATGGATGATGGATTCCTTTTTTGATATAGAGAACAAGGATTATAACTCTCTCATGTCTCACAATCCTCTCAAAGTACGTATATACAAGAGCACTAAATGATTAACAATATACGATCTTTTCTATTTCTATGTGTTTTGAACCATGGCTGATACCCTCTTTAAATAAGGAGTAAAAGTGAACAGTAAAATGTGTATGAACAGTATCCAACGTGTGAACAGTAAAATTCAAGCCAATTTCAACAACCAGATCTTGAGTATCTACCCTCCACATTTCTTATATGACCTATTCAATATTTTTAGAAAGAAAAAAATACGTTTTGAACTATCATAAAAAAAATTATTCTTTTAAAGTTATCTTATATATGAAATCATTCAGTTAATACACTTTCTTTCTTTCAAAGTTATCTTATATGTGAAGATTATCTAAATTAAAAAAAAAAATGTTGTGAAAAGATTAAACTTTGAAATGAGGATTTTAAAAGTGAGACGTAAAGTAGAACTAATTAAATCAGTGGAAGGTGTGTTGATTTTCAATGTGTTGTAAATTAGTATTGGGAGAAGATTAATAGTCTTCTTCATTAAATTAAACATTTTTTTCATAGAGGGGAAGGTTACTGCTCACTAACAACAATTATTGTCATTATTGTTCCAACAGTTGCTACACTAGTGCTTTTCGCACATTTGGTAACTCTTACATGGTTAAAAAAGAAAAGAAAAAGAGCAACATTACACAAGAAGATAGTGATAATTTGTGATAAAATAAAATTTTATTAATTATCTAATTTAAATTATTACATAGACCTTTTTATGTAGTAGTCTCACTTATAAAATTAAATAGTTTTAACTTTATTTGTGTAGATGGGAATGGTGATATTACAATGGTACAGTCCTTCCAATATGATTTGGGCACAATTGAAGCTGCCACTAACAACTTCTCGCATAATAACAAAATAGGAGAAGGTGGGTTTGGTATGGTCTACAAGGTAAGAAAGCATCAAAACGTTGTAGAATTAATGTTTACCAACTAAACCTGACAAGTTCAAATAAATTCAAAGCCCTTCTTTCATTTGGGTTGATATATTTGGGTATATTTAAGTTTGTACCCATGATTTTGCAGCATAATTTTAGGTTGATCCTACATTTTGAACCTTTTGAGTATGCAACCTAAGTTTTGAGTCGTAACTATTGCATACCGACTACTAGTAAAAATCCAACGGTTGAGATCCCACAGTCGGGACCATAAACCAAATCTGACGGTTGATATTAATTAGGATGTTGAAAACTCAAAGGATTTAAAATATGGGTTTGAACCATGATTGAGTTTCCACCCCACATTTAAAATCATTTCAGCTAGCACTAGGTACTTCGATTCACATGATTTAAAATATAGGATGTGGACTCAAAGTATGTTGCAAAATATAGGGTACATACTTAAAATTTCTCAAACATTATTCATCCTTAATCAACTATAGCCTAAAGTTAGAAAATTAGCTCTTAAATTTGTGTTAGGTAGAAAAATGGAATGAAATAGTCTTGTTGCATAATTTTCGGTGTGTATTCATAGGGTGTTCTTGTTAATGGGGAAGAAATACCATTGAAGAGGTTGTCTAAAATCTAGATACAATGCCACGAAGAAATTAAAAATGAGGTTGTTTTGGTGCAAAATCTTCAACACGAAAATCTTATGAGGCTTTTGGGATTTTGTCTTTAAACAGAGTAAAATATACTCATCTATGAATATGTCCCCAAGAAAAGTCTTGACTACATTCTCTTTAGTTAGTTCTTTTAAACATAAACCTTGTTTTATTATCACATGTTTCTATTTACTGACTAAGCTATCTTATTTGTGCAAGATTTGGTTATTTGTTTCAATTTGGCTATAATTATAGCTCTATGCATACTGATGAAAGGATATTATACATTTGATTGACTAGAATTAATGTTTCTATGATCTTCGTTTGAATCTAATTTTTCTAGTGCAAGAAATCGAAAGTTTATTTGTATGAATGTAGATCCTAGAAAACAAAGACTATCAGATTGGTCAAGACATTACAAAATTATAGGGGGGTCGCAATAGGCATGCTTTGTTGAAGTCAACACCTCCTCTCTCCTTCTCTAGATTATTCTAATTCTAGAAAGTTCTTTTTTTCTCCCTCTCTCTGGAAGGTTCTAACTTCCTCACTCTTCTCTCCTTATCTCTTCTAATTTCTAGATAATTCCTCACCATAGTATAAATAGGAGACTCCTCTCCCCATTTGGGACATGAAGTGTGAGAAGAAATATCAAGTGAGGAAAACACTAAGTGTAGTAAAGAGTGTCCAAATAAATAGTGAGTCTCTTTAGAGTGAGTCCTAAATATTGAGTGAGTTTTGTGATATCAGTGGGTCACTTAAGTTTGTATTTTGTGAGTCAATAATTGTACTCAAATTTGTACAATTATTTTTGTGTAATAAAATAGTTTTACTTGAGGTTCACCGCTTGCGCAATTTTTACTCAACAATTTGGTATCAGAGCCAAACGGTCAGGGACCGCTGTAGGGGTGCTGCTAAAACAAAGTACTGTCAACGGATTAAAAATAGTCTGGGACTGTGTCAACATAATTGGTCAGGGACCAGTTTAAGGACGTGATTATGACAGACTTGGTTAACATGTTTGGTGGTGGGTTGGGAAAATTAAACCACACAAATTACAAAACTTGGAGCACCTTCATGATGTCCTACTTGGAAGGACAAGATCTTTGGGAGACGGTTGGTGGTAGCGACACTACACCACCATCTCAGGAAAATGCCGAGGCTTTAAGAAAATGGAAAATAAAAGCGGGTAAAGCTATGTACGCACTCAAAATATCAGTAGACCCAGAATTATTGGGTCATATCAAGGATGCGAGGACACGGAAGGACGCATAGGACACTCTTGCCTCTCTCTTCTCAAAGACGAATGATGCACGCTTGCAGATGTTGGAGAACGAATTAATGACTACCACTCAGGAAGGTATGACCATCAACCGATATTTTAAGAAAATTAAAGATTTGTGTCAAGAAATTTCTTTGCTTGATACCGAATCAAAAATTAATGAACCACATATGAGGAGAATAATTATTCGTGGCCTAAAGACCGAATATAATGGATTTATTGTGGCAATACGTGGTTGTCCAACTCATCCCACCCTAGTTAAGTTGGAAAATTTATTGGCTAATCAAGAGACATTAATGAAACAAATGAGTGGAGTATCAATAAATAGTAGCGAGGAGGCATTTTTCAGCAATGGAAGAAGGAGAGCTGGTGGCCAGAATATTGCAACAGGATCGCAGCACGAAAAAAGTTAGAGGAAGCATAACTCAGCCTCGCGACAACAAGAAAGGAGCTCACGTGTAGGGGGAGCTCAATCAAACAAAGGAAGGGACCACAGTCACTCACAAAACCTTAAGAAACGTAACAATGAATGTTACAATTACAGCAAGAAGGGACACTATGCTAGAGATTGTTGGCACAAGAAGAAGACGTCTATAGAAGGCAATGTTGCAACATCAAACAACCAAGAGACTCACGATGAAGAAGAATGGGATTTTGAAGCATCATTCTCAGTATTTGAGTCCACCGCGGCAGGCTCTCCCAAAGAAGATACAGAGTCAGAGTTTTCTCTCATCGCAGCTCCCAAGTCTGACACTATCAACTATGAAGAAGATTGGATTGTGGATTCAGAATGCTCCCATCATATGACTGGAGACAAGAAGAAGTTGTCATATGTGTCTGAGTATAGAGGAAGGCAAGTTGTTGTGACCGCTAGTAACTCAAAGTTGTCAATCTCACATGTTGGGAAGACAATTATTGTTCCTCACTTCAGTCCTAATCACGTTCAACTATAGAATATCTATCACGTGCCTGGAATGAAGAAGAACTTATTATCGGTATCTTAATTAACATCTTCAGGAAATTATGTGGTGTTCGGCCCAGAAGATGTCAAGGTATATCGAGATC
Organism: Sambucus nigra; assembly: GCA_949130495.1. Classification (NCBI taxonomy): domain Eukaryota; kingdom Viridiplantae; phylum Streptophyta; class Magnoliopsida; order Dipsacales; family Adoxaceae; genus Sambucus; species Sambucus nigra. The sequence continues at coordinate 89,598,086 of OX422222.1, read as the reverse complement.
TAAATCCTCCAGGAACGTCTATTATGGAAGGAAGACGGCTACAGTCTGTCTACGTGATGTCGGCCGAATCTGCATATGTAGATAAAACTCAAAAAAATGAGACTGCGGATTTATGGCATGCAAGGCTAGGGCATGTTAGCTACCATAAGCTGAAGATGATGATGATGGTGAATAAGGAGATGCTCAAAGGTCTTCCTCGGTTGGAGATCCGTGAAGATACTGTCTGTGAAGGCTGCTAATATGGAAAGGCGCACCAATTACCTTATGCGAAGTCTAAGTTCAAGGCTAAAGAACCTTTGGAGCTTGTCCACTCGGATGTGTTTGGACTGATAAAGCAAGTTACAACTAGTGGAATGCGTTATATGGTAACGTTCATCGATGACTTCTCAAGGTATGTGTGGGTTTATTTCCTAAAAGAGAAAGGGGAAGTATTAATAAAGTTCAAGGAATTTAAAGAAAAAATTGAAGGAAAATCTAGGAATAAGATATGGTGTCTACGTACAGATAATTGGGGAGAATATACATCAATAGAATTCTCTGACTTCCTTAAAGATTGTAAGATTCGGAGATAGCTAACCTGTCCAGTAACCCCACAATAAAATGGGGTTGCAGAAAGGAAGAACCGCCATCTTGCAGAAACCTGTCAAAGTATGCTTCATGCTAAGAATGTTTCAGGTCAATTTTGGGCCGAGTGCATGAAGACAGCAGTGCATATGATCAACAGACTGCCGCATGCAAGGCTAGGAAATTTGTCACCATTCAAAAAGTTATGGAACATCAAACCTACTATAAGTCACTTTAGAGTCTTTGGATGTGTGTGCTATGTGTTTGTACCAGATCATCTACGTGCTAAATTTGATAAAAAAAAAGGCAATACGGTGCATCTTCATAAGGTACGATAGTGAGAGAAAAGGGTGGAGATGTTGTGACCCGATAACTAATCGATGTTACACATCCAGAAATGTTGTCTTCAATGAAGCTTCCTCTTCGTGGTTTTCACAATCGACGGTGATGCCGGATACTAAAGACTTAGAAGACAAGATGCAAGCAAAATTAGGGGTACAACCAAAAGAACGATTGCCTATTATAGAAGTTCCCAATGAAGAAGAAGAGTCTGAGCATGGTTCACCAAGGGATCTAAGTCCCTGGAGAATAGGAGTCCGTCAGATAGCTTTGGAGGAAGATCAACTAAATCTGCAAGAAGAAATAGAAGATGATGGGCCACAACTAAGGAGGTCTTCCAGGCCACGGAAGCCTAATCCAAAATATGCAAATACTGCCCTTATAAAATACACTAAAAGAGATCCTCCAACGTTCGAAGAAGCCTCATATGGCAAGGACTGGATAAAGGCAATGGAGGAGGAGTTTCAGGCACTCAAGCAGAATGAAATATGGGATTTGGTACCAAAGCCTAAGGATGTGAAACCATCACTTGTAAGTGGGTATATAAGGTAAAGGCTCGTCCAGATGGATCAATTGAAAGATACAAGTCTCGATTGGTTGCTAGAGGATTCTCGCAGCAATATGGACTAGAGTACGATGAAACATTTAGTCCAGTATCAAAAATCACAACAGTTAGAGTCTTAATAGCACTTACAGCCAGTAAGTCTTGGAAGATGTGGCAGATGGACGTAAAGAATGCTTTTCTACATGGAGAGCTTGATAAAGAAATATACATGGAGCAACCAAAAGGTTTTGAGAGTAAAACCCAACCAGACTATGTCTGCAAGCCGAGAAAGGCACTCTACGGGCTCAAACAAGCTCCAAGAGCTTGGCATGGAAAAATAGCAGAGTTCCTAGTCAAAAGTGGATATTCTGTAGCACCTTCAGACTCAAGCCTATTCATGAAGACACAAGGTGGAAAACTCTCAATAGTGCTGGTGTATGTAGATGATTTAATCATCACAGGAGATAGTAATGAGGAGATCCAAAGGGTAAAAGAGAACCTATAGGTGCGATTTCAAATGAAGGAACTTGGAGAGCTTAAACACTTTCTTGGGTTAGAGATCGACCGAAGTAAAGAGGGAGTATTTTTGTGTCAACAAAAATATGCAACAGATCTGCTGAACAAGTATGGGATGCTGGAATGTAAGTCAATATCAACACCAATGGAGGCCAACACCAAGCTATGCGGACATGAAGGCAAAGACTTGGAGGATACAACTATGTATCGGCAGCTGGTAGGTAGTGTAATATATCTAACACTCACACGACCTGACATAGCATTTACAGTCAGTGTAGTGAGTCGATTCATGCAAAGTCCCAAGAAACCTCACTTAGTAGCTGTCCGAAGAATATTGAGGTACATAAAGAGTACACTTAACTTCGGCATAATATACAAGAAGGGTGTTACGTGCAAGGTGATTGGCTTCTGCGATGCTGATTATGCTGGAGATCATAATACATGTCGATCAACTACTGGGTACGTGTTCAGTATTGGCTCAGGAGCAATATCATGGTGTAGTAAAAGGTAACCTACTGTGTCCTTGTCTACCACACAAACTGAATATAAGGCAGCGGCAACAGCGGCACAAGAGGCTACATGGTTAATGCAATTAATGAAAGATTTGCAACAACCAATTGATTATGCAGTATTGTTACATTGTGATAATTAATAAGCTATACGTTTGGCCGAGAATCCGGTATTTCATGCAAGAACCAAGCATATGGAAGTGTACCATCACTTCATCAGAGAGAAGGTGCTAAAAGGAGAAATAGAGATGCAAGCAATCAAGACAGATGATCAAGTTGCTGACGTATTCACCAAACGACTTGACACTACAAAGTTTAAAGAACTTCGAGGGCAACTTGGCATGATCTCTAGAGATGAGTTTGAAAGAGAGAGTCGATGTTGAGGGGGAGTGTTGAAGTCAACACCTCCTCTCTCCTTCTCTAGATTATTTTAATTCTAGAAAGTTCTTTTTTTCTCCCTCTCTCTGGAAGGTTCTAGCTTCCTCACTCTTCTCTCCTTATCTCTTCCAATTTCTAGATAATTCCTCACCATAGTATAAATAGGAGACTCCTCTCCCCATTTGGGACATGAAGTGTGAGAAGAAATATCAAGTGAGGAAAACACTAAGTGTAGTAAAGAGTGTCCAAATAAATAGTGAGTGTCTTTAGAGTGAGTCCTAAATATTGAGTGAGTTTTGTGATATCAGTGGGTCACTTAAGTTTGTATTTTGTGAGTTAATAATTGTACTCAAATTTGTACAATTATTTTTGTGTAATAAAATAGTTTTACTTGAGGTTCACCGCTTGTGCAATTTTTACTCAACATGCTTTATCTTCAAGAAGGTTCCCAATTATGAATTATGCATCGGGATTTGAAAGCCAACAATATTATGTTAGATGAAGAAATTAACGCAAAAATTTTAGACTTTGGAATGGCAAAGATTTTTGTTATGAATCAAACTCAAGGAAATACGAGTCGAATTACGGGAATATAATATGAATTTAAATCCTTAAATTGTCTCTTTCCTATAATTCGAATGAATAATATGTGAATTGTAGATGTTATAAATATTATTTGATTTAAAACATCATTGTGCTAAAGAAATATTTTGGCGTGGATGAAAGTCAAATATTTTATAGCTTATGCGCCACTTTTCCCTGAATGAAAACATTGCACTCCAAACAAAATGGGGACAAAAACAACTATTACTAGGAATGATGATGTAATTGGAACTTTAAGAGTTGCATTGTTATCCAATGGACATGAAATTTAATATATATTTGTTTTATATTTGTAAATTCATTGTGTGTGCTTGCTTGTAGTGGTTACATGTCTCTAGGGTATTCCATGCATGGACACTTCTCTAAATATATAGGTTAGAGGTCGTTTAGAAGGGTCCCCAAAACATAAAACTCTTTTGGCTAAAAGATGAGCACAAAATAAAAATCCCGTATCTGCCAATTTGTCACACTTATAAAGCTTGACTAATTTGGTAACGGATCTGAAGCGTGACTAATTTCGTAACGGACCTGGTGCGTGACAAATGGGCGGACCGGTTCTTTTTCCTCAGCTTCGGTTCGGTTTGGGTCTGACAGCTTTTTTCTTGGATTTCTTCTCAACTTCAAATTGGCATAACTTCTTCACCGTAGCTCGGATTGAGGTGTCGTTTTTTCCAGTGTTCTTGTAATTGAAAGATCTTCAATTTTTCTGTTGGCCCCACCTCCGGACTAAGGATGAAAAATTACGAAAATGCCCTTAAACTCCCCGATTCTTGGTTTCTTTCACTATTTTGAGTTCTCTTTTCCATCTTTCTTGCATGAAATACCTGTAAAACACATAAGAGATACACAAAATACGAAATACTTGCCAAAAAGGGTTATTATCATAGATATGAGACAAATCCAAGATATTTACACCGCATGGAATTATAAAAATACTGAAATTAAGGGGATAAATGTGAAGAATTTATGCCTAATCATCCTTATCTCCCAAAATACACAACTTTAAATGATAATACACACTTTAAATGACTTGGTAACTCTAATTCGATCCAAACGAACTTAAAATATTTTGAAACTCAATTAAGCCCCAAGTACAGTCATTTCGACTATCTCGACCCTTCTGGAATCAACCGCACCCTCAGAATCAACAATCGACTCACTTTCTAACATCTTCAAATTTTGACCTCAAATGCGATTTTAATTATTCTCTAATTAAATACTATTCATTTCTCCCGAAAATAAATAAATTATTGTCCCAAAAATCTCGGGGTATTACAGACTTCCCCACTTACATTAATTTTGCCCTCAAAATTAAGCTAAGCCTAATACTCCAAAGCTCAACTAGTTCCTACTACACTTATCCTCACTAACACTATACCCAATCTTCCCATTTCTCACGATGAATTATTTTAATTTTATAAAATCAATTATAACTACTAGGCCGCCCATACACCCTTTATCCAAGCTTTACCAATATAATCATAATTAGGCTTCACTTGCCTACACTAGTACAATAACTCGAAATATATTAAATTATACTAACATACTAATAATATAAAAAATTTGAAAGGTACAAGGATTTAACTCCTCTCAAGTCCTGACATTCGCTACTTTCATGCAGGGGAGGTCTCGCAAGCGACATCCAAACAAGGAACCCTCCCAATACACTAATATGTAACGACGTCGGGGATTGAGAGTTTGTTAGATCGGGATTAGAGTTTAAAAAACATTTTTGTGAAAATCATTTTTGATATTGCCCAAAGGTCTATAAAAAGTTTTATTTTGAAAACAGTTTATTTAAAAAAAAAACGGTTTATGTCTTTCGACATTTAAATAAAATACCTTATGCCCAAGACACAAGGTTTTAATAATTATCCTACTCATAATAATATATATCTATCAAAATTAACTTAATTATGAGCTAAATTCTCTCGCTCAACGATAATCCACTAAATTTTGAATTCTTTTCGGTAATAATCTCTCTCATCATAATAATATATTGCCATTCACTAGGCTCTTCCATAGCTGGAATATAACAAATATATAAGTCTAGCAAGACTATAAAACAAATAACTTTACTATTACTACTCAACACATTTTAACAATTCTTACGTTCACAATGAAATTATAGCTCTCTTTCTAGCACATTACAAAATAATCTATTATTTCAAAAGATACTAACATAAGAGCCTCACTTGCTCAAAACTCCCTTCTGGATCATTCCATACATAATAGGTTATAGCACTACCCTCTCATAACTATCTTACATATGATATTCCCAAAGTCTCATATAGCATAATCCTATTCACACAGGAAAATAACTTAGATCATACCTCTCTAGTCCGATTGCATCTTATCATCAATGGATTCCCATACAAAGTCCCCCGGCCTAAAATGGCCTCGAACCTGCTGTAGGGGCTGCACAACCAAAACTTCCTCAAAACGTGGTCATTTACCTCTTTTAGGACAATCTCTCTTTCTATGACCTATTTCTTTATAAAGAAACATCTACCCACAAATCATTTATGCCCATCTTGAGGAACAAAACGTTGTTGCAACCCTCTATAGTCCGACTTATACCCACTAGCATTACTGGCATTATCTTCGCCAGACCTACTTGATGAACCCTAATCTCTAAAGTTCTTACCCCCTTGCGAATGAAAACGATATTCATGACACTGTAACAGTGTCACATTCACTACCTCAGTGAAAGTCACTAACGTTGGGTTCCCTAACAAATTCTACTGAATTCTCCAATCTAAACCTTTCATGAACTTAGATATACACTTATCTTCGGTATTTACCTTATCAGGCACTAAATTCGATAATCGAGTAAATTCCTCTTCATACTCGACCACCGTTCGATCACCTTGAAACACATCCATCAGTTTCCTCCTCATCTCCTTCTGAATCACGGATAAAAAATACCTTCGGTCAAAGAGTTCCCAAAAATCTATTATGGGTAATGTATCTCTCTGTTCTGATGTGGTGACAGACTCCCACCACTGGAGAGCTTCTCCTGTTAGCTTAAAGGTGGATAGAAATTGCTTATGTACTTCACTACATTCAACCATACAAAGGTGCCTCTGTATACTATTTTTCCATCGACTTGCAGCCATCGCATCAAATCTCCCTGAAAACTCTGAAGGGTGTTCCTTCCTAAAATCTTCCTGTACACTTTCCTACAAAGACAGTCCTGAATGGGTTTGGGCTGCCTAAACTGCAGGTTAATGCGCCATCGCAGAAATGACAGTAGTTACTGCTTGTGCCACAATACTGGAAACTTGATCTGTAGTCATAGTCCTTTGCGGCATTTGGGGTTCCACACTCTTAGCCCCTTTATTCGCACTGCTTGGACGGCCTCTCTTTGGTGGCATCTAAAACAAGAACAATTATATCAAAATGCCTTTCAAATGCTTTATCATCACAGATAAAATATGGACGTGTGAACACAACAGTCTTAATAATAGGGCTCTACTTCAAGAACGCTTACGGAAGATCGCAGTAAACCCACAAAGATCCTAAAGACACTAGAACCTGATACTCTGATACCACATGTGACACCCCGCTCAAAATAATAACGGGTGGCCAATCCTATAATAAAATAATCAAGAATCTCAAGTGGATCATTCTCAGCATCTACTGACGATTCTAAAATAAACACGGCTGACAACCCATTACTACAAAAATAGGGTGTCAAAAAAAATTCTAAACATTTCTTTACAATCCTAAAACGAACCATGAAACAACATAACCAACGACATAACATCTAAATATGATAAGAGACACACACATGCTCAAATGATATAAAAGAGACTAATATAAGAGTACAACACAATGTACAAAATAAAATACCCGAATATGTTGTCGGGTCACAGAGAATACAATACTCTGAGAAGGAAAATATAAAAGTGCTACACTATAACACTTGGGTAGAAACCCGATATACAAACTGAATCCTGAACTAGATACACAAAAGATAGGAAACGACTATATAAAAATACCGCAACAGTCCGCTACTGCCACAACGCCACGAATACACTGGATGGATAACATCAATGGCGTCCTTGCGGAGTAACAGCTAGAATAATACAATATATATATATAGCAAGAGGAAATATAAACGGGTCAGAAACCAAGGTGTGAAGATATTTTTATAGCAAGTGTATTATAAATGCATAATAAGTATCAATGCTATATAACATATTTAAGGTGGAGTCGCACTCTTATGAAATTCAACTCACCTCTCAACTAAAGCACGCAACTAAACGTATGGACATGATCTCCAAATAATTTCCCTAATCTATCTAGGGGAAAAGTAATCTAACTCACTCCCAATTTATACTCATCAAAAATCCATCTAAATCATATCCTTCAACTTCTAATATCATCGATCTCAATTATTCATTCTCTTACTTAACATATAAAAATCCATATAAACGTTCTCTTACTAGAATTTCTCATATTCTAGTTATAGACATATATATATATATATATATATATATATATATATATATATATATGAGTTATTAGCATCTAAGTGATAAGGACTAAACTTCTCCCAATTCTCAATACTGCACTGCGTTTCGTACGTGGGACGTCTCGCAAGCGAAATCCAAACAAGGAACCCCCCGATACACTACTCCTTGGCAGTATTGATTGTCAAGATTCATTATGCCCTCAATGCATGACGCGTATAGACCAAATTCTTATATACCATAAATGATTTATTATTCTCAATTCTCAACAGTGCACGGCGTTTCGTTCGTGGGACGTCTCGCAAGCGAAATCCAAACAAGGAACCCCCCCCCCCCCAGATACACTACTCCTTGGCATTGTCAATCGTCGAGATATACTACTACTATATAAATATGAGCACTAAGGACTAACTTCTCCCCACTCCCAACATTGCACTGCGTTTCGTGCGTGGGACGTCTCGCAAGCGAAATCCAAACAAGGAACCCCCCCGATACACTACTCCTTGGCAATGTTGGTCGTTGAGGTCCATTATTCCCTCGATACCCAAAGTACTACATATATACTCATATAGTTATCTACGCTTCATTTTCTCATCAATTAATTCATCACAATTTAAGTCTGGTTACAATCTCCCGGAATGAGATTCAATCAATCTTTTTATATCTCATTACTCTAGAGATAAATATGATATCACATAATCATATACAATTAATATACTATTCACACAAGTATAATAATAACCATCCCAACGAGCTATAACTCGAGGATGCCGGTTCTCAATGCTATCATCTTCCAGGAATTACTCACGTTATCCTAGGTTACCATATATCGGATTATTACCACACCGACATGGTAAAATAATAAATCAAAATGTACCGGAAGCGGTCATAGTTCCTCCTCGGAAATGAGACGAAACATACCCACCACGTCTCACCCCTAATAAAAATAATCACACGATAATAAATGGACGCTATGACCTATGGACTATACGCACCCTGCTCCTCAAGCCAGGGGCCTAACCCACATCGCGCAAATTTACATGATATCATAGAGGGGGTATGTTTCACACACACACACACACACACACACACACATATATATATATATATATATATATATATATATATATATATATATATATATATATATATATATATGTATCATTCACACAAGATATACATACATCATCAAATCGTATAAATGTATACCATCACACAGGGTATATATATCACACTAATTACATACTCTTATTACGCTCTTAGGCGTTAGGGAATAATATAATTTATTAGTATATTTTACTCTCGATATACTATTTGCCAATAACTCACATAACTTCCCCACTTTTTATACACTATACTATTTCTCAGTTGAAATTTACACCTTACTTCTATTTGTATGAATCGTCTCTCAATTCTATTTACGTTAAGGATATTCTCTATATCCCTATACACCTCGATCAGAATTTAATATTCTCAATCCAAAATATGGTTCAGTCAATCATATGAACCTTTAAAGTTATCCCATTTGGGATTTAATTCTAAAATCAACTATCACTAAGCGCATCCTAACTCTCTCTTCTAAATCCATATTTATCTCCAAGGTAAAATCTCAATAATAATGGGCATCCCCACTAGTTGTTACGATATCTCTAAATCGATATTCTCTCGAATTTAATCAGTATGACTCCAATAATTTCTCATAAGGGAAACTCCATAAACTCTCCAAAACACACTTCTCATAACTCATATAGAGATTCCCAATCGATAACCTCAAACAAAACGGGATGAATCTCACCCCGAAAAAACATCTCCAAAATTTCCCTGTTTTCGAATCGATTCGACCCAGCGAATCGATTCGCCCCTAATGCGAATCGATTCAGTCCAAAGGACCTGGGATTCTGTCTCAGGCCGAATCAATTCGGCTTGGGTCTGAATCGATTCGGTCACTCAGACCTGGGTACCTGGAACTTTTCGAATCGATTCGGCCTATCAGAAGCTAAGAAAATGGGTACTTTTCTCAAAAGCCAAAAATCCCAAAAATCTTTTTTATCAACTTCTAACCATGTCTCTTCAACCCAAATATATTATTAACGTCAAAACTCATCAAATATCACACCTCAACTAATTTATTGCCTTAAATCCATTATATACACAACAAATCTAAGATTTTATCCAAAATATAGGTTTTAACATTTTCAACTCAAAATCCATAATTTTATCCACAAATCATGAAATAAAAGATGCATAAGAATTATTTAGCAAGTTTAATCACTTGCCTTAAGATTATAGAGTCTGATCCGTCCTCGAAATCGCGTATTGTCCGGAAATCCCAAGCTTTTCCCTATTTCTCTTTCCTTTTCTACTTCTCTCTCTTTCACTCTAATGAGATTTATATCTCCCGTAGGCTTTTAAGCCTTATCTCTCAAAATACACAACTTTAAATGATAATACACACTTTAAATGACTCGGTAACTCTAATTCGAGCCAAACAAACTTAAAATATTTTGGAACCCTATTAAGCCCCAAGTACAGTTATTTTGACTATCTCGATCCTTCCGAAATCAACCGCACCCTCAGAATCAACATCCGACTCACTTTCTAACATCTTAAAATTTTAACCTCAAATGCCAATTTAATTATTCTCCAATTAAATACTATTCATTTCTCCCAAAAATAAATAAATTATTGTCCAAAAAATCTCGGGGTATTACAACAAATACATGTGATTGTTTTTTATTATTAGGGCAAGACTTACATATGTTTTCGATATGTATCAGACATGAATCGGACTATTCAAGTATGTAAAATGGGTATGAGGACCGTAACGAATTATTCGTGCTTCATAGGGCACAAATATTATGTTGAACTTAAGTATAAAATGGACCGTATATCACATTTAAGACTATTTTCTCCACAAAATATACATATAAGGAACCCCTATTATTAAAAATGATTACAAATAAATATTTTTAAACAAAAGATGCAAAGTTAATTGTTGGAATGTGTATGTTGTTTATCTAATTGACCACAGGGATAATTTTATCCCCCAATGTATTTCGTTTGTAGTATAAATAGAAGTCACTAAACTTGTAGGGCCAATAATTGAATTTTATAATTCTAAGTTGTCTCAGAGCTAAAACAAACAAGAAAAATATTTGCTTCCTGATTCATTTTTCTACCAAAACCCCTCACCTTCCAACACATAACCTTCCACACCACAGCCACTCCCCCCACCTTTGGCCATCACTACCTGCTTTACAAACCCTAGGTGACCAAACCCTAAGCTACACAACCCCTCTGTGGGCCAGCCCCTCTTTGCACCCCTCCCCTTAGGGTTTGGGTTTTAACTTCAAGCTGCCTAGGGTTTGGATTTTTTGAATGGTTTTCTATGTTTTGGGGGTTAATTTCTCTTGACTGGAGAGACATTTATTATCTACCTATAATCTGGTAGATTATTGGTATGATTTTCCATCAATTGGAGCATCACAATTTTATAGGTATTTGAAGTTATTTCTTCATTTATTATATGTAATTAAAGGTACACTTCACTCATTTTTCATCTTTTGTGATCTAGATATTTTGTTGTTGCTGCTCCATTAATTTTTTGATGGCCACGTGACTATTTTTGTGGAATGTTTTTTGTGGATTGCTTTGAGTAATTATTATTACTTGTGAATTTATAATTATTGGTGTTATTATTGATTTAGTGCAGAATGTCTGATGGGTGAATTGTTAAAGTAAAGACCCCATCATTTTATCTGATGACCATTCATAATACACCCTCATAGAAAATTAAGGGGCAGTTACTTAATCGTCGTAATTTTTTATCTTGGGATCAATTGTTCCGTATATTCTATGGTATAAAAAATTAATTGGCTTCTTGAGAGATCCCAATGCCGAAAGAATCTGATCCAACCTTCAGTCAGTGATTTGCTACCAATTTCACTATTATGGGATGGATGTTCAACTTTATGGAGCCAGGTGTTTATGAGATTTTTCAGTTTTATGAGTCTCTTTTGCTCCTATAGAAGGGTAAAACTGCTATGTACTCTCATTCACACAATGAGGTTCAGGTCTTTGAATTGTGTAAGGAGATATTGCATGTATGTCACGGCAATGATTCGGTTTTAGCGTTTTATAGTTATCTAACTCAGAAATGGAAGGAGTATGCTTCATATAGTCCTTTAGCTGATATAGTGGGTCTTATCTCTCAAGTTGCAGAATCACTTATAGCTCGAAAACAGAAGCAAAAGGTTTACCAGTTCTTGATGGGTCTTGTGGATGCTTTTGAGCTTTCTCGGACACATATTTTGAACACTTCACCCCTTTATCTATTAGGCGAAGTTTATGCATTATGTGAGAAGAATAAGCGGTGCCTCAAGCTTACATCCTCATCTGTAGTGAAATTTTAGTCTCTTTTTATAGCTAATTAGATTACTTTTATAGCCAGTACAGAGAATCAGTATTTGGGTTCTTCTTCTACTCTGTCTAGGGGTGCACATCCTGAAAAGAAGAAAATGTCATGTGGGCATTATGGTAGAGAAGGGGATGCAAACCTCACCTACTTCAAATTGTATCGTGAGTTGAGAAATAAGAAGGGTAGAACTCGTATAAATGTCTATGTTGAAGGTCCCACTAATTATTATTTCTCTACTCTTGATGATCTAAATGTTAGGATTAAGCAATCTGTTAGTTCCAAGATGGATCGAATTCTTCATTTATTGGGTAATCATCAAGTACCTACTAATTGGCCTCCTGTTATGACGGCATCCTCCTCAGGTACTCCTCGAGCATACCATCCTCACACAATTGACACTCCTTCTACTTAGGTTATGGATTCTAGTGCTAGTAATCATCCACACAACCCTTCCATAAACAGGTTCACCTTGTTGTTGAGACTTCGACTCCCATTATCAGCAAAAGAGGTATATGTCTATCTATAAACATTACTTTAAACTCGATTTTTGGCGTAATCCCCTGAATTATGGGTTAGTTTTCCCTAGGATATAGTTTTGGCGGTGAGAAACGTCATTCCATATGGAAGTGGCTATGTAATTTATTGTGTATGTATAGATTATGTGTATATTATTCCATAGATGTTGTGTAGTGGTTAGTTTGTGAGTTTACCCTACATTGTTATGAGTTATGGAAGGGACCACATAGTTGATGGGTCTTAATAACGCGTTATGCATTCTATTAGTTATTCTTGGGTGGTGATATTGTCGTGCTGTGATTTTCATAGCGAATGTGATGATGATAATGATTTTTACATACAATATAGGTATGCTTATTAGATGTGATCATTGAGTTCGAAGTACTTATTTGGACTATATGTTAGTGGTGGAATATTTTATAGGATGACTATGTGAGATGGTTAGCCGATGATGGATTTCTCTTAGTATGTGAAGATAAGTGCGATGAGAAGAATTTATGTTGTAAACGATTGGGTTGTTATGATAACCTTGTAGTTAGAGATGGCTTCGGTTACATAAAATTGTGTAAGGTCACGTATAATCTTAGCATAGTGACGTTATCATGGAAATTGGTGATAGTAGACCCTTATTAGAATGGTTAGATGTTCATAGGTTTAAGAGTGGTTAAGAGCTCTATCGGATTTAAGGAGTGGCAGAGTGTGTCCTACCAAATGTTTAAGAAAATCACGATGTTTTTAGCGTTATTGGATCGATTAACTTAAGGGGTTTGGTATCACTCCTGGAATGGGTGAGCCTTTTATTAGAATTGTCACAAGTTGAGATTTATGTGGTTAGTGCATTGTTTCATGTGTAGCCTTAGGCCAACGAATCTTGATAGTCGATTGGACAAGGAAATAGTGTATCGAAAGGGTTCCTTAATTGGATTTTGCTTTTGAGACATCCCACACATAAAGCTAAGTAAGAGTCGGGAATCGAGAAACATTTGGGATCTAGGACATTTGATTTAATATTTTGGACATTACTTTTGTGGAGAGATAAAGCATCAAGCAATGAGATATTATATGGTTTAAGGCCAACGGGGCAAAGGAGTGCAACGTCGAGAGAACTTAGGAACATTCGCGCCACTAGTTGAAAAAGTGGGACAATCGCAAGAAGCGTGAGTCGCGATTAGTAGAGTATTCAAGTATACATTTACTCTATAGTTATAATGTATATGTGTGGTTCACTTTTGGATGTATATATGTGTTATACGTATGTGGTGTTTGTTTGTATGTACACATGGTATAGGGTAGATAGGCACCCCAGACGTGACACACTATGGTAGGCGTATGTGAGCCTTTTTCTTTTATCTCGTGGGACACAGGTATGGGCTACCTGTGTATAAGCATGTGATATTTATAGGATTATGCTTTGAAATTATGCATTAGAGAATTCCAATGATGAAATTCCTTTATTTGGGGGGGGGGGGGGGGGGGGGGGAAGGGAGGAATGTAATACCCCATATTTTTAGAGACTATATTTATTATTTATTAAGTGATAATAAATTATTTAATTGGTTAAATTATTACTTGTTTAATTGGTAATAATAAAAATGCTTAATTTAGATGATAATTAAATTTCTCACGCGGTATAATTTTTATAACGTGTATTTGGAATAATTAATAGGTGATATTAATTGTGATTACTGGATTATGTGTACGCATGAAATAATTAAGAGTATAATTTATTTACGTCGTGATGTATTATCGAATGTTGTGGATAGTATCGTTTAAACTGGACACTGGGGTGACATATATGTCTGTATATAAGTTTTTATCGTCTTAAGTTGGACCCGAGGGTAGTTATACCCTTAGGCTAAGTTTTTAACTATTCCGGTTAGTATTTCGGGTCGTATTGGAGGGCAATAATAGGCCTTAAGTGGAGGTGCAGAAATTGGAGTATAAGTTGGGATTAGGACTCTCTAATGAGTCATTTATCATTGAAAAAGAAAACTCTAATAGTCTTTATACTTTGGGAGAACTAGAGAAGGCTTGGCGAAGAGAAGGACAAAAGATTCAAGTGGATTTCATCATTCTTCAACCTAAGCCAATAAATTTCTTACAATATCACTAGATAATCTGTAATTAATGTAGAATTAATGTTTTCCCTTGTTATTTTTGTGATTAGAACTCATGTTTAGTGTAGAATTCGTTTATCTTAATCATGAATCATTGTGGTATAATTAGGATTAGTAACTAATTAACCTTGCGTAGAAGGTTGATGTTTTGATGTTCAAATATAAAATTGATGATTACTAATGATTGGAAACTACGTTACAACTCAAGCTTTAGGATTTAATCTCATTTTAAGATAAATCCATGCGTTAATTTGAGGATTCACTCTGGAAATTAGAACACATTCATGTTGTTGACAAAATTATAATTTTGGAAGATTAAACCTTTGATTTAATGTTTTAGATTGATTATAATGATTAAAAACCGTTAGAATTGTGTCCACATACTTAGATTTATGTTCTGGTATTGATTGGGTACTGTTATGGAGCTTTGAGGTGCATTAATGGAGGTTTTGGGGAAGAGAATCAAAAGTTAGAGAAGATGATTTGCGTATAGGGGTCATCAATCGATCGACCAGTTTCGATCGATCAATGTCGTTGATCTATTTATGCTTAGAGTCGATCAATTGATGCCTCCATTTTGGCCTAGGTTGGGGATTTTACTCGTTTGGTTGGATTTTCAGAAATTGTTGTAGTTTGGTAATTTATTAGTGATGATTTGAGGTTATACTAAGGGGAGAGAGTTATTTTTTATTGGGATTGAGATTGTAGGTTTGTAGGTTTGTGAATGTGAAAACCTTAGTGCATTTAGAGCCCTCCAGTGTTGGCTTTAGGTTGGTTTGGGTAGACACATGAGTGAGCGATATCCTATGGTGATGTCCACGCTTTGAGGTTTGAGAATATTTAGCTAAGGTGTTTGGGTGGTTATTTTTGGTCCTGAAGAATTAACAGGTCATGCAATAATTTAGTAATTAAGTGAGGAGACTTATATGCATGTCACGGGGGAGTGTACAAATACTTGTAGTTTAGAGACGTAATAACTTAAGAATTGGATTTAATAAGGTTAAGGGTTGATAAACCTAAGAACGTAATGACTAACCTAGTGTTAGGTACTTAGATGATTTGGGGTACGCTTGGGTGTATATGGTATCCTACCTGGTTGTATATGTTTGTCAGGGTTTTGAGTGATAGTAAACCTAATTTAAGTGGCAATCTCACGTTTGGGAATTGGTATGTCTTGGGTATGCTTGAGTGTATGCACTATATATATATATATATATATATATATATATATATATATATATATATATATATATATATATATATATATATATTGTTGATTATATGGACATACCTTTACTCGTGGTGAATCTTTTGGTTGGGGGTTGCGTTTGAGATTAGAACCGTGTACCACGCGTCTTGGCTGAGATGAGTTGGACGTGGTGGAGGTCATTATATTAGATCATACGGTTAGCGGCCACCACTTCATGATGAGATAAGGCAAGATGGCTTGTTCCATCGACAAGGTTGGGTATGGGCCCTTTGTGGTGTTGGTGCGTAATTATCGCCCCATTATTTTTTTTGTGTTTTGCTTAACCCCGTTAGGTGATGGAGTCCAACGGACTTATCGAGAGAGGCACGAGATGGACACCGAATGTAGTGGCCTTCGTGTGTGACGCCCCGACCCGAATTTATAGGTTCCCATAGTCAATCTGGTTCGACCCTAGCGTTAGGTGTGAAATATAATGAAACAACCTATATAATATTACAAGTCCAATTTTATTTTAGTTAACATTTCACTTATTTATCATGCGATTCCCATTTCAAATTTAAACTACATGTGGAGCCCATAGGGAGCACCCCAAAGTCCAAGCATACAGAGCTAATAACACAATAATAAAGAACTACTTACCTGTATAACGCTCTCAAAATACGAAATAGCTCCCAACCGGTCGTAACAAAGTGAGGGTGTGAGCGAAATGCTCAGTGAAAAATATACAAATGCAGTATAGAATCGAACGGCAAAAAGGAAACTCTAACACGTTATGCCTACGTGCACATGCAACTACCTCGTATACATATATATACATACATGTGCATATACTTAATGCATGAAACAGTTTAATTCCAAAAACCTTATTCATCCAGATTAATTTACCTTAATCTTATAAATGGCTTTCTTTTTTGCATTTTAGCATTTCTCACATTATTTAACACACACAGTTCAATACTTGAAACCACTACACTTGGGTTGGCCGAAAACCATTTCTTTATCGAAATTGCCATTTTTATTTTAACCAATTCACGTTAGTATTTTCATCGAAAACCACCCTTTCAATACACACGAACACCGTGTTAGAAAATACTCATTTAGCCTTTGAAAACATTTTACAACACATTCTTGTGTTAATTATGGGTTTAACCACTTATGTTCCTTAACCACCCATTTACCCACTTACTTTGCCTTTTCCTTACCTTATGGACATCAATTTACACATTTACTTTTCCATTTCACCTTTACCAGAACATTTATTAATTCATTAAAGTTAGGTTATATTGACACATTTCACCACACAATCCATTTCTTGACATGTTTCTTACTCCTTTATCTTTTCTCAGAATCTTCCAATAATCGCATACTTTAACAAGCTACATACCACGAGCTATGTGCACCATATGCTCTAGCCAATTGTTTTGGGTCTTTCCCCCTAGGGCTCCGGGACTTCCTTAATTATCCCAGTATCATTCGAGTTCCTTTACATGTGTTTTAACATTTTACAAATGTCCACATAATTCCACCTTTCCTTTTTAATTGGACAAAGTCAAAACTCAGGGTTACACCCCAACTTGTGTTACACATTGAAATTTACCATTTCATCTTTTACTCCACTTTCACAAGTGTTAAATTTTCCAAAACACTATTTAGTTTTCCACACTAACTTCTTAAATGTTTTAATACCTTAACACCCTTTTTACCTTAGAGTAATATTCTTCTTAATTGGGAACACCTTTATCTCATTATTTCTTTTCCAATTTCATAGGTGTTAAGCTTTTTCAACATTATTAAGTCATACAACAACTTTCCACTGTTTAAGCATTAACACTTATTCTACATCATTACTAACTATTTTTCCAAACTAGACATATCTTTATTCAAGAAATCTAATTTCACTTAAAGACTAATTTTATAAGAAAATACCATTTATTTATGTCAACACGTGTAGTCTTGCAATTTAATGTTCATCACACTTTTAATCCCATTTTCACACACCTTGAATAAAAGAATTTTCTATTTACTTTATTTCATGTTTAAACCCAACAAAATCTTCTTTAAACTTGTTTATACATTTATCATCCAAATACTACATGTTTATATGCATGAGAAAATGGACTTTAAATTCTAATATCCAATTAATGGGCTAACGTCAAAAATATATTTTCAAGGAATAAAAGACATTTGATTTCTTCACTCAACAAATGTTCATTTTTGATAAAATCTTCATTTTTGCAAGAAACATTATTTCACCAATGTTTACCAAAATCAATTATTATTTTCAAATATTTTATTTCATAAAATGTTTAACATTAATCTTCCTAGAAAATACACCATTTTCATAAAATACCAACTTTAAATATTTCAAAAGCTTTAAATATTTATTCATTCTTTATTTCTAACAAAATAACATTTTACCAACATTTCATCCATAAAAATGTTTATTATTTTCTACACATTAATTTCATGATTTAATCAAATGCACCCAACCCTACTCATGTAATCTAACTACAAGACTATAAATATGCAACATAGAGTCTAAATACTAAGAGTAAAGTTTTCCCATCTTTAAAGGCTCCAATGGTGGTAGAAATTTTGGTGTAGGAGGAGCAACCCTCGCCTCCAAAAGTAGCCTCAAGGGGTTACCAAATGCATCCTCCGAAAATATTCCAATTGTGCTCCATCTAAGTTTCCAAGCAAGACCCACTTCAAACTCCATGGAAGTTCCATCTTCCTCTTCTCTAAGAACTCTCAATAACACTTCAAAAATCGTAGCTCTTCATCAACAATGGTGGAAATGGGTTTAAATGATTCAAACATGGAGGAATACATTAATAAAATGGTGTTTTATGGTGGTAGAATGGTTGAGGAATTGTGGGGAGAGGCTTTTCCATGGTGGAAGACCACCCTTCTCTCTCTCTCTCTTCTTGCATTTTATCCCAATAATGTCCCAAATAAGCTTTATTAAAACCCCTTCAAAGGCCAAAAATCCTATTTTGACCAATCTGGGTTGATCTGGGCTTAACAGCGCACCAAATCAAGGGCCAAAAATGTGACAGCGCACAAAGGCAATTTGTTAAAAATTCTCAAGACAATTTTATTTCTTCAATTTTAACCCATAATTCTCCTATAATTATCATCAATCCCTCTTCGGTATAATTTACACAATGATATAAATGACGTATTAGAGCAGGATATTACAAACTTCCCTCCTTGGGGAATTTCATCCCCAAAATTCTTGATCCGTTAATCCTTAAGCGGATAGGGTTCACCAACTTCTATTATAAGCCATGAAAATCCTTCAACACTAAATCATCAAAGTTCTCAACACTAAGGTCACCCTACGTGCCTCCATATGGGGTTTGCCACCAAATAATCAACATGTAACACGCTTTAATGCTCACCATCCTATTAACTATGAACATCACATAATCGACTCTGAGTCTCCACTCACTTACTGATCGTGACCAAAAAATTTCTAGCACTGCCTATGCTGGTGCCTAGGCATAACGGCGCCTCCACAATCAACCCTCTCTAGTGATCGACACTCATCCCATGAGCACCATGTGATAAGCACCCAAAAGTGTCTATTTTATACCCCGAATAGATGCATTTTAGTCACTCGTTCTAATTAAAAATGACCTTATGTTCGTGTTTGTTTATTTCTCAGGTCAATACGCAGTTGCGGTACAAATAATGCTAAATCAGTGCAATTGCGACGCAGAAGCGGTCAAAAGCGTGCATCGAAGAAATCCAAAGAGACCGCGAAGTCAGAATCCTCATTGAGGTTGCCCCGATGTGATCCGATGCCCCGAAACAGTCCCCTAATCCAAACCTAAGCCTACACCAAGACCTGACCATTCCTCGAGCCCCGTGTGTGTAGAGTTTGTACCTTTATTATTTTTCTAGATTTTTATTTTTAGTCATTTTATTTTTAGGATTTATTTAGATTATTTTATAATTTTCTAGGATTTATTTTCTAATTTTCAATTTCTTTATTCAGATTTTAATTAGTTTTTAATTTTTAATCTTTATTTTATTTTATTTTTATTAGGATCAATTTTTAGGAATTTAATTTTTTAGTTTTATTAGATTTCATTTTATATATTTATATATTTATTTTAGTTTTATTTTATTAGGATTATATATATTTTTTTAGTTTAATAGAGTTTATTTTTTTTCTTTTTATTTTCATTTTTTATTTCATTTGAGATATTAGTGTTTTTTTTAGTTTTATTAGATTTTAATTTTTTTTTTATTTTATTTAGTTTTAGTTTTAGTTTTATTTTTTTTAGGTTGTGATAATTTTTAGGGGTACAAATTAAACACTAACACACACTAAATACCACACCCTTCCACACACTAAACTAACCCTCATCAGCTTCTCCATCCAACACCCCCTATACTATTCATCATCTCCTACCTCAAACACTCTCTCACCTCCATTCTTCCACCTTAACCACAACCACAAAGAAAACCAAAGACCGTTTCAGTTTCATCCCGGCGCATCCAACCAAACCAAAAACCCCTTGGCAACACACCACCATAAACATACGCTTGGCAGCCATGGTCGAACCCACCGCCGGCGACCCACCGGCGAAGTCTAGCCCACAGCCATCGGCGCTAACTCGCCAGAACCCCCATAGCCGGCAGCCCCTACCTCCGAACCGCCGGTGTGGCCATCCCCGATCCCCGCCGCGGAGGGAGAAAGGATCCTTCGGGTCCCGCGCGTCCCCTCTCGGGAGAGCGCTTCGGCCGGCGTCGATTTGTGAGGTGTGAAAATGTAGAGATATTTAGAGTCGCCAGTCTATTTTACTCAAAACAGACAAAAGACAAAGGGGAAGCCACCCCGAAGGATGGCGTCCAAAGACATACTGGTGCGTGCGAAACAAAAATGATTCGGTAAGGGTTCGGAGGCTTAGTTACGAAATGGGAAGGTGTTAGGCACCCATTCCGCCCTTTCGGTCTCTCATGGATATTTGCTATTTTCCTTTATATTTCCCCCCGTGATATGTGTGCATGTGTATATATAGAATGGAGGTAGGAATCCTCGACTTCTATCATGGAAGAGAAAAAGCGAGTCATCCGTAGGAAAGTGAGATTAATGTAGAAAATAGGATTTGCGCGATTACCCTTGCGTTGATCGTTATAAGGGAACGATAACGCGTGTGGAATAATACGCCACTAAGAACGAATATATAGAATATAATAGAAAATGAGATAAAGAGAAGATAGAAAATAAGAGAAAAAGTGAGAAAAGGACTCGAGTCTCGAGTTTTACCCCGAGACGCCTACGTAGCCTATAAAGGCATCAAAGTCCACGTAGTTCACATACAAAACGAGGGGTGGGATTTATCCCATAAATCCAAATGGAGAAATCTCTTATTTGTAAGTGTGTGTATGTGTGTGTGTGTAGAAAAAGTGTTTTAGTTGTAAGAAAGGTGTGGAAGAAGTGTGAGAATCTCTATTTGGAATTTATGAGCAAACCCTCTTTTTCTTGTTTTTTTGGGTTTTATTTATATGAAAATAGGAGATGTGCAATAATACTAGATAAAAAGTATGTTAGGATATGTGAAATAAGATAATAAAAGAGCTGAAGTAATAAAACGAGTTATTGCAAATTTAAGAAGATTTGAAGAGAAAGGTGAGAAAGATGTACCTTCTTGGAGACTTTGAGCTTGATCTTGAATGTTGAAAATCATCCCTTGCACTTGGATGATGATGGAGAGTGGTTAATTCACCAAGTTGAATGAAAGGGATGATGAAAAATGGAAGTGAAAAAGGTATTTGGAAGTTGAAATCACGTTGCCTTCGAGAGAGGTTTCTGGGATTCGTTGAGAGTGATTTGCTTCTGATTTGAGCTCCCCTTGAAAATGAGGCCAATGCCTCCTTTTATAGGCCCAGCGGTCTGACAATCGGCATTTCCATGGCACTACCTATCGGCAGGTGCCGATAGGCAGGGTCTGGACCTGTCATTTGGCAGTGCGCTTCAAGCTTTTTCAGAAAATTGGCCGCCGAGGTCAGAATCGTGCACGGGGTATACTTTTGGAGAGGTATTTAAGAGACCTTCAAAAGTACTTTGGCCGCTCCCGAGTTCGGGAGTTGACTTTGGGTCAAATGTGGCTCGGAATCGTTTGTCGGTCCGCTGGACGGGGAATTGTTCGGACGCAAATGGATCGTTTGTCCGCATGGTAAGTCCTAATTGTGCATGGGGTGGACCGTTAGAAAGGTTAGGAGATGTACTTAAACATTCCAAAGAGTTTAACCCGGTTCGGGGAGTTGACTTTGGTCAATCGGGCCTGAGAAGCCTTCGGTGACCTCTCGGAGTCAAACGGATCGTTCGTCTAGATGGAAAGTCGGAATCGCGCACGGGATGGACCATTGGAAAGGGTATTCAATGCCCTTCAAAGATTCATTCAGCCTTGGTTGCGCTGAAGAGTTGACTTCGGTCAAACAGAGCCCGGGAGCGCCCGGTGGCCTCTAGGTCGGGTTTCGAACGCAAACGGATCGTTCGTCAGCATGGAAAGTCGGAATCGTGCACGGGGTGGACCGTTGGAAAGGGTATTCAGTGCCCTTTGAAGATTCGTTGAGTCTCGGTCTAGACGAAGAGTTTGACTTTTGGGTTAAACTGAGTCGGGCAGTGTTCGATGGCTTTCAGATCAGTACTCGGGACGTGACCAGGGTTCACAGTGATGAGTGGAGGTACTAGGGACCTAAGGAGAGTTATGGGGTAACAGAATGAGGTGTCTACAGAGACCCTCGATGGGTGAGTTTGGAACAAATGATAGCCATCGATTAGACACCGCATGATGCTTCTGAGAGAGTGTGACCAATTTTAGTTTTATTTTATTAGGATTATATATCTATATATTTTTAGTTTAATAGAGTTTATTTTTTTCTTTTTATTTTCATTTTTTTATTTCGTTTGAGATATTAGTGTTTTTTTTAGTTTTATTAGATTTTAACTTTTTATTTTATTTTATTTAGTTTTAGTTTTAGTTTTATTGTTTTTAGGTTGTGATAATTTTTAGGGGTACAAATTAAACACTAACACACATCAAATACCACACACTAAACTAACCCTCATCATCTTCTCCATCCAACACCCCCTATACTATTCATCATCTCCTACCTCAAACACTCTCTCACCTCCATTCTTCCACCTCAACCACAACCACAAAGAAAACCAAAGACCATTTCAGTTTCATCCCTGCGCATCCAACCAAACCAAAACCCCCTTGGCAACACACCATCATAAACACACCCTTGGCAGCCATGGCCGAACCCACCGTCGGCGACCCACCGGCGAAGTCTAGCCCACAGCCACCGGCGCTAACTCGCCAGAACCCCCATCGCCGGCAGCCCCTACCTCCGAACCGACGGCGCCATCCATTTCCTCAAACCCGGATCCCAGCTAACCCCGTCGGACCCTTTGACCCACAAATCGAGACCCTGCCAACCCAATCTCAACTCCTGCCCAGTCACACCCCGGACTCGACGACGACCGCCCAAACCCAATCCGAAAACCACAAACCGAGTACCCAATTTGGAAACCCGTAGCCATACCCATTTTCGGCCAACACCAACCCTTAGCCAAACTAACCTTCCACCTGTCATTATCTCCTTTAAAATAGGAACCCAAACCCATTTTCAACCATTTCAGGCCAAAATCAAATCCCATAAAAATCTCTCCATCCAAATCAAATCGTGGAACCAAAGAAAAAAGGGGAAACTCTTATAAAAGAGGGGAGTCTCATCAGGTAAAAAAAAGGGACGTAGAGAGAGAAAAAGAGACTGTATATTATGTACAGTTGAGGGTCATAAAAAAATTTCAGAAAAATATAAAAAAAATAGTTTAGTTTTAGAATAAATTTTTAGGTTTGTTTTTTTATTCTTTTTGGTGTAATCAAGTGTTGGATTAGTGAGAAGATTGAGACGCACTTCATGAACGCAATTCGACAAGGAGACTTGCGTATTGTATTATATTTCTCTATTCAAATTTATGTCATCTTTTGATATTTTATTGAATGTTGTTTATTCTAACATGAGAATGTTTGGCTAAACACCCCGTTCAAGGGGTGAGGTGCATTGCGAATGATGTTACTTTAATTAAGTAATTCATTAATGTTATAATTCTAGGAAAATTATTTTTTCACTGTCACCAATTAATTTATGTAACGAGAGTTAGTAAATTAATTGAACAAATTAATGTTGAATGTTGGAATCGAACTAGAGATAGGTTTTTCCTATATTTGAATATTAATTCGGTGTTGAAAATTTGAGGATTGATATTGTTTTCGTTAAATTGATCCTAGCAAATAATTTTCTGAATATAGTATGAGTCCTAATTTTTCATCGTGTGACATTTTTAAATTAATTTTCTGAAAAAGATTTTATTAACTTTATAATTTTGACGAGAGTTAAATTATCGATTTAATATTATCTCGAAATATTTCAAAATTAATAAATTGAGAAATTAAAATAATTGAAGATGCAGTGTAATCCCATCTCTTGACCTTCTCATATATTTCACACTCGGTTGCACATTCTTTTTCATTATTTAGTCATTTGATAATTTTAGCATTTGTTAGTTAATTTTTCCCTTGAAATTGTTTTAAAAAATTAAAAAAAAAATAATAAAAAAAAATTGGAATTGCACGTTTTCACATTAATTGTTTCACTTTGAAAGTTGGATTGATACCCGAACTTACCGCAATACGAGTTATTTTTAGACAAGTTTTGTAGGTACTCAAGGGAATTTTGAGAGTGGCTTTTGCACTGCAACGATACATAAGCAAAAAGCTTCTTATCAAATGGCGTCGTTGCCGCTTTCTTGACGTGGAGACATGATTGAAGACTTGTAATTTAATTTATCTTTTTAGTGTAGTTCTTCCTCCTCCCTCCTCCTTAGACTGGTTGTATAGGATTTTTAAAGCGTGGTATTTATTTTGGTGCATTTTGACACCGATTTTTGTAATAATTATTCATAAAATAAAATAAAGCGAAAAGGGAAACCGGACAAGGTAGGAAGAGGGCGTCCACGACGAGGATTTTGAAGCCTCTCTACTTTGGGTCGGTAGGACTCCCGGGACGACTGAGATAGGCGAAATCTCCCCCCAATCGACTCAACTCAGTCTTCACCCCACGTGTGTAAAAACCGTGGGAGGTACAATTTTTTTATCGCTCGCGAGTTTCCTGCAAGCGAGTTCAATTTTTGTGTGATTAATTGCTCCTCTGTGCTTTTAATTTCTGCATCGCACTTAAATTGAATTGTTTGATGAATTAATTTATCTAAGACCTGGACCCGATCATTGAAATAAGAAGGGATTTCATCACCCGACTCACTCGTTTATCCATTGTGTGCTACCCTAGCTGTCATTAAATTTAAAATCAATCAACTAGCTAGCCCTGTAGGAACACATTTTTGCAACTGGCGATCACAAAGATAAATTCCGTGAATTTTGTCGTCCACGGACTTAATTAAAATTTGACTACCCATTTCACTACTTTTAAAGATAATAATTGGCTACGTGCTCATTAGGAGTTTTTCTTGACTCGTGTGTGTCCAACTCCATTCTTTCGGTAGTAAATTTTAGTTAGTTCGTTCATATCAAGAGTCCATTTTCTCCCCTTTGTCGAAAAATACCAAAAATATTTTTTCTCTTTTTAAAAATATTTTCAAAAATCACAAAAAGATTTTCTTTTCTTTTGAAAAATATTTAAAACCAAAAAAAATATCCCTCTTGTCATGGCCGAAGAACGTCCTTTACGGGAATACTTTGGCTATTTTACCTTCTCTCGAAGTTTGTTTGATGATAAGCCCGAATTGAACCTTAATTCATTAATTGATGGCTTTAACTCTCAAACGCCCACCGTTGATACTCATGTGTCGTCCACGCCCACATCTCCTATTCCACCGCCTCCGGTGACGAGTGTCAACCCATCCCATGTTTGGCCGTGCACACATTTCTTTCTTAATTATCACTTGTCCTATGAGTGTCCATTTATATTCTCTCCATCTAAATCCACCTCGGAACATGTGTATCCCTATGACACTGTTTTGGACCCACCCTCCATGTATTGTCACGACATATCTAATGTCGAGGGGTATGAGTACCCGAGCTATTAATGGAGGCCTGATCATCCTTCCATGCAATATGAATCCCAACGCCATGTTGTGGATCCTTACGGTTTCCAGCAGTCGTCATCGCCTCCTCGTGCACCTCATACCTATCAGTCCCCCTTCATATGCTCCTCATGTTGATCACACTTTTGTCCCTCACGGAGATGATTCTCCCGTGAATGCTACACTTGACCCTGCTTCACACACTTCATATGAGTATTCTCCACATCCTAGTGTTTCTAGCGAGTTGTGTCCACCGTTGCCACCCGCCACCACTTCACCACCACCTTGCACATCCGCTCTCGAAAGTCTTTTGCACAAGTTCGCGCACACTCTTCAATCTCAAACTGAATCACTTCAAAGGCTTGAACAACGATTATATGATTTTCAGTGTGCGAACGAGACGGATTTCACCCCCAAGTCTACCCATTATTACACCTACGTGGGACGATGATGTATCGTCTTGTGCCACGGATTTTGAGTGTGACCAGCCCTATCATCCTGAGAATCTCGACATTGAGACCACTCTGTGGTCCAGAACCCAAGTTGACAATTGTGTTGACATATCCCTTGATTATGAGACTGTTCCTACACCGCTTTACCTTATCGAACCTACTATAGAGGTTTGCCTTTCCCCTTCCATAAAATCCTTATTTATGCATGAACCTCCACCTTTTGACCCTTCTGTGTGTGTTCCCGATGAACCACTTCATCCTAGGTTAGCTCCAGCTACGAGTGCTCACCATTTTCTTGATATAAAACCCGAGATGGTTTCGACCTCTCTGGATATGGATCCTATCCCACCATGCTTGACTCCCGTTGAGTCAGATATTACTGTTGATTCATCTATCTCGGATTTGGATGCCTCGTTCGATTTTTCCACCACTTTGGATGGTGACTTTCGGTTGGCTAAGTTGATCACTCCCTCATTCATTTTCACACCTCCTCTTACGAGTACCCTTGAGGATCTTTCTGAGTCTCGTGAGGAGTGTGTATCTCCCACCTGCGTGTTAAATCATCTTCCCCCACCCTTTGTCCCACCCGATCCACCCACTGTCCCTTCCACCCCACCACTTGGTTTGGACCTTGTTATTGCACCTCACCTATTCCCATCTACGTATTTAGGTCCTCACCTACATCCATCCTCCACCCTAGTGATCCACAATCCCATTTGTGCACTTTTCAATTACCCCACCATCCATGTGAGTATTCATGATACTCTCCACTACCGTAACACCGAGCTTGTTATTCTATGCACGTCACTTCCTTGTGGTGTTGAATTTTTTCATCTACCGCTCCCTAGTGTGTCACGGGGTGACCATTATCACCGTCCATTTATAGAACGGTCCTGCACTTTCTCTTAGGCCCACCCCATTATTATTACCAAACCATTTTGTCTCCTTATCCAATTAGAGCACCATTCTTATAGGGCCCTTGTTGCCCTCACAGTTACGCTCAATAAGGCCCGTGATCGGCGCCTCTTCACCCTCTCTCTTGCCTTTCTCACCCTTACCCTTCCTCCATGTACCCTGCTACCCACCCGCCCATGGTCCACCGATGTTTTGCATCGAGTGATGCACTCTGTCATACAAGTGCATTGACTTCTTCTAGACTTTATCGAACAAGACTGACGCTTCATTCTTGTTTGGGGGTGATTCTCATCACCCAATTTTTTTTGCCACCCGTGCTTTCCTAGTTCCTATCCTAAGGGTGAGACTGATTCGGTCTGGCTGAAGACGTTAAACTTAGCGCTACCGGGAGGCAGCCCGTTGTTCATTATTTCTGAGTATGAGTCTTACCTTGTTTGGGGGCGGTGTTTCACACCACCCAATGATTTTCACATGCTTTATAGACTTGTACGTATTTTTGTATCACATTTGTTCTTCAGGTTTCATCTATTGTCCGGAATGCGGTACAATTTCATAAGCGGTTCATTATGGTAATATATTTCCTCCCTTATGCTTTTCATTCCTATATATGGTTTTAAACATCGAGGACGATGATCTCTTTTGTTTGGGGGTGGGAAATTTATCAAAATCGTACCTCTTTTGAAAATTTTCAGAAACAAGTGATTTTAAACATTTTATGGAGTTAAATTTAAAATTTTGTGACATGATTTGTCTATCATCCCTCTTTTAGAAATCTCGGAATACCCGTATTCGACCCTAAAATTACACTTTTTACAAATTAATTAATTAATACCTGTTTAAGGGTACTTGCACCATGAATTCCTAATCTCGAAAAATTTGCACTATCACATTTACAATCAAAAGTTGAAGAGTAACTATATTCTCAAGAAAGCCTTAAAAGATCACTAGTGGCGACTTAAACCCATGAGATTTGAGCTTTTCACCTTTTTGAGTGTTTTTACGTATCTCAGAGTCACAAGTTGACTCAACTTTCTTTGGGTACTACATTTAGTCGTTGTATGATCTCATCATTTTTTCAAATTTGGCTTAATCACTAAGAATGACATTACTTCGAGTTGTAAGAAACATGTATCTTGTAGTTTGTCCCAAGCACTAAATCGAATTTTTCACTTACCATTTTCCCTATCACATTATCATTCACCCATTATCATTTTCATATTACCCTTATCCATATGTCCCAAATACCACACATTATCACCATCGTGTTTGAAAAAAAGAGTGTTTGAAATTATCAATGTAAATTGTCTTCATTTTCGTTATGAAAAGAAAAATGCATCACAATAAAAAAAATAGAAAAATAAGCAAAGAAAGAAAATAAAAATGGAAAAGAAGAAAAAGAAATATGCGATCATAAGTTCAAAAGATGAAGACAATAGTCAATCAAAGTGTGTTACACTCCTCTCAAAAACCCTATCATTCATCTTCTTCATTTCATTATCCCCTCATACCTTTCATAAATCACATTTTTCACCCTTGGTAAAGTGTTCGGGAAAACGAGAAGATTATATGGTGAATAACTCGACATTCTCGACATAGTGGTTAGCATTCCTTCATGAGATCGGATTTCTTTCATGTATCTATCTTTTCCTATAAAGTGTGTGAGACGTTTGAACTTGTTTACATTTACTCACATCCTCACACACTAGAGAGATACACTTACCCAATTCTCAGAGAGTTGGATTCAGAGAGATATATCCAGTGAGAATTGAAGTCAAAGCTTTGATTCTATAAAGGCGATCTCGGAATTACTCTAATGATACTTAAGATTATTTCACACTACACATGCTGAGTTTTAGGAAGGATTATGCTTTTGGTATTAAGTAATTTCATATCTTATTTTGATAGTTGAATACGGTGTTCCTTGATGTCCTTTTAAAGTTGGGTTGTATAGCATTTCATCATCTAATCAAAATTTGCATTCAAATAAGTTTTCAAATTTTATGGGTACATTCACTGCAAACCCTCACGAGACATCACTCGTCCTGTAGGGAAACCTATAGGTTTAACGGCTTGTTGCACATGTTAAGTGCAATCGCCAGTGCCTGCGAAACTGACACACTTTTGGTTACTTATCTCTGTTTTCTCTCTAATTTTTGCTCGAGGACTAGCAATGTTCTGTTTGGGAGTGGTGTGATAAGAACCCAAAAGTGTCTATTTTATACCCCGAACAGATGCATTTTAGTCACTCATTTTAATTAAAAATGACCTTATGTTCGTATTTGTTTATTTCTCAGGTCAATACGCAGTTGCGGTACAAATAATGCTAAATCAGTGCAATTGAGACGCAAAAGCGGTCAAAAGCGTGCATCGAAGAAATCCAAAGAGACCGCGAAGCCAGAGTCCTCATTGAGCTTGCCCCGATGTGATCTGATGCCCCGAAACAGTCCCGTAATCCAAACCTAAGCCTACACCGAGCCCTGACCATTCCTCGAGCCCCGTGCATGTTCAGTTTGTACCTTTATTATTTTTCTAGATTTTTATTTTTAGTCATTTTATTTTTAGGATTTATTTAGATTATTTTATAATTTTCTAGGATTTATTTTCTAATTTTCTATTTCTTTATTCTGATTTTGATTAGTTTTTAATTTTTAATCTTTATTTTATTTTATTTTTATTAGGATTAATTTTTAGGAATTTAATTGTTTTAGTTTTATTAGATTTCATTTTATATATTTATATATTTATTTTAGTTTTATTTTATTAGGATTATATATATTTTTTTAGTTTAATAGAGTTTATTTTTTTTCTTTTTATTTTCATTTTTTTATTTCGTTTGAGATATTAGTGTTTTTTTTTAGTTTTATTAGATTTTAATTTTTTATTTTATTTTATTTAGTTTTAGTTTTAGTTTTATTTTTTTTAGGTTGTGATAATTTTTAGGGGTACAAATTAAACACTAACACACACCAAATACCACACCCTACCACACACTAAACTAATCCTCATCATCTTCTCCATCCAACACCCCCTATACTATTCATCATCTCCTACCTCAAACACTCTCTCACCTCCATTCTTCCACCTCAACCACAACCACAAAGAAAACCAAAGACCATTTCAGTTTCATCCCTGCGCATCCAACCAAACCAAAACCCCCTTGGCAACACACCACCATAAACATACCCTTGGCAGCGATGGTCGAACCCACCGTCGGCGACCCACTGGCGAAGTCTAGCCCACAGCCATCGGCGCTAACTCACCAGAACTCCCATAACCGGCAGCCCCTACCTCCGAACCGCCAGTGTGGCCATCCCCGATCCCCGTCGCGGAGGGAGAAAGGATCCTTCGGGTCCCGCGCGTCCCCTCTCGAGAGAGCGCTTCGGCCGGCGTCGATTTGTGAGGTGTGAAAATGTAGAGATATTTAGAGTCGCTAGTCTATTTTACTCAAAACTGACAAAAGAAAAAGGGGAATCCACCCCGAAGGATGGCATCCAAAGACATACTGGTGCGTGCGAAACAAAAATGATTCGGGAAGGGTTCGGAGGCTTAGTTACGAAATGGGAAGGTGTTAGGCACCCATTCCGCCCTTTCGGTCTCTCATGGATATTTGCTATTTTCCTTTATATTTCCCCCCGTGATATGTGTGCATGTGTATATATAGAATGGAGGAAGGAATCCTCGACTTGTATCACGGAAGAGATAAAGCGAGTCATCCGTAGGAAAGTGAGATGAATGTAGAAAATAGGATTTGCGCGATTACCCTTGCGTTGATCGTTATAAGGGAACGATAACGCGTGTGGAATAATACGCCACTAAGAACGAATATATAGAATATAATAGAAAATGAGATAAAGAGAAGATAGAAAATAAGAGAAAAAGTGAGAAATGGACTCGAGTCTCGGGTTTTACCTCGAGACGCCTACGTAGCCTATAAAGGCATCAAAGTCCACGTAGTTCACATACAAAACGAGGGGTGGGGTTTATCCCATAAATCCAAATGGAGAAATCTCTTATTTGTAAGTGTGTGTGTGTGTAGAAAAAGTGTTTTAGTTGTAAGAAAAGTTTGGAAGAAGTGTGAGAATCTCTACTTGGAATTTATGAGCAAACCCTCTTTTCTTGTTTTTTTGGGTTTTATTTATATGAAAATAGGAGATGTGCAATAATACTAGATAAAAAGTATGTTAGGATATGTGAAATAAGATAATAAAAGAGCTGAAGTAATAAAACGAGTTATTGCAAATTTAAGAAGATTTGAAGAGAAAGGTGAGAAAGATGGACCTTCTTGGAGACTTTGAGCTTGATCTTGAATGTTGAAAAGCATCCCTTGCACTTGGATGATGATGGAGAGTGGTTAATTCACCAAGTTGGATGAAAGGGATGATGAAAAATGGAAGTGAAAATGGGATTTGGAAGTTAAAATCACGCTGCCTTCGAGAGAGGTTTCTGGGATTCGTTGAGAGTGATCTCCTTCTGATCTGAGCTCCCCTTGAAAATGAGTCCAAGTCCTCCTTTTATAGGCCCAGCGGTCTGACAATCGGCATTGCCATGGCACTACCTATCGGCAGGTGCCGATAGGCAGGGTCTGGGACCTGCCATTTGGCAGTGCGCTTCAGGCTTTTTCCGAAAATTGGCCGTTGAGAGCAAATTGTTGGTCAGAATCGTGCACGGGGTATACTATTGTAAAGGTATGTAAGAGACCTTCGAAAGTACTTGGACCGCTCCCGAGTTCGGGAGTTGACTTTGGGTCAAATGTGGTTCGGAAGCGTTTGTCGGTCCGCTGGACGGGGAATTGTTTTGACGCAAATGGATCGTTCGTCCGCATGGTAAGTCCTAATTGTGCATGGGGTGGACCGTTAGAAAGGTTAGGAGATGTACTTCAACATTCCAAAGAGTTTAACCCGGTTCGGGGAGTTAACTTTGGTCAACCGGGCCCGAGAAGCCTTCGGTGACCTCTCGAAGTCAAACAGATCATTCGTCCGCATGGAAAGTCAAAATCGCGCACGGGATGGACCATTGGAAAAGGTATTCAGTGCCCTTCGAAGATTCATTCAACCTTGGTCGAGCTAAAGATTTGACTTAGGTCAAACAGAGCCCGGGAGCGCCCGGTGGCCTCTAGGTCTGGTTTTGGACGCAAACGGATCGTTCGTCCTCATGGAAAGTCAGAATCGTGCATGGGGTGGACCGTTGGAAAGGGTATCCAGTGCCCTTCTAAGATTCATTGAGTATCGGTCTAGACGAAGAGTTTGACTTTTGGGTCAAACTGAGACGGGCAGTGTTCGATGGCTTTCAGGTCACTACTCGGGACGTGACCAGGGTTCACAGTGATGAGTGGAGGTACTAGGGACCTAAGGAGACTTAGGGGGTAATAGAATGAGGTGACCACAGAGCCCCTCGATGGGTGAGTTTGGAACAAATGATAGTCGTCGATTAGACACCGCATGATGCTTCTGAGAGAGTGTGACCAATTTAGAGGATCGAGGCCGATTCTGAGGACCTAAGGAAGCGAGGATGACCGATTCAGAGGGTCGAGGTCGACTCTGAGGACCTAAGGAGCGTGTTGGGGATGACCAAATTAGAGGGTCGAGGTTAATTCTGAGGACCTAAGGAGCGATGGTGACCAATTCAGAGGGTCGAGGTCAGTTATGAGGACATAAGTAGCGAGGGTGACCAATTCAGAGGGTCGAGGTCGATTTTGAGGACCTAAGGGTGATGACTACCGAGGATCGAGGCCAATTCTGACCTAACTCATGTGACGATCCAAGATCGGGGCCAATTCTGACCCAAGAGTGGTGACGACCGAGGATCGAGGTCAATTCTGACCTAACTCGGATGACGATCCAAGACCGGGGTCAATTCTGACCCAAGAGTGGTGACGACTGAGGACCGAGGTCAATTCTTACCTAACTCAGGTGACGATCCAAAACCGAGGACAATTCTGACCCAAGAGTGGTGACGACCGAGGACCGAGGTCAATTCTGACCTAACTCAGGTGACGATCCAAGATCGGGGCCAATTCTGACCCAAGAGTGGTGATGACCGAGGACCGAGGCTAATTCTGACCTAACTCAGGTAACAATCCAAGACCGGGGCCAATTCTGATCCAAGAGTGGTGACGACCGAGGACCGAGGACAATTCTGACCTAACTCAAGTGACGATCCAAGACTGGGGTCAATTCTGACCCAAGAGTGGTGACGATCGAGGACTGAGGTCAATTTTGACCTAACTCAGGTGACGATCCAAGACCGGGGTCAATTTTTACCAAAGAGTGGTGACGACCGAGGACCGAGGTCAATTCTGACCTAACTCAGGTGACGATCCAAGACCGGGGCCAATTCTGACCCAAGAGTGGTGACGACCGAGGACTGAGGTCAATTTTGACCCAAGAGTGGTGACGACCGAGGACCGAGGTCAATTCTGACCTAACTCAGGTGACAATCCAAGACTGGGGCCAATTCTGACCCAAGAGTGGTGACGACCGAGGACCGAGGTCAATTCCTACCTTACTCAGGTGACAATCCAAGACCGGGGTCAATTCTGATCTAAGAGTGGTGACGACCGAAGACCGAGGTCAATTCTGACCTAACTCAGGTGATGATACAAGATCGGGGCCAATTCTGACCCAAGAGTGGTGACGATCGAGGACCGAGGTCAATTTTGACCTAACTCAGGTGACGATCCAAGATCGGAGCCAATTCTGACCCAAGAGTGGTGAAGACCGAGGACCGAGGTCAATTCTGACCTAACATAGGTGACGATCCAAGACCGGGGCCAATTTTAACCCAAGAGTGGTGACGATCGAGGATCGAGGTCAATTCTGACCTAACTTAGGTGACGATCTAAGACCGGGGCCAATTCTGACCCAAGAGTGATTGAATTTCCTTTGGGAAAAGAAAAGAGTTCCACTGGGGATAAGAATTGTATTTGAGGTTCCGTTGGGGATAAGAATTGGATTTGAGGTTTTTCTGGGGATAAGAATTGGATTTGAGGTTCCGCTAGGGAACGGTGAATGAGCTGGAGAAGATTTGGATCGTCCTTTGGGAGAGATCGCCTAGGGCGAGTGATTTTTTCTGAATTTTGCTTGGAAAAATACCATGCGATATTATTTCGCACCGGGTAGCCGATGGCTGGGGAGGCTTTGTGTCTTTGATTTGAGCGGGGGAGCTGATTGTTGGGGAGATAACCGGTTTCAGGTTGTAAACTCTACTGAGGAGGTTATTAGGTGGTCCGGGTGCATTGCTCGAGAGGTCATTCGCTTGGATTTTGAGGCATCCACTACGGAAAAAGAGGTTTCGCTTGAAGGAGTGTGAAATTTTCTTGATGAAAATGTTCTAAATCCCTCTTGGGATTTTTAGGAATTTTTCGGGGATTTTTCGAGGCTTTTTGGTATTTTTTAGGAATTTCTGTACGAAATTTTAAGGGGGATGCCGGCCGGCATAGACTGAGGTGTGCCATTCGGTAGTGGCACGGACTTTTGGACTGCCTCGGGAAGGGGAGGAGTCAGTGCCAATCGGTATGGAAGGGGTTAGTGCCGATCGGCATGGCGCTTGATCTCCTATATAAAGGGGGCGAATCCCCTTCATTTTTCACAGCTTCTTGCCTTCTCTCTTTCTGCGATATCTCTCTGCGAATTGTTCTAACGTTTCGATCTTCAAGAAATGGTCGCCTTTGTGAGCACCGTTGTCCACCGGGAGTGGTTAACCGTTGATGACTGGGTGAATGTGGATTGGAGGGACAGGGTGCCCCCTTGATTTAGGGAACAAGAATGCCTCCGATGCATTCGAGCCGGTGGCGGATGAGCGGACCTTGCTGCGGGAGCCGTCGCGTCATCACTCTTTGAGAGTGATTCCCAGCGGTTATGTAAGTAACCTGACCTTTGGCACTCCTTTCTTTTCGGGTGATTTTTCCTTTTTCTTGACCTTTGACTGAATTTTTCCTTTTTGCCTGTCGGATATTTCTCTGAAGAACATGCGTGCCCGCGGGACGACGGGGCTTAAGGATGTTTGGGAGCATCTTCCACTCGTGGTGTGCTGGATGGTATCATCAGCGGGTTTTGGGAGGTTGGCGGCTGCGCTAGATGAGACGCCTCGTTCGACAGCAGTTTTGTGTGCGTTGGGGGAGAGGTGGTGGGACACTACCCACACCTTTCATTTTGGCTTCGGGGAGATGACGATGACTCCCATAGATGTGCAGCAACTGCTGGGGATGGATTGTGACGAAGAGCAGATAGAGGTGGATCGCTCCTTGCGGGTGAGGCCGGAGGCGGTGCATGCGGCACTTGGTGATGTGAGGAGGATAGTTTCTGGAGATTCAATCAGACTGTCCTTGCTGAGGGATGTTTTGCTGAGCAGGGTGGCTGATCTGGAGGACGGGCTGCAAGTGAGGCAGATGGCCCGGTTGTTCATCTTGTTGGTGCTGGGAGGTTTCACGGTGGCGTCGAGCGGCGACGTCGTCCATTTGTGGTTTCTGTCGTACTTGAGGATGTTTTTGAACATCCCTTTCTATGATTGGGGGAGTCTGACCTTGGCAACCCTTTAATCTTCTTTGGATTCATTCAGCAGGTGTTACCGGCAGACCTTTACTGGAGCCACATATCTCCTTGAGGTATTCTTTACTTTGCGCATATTCATTTCATGCATTCACATTTTCCTTATGCCTCTTTTTGCTTGTGAATTCAGACGTGGTTCTATGAGGTGATTGGGTGAAACACCCTGCTGATTGCTTTGAAGGACGACACCATTGGGGAATTCTACCAACTGTATCGATGGCGTAAGGCCAATCGACAGTCGAAGGGATCTCTTTCCCTGGAGGCGGTGCGTCAGGTCTTAAATGACCTGACCAGTGGTCGGGTAAGGTCCTTTCCTTTTCAGTCTTAGTTTTTGCACCTTCTGATCTTGTATTGACTCAGTCCTTCTTGGGGATTTTCAGGTGACCTTTTATCCTTGGGGGACAGCCATTCAGGATACGGGGATGATTGGGGTGAACGCGTAGATGAGGCGTTTGTTGGCGCATGAGTTCGGCCATTCCTGGTACCTCGGGGAGAGGGTGATTCTTCAAATTGCTAAGGAGGAGGTGGTGGTTCCACCCGTGCAGCCTCCTACGTCTATGAGGCAGGAGCGACAGCTGTTTGAGGATGAGAGGATCGCGGTGATGATTGGCGAGTCCTATGCTTTTTACACTGATACGGCAGCGCCGTATGACAATATGAACTTTGTGACGAGCTAGTTGATGGAACCTAGCATACATGATTGCTTGCCTTTCCCTCCTGCTGGTTCGAGTCGGGCGGTGAGGTCTTCCCACAGTGGTGGTGGTCCGTCGGTACCTATGGCGGCGACGACCTCGGAGGTTCCTTTCGTGCGGTTGCACACTCCTTCGTACAACATCCGGCGGCCTGATGGAGGGATAGTGTCGATGCTGCACCGTCCTCTTGCGATGGATCCGAAGGAGCTGGGTTTGACAGAAAAGGTCCTTCGTCCTGCGATAAACCTTTTGGTCCTTTTCCTCTTTTTGATTTCTTTTGCTTGATACTGATTCAGTCTTTTCCTTGCAGCAAATTCGGGTGTCGACCACTTGGCTCAGGGACATTAGAGATTGGATATCATCGGCGACTGCCCACATTCGGGATGTTGTCCCTGTTCCTTCTTGCTTGGTGCCGTCAGCCTCATCTGGGGAAGACTCTGGCTCGGGTAGTGGGGGTGTGTCGTCTCGCCGTAGGGGGAAGAGAGCCCGTCGCAGGGGTGGAAGCTCTTGAGAGAGAGAGAGAGAGAGAGAGAGAGAGGGTTCGGGATGAGTCCCGTTGTTTTTGTCTTTTTCTTTATTTCCTGCAATATGACATAACACAGAAAACAGATATATGCAATGCAATGGCATTTTTTATTTTCTTTTATTAATGATGAATGAATGGATGCATATGCGCTTTTTACTTCGCTGCTGAGACCATAAAAAGGAATATTTTTGGAATATTTAGAAGGAAAGTTTTAATTAAAAAGTGGAGTCCTATAAGGAGAAAACAGTATTCTTGAAATTCTTTTGAGAATATCAATTTATTTTCATTGAGTTTTCTGATTTGACAAAAGAGGAAAGGAGGAAATTTCCAAAAATGGGGGGTTGCCGATCGCCAAGCACCCTGATCTGCCTATCGGCAGTTCAGTCCAGTCCAATCAATTGAAAGCTTTGATTGGTACCCTCTTCAGCCTTTAGTACTGTGTGGTGTAGTATTCCCTCCAATTTCTGCAGGGATTATGTCCTTTGTGAGAGTTCTTCAAGTATAAAAAGGGGGTAAGGGTGGAGTGTTTTCATCACACCTTTGCATCCTCACCTACTTTTCCACTATTTATTTGCCCTACAAGATGGCTCTCCCTGGTAGCACCGAGTTTGTCAACTACCTCGAAGCCTTGGAATCTATGTTCTCTTATAATATCGACTATGATGCTTTCAACATGCGTCGAGTTTCCTTGTGGCGCAATCGGCCTTTTGAGTGGAATATGCTGACAGCGGCGGTACGATTCTGGTACCACGAAGACCATGTATTCCGCTGTTGGTTGGAAGAAGTTTGTCATACCTACGAGAAATTTTTCGCCATACTAGGTGTAAATCCTAGTGTTGCTGCGGCTTTACCCGAATTTTCCCGCTCTCCTAGGGATTTGTTGGCCGGGCTTCTTCATATCTCGCCTTGGGCGGCTAGATCGTTGGTCGCTAGAGGAATGATCTCCCTCCCGGCGGTGCTGCAGTCCGTGCATTTGCGGGAAGTAGGTGATGTCGGCTATGCTGGAGCCATTATTCTGGGCCTTGTTTCAAAACTGATGTTGGTGACTGGGGAGGTGCAAGTGGACCCTCAACTTTTAGCCATTACTTTACGGATGTCATACCGTCGCAATCCTGCGACGATGATATTGGCGAAGACTCTGAATGGACTGGATGCCTGGAGAGAAGGTCGTTCTGACTTTTTGAGGAGTAGCCATGTGATGCTGTTCATGTGGTTGTCTGAAAGATTCCGCTTGTCGACTCCTCCAGAATATCCTTTGTCGGCTGTACCCAACTTCTTTTCATGCTATATTATACGCATTGGCCTGTATGTTGAGAGGTGGGAGAATTGGTTTGTGGAGTATGGGGGTCGTGGGCTATATTGGTCAATGCCTTGGTGGGGACAGTTACAGCCTGTTCTGGAGCTAGGAGAGTATTCATATGTGCGACTGGTTGGTCTCAGACAGACCTCTTTTTATTTCCCTTGCCGACTTTTGCGCTAATTTGGTTAGGCACAGGTCGTGCCCCCTCGGACCTCAAATTTCTTTCCGATAGAAGATTTGATCGAGCGCTTGCGTCTGTTACTTGGATCTTTGTGGGAGAATCGGCATCCGTCGACCCGTCCCTCTCAGTCTGTCGGGAAGGTTTGGCATGTCCCCAAAGATTATATGAGGTGGTTGTGGAGGAAATTAGTCAGCAAGATGTTGGCAATAGAGACTGGTCAAAGGTGGTTTATTTTATCTGACTCCATGGAAGGGGGTGTTGTGGTCTTTTCGAAGATGGTTAAGGCTCATCGATCCATGGAATGTTTGCGACACTCCATTCAGGCAGGGAAAACTTGGGGTCCTCGGGATGTAGATGATGAGGGTGCGGGATATTCAGGTAGCTGTGGGTAGGATTTCTGGGGAGTTTATTTATGTACAGATGTGGGGGATTTTATCTGGTTTTTATGGAAGTAGGGGGAAGGGTGTTATCCGTTCATTTTTCTTATGTAATTTGTACTGTAGTTTCTTATTAATGAAATAAACAAGTTTCTGATCATCCAGCTATGCCTTTCAATGAATTTTGTGTTTTGAATATCTATATCGATTGCTAAGGCATACATAATCCTTTTGTTCAAGTAGATATTTAGAATGAACTGTCGTTCTCGGAGATAAGAAAAGAATATATTTTTGTGAAAAAGAAGGGGTCGTGCTCATGTAAGATGTATGAGCTACCTACGTACCTCTGGGGTTTTTGAAAAGTTTTTTGTTTAAAAGTGGTTTTTTATAGAGGATTGGGCCCACGTAGTTCTGGGTAGAGGGAAATGGAGAGTATATATATATAAATATATATAGAATAGAAAGGGGATGATAAGAGTCGTAGCGCGTCGAGATTTCGGACTAGGGGTAGAATTTCTTGAGACGGTCCAGATTGAATGGACGAGCTATCTCCTCCCCATCTAGGTCAGTGAGCAAGGCGGCACCGCCATACAAGATCTTCTTCACAATGTAAGGGCCGCTCCAATTGGGCTTGAATTTTCCTTTGGGGTACCAGATGGGTTTTATCATCTCCTTGAGGGCTAAATCCCCCTTCCGGACACCGCGGTCCTTGACTCTCTTGTTGAATGATCGCGTTATTCGGCAATGGTATCCCTGTATGTGATAAAGAGCTTCTAATCTTCTTTCATCTAGAAGGGCTAGCTCATCAAGATGGCCTTGGCACCAGTCTTCTTCACTAACCTTGCTTTCGAGCATGACGCGTAGCGAGGGTATTTCCAGCTCCACAAGTAGGACTGCCTCCATGCCATAGACCAGGGAGTAAGGGGTAGCCCCAGTAGAGGTTCGAATTGAGGTTCGATAGCCCTAGAGGGCATACGGGATCCGATCAGCCCAATCCCTATAACTTTCGGTCATCTTGTTGATGATGGCTTTGAGGTTTTTGTTGGCGGCTTCAACTGCACCATTAGTCTGAGGTCGGTAGGGAGAAGATTTGTGTCTCTGAATCCCATACTCGTTGACAACTTCTGTGACTTCTGCCTCGAAGTGTAACTCGTTATCTGACACTAGCTCGTGCAGGACCCCATATCGGCAGATGATATTTTTCTTGATGGATTTGGCCACCTTCTTGGCATTTAATAATACGTATGACTCTGTTTCGACCCATTTGGTGAAGTAATCGATGGCAACCAGGATGAACTCATACTTGTTTGACGCTTTTGACGTAACCTTCCCTATGATGTTGATACCCCAGGTGGAGAACGGCCAGGGAGAAGTCATGTTGTATAATTCCCGCGGAGGTAGGTGTTGGAGATTGGAGAACTGTTGGCATTTAGTGCATCTCCGAACATAGGCGGTGCAATCCTGGGCCATGGTGGTCCAATAGTATCCCTGCCGGATGATCTTCTTGGCAAGCATGTAACCGTTCATGTGGGGCCCGCATTCCCCGCTGTGGATTTTCTGCATTATCTTTTCAATGTCAGCCCCTGCGATACAGTGCAAATGAGTTCCATCGAAATTCCTCTTGAGTAGTGCTTTATGATAGATGATGTACTGAGCGGCCAGCCTTCGGAGGGTAGCTCGGTCGTTCTTCTTGGAACCCTCGGTATACCTACCATGTTTGAGGAGGCACCATATATCATAGTACCAGCAATCAACTAGTTCGGGGTCTTCTGTGGAGACAAGCTCAATATGGTAGCAATGGGTCAGTTTGTCCTGCTTCTGAACTAGGAAGGGGGTCATTGTTATTCCCTCGGGCATGTCGACCATGGAGGCTAAGTTAGCGAGAGCATCGTCTAGGTTATTCTTTGCTCGGGGTAGGTAATGGAAGGTGATATCTCGGAATTGGGAGGCTAACTCTTCTAATTGGGCATGAAAGGGTTGGAGCTTTTCGTCCTTGACTTTCCACTTTCTGAGTACTTGACCTATGATGAGGGCAGAATCTCTATAGACATCTAGGCATTGAATACCTTTCTGGAGAGCAACTTTGAGGCCCACTATGCATGCCTCATATTCTGTCATGTTATTGGTGCAAGGCAAATTTAACTTGATGGCGATGGGAGTACGAGAGTCATCTGGGGTAACCAGGAGTATCCCAATGCCATATCCCTTTTTATCGACAGCGCCGTCAAAGAACATTTTCCATCGGAGGTTATCTTGGGCGGTGCAAAGGATATTCTCATCTGGGAATTTAGAGATCCAGATATTAGCTTCTTCTACTGGGTAATCCGCGAGGTAGTTAGAAATGGCTCTTCCTTTAACGGCTTTTTGTGTTACGTACACGATATTAAACTCGGTTAAGAGCATCAACCATCTGGACATTCGGTTGGATAGGGCGGGTTTCTCAAGCAAGTATTTGATGGGATTAATTCGGGATATGAGCTTGATGGGGAAGGCGAGCATGTCGTGTCGCAACTTTTGGGTGACCCAGACAAGCGCGACACATGCTTTTTCCAAAGCAGTGTAGTTGATCTCGTACCCAGCCAATATGCGAATGGCATAATAGATGGCTCTTTCTTTGCGGGAATCTTCAAGGTATTGGGCTAACAAAGCCCCGGCTACAGTGTCGGTTATGGTTAGGTATAGGAGCAAAGGGAGACCAGGCTGTGGTGGCATAAGAACTGGAGGTTGGGTCAGATATTATTTTATTCGATCAAAATCTTCTTGGCAGGCCTCGTTCCAAACCTTGGTTGAATCCTTTCGGAGGAGCTTGAAGATTGGTTCACAGATGGAGGTTAGCTGGCTGATGAACCGGCTGATATATTGTAATTTCCCAAGGAAACCTCAAACTTCTTTCTGTGTTCGGGGAGGTGGCATTTCAAGTATGGATTTCAGCTTGGCGGGATCTGCTTCTATCCCCTTCTCACTGACCATGAATCCTAAGAGTTTTCCCTTTGTAATGTCGAAGATGCATTTCTGTGGATTGAGTCTCATCTGATACTTCCGCAGTCGTTCGAAGAGCAGGAGCATGACCTTATCTAGTTTTGGACTTGATGATCATATCATCCACGTAAACCTTGACTTCTTTGTGAATTAGATCGTGCAGGATGGTTGTAGCGTCCCTCTGGTAGGTAGCCCCAGCATTCTTGAGACCGAATGGCATAACGGTGTAGCAAAAGG
Organism: Sambucus nigra; assembly: GCA_949130495.1. Classification (NCBI taxonomy): domain Eukaryota; kingdom Viridiplantae; phylum Streptophyta; class Magnoliopsida; order Dipsacales; family Adoxaceae; genus Sambucus; species Sambucus nigra. The sequence goes on along the minus strand of OX422222.1, from coordinate 89,555,564 downwards.
TCCCCCGTGGGGTGATGAATGCGGTTTTCTCTTGGTGGTCGGGGTGCATCTTGATTTGGTTGTATCCGGCAAACCCATCAACAAACAACTTGAAAGCATGACTGGTTGTGTTGTCCACGATCATGTCGATATTGGGTAGCGGATAATCATCCTTCGGAGAGGCTTTGTTTAAATCTCGGTAATCCACACACATTCGAACCTTCCCTCCTGACTTCGGTGCAGGTGCAATGTTGGCTAGCCACGTGGGATATTCGATTACTCGAATGAAACCAACGTTTAACTGTTTGACGACCTCTTCTTTGACCTTGAGCGACCGTTCAGTGCGGAGCTTTCTCAATTTTTGTTTAACCGGCTTGTAATTTGGGAGTGTGGGGATCTCATGCTGAGCTATTTCATGATCAATACCGGGCATATCGTCGTAGGATTATGCGAAGACATCCACAAACTCCTTCAGCAATTCTTCGAGTTGTGCTCGCTCATGCTTGTCAAGGGGTGCATTAAAGGAAATCATGAGTCAAACATGTAGGAAGTAATAACTAATCGCATCTCAATGACTCTAAACATTGTAAAGCACAAAATGAAATAATGTATCGTGTCAAAACACTATTAAATAGTCACATGAATATGGAATGATATTGTGATTTGGTCATCCTAAATGTCTATCCGTAAACGGTGTAAAAATAATTACAAAAATCTTTTTGTATTTTTCAAACAATTTTATCAAAATAAAATCATTCTGGCTTTTTCAATTTTTTCTCCAAAAATAAAAATATTTTTGTATTTTTCCAAAAAATTTCAAAACCAAAATATTTTTGGAATTTTTTGAAAAATATATCAAAATAAAAAAATACAAAGGTGGTACACACTAGCAATAGGCATAAAATATCATCATGAAAATCATCTTGTGCTAAAAAACAAGTCTAAACCTCAATCATTAGGTGCGGAGGAGTTTTCCTAAGGTGGTGACATCCTATGAAAATAATCCAACAAATCATGTGAAGTTTTTACTTAATACTCAACTTGATCTCTAAAGTGCTCAAAATCTCTCATGTAATGTGTAGGATCATGTAAAGTGTCATGTGTGGGTTCGCATGTGGGAACACGTGTAGTAGCATAACGAGGTAAAAAAGTATGAGACATACTACCCAATTTAAAGCTAAATTCCCTAAGGTGTCCTCCCTTCTTGTAATGGGTGCAAACATAAACGAATCTAGGAACACCTCTCTCAAAATGATTAGAACACGCTTAATTACGTGAAAATGGACGCCTAGGTGGGTTAGGTCGAGAGCCATTTGGATCTATCACAAACTTGTGAACCAGCTCGGGTGAAATATGGGAAGTAGATGTACCGTCATAACCTATTCCTAGTCTCTCAACATTACCCAAAGCGGGACCGAGGATCATCTTTCCAACATTCTTTGATGTGTCCTCTGTAGTTATCTTAACCTCCCAGGCACGTTCGATATCTCTCTTGGGTTGGGACACACGAGATTTAAGTTCACTTTTTTCCCGGCCTAAGACGATCAACTGATCACTTAAAAACACCTTCACCTTCTCGAGTCGACTCTCTGACACCTCGTATCCCCTCAAAACTTATATCTCTCTCTTCAAATCTAACACCTTAAGACCTAACTCCTTATTCAACTTCTTTGTCTTCAAGGTCTCGGCATATAAATCTCTAAATGCTTTTTGGAGATATCTTTCACCCTTAATTTCAATCTCACAATCACTATAAACACTCAAATCATCATTAGGGATCTCATGTATACAAGTTTCCTCATCGTCATGGGACAAACTAGATGTTCTCATGTGACTAAGCATAAAGGCAACACACATACCATGTGATTATTCATCCCTGAAATCATTCACCTCGACATCACTATTGCTAAAAGTGGCTGACATAGCAATCTTCTTACCCTTTATCTTTAGTATAATGGAACATTCAAATGCTTTGTGCCCTTTCCCCTCGCACCCAAAACATCTCGCCTCTTCCTCTTTCTCACCGCTCTCTATGGCCTCATCTTTCTTTTTATTTTTCTCAAAAATCTTTTTATTGGAAGAATTTTCATTTGAAAATTTGAGAAACGTTTTTTAAAAATTTAGCAAATAAAGCCACATCATCAAAATCAAACTCTCCCTCTGACTCGGGTTCACAAGCTCTTCATTTCCTCTTCTTCTCTCTCTTATTAGACACTTCCTCACTCCTTTTAGATTGGTCCCTAAGTGCAATCCCTTTATCTTTAGACTTAACAATTTTGGAAAATATGTCGATCTAATAAGTTTGAAGGTCTCCTAAGAGTTTTTCTAACTTAATTGTATCTAATATCATCAAAGAATTTAAAACAGTAACCTTAGGAATGAAACGGGATTTGAGTGACCTCAAAATCTTTTTAACAACTCTCATCTCATCAATTTTCTCACTCAAATTAAAACTCGTGTTAACTATGTCCGAAAACCTAGCATAAAACTCATCAAAACACTCGGACTCTAACATGGCGATAGTCTCAAACTGGATGGTCAAATTCTGTAATTTAGACGCCTTAACCGTGTTAGTACCCTCATGTGTCAATTGGAGGATATCCCATGCCTATTTAGACGTGGTGCACATCATAATTTGGTGAAATTCATCAGGGGTGACCGCTCCAGAAATAGCACTCAGACCACGGGAGTTAAAGCTACTCCGTTTATAATCATCCTCAGTCCAGTCAGACATAGGTTTACGATTTCTAACATTTTCAACGGTGACAGTGGGAGGAGTCCACCCTCTTTCACAAACGAGGCAAACACGTTCATCAATAGCGTTTAAATAAGATCGCATGCGGTCTTTCCAATAGGCATAATTCGTGCCATTAGAGACGGGCATCCGATTATATAAGTTCTCCATCAAAAAATTGCAAAATTTTTCAAAATCAATTTTTAAAAAAATCGATATCACAAAAAAATTTGCTAAAAAATAATCACTCGATAATTTAGAGCAACCGTCTCTGATACCAATTTGATAATGTGAGTAGTCAAAAGGTATCGGATGGAAAAACTTTAAAAAAATCATGATCACTCGATAACTTGGAGCAACTTGCTTTGATACCAATTTGAGGATGTGTGATATCGATTATTTATGGAATTCACAAATTTCCAATATTAAACTTATTTAATTAGAGTCATCTTAAATCCAAATTAATTAAAACCCTAATCATACATCTATGATGATAAATTAAACATGCAGTCACAAATCAATGGACAAACAAAATTCAGGAAAAAAAACCCTTTCAGGTAAAACCTTTATTTCACTAATATAACGTAAATCGCAACTTACAAATTACAAGATAAATCTGCAATGAATTTCTCACAGAAAATCCACATAGACCGCAGCCTAATCAGTAAAGATTCCCGCAAGAACCTCAAGAATTGCAGGTTCTCCTTTAGTAGTGAATACCCTTGAGTATCACCAATGACCGTAGTTGTCAGGAAATAGCTCCCGCAAGAACTATCAATCTAGCAATAGAGATCTCCTTCTCTACAAGAAAAACTTCAGCAAAGATGTGCTTTGGGTTTCAAAATGATTCACAAAAGTATATTGGAAGTTTATTTGAATCAAAAACCTTAAATTTGACCCTAAAAGTGAAGACTAATATTCTGCAGATTTACAGTTGTCGTTTTGCAGAAGTCTTAATGAAAAGTCTTCCAAAGCAGGTATATATAGCAAAATAAAATTCTTGAGGCGGTAGAGGTTGTTCGAACGACTTCTTTTTGTCATTTGAACGACATTAGATGTCATTTGAACGACTCTAAAATGACTTGTTAAAATGTAAAACGATGTAGGGTCGTTTGATGCACATAAGGAACGACCTATCAAACGACATGTGATGTCGTTAGCTTATGTCATTTGAACGACATTGGCATGTCGTTTGAACGATAGAAGCAAAAAATAATATTTTATAAAGCACGCCTACAAGTCTTGCAAAAATTAGTTTTACTTAGAAAAATGTCTCATTTTGATAAAAAAAACAGTTTCGAAAAAGATCCCAACACTATCGTAAAACGTTTACGAAACTAAAACACATTCCTTACCAAAATCAGTCTCGTAGATGATCATTGTTGAAGAAACTTGATATTCGGATTCATCATCTTGAACAAATGATCGTAAACTTCCTTCGACTACGACATACACAATGTAAAATCAAGACGATGGAAATTATGTCCTTACAAGATTAATTTACCTTAATCTTATAAAAGACTTCATTTTTCTCATTTTATTATTTCTCACTTTATTTAACACACATGGTTCAATACTTGAAACCACTACATTTGGGTTAACCGTAAGCCACTACTTTACCGAAATTACCCTTTTCATTTTATCCAATTCACATTGGTATTTTCGTTGAAAACCACCCTTTCAACACACACGAACATCGTGTTAGAAAATACTCATTTAGACTTTGAAAACCTTTTACAACGCATTCTTGTGTTAATTATGGGTTTAACAACTTAGGTTGCTTAACCACCCATTTACCCACTTACTTTGAATTTTTCTTACCTTATGGACATTAATTAATTTACACATTTACTTGTCAATTTTACCTTTATTGGAACATTTATTAATTCATTTAAGTTAGGTTGTATTAACACATTTGACCGCACAACCCATTTCTTTACATGTTCCTTATTCATTTATCTTTTCTTGGAATCTTCCAATAATCGTATACTTTAACGAGCTCCACACCATTGGCTATGCGCACCATATGCTCTGGCCAGATGTTTTAAGTCTTTCACCCCCCTGACCCCTCCTTAATTATCCTGGTGTCATCCAAGTTCCTTTACATGTGTTTTAATATTTTAGAAATGTCCACATAATTTCACCTTTCCTTTTTACCCGGCCAAAGACAAAACTCGGGGTTACACCCCAACTTGTGATGCACTTTCAAATTTATCATTTCATGTCCTTTACACTTTAACCTTAATTTTTATTCCATAAATCATATTCATTTAGTATCAATTTGTGTAACATCTTTTTCAATATTTTTATTTCATGAAAATGTTCCACTTTAATTAAAATTACCATTTTACCCATTTCTTTCCAAATTCATTTTTTACTCCATTTTCACAAGTATTAAATTTTCCAAAACACTATTAAGTTTTTCACACTAACTTCTTAATGTTTTAACACCTTAACACCCTTTTTACTATGGAGTAATACTGTTTTTAATTGAAAACACCTTCATCTCATTATTTCTTTTCCAATTTCATAAGTGTTAACCTTTTTGAACATATTAAGTTATACACCAATTGTTCAATGTTTAAGCATTAACACTTACTCTACATCATTACTAACTATTTTTCCAAACTAGACATTTCTTTACTTTCTTTATTCAAGAAATCCAATTTCACTTAAAGACTAATTTTATAAGAAAATACCATTTCTTTTTGTCAACACAAGTAGTCTTACAACTTAATGTTCATCACACTTTTAATCCTTTTTTTCACACACCTTGAAGATGCGAATTTTCTATTTCCTTTATTCTATGTTTAAACCCAGCAAAATCTTCTTTAAACCTATTTATACATTTATCATCCAAATACTACAAGTTTATATACATGAGAAGATGAACTTTAAATCCTAAAATTCAATTAATTGGCTAACATACATTTCCTTTTAGACATTCATCATACTTGCAAAAATATACGTTCAAGGCATAAAGATATCTAATTTCTTCAAACTCAACAAATGTCCATTTTTCATAAAATCTTTTTTTTTTGCAAGAAACATTATTTCACCAATGTTTATCAAAATCAATCATTATTTTCAATGCTTAACATCAACATTTTCAGAAAATACACTATTTTCATAAAATACCAACTTTTAATATTTCAAAACTTTGAAATATTTATTCATTCTTTATTTTCAACAAAATAAAATTTTGGTCATTTAAGCTTTGGCCCCGATTTAATTCCTTGTAATGAGTCAAACCCAAGAAAATTAACTTTCTTAAGGTCTGCCCCCCATTTTTTACTTTCCGTCCATTCAGCCGTTAACTCCTATGTTTATTATCGATTATACCCTTACTTGAATACGGAGGCCAAACCTTAATTTAAAAAAACACCTAGAAATCTATTAAAAAGTCAAAAACTTAATAATTAAGAAATTAAATAATAGAAATTAAAAAAATGCTCAGAAAATAAATAAAAATCAAAAATAATGAAAAAAATACAAAAAATAAATAAAATAAATAAAAAATAGAAAATAAATATTAACCCCAGAATTAATTTTAAAAAACATCCGAAAATTTATTAAAAGGTCAAAAAATTATTAATTAAGAAAATAATAATAGAAAATTAGAAAAATGCTTAGAAAATTTAAAAAACTCCCAAAATGTCACATTTTACAAAATCTCTTAAGGATCTGTTTCATAAAATAAATATGTAGGGGATTGTTCGATATTAACTCAATTTCTAATTTGATATAATATGGTCCATTAACCCTATGCCCATTAAGGGGGAATTTTTTCTAAAAAACCACAAGATTTTTATTAAAAAGTCAAAAATTTATTAATTAAGAAAATAAATAGCAGAAAATTAAAGAACTCTTAGAAAATTAAAAATTCAAAAAAAACTAGAAAAAAAATTGTTTTACTTTTTTAATGTTTAAGAAAAACTGTTTAAAAAAATTAAAACTATTTTATAAGAGTAAAAAATATTTTACAAAGAATAAAAGGCTTTATTATATTAAAAACAGTTTTAACTATTAGCAAGTTCTTTAATAATTAAAAAATAATTTTTTACATTTAAAACAATTTATTATTAGAAGTATTTTCATAATTGCAAATTACTTTTTTTAATTAGCCTTAAGCTATTTTTTAATTGCAAATTGTTTTTTTTTTCAATGTATGCTATTTTTTTTATTTCTTCATCGTTTGTGTTTTTTTCAGGGAATGTATGGTAGGGTCAACAATTTGGGGCATTTTGAGATTCGGATAATAATATTTTGGGGTTTAACAATTTTGGAGGATTTATTTTCATTTGGTTTAGAAAAAAGGTGGTGGATCCATTCTTACTTGTCTTATCCGAGGGTAAAAATTGAGGATAAAAAATGGGGTCACTCTAGCTCTACTTTTATTAGTAGTAGTAGGGTTCTCAAAATGTGTAACGTATTCAAATGACACACTTGAAGAATGTTAAAATAATTTATTTAATATTCAAGTTTAATTGCACTTTATACCTTATATTTGAGAGGAGTCACTTTCTAATGTGATGCAACGCTAACCAACTTCGTGAAGAGATTTATTTTTTAAAACAAATAGTTAATTTCATCATTTAAACTTAATTGAATATAAAATAAAATTATTTTATTTATTTAGTTTTAACAAAAGGGTATATTTTGACTTAATTTGAGCATAAAATGGAGTGGTTAAAGTTTAAAAATAGTAAAAAATAGGACATGTTTGAGCTTTGATTTTTAGTAAAAAATTCTCCCTTAATGCACATAGCGTTAATGGACCATATTATATCAAATTAAAAATTGAATTAATGTCAAAACAATCCCCTACATGTTTATTTTATAAAAAAAAACTTAAAAGATTTTGTAAAATGTGACATTTTGAGCGTTTTTTTAATTTTCTGAGCACCTTTCTAATTTTCTGTTTTTTATTTTCTTAATTAATAAATTTTTGACTTTTAATAAATTTTTGGGTGTTTTTTAAAATTAATTATGGTGTTAATATTTATTTTCTGTTGTTTTTATTCATTTTCCGTATCTTTCTCATTATTTTTGGTTTTTATTTATTTCTGTTATTTTTTTATTTTTTTAGCTTTAATTTTACATTATTTATTTTCTTAATTACTATTTTTTTATTTTTTAATCAATTTCTAGGTGTTTTTTTAAATTAAGGTTTGGCCCCCATATTAAAGTAAGGATATAACAAGTAATAAAAATAGGAGTTAACGTTTGAATGGACAAAAAATTAAAAATGGGGGTCAAACCTTAAGAAAGTCAATTTTTGCGGTTTGACTCATTATAGAAAATTAAATAAGGGTCAAACCTTAAATGACCCATAAAATTTTACCCATGTTTTTATTCCATAAAAATGTTTATTATTTTCTACATATCAATTTCATTATTTAATCAAATGCACCATTCTCATGTAATCTAACTACAAGACTACAAATATTAAACATAGAGTATTAATACAAATATTAAACATAGAGTCTTTAACTAGTATGTGTGTATATATTTCATAATAGAGTTGATAAAAATATGAATTTGGGTTTTGGGAATTCTTGGATCAAATGGGTTTTTGAGAAATGAACTCATAGAAATTGATGTGTTAACATCCCTTATGAAATCTAGACAAAAATCTATGTGAATGGTGTAAATTATAGGGGAAAATTAGAAGAAATGGAGGTTAGGGCTTAATAAAGAAAAAGAGTAGATTTTCTTAGATAAAATTGATTAAAACCCCAAATTAATGGTTGTGTTGGGTACAAATAGGTTGGGAGATGTTTATTTTGTTGTTGGTTGTTGTTGGGAACCATTATAATGGGTTGGAGTTGTAAAAATGGAGGTTGGAGAAGATGAATACCCTCGACAGATTTCGGATCTGCGCAGGGCGAATCGATTCTCCCTTTCGGCGAATCGATTCGGGCATTGCAGGAGCCAAAAACAACCTTTTCGAATCGATTCGGTGGAGGGCGAATCGATTCGGTTCGGTCAAGCGAATCGATTCGGACCCTGCCGAATCGATTCGAACCTGTTATTTTGGGGGAAAAAATCCTTAGGCTTTTACAGAGAAATGGAGATAAATATTAGGGGATCCCATATAGAGTATAAGGACCTCTAGGAGTTTGAATGAGGGATGCGCGACCCTTAGAATTTATGGGAATAAAATCCGGGAGATAATTTGAAAGGTTGTTTGGGTAAGTGACACTCGATTTATTAATTCGGCGGATGCATATAGATATATTAAACGTGTAGAATATATATGTGTGTGTGTGTGTGTGTGTGTGTGTGTGTGTGTGTGTGTGTGTGTGTCGATTATATGAGATTAAGTCCGAAAATGCTAGTAGGATAAAATAAGAATACTAGCTAGATGTGATAGTCTATTATTCGAAAATAAGAAATGTAAGAACTGTATATCACAAGTGAGTGAATACTTATGGAATGAATATAAGCTGTGTGTATACTTATATTAATATTACAAATTAGTATGTTTGGATTTTGGCCTAATGTCAAGTAAGATATGCATAGATGGCCAGATTAAGGATATATATATATATATATATATATATATATATATATATATATATATATATATGTCATGATTATAAATATATGTGTGTGAATGGTAAATTTATGTGAAGCATACCCTTCCAGTGCTATCATGCAAAGTTGCGCGATGTGGGTGAGGCCCCTGGCTTGAGGAGCAGGTTGCATATAGTCCCCGGTCATAGTCGTCCATTTTTATATTTGTGTGATTTTATTCTAGTTGAAACGTGGTGGTTATGTTTCGTTTCACTTTCAGGTTCGAAACTATGACCGCTTCCCGTACGTTGTGATTTGGATTTTTACCAAGTCGGTGTGAGAGTCCAACCGCTGGTACCCAGGATGATATGTGAGTGATTCCCTCTGAGGGATGGTTATTTTACTTATATAGTGTGTGATATATAAGTATTGAAATACTTGATGTGTATAGTATATTATATATATATATAGATATATGAGATGTAAATATATATATATATATATATATATATATATGCTTGGATTAAGGTATGTAATTAACTATAGATATACTAGATGGGTATAGTATATCCTATATATATGTATATATTTGAGAAAAGAATATATGTATGGATTAAAATAAGGAAAAGAATTGGAGTTAAATTCAGGGTTATCCGGGAGTATAAAATCCGGAATAAGGGGTGATGTATGTATATAAGGTGAAAATAGTATATAAGAGATTAATAAAACTAAGATGAGATTAATGTAATAACTAAATATCGTTATTTTATATAAATCGGAAATATTAATAAAAGGTGAATTATAGTTTATAAGCTCTAGGGTAAGCTTAGGATAGTATCCACGCAGATTGTTGGGATAGTGTATGGAATTTGAATGTTAGCGAGACACTAGTTAGGAGAGGTAGCATAACTAGTATGGGTAAAATACATGCATTAGGTGCGCGCTGTTAGCTGAGGGGTGAGGAGTCTCTCATGAGAGTGTGAATCAATTTATATTTTGAGTATAACATAGAGTAAAAGTTATTGTAATTTATGCACTTGCTAAATATTTTTCAAACCCGGGCTCTGACCCGTTTCTATATCATTTATCTCTTTGCTATATATATATATATAGTCAGGCTCTCCAACATACCTCCTAGAAACATATCTAGCAACATACCCATTTTTTAAAATAGTAAAAAATAATAATTTTGAGATGATATTTTTTATATGGATTCATGATATTTTAGTGTGCCCCTATAAAAAAATCAACCGAAAATAATGTTTTTTGTTATTTTTAAAAAATAGGTAAAAAAACTGACATTTTTTACCCCATATAACTATCAGATTTTTTACCTATTTTGTAAAAATAACAAAAAAACATTATTTTGAACTGAATATTTTTATAGGGGCACATTGAAATATCATGAACCCATGTAAAAAATATCAACTCAAATTGCTTTTTACTATTTTAAAAAAATAAGTATGTTTAATGAGGTATGTTGGAGAGCCTCTCTCTCTCTCTCTCTCTCTCTCTCTCTCTCTCTCTCTCTCTCTCTATCTATCTATATATATATATATATATATATATATATATATATATAGATATACTTTATGTGTCCAGACACAGGGACGCCTAGATGACCACTTCTTTCGAGTCAGACGTGTTGCCATAGTTGTGGATGTGGGCAGGATTGCTTATAGACGCTTCTATCTTTGAGATCTAGATAAGAGGTATTGTTGTATAAATTCAGGCATGTTTCATAATTGATATCGGTTCTTTTATTTTAGCGATTTTATATTATGCACTTTCGATGTGGTTGTATCATGTTTAACGAGAGTATCGGTTATTTATACTATTTATTCCTTCCATTTATTATCATATTCCTGTGTGAATGAAGTTAATTATGCGTTATGTTAGAAAAGATTAGAAAGTTTAAAATTTGACACCAGACCTAATAGGTTATCAAAACTTAATATGGTTTTTCGACAATGATGCTGAGAATGAAACCACATGAGATTCCTGTTTAATTTGATATAGGACTGATCACCCGGTATTTTATTAGGCGGGGTGTCACAGGTGGTATCAGAGCATCAGGTTCTAGTGTCCTTAGGAATCTGTGCGGATGTACTACGCTTTCAGCGTTACCTTTTATTTGATGTTGAGCCCTACGTTTAGGATTGTTGATTCCTATGGTGAGATTTCGTTCTCCGGCTATATATATATATATTCGAGTGCCGAACTTTGAAGGATGTCAGACGAGGGCTATTGGGAGGATAGTAGGAGGCAGGGCTTAGTTGAGGTTGTAGAATATTTTGAGGATTATGACCGTAGTTACGGTCAACCCTAGTATTGCTCGGCAAGATAGAAGCTGTAAGAACTGCTAGGGTGCAGTATTTGATTTTCAAGTACTGCTACGGTAGAAAGTGGTGTCAAATTAGACTTACGCAGTGTGGTTGAAATGGGGGAGAATCAAATGGGTCATTGGAGAGGGCCATTGGTTTAATTTTAGAAATGTTGAGATTGTGTGTGTGCTAGCAACTGGAAGTTAGATATCCAGAGGCTCTAGCTTATGGCGAAGTGTGGAATACCTAGCAGTGAAGGTTTTAGGTAAAAAATAAATCTTGGCTCGTAGGAGCAAAGTTATGATGGTGGAGAGTTAACCACTACATTCTAAAGGTAAAATTTGATCTTAGTTAGGGTTTGACCGCAAGTTCCTTCATCAGTTATTCAGGAGGAGATGGGTACGCTCCATTTACAAAAATGAATTTATTGGTATAACGGAGTGTGTACCAGATGTGGTAGGTGTAATGGAAATATTAATGCTTCTTTGGGAAAGGAGCTAAAAGAATTGAAGGATTTAGTTGGAGAGCAAGACATGATGAAATGGTGTTAGTGAAACACCACAAGGGGAGATCCATTAGGGGACCCATTTAAATAATTCGGATAGCTGAATTCTTACCAAGTGACGGTGAATTCAGTGAGGGCGGTTAAAGCCAGTAGTAAGTTCCTTAGGGCCTTCGGAACTAATGAAACAACGAGGGTAGCCATCAAACTGGAGACTACCAGAGTTCGAGAGAAGGATAATTCTAATATGGTCAACATGACAGGAGATAAGTGGAAAATATGTAGAGATATTTTGTGGAGGAGTAGGATCACATTTGTTAAATTTTACCCGAAGCAGGGATAAGAGTATGATGCTTAGTAAGGGCATTAATTAAAGTAGTTTTGGTACGATTTGGACAAGTATGTTATGTCCGGGAACCATTTGATAAGCCAGGGTGATTGGAAAGGCGGGAATATGAGATTTATCCTCAGGAAGGAGTCGTGTTTTATGTTACGTGGATTAGTCGCTTTGTTTTTAGTAATGCTAGATTCACGTGTGAGATGACCTAAGTGCGTATATTGATAACATTTTTATTATGTGTATGGGTATGTTTTCCATGTTATTACGGGTCTATTGATAGTGGTATATATATTTGGATTGAGATCACTCGTTTCAGTGATGTATTATACGAGTATAATGTTATTTGGATTATGGTTTTATGATAATGGTTAGACCGATAGTGTGCGGATATCGCAAGTCCATCGGGGTTATTGACCTAGGGTAGGATATGTTATTTTGGCGATGCCTGACCTACGATAGGGTTGAGATCGCATTTATGTTACATGTTATCGATACTTCGAAGAGTATGGTTATCTCGAGATAATTGATTCCAGTGTGCAGGGACTTTATGAATAAGATTCGAGGTATATTGGATTCACTGTAGGGCTGAGAGATTTAGCTCGTTATTATGTTTAGCGCTCAGAACTTGGTGATAGAAAAAGCGCGTTGTTATATCCCTCTTTTAGAGATGTGGGAGTTAAGATTGATATTTATATGTCTGAGGACAGGATTTAGGAAGTCCCAGTCGTGTAATTGATGTTTATGGAATGTGATTATCACTAATGATGAGTGATAATGAATTTGGGGAAAAATTCTTGTTTAATTGAGATTGTGGGATGAAATACGCATGAATTCTGATAAACGTCATGAGTAGAAAGAGATGGGAATTTAGGGGTACTAATTATGGACTAAGGACCTAATGAATTTTTTTTATGACCGATAATGCTAGATAGTAGTGTATCGGGAGGGTTTCTTATTTGGATTTCGCTTTGCGAGACGTCCCATGCATGAAACTTAGCTCAATATTGGTAGTGGAGAGATGTTTGGCTATCAGTCCACGAGTTTGGTGCCTCGGTCATTATACAAGTATGCAGTTATTACTGCAAGTTAGAAGTTACATTTCGAGATGAGTCTAGTGAAGTCGGTAGTGCTATGGTAAAGTACTGAAGTCGTAACCCCGAGTAGAAGAATGGGACAATGCTGAAAAGGCTTAAATTTTGATTTAAGGGGTGATTGAGAATACCCAAGTATCATAACCACACTATAAGTTCGAAGGCCAATATTGGAATGCGAGTGTCATAGGATATTGTGTGTTACACGTGAGGTGTATTTGATATATATGTCGATGTGAGCGGATTACCGAGTGTGAGGCCTCCTTTGTTAGCTAATTTCATAATCGTCCGAGTGAGAAGGACGTGAGACAAGATTTGTGATATTTATGCCCGTGGCATAGTTATAATAAAGTCGAACTTATAGGATGGGTTAAGCGTCATACGAGAAAGATGATGATCCAAGTATATGTGTACGACGAGAGTAGCACGCTTTAGATGGAACGAAAGGTTATTGAAAGCCATTAAATAGGATGTCTCCTGAGAAGAGGAAAATCCAACTATTTTGGTAAATATAGGGCGGAGTCCTACTCAGTTGAATGTTGAGATTAACTTGCGCGTAAGCTATATGGTGATGCCAATAAGGTAATAAATGCCCAGAAATGCACATTTTGGCGAAAGGTGCACGGGACAAAACTTTTGGTATGCCCTGGAGAATAAAGGGAGTATTAGTATCACTTATTGTGAGATGTTATAAGTGGAAGTTGGTGTCGAGCATGACATAGTGAATAGTCTCCAGGATTGCACCAGTGCAAGGTGCTGCTAAGTATTGTTGCGAATCAGGATGAAATCTTTGAACCCCACCCCGATAGGGGATTCCAGGGAACAGTGGGGGACGACGTTTAATTTGGGTAAGATAAGATCTGATGAGTTGCCCATAGGTGATTGACAACTAGTAAAGCGATATGAATGCAAATTCGTGGTTTTTTTCCTCCAATAACTGATATAGCTTGTAGGTGAAGTAAAGCATAGTACGGTAATTGGGAGGAGAAATCTCCAATGGTAGAGTTGCGTATAACTCTCGAACCTGATTGTTCTGGATAAGGAGCTTATTGAGGTTTTGAATGGAAAACATTAGCTTTCTCCCTCTAGTTGTTCAGAGGTGAGCGAATAATTAGATTTTTGGATTGGACGAGAGTTAGAATCCGATGATTTATGTGGATTACCCACAACTGTTTTGGATGACTTGTGACTGTCGTAAGAGTTAGGTTATCATGAATTGATGTTTGGAGGACCAATTGGGTGGTCAAATGGTTACATATTTTCTCTCAGGATAGGATTTTCGCATTGGGATGAATGCAGGAAGCTGGCACGTAGTGATGTGCGGCCTTCCAATATTAAGGTAATAGAGCCAGTAAAGTAAAGGTTCATATTATTCGAATGATTGTGGTAGAAGCACGAAGTGTGATGTGCTACTTTTGGGGTGCGACACTATGAATGATGGATTGTATCAGTATCAAGAGAATGGAATCAGCTTGCTTTGAAACTAGGGGCAATAGTGATAGAGCCTCACTTTGAAATTGATTTTTGAGTACTTGTAAGATGAGTTGTGGTAAAGATCCTCAGTCTAGTAGTGGCTATATCTGAATTTCGAGGATAAAATTCTTTTGTGGGGGGAAGTATGTAATACCCCGTATATTTATGGATCTTTAAATTACTTAAGTAGGGGTAATTTAATAATTTGAGGATTTAAAATAAATATGATGGATTGTAATTAAAAGGTGCATAAAAGCGGTAGGTGATGTTAATTTATTCAAGAAAAAACGTGTGGAGGTGTGTTGAGTTTAAGATGTGAATTTTTTATAAGTAACTCGGATGGGAATTTCGAGTGCGCGGTTGGTCTCGAAAGGGCCGAGATAATAAGAATAGAGTACCCGGGGATTATGTTTAGGTTCTGGGGACTTTTTGGACTTGTAGGAACTCGAAATTGTGTATACGAGTCAAATTTGGGTTTAATAAGTGAAAACCCCTTATTTATCCCTTATAAGAGAACGGGAGAGAGGGAGAAAGAAAGAAATAAGAGTAGAAAGGAAGGAAAAGAAGGAAAAGAATGAGAAGAAGAAGAAGAAGAAGAAGAAGAAGAAGAAGAAGAAGAAGAAGAAGAAGAAGAAGAAGAAGAAGAAGAAGAAGAAGAAGAAGAAGAAGAAGAAGAAGAAGAAGAGAAAAGGAGGCAGAGCTCCAGCGGATTCGAGGCAGGATCTTCGGATTTTATCCACCCAGGCAAGTGTTTAACTTGTTTGAATTAGTATGTGTGCATATATTTCATATTAAAGTTGATAAAAATATGAATTTGGATTTTGGGGCTTCTTGGATCAAATGGGTTTTTGAGAAATGAACACATAGCAATTAATGTGTTAATATTCCTTATGAAATCTAGACAAAAATCTATGTGAATGGTGTAAATTATAGGGGAAATTGGAAGAAATGGAGGTTAGGACTTAATTAAAAAAAAGAGTAGATGTTCTTGGATTAAATTCATTAAAACCCCAAATTAATGGGTGTTCTGGGTACAAATAAGTTAGGAGATGTTTATTTTGTTGTTGGTTGTTGTTGGGAACTATTATAATGGGTTGGAGTTGTAAAAATGGAGGTTGGAGAAGATGAATACCCTCGGAAGATTTTGAATTTTAATAGGGAGAATCGATTCGCCCTTTCGACGAATCAATTTTGGCATTGCAGTAGCCAAAAATAACCTTTTTGAATCGATTCGATGAAGGGCGAATCAATTCGATCAAGCGAATCGATTCGGACCTGCCGAATCGATTCGAACCTGTTATTTTGGGGGGAAATTCCTTAGGCTTTTACGGAGAAATGGAGATAAATATTAGGGGATCCCATATAGAGTATAACGACCTCTAGGAGTTTGAATGAGGGATGCGCAACCCTTAAAAATTATGGGAATAAAATTCGGGAGATAATTTGGAAGGGTGTTTGGGTAAGTGACACTCGATTTATTAATTCGGTGGATACATATAGATATATTACGCGTGTAGAATATATATATATATATATATATATATATATAGACACTCCATTCCGTTACCCCTAACTTTCCTTAGGTCCCTAGTACCTCCCTTCATCACTACAAACCCAGGTCATACCCCGAGTACCGACCTGGAGGCCATCGGCACTCCCCGGCTCTGTTTGACCAAAAAGTCAAACTCTTCATCTCGATCGAAATTGAATGAATCTTTGAAGGGCACTGAATCCCCTTTCCAAAGTTCCGTCCCGTGCGCGATTTCGACTTACCATGCGGACGAACGATCCGTTTTTATCCGAAACTTGACCCAAAGGCCACCGGGCGCTCCCGGGATCTGTTTGACCTAAGTCAACTCTTCAGCTTGACCGAGGCTGGATGAATCTTTGAAGGGCACTGAATCCCCTTTCCAATGGTTCATCCCGTGTGCAATTCTGACTTTTCACACGGACGAACGATCCGGTTGACTCCAAGAGGTCACCGAATGCTTCTCGAGCCCGGTAGACCAAAGTCAACTCTCCAAACCGGGTCAAACTCTTTGGAATGTCGAATTACATCTCCTAACCTTTCCAACGGTCCACCCCGTGTGTGATTTGGACTTACCATGCGGACGAACGATCCGTTTGCGTCCGAATGATTCCCCGTCCAATGGACCGACAAATGCTTCCGAGCCATATTTGACCCAAAGTCAACTCTCGAACCCGGGAGTGGTCCAAAGGACTTTCAAAGGTATATGAATTAACTTTCCAACGGTATGTCCCGTGCATGATTCTGACCAACGGTTTGCCCTCGACAGTCGATTTTCTGAAAAATCCTGAAGCGCACTGCCAAATGGCAGGTTCCAGACCCTGCTATCGGCACCTGCCGATAGGCATGACCAGGTCTATGCCGATCGGCAGTGACCTGAGCCTATAAAATAAGGCCTTCACCTCATTTGTAAGGAGATCCCAGATCTGATACAAATCACTCTCAGCGAATCCCAGAAACCTCTCTCGAAGGCAGCGTGATTTCAACATCCAAATCCCTTTTTTACCTCCACTTTTCATCATCCTTTTCATCAAACTTGATGAATTAACCACTCTCTATCATTATCCAAGTGCAAGGGTTGCTTTTCAACATTCAATCTCAAGCTCAAGGTCTCCAAGGAGGTCCAACTTTCTCACCTTTCTCTTCAAATTCTCTTAAATTTACAATAACTTGTTTTATTATTTAGCACTTTTTATTATCTCATTTACCACATCCTAATATACTTTTTTATTTAGTATTATTGCACATCTCTTATTTTCATATAAATAAAACCCAAAAAACAAGAAAAATAGGGTTTGCTCATAAATTCCAAATAGGGATTCTCATACTTTTCTCACACTTTTCTCACAACTAAAGCACTTTTTCCTACACAGACACACACACACACTCACAAATAAGAGATCCCCCATTTGGATTTATGGGATAAACCCGACCCCTCGTTTTGTATGCGAACTACGTGGACTTTGATGCCTTTATAGGCTACGTAGGCATCTCGGGGTAAAACCCGAGACTCGAGTCCTTTTTCTCATTTTTTCTCTCATTTTCGATCTTCTCTAAATCCAATTTCCTTATAATCTATATACTTTCTCTTAGTGACGTATTACTCCATATGTGTTATCGTTCCATTATAACAATCAACGTAAGGGTAATCACATAAATCTTATTTTCTAATATTATTCTTATATCTTCCTACGGATGACTCGCTTTATCTCTTCCATGATACAAGTCGAGGATTCTTATTTCCACTATATATATACACATGCACACATATCACGGGGAAAAATAAAGAAAAATATCAAATATCCATGAGAGACCGAAAGGGCGGAATGGGTGCTTAACACCTTCCCATCTCGTAACTAAGCCTCCGAACCCTTCTCGAATTATTTTGGTTTCTCATGCACCAGTATGTCTTTGGATGCCATCCTTCGGGATGGCTTCCCCTTTTTCTTTTATCTGTTTTGAGTAAAATAGATTGACGACTCTAAATCTCTCTACATTTTTACACCTCATCTCAAACGACGTCGGTCGAAGCGCTCCCAAGAGGGATGCACGGGACCCGAGGATCCTTCCTCCGCGGGCGAGGATCAGGGATGGCCACAGTGGCGACTCTGCTAGGGATATGTGTGTTTTGAGGGATTGACTCTATTTACATGCATGCTATATTTGTTTATATTTCCCCTATAATTGCATGTTCCCCCTTTTCCATGTGTATCCCATGCTTATGCTTCTGTTCACACACTTGTAGAAAATTCTCCATATACACTTCACACCACGTGCACCTAGGATCACATATATCCCCATGTTGCACACATCACCCATCCATACTTAGTGTACCTTTGATACTTGTACTTTGCTTCCTGTTTGGCATAATCAAGAAAGGCATTCTCATCATAAGATACTAATAAAAGAATCATGCATGATTCACATGACATCACCAAAGAGCATTGTTATTGACCAAACTTTACCCAATAACGGGAGGGTCACTTCATGATGGGCGCTGGTTCGGCAGGGCACAGTTAGCCTAAGCGATATGACTCTCACCTTCCATTGGCCAAGTACCTTCGACGTATATCGAACGGTTTCCCCGCATCATACCGCTTGACCGAAGTCTTAACGGGAGGTATATCGCAGGGAATTCATTCACGTACGCCGAGTATATTGAATTCGCTCTCACACGTACCGTCTCCATGAGGTATATAGTGAGGCAGTTCACGTACACTCAGGTATATCAAATGGCTTGTCCACACGTACCTATTTCCCATAAGAGCAAGACGTATCTCGTGGAAGCCCATTCCAGTTCACCCAACTAACTGCATACCCGCATATAGGTGTCAAACCTAGGACACGCACTTTAAATTACCGGTTTCGACCTGAAACTCTGCCGAAATTCTGGGTCAGCCTGCCGCCCAAACTTTTGCACATTTTTAAAATGGGATCCTATCCGTGAGACTGGTTACAAGTCCATCCATAGCTTCGCATATATTAAAAATCCCACTTTTCCAGGCTCGGGTCCCATCCGGCATTACATTTAAGAGAATTAAATACAAGTGAGAACATAATAATCATGCTGAGTTCCGTATCTAAAAAAATTTCTCCCTTCTTTATCAAAAATCTAAAAACATTTCTCCTTATAGTTTCTTCTCCTTTTTCTCAAAAATAAATACCATTCTACGCCTTCTCAGGTCGATCGCAAGCCCTTGGCCTGGCTCCCTATTGGCTTCGGTCTTTAGTCAAATCACCCTGGAGTTTCATCCGTTCCTATACTACTTCTTTTGAGTCCAGAATCCATCCACTTTCCATGGAGAATACAGATCAAATACCAGTTATGCAGTCGGATCTGACGACAGTCCTATCTCAGCTCGTGTCCAAGATTGACAACCTCCAAATTAAGGTTCGAGAGATACAATGAAATCAGGTTCCTATTCCTCAAGAGCTCGAGGCCCTATTCCCTCATGATACAGGTCCACCTGAGCCTATCTGGGTTCCCGAAGAATATCATCATGCTCCACATGCCCCTCCTGTCAATGGGCCACCGCCTACCCAGCTTCCGATGCTAAACATTGCCCAGCCTGTGGCTAACTTGCCTGTGGTCATTAATCCAAAAGAGGAAGAGTTGAATAAAGTCAAAGAGGATCTCAAGATGCTCACTAAGAAGTTCGACCAAGTCAGAATCTCTGGGAATTACATGGACTACATCCACATGTCTCCTTATCCTAACGCGAGGTTACCTGAGAAGTTCAAGATGCCAAATATCGAGAAGTTCGGAGGGAGTGGACCCCCGATTGTTCA
Organism: Sambucus nigra; assembly: GCA_949130495.1. Taxonomy (NCBI): domain Eukaryota; kingdom Viridiplantae; phylum Streptophyta; class Magnoliopsida; order Dipsacales; family Adoxaceae; genus Sambucus; species Sambucus nigra. The sequence goes on along the minus strand of OX422222.1, from coordinate 89,535,285 downwards.
TCTTTGCAGTTATCATCATTCCATGACTCTACTAGGGGCTTCTGAAGAAGTGATGGCCCAATTGTTTCAGCAAACTTTGAAGGATAGTTCCCTCATATGGTTTTTATCTCTTGAGGAATCCAGAATCCGTAGCTGGGAGGATGTAGCCTGAGAATTCATGTCGCAATACAAATACAACGAAGAGCTTGAGGTCACCCGTCGTGATTTAGAGTTGCTCAAATAGAATCATGGAGAATCAGTCAGTAACTTCATAACCCAGTGGAGAGAACAGGCAGCTACCATGACCAATCGACCATCCGAGGAAGAACAGGTCAACATAATAAAGAAGAATTTCTTACCCCATGTTCGAGCGACGACGGGAGGATAATACTATCCCCACTTTCGAGATCTCAGAGAGGCTGGAGTAGAAATCGAGGAAAGCCTTGTTAAAATAGAGGTTGAGCCGAAGAAGGTGTCCGAGCAGTTCACCCCTAGAAAGTATGACAAGCCTGCCAGTGCTACAGTCTCAACCATCAACAACATCTCTAAACCAACCACATCATGGGCACCAGAAAGTCACCCTACCCCCATTCAAAGGGAATACACTGAGCTCCATGCTGCCCTCTCCAAAGTTTACCAAGCTCTGTTAAGCCGAAACCTCATAAAACCCTTGGATCCACGTCCATTGCCAAATCCACTCCCAAGAAACTTCAAGGCCTATGCTCATTGCGCCTTTCACCAAACTACCGGTCATACCACCGACCAATGCTTTCACCTTCGAAACATAATCCAAGATCTCATTGACCGGGGTACCATCGCCCCACCAGTCAATCCTAAGCCAAACACTACTCACAACCCACTCCCAAATCATGCCAATGCCATCTTCTTAGAAGAAAATCCATATTTTGATCCCTCATCTCAAATCACACCCATGTACTCTCCTAAACCACTTCAAATTTGCCCATATTTCCTCATACACCCTACTACCCTCACTGATCAGGCACTGTCACTCCTGACGAGAGCATGTATCGCTGTTTGTACCCATTTTGAAAATGGAAGTATGGAATTATCAGAAGTGTTAAACCAACTCCTAGAGTTCGGGCTGAAATTGCCCTCACAAATGGTCATCGATTGTCAAAGGTTCAGTACACTGTTCATGGAAGCACGGAAATGGGCCCGAGATTCAGACAAATGGGTGGTACCAACCAACGAAGTCAGCCTAGATGATGTTGTCCAGATTATGGCAAAATTATTCGGGAAAACCAACAGCATTTGTAGTACACCGAGTTACTTAACACTCTAAAGCTACAAGGGAGCTTGGTCCCTTCAATCACATATATCCCCACAGAATGGGAGGACCTGTATGAAGAAGCCGTTGAAGTTGTGGAATGCATTGACTTACATGGAAAAATGGAATTATTACCACCGGATGGGGGGAAGAATTCGAAGATTCGAATAAAGAACAAGCTTCAGGAAGAACTGGCCCAGTAGCCGACATATGTGGGATGATATCATTTGAATAACTCCTCGGAGAAATAAGTAGGGTGACAGAACAACTTGGGATTGATAAGAAATGGGATTCATATTCTTCCCTTCTTCAGTAAATCACATGACTAGATCAGGGAGGCATTACCAGGTTCCAAACTCACTACCAGCAAATGACAAAGGGAAGGGCATTAAAAACCTTCCTATGCCAGAGATGACCATCAAGGAGAGCAAGATCCTCGATCAACTGAAGAAAACTCAAGCTAACATCACTCTATGGGGACTTTTTATGTCTTTCCAGCTACACAGAAATGCTTTAATCAAGCTACTCACTGGACCTACAGTTCCACCTTCTACCACACCAGATGAGGCGGTAAATCTGGTCGGATCTTTGACCTCTACCCGAATGCTATCATTTTCTGAAGAAGAAATCCCCAGAATTGGGCCGAATCACAATCATGCACTCAACATCTCCATCGAAGTTATGGGGAAGGCCATGCCACTCTCACTTGTTGATAACGGATCAGCCTTGAATGTTTGCCCTCTGAGAACATTCAAGTGTTTAGGCCTGAAAGAAAGTGACCTCGCTCTAACCTCCACCGATGTACGTGCCTATGATAATACCCATCGAGAGGTGATGAGATCCATAAAACTTGTAATAGGGGTTGTCCCTATAAACCCTGTCGTTGAAATCCAAGTCATAGACATCCCAGCTTGTTTTAACCTGTTACTCGGACGACCCTGGCTCCACAGTATCAAGGGTGTGTCTTCCTCACTCCATCAGAAATTAAAGTTCTTCATCGACGGGCGAGTCATCACCATTTTAGGAGACGAAGAAAATACCTAGGGTGCAAGCACCAGCAGTCCCATCCTTGAGATACAGTACGGGTCAAATGATATGCTCCTATCAGGATTCCGAGTTGAGTCACTCCTACTCCCGGCAGGGGACAGTTTCAAAGAAAGGGTTTGTCCAGAATATGACACTCATGGCAATGTCAATGTGATTTAGATGTTCAGAAATATGCACTTCATACCCGGACTGGGGCTAGGGCAAAGGCAGCAAGGAATACTTGAGCCCATCAAACTAAAGAAAGCTTTTCCTCCTTGTGGCTTGGGGTATCAACCATCAGAACAAGAGCTCGGAATGATCCACCAGTCTTGACCAAAGAGAATATTAGACTGCATTTGAACTATCCCAGGAGACTCCTTGAATGGACGATTCATCAAAGAAGCGAAGACTTTCCCTTTTGCGATTTTCTAGAAACATGATATGACCACACAGACAAAAAGATGAAGCCTGGAATGGAGATCTTTTTCTAAGATAGCTACCCATGGGCTGAAAGTTTCCAACACCGCGTACAACTGCTCATCAAAGATACCGAAGAAACTGAGGAAAGTGATTCCGAAGATTCCTTCAACTTGCGGACACTGAGGCTGGCACTCTGCATGGTTCGTTCAGGCACTACATCAATGGATCCATCCCATCTGATTAAAGATGCTGATGCACCCCTCCTCAACTAGCAAGCTATGCCAGTTCTACCTCTTGAATCTTCCCTAACCCCGATGTTTACCCTATTTCCTCTTCTGTTGTCTATCCTGGTTCAAATGTAATCGAGACCTCTTTTGATAAGGTTCTCAATGCTATTTTTCCTATTAATGAAATAAACGAAGATTTTGAGTATCTTGCTCTGCCTTACATTAACTTCTTGGATTCTAATCAAACTTTTGATGATGATGATTTTGCAAATGAACAATTCTTAACTGATCTAAATAAGGTTAATAATAAATAACATAATCGCATTTAAGTTAATGAAGAAGAGACTGTTGTTATTAATCTCGATTCTAGTAGCCAATTGTGCGAGATTAGGATAAGGGACACCCTTGACGAGCATGAGCGCGCATAACTCGAAGAATTGCTGAAGGAATTCATGGATGTCTTTGCATGGTCGTATGATGATATGCCCGACTTTGATCCTGAAATAGCTCAGCACGAGATCCCCACTCTCCCAGATTACAAACCAATTAAATAAAAATTGAGAAAACTCCACACTGAATGGTCGCTCAAGGTCAAAGAAGAGGTGGTCAAACAGTTGAATGTGGGCTTCATTCGCGTGATCGAATATCCCACATGGCTAGCCAACATAGTACCTGTGCCAAAATCAGGGGAAGGTTCGAATGTGTGTGGACTACAAAGATTTAAACAATGCTCTCCAAAGGATGATTATCTGCTACCCAATATCGACATGATCATGGACAACACAGTCAGTCATGCTCTCAAGTCATTCGTCGACGGTTTTGCCGAATACAACCAAATAAAGATGCACCCAGACCACCAAGAAAATACCACATTCATCACCCCCTGGGGAACCTTTTGCTACCCCGTTATTCCATTTGGTCTCAAAAATGCTGGGGTTACCTACTAAAGGGCTACCACAACCATCCTGCACGATCTGATTCATAAAGAAGTCAAGATTTATGTGGATGATATGATTATCAAGGCCAAAACCAGAGAAGGTCATATTCTCGCTCTCCGAAAGTTCTTCGAACGACTGCGACGGTATCAGATGAGACTCAATCCTCAGAAGTGTGTCTTCGGCGTTACAAAGGGAAAACTCTTGGGATTCATGGTAAGCGAGAAGGGGATAGAAGCAGATCCTGCAAAGCTGAAGGCCATACTTGAGATGCCACCGCCTCGAATAGAGAAAGAAGTCCGAGGTTTTCTTAGGAAATTACAATATATCAGCCGATTTATCAGCCAGCTAACCTCAGTCTGCGAACCGATCTTCAATCTCCTCCAAAAGTATTCAACGAAGGTTTGGAATGAGGCCTGCCAAGAAGCTTTTGACCGAATCAAATAATATCTTACCCAACCTCCAGTACTCATGCCACCACAGCCTGGTCTCTCTTTACTCCTATACCTAACCATAACCGACACTGCAGCTGGGGTTTTACGAGCCCCATACCTTGAAGACTCCCACAAAGAAAGAGCCATCTATTATGCCAGTTGCAAATTGGTCGGGTATGAGGTCAACCACACTGCTTTGGAAAAGGCGTGTGTCGCACTTATTTGGGTCACCCAAAAGTTACGACACTATATGCTCGCCTTCCCCATCAAACTTGTATCTAGAATGGATCCCATCAAATACTTGCTTGAGAAACCCGCCTTATCCAGTCGAATGGCCCGATGGTTGATGCTCCTAACCGAGTTCAATATCGTTTACGTCACACAGAAAGCAGTTAAAGGAAGAGCCATCTCTGACTACCTCGTTGATTACCCCGTAGAAGAAACAAATGTCTGGATCTCCGAATTCTCTGCACCGCTCAAGACAACCTTCGATGGAAAATTTTCTTTGACGGTGCTTCCAACAAAAAGGGATATGGCGTTGGGATACTTCTGATCGCCCCAGATGATTCTCACACCCCCATCGCCATTAAATTAGATTTCCCTTGCACCAATAACATAACAGAATACGAGGCATGCATAGTAGGCCTCAAAGTTATTCTTAAGAAAGGTATTCAATACCTTGATGTCTACGGGGATTCTGCCCTCATCATCGATCAAGTGCTCAGAAAGTGGAAAGTCAAGGACGAAAAGCTCCAACCCTTCCATGCCCAATTAGAAGAGTGAGCCTACCGATTCTGAGATATCACCTTCCATTACCTACCTGAGTAAAGAATAACCTAGCCGATGCTCTAGCTACCTTAGCCTCCATGGTCGACATGCCCGAAGGAATAACAATGAACCCCTTCATAGTTTAAAAGCAAGACAAACCAACCCACTGCTACCATATTGAGCTTGTCTCCACCGAAGACCCCGAACTAACTAGTTACTGGTACTATGATATCTGGTGCCTCCTCAAACATGGTAGGTATCCCGAGGGTTCCAATAGAAAGATCGAACAACCCTCTGAAGACTGGCCACCCAGTACATCATCTCTCATAAAGCTCTACTCAAGAGAAACTTCGATGAAACTCATCTACACTGTATCGCAGGGACTGGGATTGAGAAAATAATGCAGAAAATCCACAGCGGGGAATGCGGGGCCCACATGAACGGTCACATTCTTGCCAAGAAGATCATCTGACAGGGATACTACTGGACCACCATGGCCCAAGACTACACCGCCTATGTCCGGAGATGCCTCAAGTGCTAACAGTTCTCCAATCTTCAACACTTGCCTCCTCGAGAATTATACAACATGATCTCTCCCTGGCCGTTCTCCACCTGGGGTATCGACATCATAGGAAAGGTTACACCAAAGGCTTCAAACGGACATGAGTTCATCCTGGTTGCCATCGATTACTTCACCAAATGGGTCAAAGCTGAGTAATACGCAATACTGAATGCCAAGAAAGTGACTAAATTCCTCAAGAAAAATATCATCTGCCGATATAGGGTCCCACACGAGCTAGTGTCAGATAACGGGTTGCATTTCGAAGCAGAAGTCACAGAAGTAGTCAACGAGTATGGGATTCAGAGACATAAATCTTCTCCCTACCGACCTCAGACCAATGGTGCAGTTGAAGCCGCCAACAAGAACCTCAAAGCTATCATCAGCAAGATGACCGAAAGTTGTAGGGATTGGGCCGACTGGATCCCGTACGCCCTTTGGGGCTATCGAACCTCAATCCGAACCTCTACTGGGGCTACCCCTTAATCTCTGGCCTACGTCATGGAAGCAGTCCTACCTGTGGAGCTGGAAATACCCTCGCTACGCGTCATGCTCGAAAGCAAAGTTAGCGAAGAAGACTGGTTCCAAAGTCGTCTTGATGAGCTAGCCCTCCTAAATGAAAGAAGATTGAAAGATCTTTACCACATACAGGGGTATCATCGCTGAATAGCGCGATCATTCAACAAGAGAGCCAAGGACCGTGGTGTTCGAGAGGGGGACTTAGCCCTCAAGGACATATAGAACCCATTTGGGGCCCCGGAGGGAAATTCAAGCTCAATTGGAGCGGCCCCTACATTGTAAAGAAAATCTTATATGGCGGTGCTGCCATGCTCACTAACCTAGATGGCGAAGATATGACTTGCCCAGTCAACCTGGAATATCTCAAGAAATTCTGCCCCTAGTCCGAAATCTCGGCGCGCTACGACTCTTCTCATCCCCCTTCTATTCTAAAAAAAAATAAATTAAATTAAATTAAAAAAAAACTCTCTTCATTACCCTCTACCCAGAACTACGTGGGCCTGATCCTCTGCAAAAACTATTTTCAAACAGATAAAAAAAACTTTTTAAAAACCCCAGAGGTACGTAGGCAGCTCATACACCTCACATGAGTGCGGCCCTTTCTTTTCACAAAATACTATTCGTTTCTCACCTCCGAGAACGGCGGTTCATTCTAACAAATACTTGAACAAAAGGATTATGTATGCCTTAGCGATCAGTATAGATAATTCAAAATACAAAATTCATCTAAAGGCACAGCTGGATGATCGGAAACTTGTTTATTTCATTGATAAGAAATTACAGTACGGATTACATAAGAAAAGGAACGAATAACTCCCTTCCCACTACTACAATAAAAGCCAAATAAAATCCCTACATCTATTACACAAATAAACTCTCCAAGAGTCCTACCCACGGCTACCAGAGGAGCCTGCACCCTCATCATCTACATCCTGAGGTCCCCAAGTTTCCCCTGCCTGAATAGAGTGCCTCAAACACTCCATGGACCGATGAGCCCGAACCATCTTTGAAAAGACCACAACGCCCCCTTCCATGGCGTTAGATAAAACAAACCATCTTTGTCCAGTCTCCACTGCCAACATCTTGCTGACTACTTTCCTCCACAACCATTTTATATAATCTTTGGGGACATGCCAAACCTTCCCGACAGACTGAGAGGGACGGGTCGACAGACGTCGATTTTCCCATAGAGATCCAAGCAACAGACGCAAGCGCTCAGTCAAATCTTCTACCGAAAAGAAATTTAGTGTCAGAGGTGGCACAACCTGTGCCCAGCCAAATTGGCACAGAAGTCCCCAAGGGAAATAAAATGAGGTCTGCCTGAGACCAACCAGCCGCACATATGAATACTCTCCTAGCTCCAGAACAGGCTGCAACTGCCCCCACCAAGGCATTGACCAATACAGACCAGAGCCCCACATTCCATAAGCCAATTCTCCCAACTCTCAACATACAGGCCAATGTTGATGAAGTGGCGCGAAAAGAAGTTGGGTACCGCCGACAAGGGATATTCTCGAGGAGTCGCCAAGAGGAATCTTTCAGATAACCACATGAACAGCATCACGGGGCTACCCCTCAAAAAGTCAGAGCGACCTTCTTTCCAGGCTATTCAGGGCCTCCGCCAGTATCACCGCCGCAGGATTACGACGGTATGACATCCACGAAGTAATGGTTACAAGTTGCGGATCCACCTGTAGTTCTCCAGTCACCAATAGCAATTTTGAAACCAGGCCCAGAACAACGGCTTCAGCATAACCAGCATCACCTACATCCCGCGAATGCACGGACTGCAGCACCGCTGGGAGGGAGATCATCCCTCCAGCAACCAATGATCTGGCCGCCGAAGGCGAAATGCGAAGAAGCCTGGCCAACAAATCCCTGGGAGACCAGGAAAATTCGGGCAAAGCCACAGCAACACTGGGATTTACACCCAGCATGGCGAAAAACTCCTCGTAGGTAGGACAAACTTCATCCAACCCAAAGCAGAATCCATGGTCTTCGGGGTACTAGAATTGTACCGCCGCTATCAGCACGTTCCACTCAATAGGCCGATTGCGCCACAAGGAGACTCGACGCGTGTTGAAAGTATCATAGTCGATATTATAAAAGCACATGGATTACAAGGCTTCGAGGTAGTTAGCAAACTCAATGCTACTAGGGAGAGCCATCTTGTAAGACTAGGAGATAATGGGCAAGTAGGTAAGAATGCAAAGGTGTGACGAAAACACTCCACCCTTACCCCTTTTTATACTTGAGAACCCTCACAAGAGACATAATCCTTGCAGAAACCGGAGGGAATCCTACCCCACAAGGTACCAAAGATTGAAGAGGGTACCAATCAAAGCTTTGAATTAATGGGACTGGATTGAATTGTCGATAGGTAGGTTAGGGTGCTTACCGATCGACAACCCCCCATTTTTAGAAATCTCCATCTTTTCCTCTTTTGTCAAATCAGAAAACTCAATAAAAATAAATTAGTATTCTCAACAGAATTTCAAAATCCCTTTTTCTCCTTATAAAATTTCCCTTTTTAAATCAAAAACTTTCTTTCAAAAAAATTCCAAAAATATTCCTTTTTACGGTCTCAGCGGCAAAGTAAAAAGAGCATGTGCATGCATTCATCATTAAATAAAAGATAATAAAAAACTCCATTGCATTTCATCTATTTGTGTTCTGTGATACATCAATTTTGTAGGAAATAAAAAAGAAAAAGCAAAAACAATGGGACTCAGCCCGAACCCACATTCTCTCTCTCTCTCACTAAGAGCTCCCACCCCTGCGACGTGCTCTCTTTCCCCTACGACGAGACGATGCACCACCACTACCCAAGTCAGAGTCCTCTCCGAACGAAGCAAACGGCACCAAGCAAGAAAGAACAGTAACCGCATCCCGAATATGGGCAGTCACTGAAGATATCCAGTCTCTGATGTCCCTTAGCCAAGTGGTCGACACTTAGACTTGCTATAAGAAAAAGGCAAAATCAATATCAAAGTAGAGATGGGAGCCCATCCTCCACATTAATTACCTAACCATAAAGCCTCCCAACACTAGCAAAATAAATAATCGGGACCACCTGCCTCACTTGCAGCCCATCCTCCACATTAATTACCCTGCCCAACAGAACATCCTTCAGCAGGGACAGTCGGATAGAATCCCCAGAGACTATCCTCCCTATATCACCAAGTGCCGCACGCACTGCCCCTGATCTCACCCACAAAGAGTGATCCACCTCTATCTTCTCTCCATCACAATCCAGCCCCAACAGCTGTTGCACGTCTATGGGAGTCACAGTCATCTCCCTAAAGCCGAAATGGAAGGTGTGGGTAGTATCCTACCACCTCTCTCCCAAAGCACACAGGACCGCTGTCGAACGAGGCGTCTTATCCAGCACAGATGCCAACCTCCCAAAACCCGCTGATGATACCACCCAACGCACCACAGGAGGGAGATGCTCCCAGACATCCTTGAGCCCCGTCGTCCTGCGAGCGTACATGTTCTTCAAAGAAATATCAGACTGGCAAAAAGGAAAATCTCATCAACAGTCAAGAAAGAAAAAATCATCAAAAAAAAAGGAATGCCAAAGGTCAGGTTACTTACATAACCTTCGGGAATCACTCTCGAAGAGTGATGACGCGATGGCTCCCGCAGCAAGGTCCGCTCATCCACAACAGGCTCAAACGCATCAAAGGAGTTCTCACTCCCGAAAGCGAGAGGCACCCTGTCCCTCCAATCCACATTTGCGCAGTCATCAATGGTCAACCACTCCCAATGGACTGCGGTACTCACAAAAATGGCCATTTCTTAAAGATCGTAATGCTAAGATGATTTGCAGAGAGATCGCAGAAAGCTAGAAATCAAAAAATGTTGTGAAATTCGAAGGGATTCGCCCCCTTTATATAGGATGCCAAGCACCATGCCGATCGGAATCTCCCCCAACCATACCGATCGGCACTGACTCCTCACCTTCCCGAGGTAGCCCAAAAGTCTGTGTCACTGCCGAATGGCAACCCTCATACCATGCCGGCTGGCACCCCCTCTTAAATTTCGTGCAAAAATTCCCAGAAAATAGCAGAAAGCCCTGAAAAATCCTTAGACAATTCCTAAAAATCCGAGGATGGATTTAAAACATTTTCACGAAGAAAGTTTTGCATTCCCTCAAGTGGAACCCCTCTTTCCCAGCGAAATCCTCAAAAACCAAGTGAATCTCCTCCCGACACAGCTCCGAAGGATCTCTAAGGATCGCCTGATCACTTCCCCAGCGGAATTCTCTTAGAGCACCAAAATAGGTTGTTCCCCCCCTGTGAGGTCTCCTAAAGAAACAAAAGCTTCCCCAGCTCAGATTAAAATCACAAGGCACTTTCTCCAGCGAAATCAAAATCCAATCTTTATCCACTTTTAGGTCAGACTTGACCTCGATCTTAGATCGTCACCTGAGTTAGGTCAGAATTGACCTTGATCCTCGGTCGTCACCACTCCTAGGTTAGAATTGACCTCGGTCTTGAATCGTCACCTGAGTTAGGTTAGAATTGACCTCGGTCCTTGATCGTCACCACTCTTAGGTCAGAATTGACCTCGTTCTTAGATCGTCACTTGAGTTAGGTCAGAATTGACCTCGATCCTCGGTCGTCACCACTCTTAGGTCAGAATTGACCTCGGTCTTGGATTGTCACCTGAGTTAGGTCAGAATTGACCTCGATTCTCAGTCGTCACCACTCTTAGGTCAAAATTGACCTTGGTCTTGGATCGTCACCTAAGTTAGGTCAGAATTGACCTCAGTCCTCGGTCGTCACCACTCTTAGGTCATAATTGACCTCGGCCTTGGATCATCACCTGAGTTAGGTCAGAATTGACCTCGGTCCTCGGTCGTCACCACTCTTAGGTCAAAATTGATCTTGATCTTGTATCGTCACCTGAGTTAGGTCAGAATTGACCTTGGTCCTCGGTCGTCACCACTCTTAGGTCATAATTGACCTCGGTCTTGGATTGTCACCTGAGTTAGGTCAGAATTGACCTCGATCCTCAGTTGTCACCACTCTTATGTCAGAATTGACCTCGGTCTTAGATCGTCACCTGAGTTAGGTCAGAACTGACCTCGATCCTCGGTCGTCACCACTTTTAGGTCAGAATTGACCTCGGTTATTAGGTCTTCACCCTAAGCCCGCAAATTTGGCTTTGACCCGCAAAATTGGTCATCCCCCAGCACCACTTCAGGTCCTCAGAATCGACCTAAACCTTTGATCATCATTCCATCCCCCAACACCCCTCAGGTCCTCAGAATCGGCCTCGACCCTCTGAATCGATCGTACTCCCTCAAAAGCATCATCTGGTGTCTATTCGTTGGTTATCATTTGTTCCAAACTCACCCGTCGAGGGGTTCTATAGACACCCCATTTCATTACCCCTAACTCTCCTTAGGTCCCTAGTACCTCCCTTCATCACTACAAACCCATATCATACCCCGAGTATCGACCTGGAGGCCATCGGGCACTCCCCGGCTCCATTTGACTAAAAAGTCAAGCTCTTCATCTCAACCAAGATTGAATGAATCTCCTTTCCAACGATCCATCCTGTACATGATTCCGACTTACCATGCGGACGAACGATCCATTTGCTTCCGAAACTTGACCTAGAGGCCACCGGGAGCTCCCGAGCTCTATTTGACCTAAGTCAACTCTTCAACTCAACCGAGGCTGAATGAATCTTCGAAGGGCACTATATCCCCTTTCCAACGGTCCATCCCGTGTGCAATTCTGACTATTCACACGGACGAACGATCGGGTTGACTCCAAGAGGTCACTGAATGCTTCTCAGGCCCGATTGACCAAAGTCAACTCTCCAAACTGAGTCAAACTCTTTGTAATGTCAAAGTACATCTCCTAACCTTTCCAACAGTCCACCCCGTGCGCGATTTTGACTTACCATGCGGATGAACGATCCGTTTGCGTCCAAATAATTTCCCATCCAATGGACCAACAAATGCTTTCGAGTCATATTTGACCCAAATTCAACTCCCAAACCCGAGAGTGGTCCAAAGGACTTTCAAAGGTCTCTAAATTAACTTTCTAACGGTATGCCCCGTGCGCGATTATGATCAACGGTTTGCCCTCGGCAACCAATTTTTTAAAAAAGCCTGAAGCGCACTGTCAAATGGCAGGTGCTGATAGGCAGGACCAGGTCTATGTCGATCGGTAATGACCTGGGCCTATAAAAGGATGCCTTAACCTCATTTGCAAGGAGATCCCAGATCTTATACAAATCACTCTCAGCGAATCCCAGAAACCTCTCTCGAAGGCAGGGTGATTTCAACATCCAAATACCTTTTTTACTTCCACTTTTCATCATCCTTTTCATCAAACTTGATGAATTAACCACTCTCCATCATTATCCAAGTGCAAGGGCTGCTTTTCAACATTCAAGATCAAGCCCAAGGTCTCCAAGAAGGTCCAACTTTCTCACCTTTCTCTTCAAATTATCTTAAATTTACAATAACTTGTTTTATTATTTAGCACTTTTTATTATCTCATTTCCCACATCCTAATATACTTTTTTATTTAGAATTACTGCACATCTCTTATTTTCATATAAATAAAACCCAAAAAACAAGAAAAATAGGGTTTGCTCATAAATTCCAAATAGGGATTCTCATACTTTTCTCACACTTTTCTCACAACTAAAACACTTTTTCCTACACACACTCACAAATAAGAGATCCCCCATTTGGATTTATGGGATAAACCCCACCCCTCGTTTTGTATGAGAACTACGTGGACTTTGATGCCTTTATAGGCTACGTAGGCGTCTCGGGGTAAAACCTGAGACTCGAGTCCTTTTTCTCTCATTTTCTATCTTCTCTAAATCCAATTTCCTTATAATCTATATACTTGCTCTTAGTGACGTATTACTCCATATGCGTTATCATTCCATTATAATGATCTACGTAAGGGTAATCACGTAAATCTTATTTTCTAATATTATTCTTAGATCTTCCTACGGATGACTCACTTTATCTCTTCCGTGATACAAGTCGAGGATTCTTATCTCCACTATATATATACACATGCACACATATCACGGGGAAAAATAAAAGGAAAATATCAAATATCCATGAGAGACCGAAAGGGCGGAATGGGTGCCTAACACCTTCCCATTTCGTAACTAAGCCTCCGAACCCTTCTCGAATCATTTTGGTTTCGCATGCACCAGTATGTCTTTAGATGCCATCCTTCGGGATGGCTTCCCCTTTTTCTTTTGTCTATTTTGAGTAAAATAGACTGGCGACTCTAAATCTCTCTACATTTTTACACCTCATCTCAAACGACGCCGGTCGAAGCGCTCCCGAGAGGGACGCGCGGGACCCGAGGATCCTTCCTCCGTGCTCCCGCCCACGGGTGAGGATCGAGGATGGCCACAATATATATATAT